>QEPC01011341.1:8655441-8715249 GCA_003113815.1 Sphenodon punctatus | reverse complement strand
CACACACACACACACACACACACACACACACACACACACACACACACAAATCAGACCCCAGACAGGCTCCCCCAGCTCCTGGTCCTTCTCCCCGTCAGCTCCCTACTATCCTCGGTAGCTCCCCCCAAGTCCTGGGTGGGCTCCATAGAGATGGGGAGTGTCGTTCCAGCGAAGCCACGGCCCTCCCTTCCCTAGGCTCCAGAATTTCCCTTCCATAGGAAAGTTTGATCTGGCAATCCCCCATTTTTACACCGGGGGATCCCGATTTGTAGAGGGTGACAGTTTCCCAAAGCCAGAAAAGCCACTTCTTCAGGCGCCGCCGATGGCTGCGTTCCTAAGCGGGCGCGTCGCCAGATCCTACGGCACGGGCAAACTCCGCAGCTGTGGTCACGGAGATTCCGTTTGCCACGCGCACCAAGGACGAGGCGCGGGCTCACTTTTACCGGTACAGCCGGCGGCCCGGAGGATGAGCAGAGGATGGCACCGAGTGGCAACAGGGCCGGTGCGTGGCTTCATCCTCTACAGTCACCGCTCGGTAATGGGCCGTTGTCGGGGAGGATCGGTTACTGCAACTCTGACAGTTACCAATGACCACGCATTTAGCCATCTCTACACTAGTCCTAATCCCTTCCTCACTCCTCACACGGTGCCACTGAACTCTTTTCCCTTCACTCCCCTGGTTTCCTCTTGGTCCATTCGTGCCCCACCCTCCAAACTTTACCTCTCGGGTGCCGATCCCACTGGCTGAAGTCAATTGAAGTTCAAGGAGACCAGGGCCGCAGCCCTAGATGGTGAATTAGTTCACACAACCTTCCACTGCCCTCAGCGTTACCTGGCCATGCTGATGAGCCTTCTTGACTGGCTTCCCTTCTGTGTGCCTCGCCGTGAAGCTGTTCACTAGATCCTGGAGCTGCTCGTAGCGTTTGAACAGCTGGCTAACTTTCTCACTGAGATCTAAGCTGCAGGCCGGGCATGTCCTCTCAGCTTGTGCCTCCTCAGGCTCCGGGACACTGGGCATGCTCATGGATAGCAAGGTGGAGGAGGAGGTCATCATGTTTTCTATGACAGATCTAAGCTTGTCTAACTGCACGCGGGGGAGAGAAGGAGGAGCCGGGGTTTAGACTGGCACAACCTAGACAGAACAAAGAGAGTCCCTCTCAAGCTCACAGCAACATATTCCTTTGGTTCCTTTCCTACATCTGGCATACAATTAACCTGGGGAACTCATTGCCAGAGGATGTATCGGGTATCCGGAAAAACCAGATCTCTCGTTCACCTGAATAGAACGGAAACGAGTAACCGATTTTGTAGCATTGGTTTTCCCCGCAGTTTCAGGCCCGTTGTGGGTTTCCGAATCAGTACCCGAATACCGTTCAAATACTCAAAAACCCAAGGTTTTGGTTAGTGATTTTTTTTTTAGTACCCAAAATTGCCCCCAAACCATAGCCAAAATCCTGGATGAAAAATAAGTATTTTGGCACACTGTTCGTCAGAATACTGGTTGTTGGTATTTCAGGTACCTGACTGAAAACTGGTTCAGGTACCAAAAAGTACCTGGAATATTCAGTTTGATTTGGGTACCGGACGTTTGACAAATACACCCATTTTTTGTGGGTATTTGTTCCAGCTCCAGGTCCATCTTGGATGGATCAGGCATTAATACCCAACAAGTTACCCAAATGACTGAGTTCTTGCTTACCCATGTTACCGCACTGGGGGAAACCTACGAGAACAAAACTCCCGACGGGGAAACTAACGTGAAGCTTGGGACGTGGGCGTGGGGTTAAAAATTGTCTTATGATGCGTCTCGTGTTGTTTGCAATTGCGGAAGGCAGGGCGCCAAATCCAACCCAGGCTAGGGCGGGATTTGAACCCTGGTTCCCAAGTCCAAGTTCAGCACCTTATACTGCTCACTTTATGCAACCCACTACACCGACGTCGGTCAGGGGATGAGGCCTAGGACTGTCGGGGAACTAGGAGCGAATAGCAGGGAATGAATCACTTTCATTAGGACTCGTTAAGTGGCTGCCGTCGGGAGACAGGATGCTGGGCTAGACGGACCGTCGGTCTGACCCAACATAGCACTTCTTGCGTTTGGTGAAAACCAGAAAGAGGCTTCCCTCCGAGCCCTGGGCCTCCCCCTGCTTGTGGCAATGAGTTCCGCAGGTTAGAAGGAGGTTGCTGTGAGCTTGGCCGCTCTCCCCACACACCACCTGACCTGTTCCTGCAGAGAGAGGGCTGTCTCAGTCACCGACTGCTCCAGCTTGGTTTCGCCCTGATTCTGTTGTGCTTTCAGCTCCTGGAGCTCTTTCTCTACGTCCCGCACTGTCGATCTGCGTCACGGAGCCAACAACAGAGAGGGTGAATTGCCCACAGGGAAATGGTTAGCGAGATGAGGGGCAGGGGGCCATGCCCCCAGCATGACAAGAAATCCTCCCTCCCAAATACACTGTGTGTCCAGGGCTAAATCCCTCCCCGCTTGGTTGCTGGGGAATAGTTCTGTGGCTTTAGTTAGGATCTCTTAAGACCCAGGACTTGACCCCGGTGGCCCTGGCCTTTCAGAGCTGCTTGCTGACTCTGCAGTGGAACCACATTCCTGTAGCTTTGACCTCACTGCTCCCCCTCCAACTAGCACTTCTTTGGGGGGGGGGGGATGTAAGTACCTCCTAATTCATGGCAACGTCCTTTGTGTCCCCTTGAGCAGGGAGCTTAAAAGTGCTGTTGGCTGTGGCTTTGGACTGCCCTGGGCCCATTTGTAAGACCACCCGGCTGTCGCAGGCAGCGGAGTAGAGCAAGGCTCTGCATTGCCCCTTCTGGCTGTTGCTCTATCCCTGGCTCCATCTGACACTGCCTGGGCCTGTGGTCACTTATGTTCTGGACCTGATCCTGCCAGGACTTGGGGACTGCAGGGCCTGACACAGTCAAACCAGCGGAATGCAGACACTTTGGTTTCACTCCAGCATCTTTGCTGGGATTAGGCAGGGACATGGGAGTGGTGAGATGGCAATTTTGGGTGGTAAAAACGGCACAGGCTGCAATCCCCCAAACCATTTAGGGCTTGATCAAACAAGCATTTTTTTTAAAAAATGGAAGCAAGTACCTCCTAAGTCACCCAAACCTCCTCTGTGTTCCTACGAACAGAGAGCTTAGAGAGAAGATGAAAAGAGAGGTTCTTGCCTCTACAAAGAAGCAGGGTTAATGTGAGGAGGGAGGCTCCTAATCTGGAATCTCTCTTGTCTGCACTGGTGTGAGGCAATTACCTCTTCTCCGAGTCCTCTGCTGTCCCAGAAATACTCAACGCTTCCGCTTTTTGCGTTTCCCTCACAGCCTCTCTGCCTCACTGATGGATGGCTTGTTATTCCAACTCCCTTGCTGGCAACCCCCCCAAAAAATTCCCAAGAAGGGAGATCAGGAGGGGCAGGGAGAGCTATTTTCTTGCATGTAGAAACATAGGCACAGGAATGGAGTTAGTTACCCTTCCTTGTGAGAGCAAGCCCTCCCTCACAAGCGGTCCTGTTAAGTTCAATGGGATGGCTTTGGGGAGGCTTAGCCTTCCCTAAACTCCATTGCCTGCTGCCCATGGAGTAACTCCAAGCAGGCTTCCCCATAAGCTGTTCTCTCTTCCTCACTTTACCTGAGGTAACCTAGCTGCATGTTAATCTGACTGGCCCCTTCCAATTTCTGCTCTTTCCCTGGTGACGCCGCCAGCTCTCCTTCAAGGATTTTCTGTAGCTTGTTTATCTACAATTACAGCAACTAGGAAGAGTCAAGAATCGAAAGGGACACATACATTCAAGAAACTCAGTCACCTGGATGGAAATCTCCAGCTTTCCCGGAATCGATCTCTCTGCCGTCAGGGAGCCAGACGTTCTATGCCAGTGGGAGGGGCCAAGTTTAAAAAACACCTGCCACCCCCACAAAAACAGTCACTGGCTGGATTTGGCAGGTGAGCTGGAGGCTCTCCACTTCTGCTTACACCAGAGCTGAATTTAGCCCTTTATGATAGGACAAAATTCTTTCTAGAGCCAATGTCACTTATTATTTCTTATTGCAGTAGCACCCAAAGGCCTCGAGGGAGTTCAGGGCCCAACAGCGCTAGTGTCATACAGACCCTCAGGAAGGCAGTCTCAGCCCCAAAGCACCTACATTCTTAACCAACAGGGCAAAGGATGAGAAGGGAAACAGGGGCACAAGGTCAAGGTCACGCAGCCAAAGTCAGTGGAAGGGACAAGGATAGCGCGCAGGAGCTCCTAGAGCTGCCCCCTCAACCCCCATCCAGCTTCCTAACCACTACACCACACTGTCTCTGAAAAATGTATAGCTCCGTGATTAATAGGTTTAGTAGCTAGTCGCTAACATGGGGACACTCCCTGTTACCCTGTCCCTTTCAAACCTGCCTTGAGCACAACATGCAACAGCGGCAAAAGGAGAAAATAACTCTCAAAAGCTAGCCTACTTATTTAGATAAATAATATTCAAATCATAATACACATCATATCACCGAGGCTTCCTGTCCTGTCATTCAGGATCCCCTGGTTGTGCAACTTCACAGATTCATGAATGCCTCCCTGTCTCTCCTCCCTTGTCTTTCCTAGATTGTAAGTTCCTTGGGGCAGGGACCTGTCTCTAATTAATGATTGTTCAGTATCGGGGACATTGCTGGCACTAAATACTTAATATAATAATAATTTTTATTCCAAAATTGTCCAAAAACCATGGAGGGGGGGGCCCTCTAAGGGCACTCTACAAATAAAACCATATCCATACATAAAACGAAACCAATAAAACCAGTTAAACCGACAGAATTATGTTCGAGGAGGGCCAGGGGCCCTCAGGCGGGACACTTCGTTCCGCCCTGCCCCTTTTCTGGGAGTCATGACGTCACGATACGTGGAAGGGATGGGAACAGGGGAGCCAACGACAGGGAACCGCACCCCCTTGTGCCCCTCTCCTGTGGTGGCAGTAGAGGGAATGGGGACCTCTAAGGTGAAAGGGCCCCTCAGGAGCAGGACAGCAAGACTAGGGCTGGATCGAGAACTGTTCCCGTGAGATTATCATGAGAATCTCCTGAGATCACGCGAGAAGCTCGAGAAAAAACTCAAAGCCGTTCTGCACATGCGCAGCACCGTTCGCGCATGCACCGACCGGCTGCCCTTTCCCAAGAGGGCGCCCGTGCTGCCAGTGTCATTTTGGAAAGAGGCTACACATGCACAGAATGCCCCCCCCCCCCCAGTGGCTATTTTGCACATGCAATTTTTTTTAAATTTTTTTTTAAAAAATGGTTTGCTGTGAGGTGCCCGGCGCCTCCTCAGCAAATTCAACTCCTCGCCTGCCCCCGCAGAGGAGTGGAGAGGCGTCCCAGAGCAGCCAGACTCAGAGAGAGGCAGCCAGGTGAGTCAAAGTTTGGGTTTTTTTTTTAAAAAAGAAAAAAGTTCACGGGGAGGGCAAGTTTCTCGCTTTTCTCGGTGACAGTCGGCAATTCTCGTCTCGTTTGCAAGAACAAGCTGAGAACCCCGATTCTCGTCGAGAAGAGTCAGAATCCAAGAAGTTGGAGCCCTAAGGAAGACGCTTTCTGTGGGGCTAAAAACTTGTCCTTTGGTGACAATTCCGATCTCCGGATTGTGCCCCTGCCCCCCAAGGTCCACCTCTGCCCTAAGGCCGATCTCTACCCCACCCCACCCCACGTTGCCCCAGACCCCGCCTATCGTAAGGGCTCCCTGCACAATCGGATAAAATCCACATGCCAAACCTCTGCAACTTGATGCGTTGCCCCTTGAAAGATGCATCCTGCAATAGGGGCCTCGCTCTCCTTGCCCCAAGCCCAACCAAGTAGAGAGGATGATCATCCCCACTGCTGCCCCTTTGCCCCATCGGGTCAGGAAATAGCATGCAATCCGCTCACCTTCTGTTTTTCGCCCCTGAGGTCCTCTGCCATGGATTTGACCGAAGCCAGCTGATCCATGAGGTCGCTAGGGATGGTAGAAAGAGCGCCCCGGACTGCGTTCCGCCCAGGAAAAGGAAAAACAAAATTGCTCCGTCATGCTGGTCGACCGGTTTCCCCTTGAGAAAACAAGCAGCCAAAGCCTCCAGACTTAGGTAGGGGCTTCATAGGTCACAAAAGAATCCATTCCTTTGATTCCACCCCCATTCCCTACCACCAGCTTTACCCAGCATCCCCGCCCTCCGGCAATATCCAGTTTGGGGGTGAAGCGACGGAAAGGGCCACGAGAGGATCTGAAGTGAACCAGAAAATTGTCCGTATCGGATACTTAGCAAGGTCATTGCCAGAAAAGGGGTGGAGTTATGCCAGAAAAGGGGTGGGGCGAGGAGGCTCTTCCAAACCGTTTCTGACATGGCTCCGCCCTCTGCGGAACATCATGATGTCAATGCGGCAAAAAAGGGTGTGGCCCACATGGAGAGTCCTTTGGAGCCACCCCTTTCGAGAATGGCCTTGTGGAGTTTTGTGACCTCACGGTGTTCCGAAGGGGCAGGGGAAGACTCCAGAGAGAGTTCAAGTGCCTCAGAGTCCCACCCCATCCCACCCCTGGCACTCCAAAAAAGATTAGATCCGTTCATAAAGGGCAGGTCTGTCAATGGCTCTTGGTCATGCAACCTCTGTTCAGGATGTCCCCAAATCTTGGGCTGGCGAAAGCTTTGGGTAAGGGGGCAGTGGGGATTGGGGGGGGGGGCGGGGGAAATGAAAGACAGGGGATATTCCACTCCATACATATCCTGTTTCTGAAGCGTCTAGGACTGGCTATTCTCAGAGACAGGGTTAGATGAGTGATTGCTAGAGAGCTCAGTAGCGTACTGGGTTTAAACAAGGATTGGCTAAATTCTTGGAGGATAGCTCCATTAATGGCTATTAGCAGGGACCCGCGTTCACACCTATTCAGTGAATATGGGTTCCTGAATATTAAACAAGTAGACGGAGGGACATAACCTCTGACTAGAACAGCAAGGAACGAATCATTCCATCATGACCAGCTGAGTGCTTCTCCGAAGCAACCAAGATTGGTCACTGTTGAAGACAGGATTCTGGGCTTGATGAACCATTGGCCTCACCCAGGGTGGAGCTGCTTCTGTTCGTATGAAGATCCAGACCCTCCCCCACACCCCTTGAGAATATTTGGAAGACACTTAGGTTTGGGTTTGTGGGTTTTGTTGTCCCATCCCCACCACAGCGTGGTAAGAAAAATTTGGAAAAGGTGGGGGGGAAACCAGAAAAGAAACTGTTCCAGGCATCCTACGCACCCATGTAACTACAGAAAAAATTGAGTTCTTCTTGCCTTTTCAAAACTCTTAACAGTGTTACTTATATGGGTCCATAGCATGGCTAGTTTTGCCTGCAATACTTCAACATATGCCTACTCTACACAAAAGAAAGTGGTGATATTGCCACAATATCTTGCCTACATGTGAATCTATTTACGTCCCAGCCGTCTCTCTATAAACATGAGTTTCTTTTGTATCTGCAAAAGAATGCCAAGGCACATCTATGGGTGAAAACAGACATGACGCTAACCACCCTTTAACCACCCTTGGTGGTTATTTATGCATGTTGCTGGGCTGTATTGGTGCCCTATGAAGCCCTGAAACATGCATAAATGACCACCAAGGGTGGTTAAAGGGTGGCTAACGTCATGTCTGTTTTCACCCTATTTTACATGTTATTCTGTTAGATTTTAAGCTCTCGGGCAGGGACCGTGCTATTTTATTCTCTGTAAAGCGCCAGGTACATCGCTGGCGCTATATAAATGCTAATAATAATAATAATAATTAATAATGGATAGGATAAGAACCATGCTTAGTTTTGACAGGCAAGTAAATATGGAAAATATTTCATTTTCCCCTAAAAATTCTGTTTGTTTGTTTTTAAAAGGAAAAAAGGTGGTCCTGCAACTTCAACATTTCTGGAAATTTTACATCTCTTGACAGTGCCCTGTTACTTAGCATGTTCTTAAAGGGCCCATCTCCAAAATGGCACCCCTCAGACGTGGGGAGCAGTACCTAAGAGCTCTGCTAGCGTCAGAGAACTATGGCTCTAAATATTTGTACCTCAAATATGTGCGACTCTGGAGCAGCACTCTGGGCATTTACCTGTAAGCGGAATGCGCTGCGTCCTTCATTGAACAAAGTCCTTTACAATCCTAATCTAGTTCCCCCCCTCGCGACAACCCTCGTCAGGCAAGTCATTTTTCTTCCCATTTTGCAGATGGGGGAAACCGAGCCTACGAGAGAGCGACTTGCCCAAGGCCATCCAGTGAGTTCATGGTTCAGATGGGTTCTCCCAGGTTCACGTTGAACACCATATCTACTAGGCTACACTAGGTCTATGCTAGAGCATGGGGGGCAGGGGGAGGAACCTCTAAGCCAGGGGTGGGTGACCCTTTCCCTCCCAGGCGTGCCAGCTTGAGGCCCGGAAACCCCTGCATAGAAAATGGGGATGATGAATGGAAGAGGAGGGACAACATCATGGATTGGTCTCCTCCCTTGTGTGCAGCAGGACCCTCATCTCTGCTCCCCTATCCTGAGCTCAGTCTTTCAGGGATCGGAGCTAGGAACTGGATCCAGGCACCAGAGACAGGAATGGGAAAGGGGCCGTGTAAAAACTAGCTGCAGGCTGCCTTCAACCTGCCCCTCTGGGCCTGAGGCTCCCCCACCCAAGGGAGAGCACATCTGAGATGCCGGTGGTTTCCTGGGACGTCGGCATCCCCACCTCCCCGCGAGCTAGAAGGTCCCCCTAGATGACTGAGACACCCTACCTGCATCGGAGACGAAGTGCCACAGCTGTTCGAGATCGGCATGACCGCACTTGGATTTCTCTAGCCGGCTGAGCTCATCCTTCAAGCCGGTGCACACGTCGGTCAGCTGGCCGAGCTCGCGCAAGGCAAAGACGGTGTCTGAGAATCGGGGGGGAGTGATGCTTGTTGCCGAGGAGGGCACTCCGGTTTGAGAGATGCCGGGGGTGAGAAGCGGTGACGAGGGGCTGGAGAACGGGCCGGGTGGCACAGCGAGGTGGGTCACTGTGGTCGCTGGTGAAGGAGGCTGGGAGGCTGATGGGCTTGCCTGGCCCCCAGGAAAGCCTAGCTGAGCCCCAGAGGAAGTGGCCAAGGCCCCAGGAGCCCCTGGCTGGGCCATCCCTGAAAACCCGGTCTGAGCCCCGGCAGCGCCAGGAAAGCCAGCCTGGGCTGCAACAGACCCTACAGCTCCTGGAAACCCAACCTGAGCCCCAGGAAAACCAGTCTGGGCCCCGGGTGCTCCTGCCACTCCTGGAAAGCCAACCTGGGCCCCGGGTGCTCCTGCCGCCCCTGGAAAGCCAGTCTGGGCCCCGGGTGCTCCTGCCGCCCCTGGAAAGCCAACCTGGGCCCCAGGTGCTCCTGCCACTCCTGGAAATCCAGTCTGGGCCCCGGGTGCTCCTGCCGCCCCTGGAAAGCCAACCTGGGCCCCGGGTGCTCCTGCCGCCCCTGGAAAGCCAGCCTGGGCCCCGGGTGCTCCTGCCGCCCCTGGAAAGCCAGCCTGGGCCCCGGGTGCTCCTGCCGCCCCTGGAAAGCCAACCTGGGCCCCGGGTGCTCCTGCCGCCCCTGGAAAGCCAGCCTGGGCCCCGGGTGCTCCTGCCGCCCCTGGAAAGCCAGCCTGGGCCCCGGGTGCTCCTGCCGCCCCTGGAAAGCCAGCCTGGGCCCCGGGTGCTCCTGCCGCCCCTGGAAAGCCAGCCTGGGCCCCGGGTGCTCCTGCCGCCCCTGGAAAGCCAGCCTGGGCCCCGGGTGCTCCTGCCGCCCCTGGAAAGCCAGCCTGGGCCCCGGGTGCTCCTGCCGCCCCTGGAAAGCCAGCCTGGGCCCCGGGTGCTCCTGCCGCCCCTGGAAAGCCAACCTGGGCCCCGGGTGCTCCTGCCGCCCCTGGAAAGCCAGCCTGGGCCCCGGGTGCTCCTGCCGCCCCTGGAAAGCCAGCCTGGGCCCCGGGTGCTCCTGCCGCCCCTGGAAAGCCAGCCTGGGCCCCGGGTGCTCCTGCCGCCCCTGGAAAGCCAGCCTGGGCCCCGGGTGCTCCTGCCGCCCCTGGAAAGCCAGCCTGGGCCCCGGGTGCTCCTGCCGCCCCTGGAAAGCCAGCCTGGGCCCCGGGTGCTCCTGCCGCCCCTGGAAAGCCAGCCTGGGCCCCGGGTGCTCCTGCCGCCCCTGGAAAGCCAGCCTGGGCCCCGGGTGCTCCTGCCGCCCCTGGAAAGCCAGCCTGGGCCCCGGGTGCTCCTGCCGCCCCTGGAAAGCCAGCCTGGGCCCCGGGTGCTCCTGCCGCCCCTGGAAAGCCAGCCTGGGCCCCGGGTGCTCCTGCCGCCCCTGGAAAGCCAACCTGGGCCCCGAGAGGCCCCGGAAAGCCAGCCTGGGCCCCGGGTGCTCCTGCTGCCCCTGGAAATCCAGCCTGAGCCCCGGATACTCCTGCTGCCCCTGGAAATCCAGCCTGAGCCCCGGATACTCCTGCTGCCCCTGGAAATCCAGCCTGAGCCCTGGGTGCTCCTGCTGCCCCTGGAAAGCCCGCCTGGGCCGCAGGGAACCTTGACTGGACCCCTGCAGCTCCTGGGAATCCAGTCTGGGCCCCAGGAGCCCCTGGTGCTCCTAGCTGGGCCCCAGGGTAGCCTGCTTGGGTCCCTGGAGCCCTAGAAAACCCTGCCCGGGCCCCAGCTCCAGAAGAGTCAGGCTGTGTTCCTGGCGATCCGGGGGTTCTGGCGGAGGTGTCACTGGCTGAACCTGGGTGCTCGGTGAGAGAGAACCGGCCTTGGCTTGTATCCTGGAAAGAAATGGAAAGGAAAAACCGACTGAGGGCTGAGCAAGAGACCAGGCAGCTGTTGGGGGGGTGCATGTGTGTGTGAGGGGCAGTGAAGAAATGGGGACAACCGTCCCACACTTAAAAAAAACACAAGGCAGTTTAGCCTGGCCAAGCAGCAACGCCCACCTTGCCCTCTCTGCCCGGAGAGCCGCGGATTGAATTGAAGATTACGCGGCTAATTTTAGGGCCCTGAACGGCCACGGCCCTGGCTGTACTTACTTGAGCGAGGCCGGCTCTTGAACCCTCGCCCCGCCGGCTGGCTGTGCTCAGCTACCCCCTGCGGCTTGGGGACCCCCGCCATCGCATCCGGAGTCGCCGCGGCCGGCCCTCCGGCGAGGACCTCGCTTCCGCCGGATGTCTGCCTCAGCTCCTCCCTCCTCACCTTCAAAAAGCGCCTGAAGGCTTTTCTATCCCCCAGACGCTTTGAGAGGATCCGCTGTGGGTTCCCTTGAATGTCATTTTTCTTCCCCCGCTTAACCCATTTTCAGTGGATTTTACATTGTTTTATGGTAGTTTTTTACTGTACTAACGCTGTGAAGCACTCCTAGTGCCGTTTGGCGGGGTGGGTAAGGGGGGCACTACAGAAATTAAAATGATGATTAACGTGTCCAGCAACGGCAGCCCACTGGGCTGTGAAAAAGCCATTCCCACAAACCACCAACTGCTTCCTAGGTCCTCCTCGGAGAAGCGGTCCATTGGCTAGCATGCTGGACTTGAAACTAGGAGTCCTGAGTTCAAATCCTGACCTCCGCCAAGCGGCCTTGGGCAACTCACTCTCTCAGACTCAGCTCCCTGGCTGCTTGATGGGACGTTGCAGGTGGTGGACAGCAGTGTTTAATTTATAAATAAAAGGGGTGTCAAGGCTCAACCTCTACCCCATGACCCCAGAATCTGGGGGGGGGGGGGGGGGGGGGGGGGAGTATTCTGAAAGTCTGCTACAGCTGCCCTGCCCAGTCCCAAGACTCCACCTACTTTGCCAGCCTCTGCTCATGGCTGGATTAACTTGATGGGGGCTGGTGCTGCCGCCAATCAGCTCTTTGGCACCGCCAATCAGCCCTGACCCTGTCAGGGGAGAGACTGGGGCTTCTACATCCAGCTCCGGGTGGGGTTTTGTGGAATCTCAGTAGCGACAGGGCCTGGGAGAGGGGCTCTGTGAAGGCGTGGCACCTTAGAAAAGAGCTGGGCTAAGGCGTTTCCCTGCGCCCTCACTGGGTGTTGTGATGTCATAGCTCTGGCCCACTGAAGTCAAGATTGGGGCTGAAATGAGAATCAATTTGTTTCTCGTGGAAATCTCACGAGAATCGAGAATTGTTACCGAGATCTTGGGATGATCTCGGTAACGGTTTGAAAACTCAGTCGAGAAATGTTCTCGATTTACCAGGATTTGCTGTTTCCCGATTTATACCGTTTTACTGTGTACCGTGTTCGTTCCGGTAATGAGCACGCACAAAATGGCCACCACGGCCATCCTGAGCGTGCACAGCCCTCGTTCCAAGATGGCACTGGCAGCGTCGCCACCATTTTGGAAAAGGACAGCCATTTTACGCATGCGCATTACCGGGATGAACGTGGTACACAGCAAAGCAGCACACTGTGAATTGGTATATGGTTCACGGTAAATGGTAATCATCACAGTAAACAGTAATTCGAGAAAAATTCTTGACTGAGAAAGTGTCAAGAACGGGGGGTGTGTGTGTTCTTGATTATTGATTCTTGCTAATAATGAGTCAAGAACCATGATTCTAGGCAAGAATCAAGGAAAATATTGAGATCGCGTTTCAGCCCTAGTCAGAATCGAGTCAAAATTTCGTAAAGATTCAGCAGACTGGGCTTGGAATGAGCGATTCCGAGAACTGACATTTGTCTATTCAAGGAGGCCCTTTTACTGCAACGATTTCCCTTCACGGACACTGGAAGGGGGGGATGCGTAGGGGGAGTGTTATGATGTCATGATGCCTGGGAAAGGGGCGTGGCCATGTCAGAAAGGGGCGGGGCAAATCAGCTCTCCCGCCTCCTGGCGGCCCACGACCAAACGTCATTCCGCCGGCGCCCTCATTTCCCTTCATAGAGCTAAGAATAGCCCATTTCAGAAATATTATCCGCGGCAGCCATGTATCAAACTGGTGAGCTGACAACGCCCAGCGGATCAGTTTACGCCTTGCTGGAAAGGTTATTTCTTGCTGGTACCTTTCCAGCAGCGATCCAAAACGTTCCAACGCTTGCCCTGTGGTGAATTTCGAAATAGACTCTTGCCGCTGTTGTATCTCCGTAGGGTCTGCTTGCCCCGTTGAATCTTCTCTCCAGAGGCCTGTTAGTGCCTCTCTCTCTTATCTACATCCCCCCGAGACATCGCAGCAGCTACAGCCGAGTGATTTGAGACCAACCTGAATGTGCTGCTTTCAGCTAGAGGAACCAAGTGTTTATTTAGTCGTGGGGTTTGGTTGTCGAAACCTGCTTGCCCTCAACGCACCATTCCCGTGATGGGAAATGCCATTTGAGGAATTGGACTTCACCTTTTTAGCCTGGTTTCCTAGCGGGAAAGGACGCTTATGTGATCATTCGTGCATATGTTATCCCTGATAAACACTGCTTATGTCTGCCTGATGGAGTAGTAACCACTACAGGTAGAAACCAAAGCTTTTTTTGTGTCAGAAACCCCTGAATTGGGCGTTCTCGGTGGGCGCACTGAGGCGGAGGAACTCCCTCCCGACGGAGGCTCAGGTAGCCCCGGACGGTCCTCTCGTCCTTTCGACGTCAATGTAAGACCTGGCTGTTCCGCCCAGCTTTTGACGGGAAAGATGGGGGAGGGAGGGGCTGGGACTAGGTTAGAGTGGGAAGGGTTTTAGGGTTTTTTTGATGCCTCCTGTAAACGATTTGTTTTATTATTTATTTGTAATTGTATTTATTATTTGTTTGTGACGTTTTATTGTGGTTTTACGATTTGTTAGCTGCCCTGAGCTGCTTTAGCAGGAAGGGCGGGATCTAAGTTTGGAAAATAAATAAATAAATAAAATTTCCCTGCCAAAACGCCTCAGAGAGAGTAGGACCGATTGGGATGGGAAAGGGACAGTGATTGGTGAAATGGAGTCTTCCACCATGGAATAACCCTGCAGAAATGCGGTTTCTGTCTATCTAGCTCAGGGAGGAACTTTTTCTGTCCCGGGGGCCACACTGAATATTGATACGAGCTCTGAGGGCCATGCAGAGGTTGGGGGTGGGGGGTGCTTAACGGGTTTATTCAAGAAAAGGAGGGCCCAGATCATAGAGCTGTCCCCTACCCTTGTGTGCAGGCCCTCCTCTCTGCCCCATTATCCTGAGCTCAGTTTTTCAGTGCTTGGGGGTAGAGAGTGGATCTAAGGGCCAGATCCAGGCACTGGAAAGGGGCCACATAAAAACTTGCCGAGGGCCGCATTTGGCCCCTGGGCCTGGGGTTCCCCCACCCCTGATTTAGACGGTTAGAAACCACCTCAGGATATGGAATTTTGGGGTTTCTGCCAAGAACCACAACTCACAGGAGTCAGCGACTTCTTTCCTTTGCTAGTCACCAAGGCATCCTGCAGGGCTTCCCACCGCACCAGGTTGCTCATTTCCTCTGGCGTAGGCAAGAGGTGTAGCTGCTCCTCCAGGCTTTTCTAGAGAGAAAACAAAGCAACGCAAAGATGTGTGTGTGGATATGCCTCAACGTCCTGCATTCGGGGCCCCATGAATTCTCATTCTCGAGGAATTTTGCATTTGGCCAAACGGTCGGAGAAATTGCCTCTGGCAGCACAGGGTTACAGTCTGAGGGGGGGGAGCGCTGTAAGCTTGCCAATGAGATGGTGGCACTCTTAGCTGATGGGATATATTCTGGGACCTAGCCCTGTGCCATTGGCTGCTAAACAAAGCCCAACCACCCACTCCATAAGTTTGTATGGTATTTTGTGAGATTTAAAAAACAAAACAAAACAAAACAAAAAACACCCCTCTAACCCTAACCACCATTCCTGGTGCTGGGTATTATTAATTAATTAATTATTATTGAAGATGGATCCTGGGTTTTTCAAGAACGTTTTGGTGGTTGGGAAACGCTGTCACAGAGAAGTTAAGAAAAAGGAGTGTCGGGAATCTCAAATACTTATACATCTAAGAGGGTTATTTACTCTCCCGAATAATACTAGGACCAGGGGACACTCCATGAAACGAACTAGGAAGCAGATTTAAAACAAATAAAAGGAAGTGTTTTTTTTCACTCAATGCACAATTCAGTTGTGGAGTTTGTTCAAGGCCAGTAGTAGAGCCGGGTTTAAGAAAGGATTGGACACGTTTCTGGAGGATCGGTCCAATAGCCGCTATTAGCCGGGAAGGTTTGGGGAATGTAATCCCTGTCAGGAGCTTGGAGCGAACAGCAAGGAATGGATAGTCCCATTGTGACCTGTTGGGTACTTTTCCCAAGCAACCGAGATTGGCCGCTGTCGGAGACAGGATGCTGGGCTCGATGGACCATCGATCTGATCCACCACGACACTTCTTGTGTTCTTATGACTCGTATGCAGACGATTTCCCCCCAGGGACCTACCACACCATGATCCAAACTCATCTGATCATCGTAGCAGCTCTGCAGTCTATGACCCAGCTCCTGGAAATTTAGCTGGAAAGCATTAAAAGAGAAGATAATTAGAAATCTTCCACTATAGAGATGGGGGGCGGGTGTCTGTGATTTCAAACCCAACATTTCAAGTTTATTTCAATTGGTTTTTTTGTTATTATTTTTTTACTAAAAACCTCATCTATTCCAACGTGGTTTTGCCTTTAAAATCCTCATTCTTTATACGTGTCAGCAAGGTGTCTGGTGCTGAAAATGCGTGATTAGGATATTAACGATTCGTTTATTTACGGCAGGAACACCTAGGAGCTCAGCTGCAAAGCAGGACTCCTGTAATGGAGCAGAGTGTGGCCCCTTTAAGGGAACCTGCTCGTCACCTTGGCCACGCCCCCTTCTGTGGCTATAAGAGCAGTAGTCTGTGACCTCAGGTCAGTCTGCAGGGAACCGGGAGCCTGGAGGAAGGGAGGAGAACAAGATGGAGCTGGCCAGAGCGCTGATCTCAGGGGAACATCGAGCTGTGGAGCTTGCCGATAAAGGACTTGATTGGGAAAACTCGGCCTGGGGTGAGTGATTTGGGCCCAAGCCTACAAGGATTTGTGGGGAATGCGCTGTGTTCTGTTACAACCCCCTCGGGCTGGATACTGTTCAAAAGAACACAGAGTGAGTCCCTGCCCTAAAGGGCTTACAAGGCAACTGGAAGACCAAGCTGGCGGCGGCACAGGGAAAAAGGGAGATTGTCCAGATCAGCTTGAAAGGCGGCAGTAATAGCACAGCAGCCCACAGAGCCGTAGCCAGAGTCCTCATCAAGGCCTCATCCCCAGGGGTATCACTGTTAAGAGGCAGCCTAAAGAAGGTGTTTGGAGGAGGACAGTGGCAGGGCCAGCCCCAGGATTTGTGGGGCCATGTGCAAGGTGTTGGTGCAGGGCCTTATTTGCATAATTTAAAGGGGCCGGAGCTGCTGCCCACAGGAGCTGGGCCCAGGCTGTGGTGATTTTACCAATGCTGAGGGGCAGGGCTGGTTTTAAGGTGTGGCTGTCACATTTCCCCCCCCCCCAGCGCCTTGAGCTGCTGCTGCCTCAGGACCAGGGTAACAGGGACATGGCAGGGGGGTGAGGCACACCGGGTTCATGGGGCAGGGGACCAAGGGCAGCGCATGCTGGGATAAAAGAGGGCGGAGGCTAGCAGGCCTGAAGGAACCTGTCAGATCTCATCCTGTAGGACTGTCACCTGTCCAGCCCACATTTCTCATTCCTTGAGGGGGGGCGGGGGCTATCCCTATAGGTTCTCCTCCCTGTATCTCCAGGCCTCAGCCTTCTCAGAGGTAGCGACACTACCACTTTGGTGCATCCGATCCAGGAGAATCCCCACTGCCCCAACCCCCCCACCCCACCCCAGTACCCTTGGGTTCTCAGCCTCCTCATTCCATGCTCCATGAGTTCCAAAGACTGGCCCTGCTTAACAGAAGCCTCTCCAGGTGTGTCGGGAAAGGTAAGATTGGGGGGGGGGGGGGGGGGGGGGATGTCTCAAGTGGGGACAGAGGCCAGTTACAGGGCCCTGCCTGGCACTCCAGGGCAGAGTGGCTGGGATCGCAGGGTATAAGGGGCAACAGACAGCAAAAAGTCAGAGATGCAGGCAGTGCAGACGGCACCCAGAAAATACTCCAGGGTGACCCTGTCCTGACACCTGCTCATGTTTCCCGTCTCTCTAGGAAACGAGCTGTTTACGCCTTTCCCTTGGGAGCAAAGCGCGCCTTTCACCGCAGGCTGGATCCTCCCGGGACACAGTACCAAGTAAGCATGTTTTGCAAGAGCTTCCCCAAACGAGCATCCCCAGTAGACGCAGATGGGCCTTGCCACCTCCCTTAAACTCTCCTGTGCCCATGGCAACCGGCTCTTTTTTGCAGAAATCGAACTGCCAGCAACTCCAAGGCCTGCCAGGCTGACTGGCCTGCACGGAGCTAGGACTCCCCTTGGATCCTCGCTGGCTGCCGCTACTACAGCTAGAGCCTGAAAAATTCATCCTGAACTCGGTCCAGTGTAGGAGTATCCCTCCCAGCAGCCCCCATTTTGAAAAGAAAGTCCCTCGTTGGGTGCTGAATCCCATTGTCTCTCTTTCAGGGGGTAAAAGTCCCTCTTTCATGAGAGAGGGAGAGAGAAAAAAAAAAAGATCAGTATTCTAGACTCACACATCTCTTTCTTGGCTGTCTTCCAGGAAAAGACTTGGGAGGCCAATGGGGAGATGATGGAACGCCAAGGGATGAGCATGCAAGTACTCAAGGGGGGTGGAGCTTATTGGCCAAAGGGGTGGGGCCTGATCCGAGCTCAGTCCCAACACCGCTGGGCTCTTCCAAGCCCACTGTAATGGGTGTGTCCTGCCCCCTACGGAGCACTGCGACATCATGATGGAGGTGGGGCTACGTCAGGGAAACGGTGGAGGAATCAATGCCTGAACTCTGACAAAGCCCCGCCCTCCGCAGAGCACTATGATGTCATGGCACTCTATGGAGGCGGGACTCACCTCAGAAAAAGGGCGGGATTAAGGCCAGAAAAGGGCGGGATTAGGGCCACACCCCTGGGGAGCTTGGCACAAGTCTGAGGAGCTGGGACATGTGACCAGTTTTGGGGTGGGTGGGTATTGAAGCTCTGTTAAAAGTTCCACCTGTCAGGTTCTGGTGGGAACAGGGCTTAAGCCCATGCCTCCAAGACCCGAGGCCATCTTCTTCAGAGTGGCTGGGTGGACTGCCTCATACTGGTCAACCCACACTCACTCCCTGATTGGCTGAGCTCTAACTGTCTCCCCATTGGCTGCCCTGGGCTATATAAGGCCCTTACAAGAAAACAGGAAGTGCCTCAACACAAGTGGAGCCGTCCGCCTCTCAATCCTCCAGCCCTCCACGGCGGGGGGACTACCACCTAGGCCATTGCTTCTCCAGGCAGGCCCTGTGCCATTCCAGCAGCGGAGAAGCGGCAGACGCCACCCAGAGAAGGGGCGCGCCAAGCGGCCAATGCGTTGCCACTGGCGCAAGGCTCAGCTCTCCCCTGGCCGAGGCTGGCGCGGGGGAACAGACCGGCTTCGCTGTGTGCGCATGAGAGAGAGGGAAAGCACTGGTCCCACTCACCAAGCCGAGCTCGTCCTTGATCTTCTCGATGTCGTTCTCTATGTTGGAGAAAGTCGACTTCATGTCATTGGTCTCGTTCAGCAGATCCTGGAACACAGCCATGGCCTGGGGGGGGAGAGAGAGGAAGGTTGGTTGGTTGGTGAAAGGCAGAGTTTAGGATTGGCAGAACACATATTGTGAGGTAACCGGGATGGCCAGGAAATTAACGAATGGAGTAAGGGGGGACGGCAAGCTCCGTTACCCGGACCAAGTCACAGAACCGCCCTGCTTCTGTTGTCTTACCTTTATAACAGGGAGAACAATATTCCCTTTTCCTACAGACAGAGCTGGCCTAAGGCAGCGGTGACGGTCCTACAACCCCGACCCCATGCAGACGCGGAAGGCCTGCCAGAGAGACCACGGGATCATAGAGTCACGGAGCTAGGACACCAAAGGCCATCTAGTCCAGCCCACTGCCATTAAAGCAGGAGCCACAGAACTCATGCCCTCCCAGAGAGAGGTCTGTCGGAAATATTTTTAAAGGCCTTCAGCAACGGAGAGCTCAGAATTTGAACAGGGGACAAAGGCTGACAGCAGCAATGTCTCTTTGGGAATAGGCCCAATGAGGAGACATTAAGCCTTGACAAACAGGGAGCCTCTCTGGCTCATCTAAAGGGTTCAGTGGTACAGACTGCCCCACCCCCAGCACATTGGTTAGCGAAGCATTAGAGTGTCAATACCTAAGCAGGGTTGCCAAATATGCAATTTTGGCAGACGCCTAAGGCAGGCCCTGCAACATGTATTTTTTTAGCAGCTATTAGCCAGATAGGATTGGGGAACAAAACCCTTTACTGGCGGGAACCTGGGGATGACCCACAGGGAATGGATAGCACGGGGACCTGTTGGGTGCTTCTCCCAGGCCCCCGTGACTGGCCACTGTCGGAGGCAGGATGCTGGGCTCGACGGACCGTTGGTCTGATCCAGTAGGGCACTTCTTATGTTCGTAAGTGTCCTGGAAACGTTTGCATATCTGGCAAGCTTACACCTAAAGTGTGAAGAAATCAAGCACAGACTTGTCCAGAGTTTCGTGGTGTGGAAGCATTTGTTGCTCATTAACTCACAAGCTTCCTAATTAACCCAGGCTCTGCTGCTAGCTCCACACTAGCCTCTCCCGTCGTGGCTAGTATCACATGCACACAGGATCAGGGCCGGCCTTAGAATTTGCAAAAATAAAGTTCAGAGCCCCCGCCCCCCCAGCCATGCCCCTTTACGAACCAGGGGTTTGAGGCTTGCGTAGGATGGCGCGGAAGTGAGTCGTGTGGACCCTCAGTTTTATCCCCTAGGTAAGGTGGCCAGATAGGCAAATTGTAGAGGGCACTTATAGGAAATACAGGTTGTGGGGCTGCATTGGCACCCAATGGAGCCCTGCAACCTGTATTTCTCATAAGTGTCCTCTACAATTTACATATCTGGCCACCCTGTCCCATAGGGCAGTCCTTTCGAGCGGGAAGAGTGTGCATGTACTACCAAGGACGTCTGGGTCCTGCTCTCCCGAACATCCACCTGCAGCGCTCCTTCCAGACGGCCGGGCCGCATCAAATAAAAATGATCCATGGCCCACGACTGGCTCCCGTCCCACCCCCTAAGAGGCTCCGGGTAGATCACAATGAGAAAACAACAAATTAGCCAATTAGCCATAAACTCAGCTTCTATAAATACCATCCCAAACCCCCAACGCCCCATACTCACCCCCCCAGCTCTCACCCAGGAAGACCCCATCCCCTTTATCTTCCCATCCGCCTATACCTCCCCCCCCCCACACACACTGGGGGTGTCACATCAAACCTAGTCCCTCCAACCAATTCCCAGAGCACACACTGCAACTGATAGGCAAATTCTCCCCCTCCCTGTGCAGGATCCGTCCGTCGACTGCATCCCCCTGGTCTCCAATGGCCCGTGGCCATCGTAACAGCTAGGGATGGGACTGTCAGCCAATTATCGGTTACCGGTTTTATCGGTATTGGATTAATCCGCTATTGGATTGATCGGTATCGATATATCGGTTTTTTTAACATTGCTGATTTTTCGGCTCTTTAACATTGGTGCCATTGTTAAAACGGCCACAGTGTTAAAGATCAAAAAAATCGTCAATGTTAAAAAAACGATATTATCGGTATTATCGGATTAATCCGATATCGCCAATTATCGGCACGATCAGATTCATCCGATACCCCCATCCCCAGTAACGGCCCTCTCCCCCATCCCCTTTTCCAGACCCAAATAAAACTATAAATCATAAATGACATTAAACCTCAATTTCTCCCACCCAGACAGCCAGCCCCGGCCACAAGCGCGTAAGGCAAATGCACAAATGGTCAGCGTGGCTCTAGCAGCTGCTGGGCACGGCTGATCACTGCTGGGGCCCATTCTTGGCATACCTTCTAGCTGCCAAATGTCCCCACCTCCTTGGCTTTAATGGCAGGAATCAGTGACCTGGTAGCATCTGGCGTCCCTCTCAGCGGGAGCGGGGCCTCCTCTCCCACCCAGAGCTCTAGGGTTTGACGAGGGGTGGGAACATTTTTTCCTCAGTCACTTTGAAAGTTAGGAGAAGCTTTAAGGGCTGAGCAGAAGTTTGGAAGGGGGGGTGGGGGGCGACAGCGCGCTCTGTCCCCTCTCCTTGTGCGCATGCCCCTCCTCTCTGCTCCCTTCCCCTCAGAGCCCAGTCTTCCACTGCTTGGGGGGGTAGGAACTGGATCCAGGGGGTCAGAGAGTCCTATAAAAAAAACTAGCCCTGGGCCGCATTTGGCCCCCAGGTTCCTCACTGCTGCTCCAAAACTCCGCTACCGCCTGATTTAATTTTCACATGCTCTGGCCTCCCCAGAGTTGCTACCCCCCCGACTCGCATCTGGAGACGTCCAGGGGAAGCCCTGATTTCGCTGCGCCAAACAGGGGCGTCCCCAGTATTCCAGAGAAGTGCAGCTTCTGGGGGGCAGCAGGAGGTGGGGCGTAAGGGCTTCCCCGCCCTCTTTTCTATAGGGGCAGGCCCCTACGGAGTGCCATGATATCACCATACTCTGTAAGGTGGGAAGGGACATGACAGCCCCTTTGCCGCGTCCCCTTTCCGACGTGGGCCTGCGGAGCACCGCGACATCGTGATGCTCTCCCCATAAGGGATGGGGCTAAGTCAAAAAAGAGGCCGGGCTGCCCTTTTGCCCTGCCCTCTCCAACATGGTCTTGCTTCCTTGGGTCTCCTTCCTGGCGGGCGGTTGCAACATTTATCCACAATCAGCCCATCATCTTGTTCTGGAGGCCAGTTAGTCGATACCAAATCCTGCTCCCCCAGACCACGCTGGTGGCACACGGACACAACTCCCAATATTTTGAGCGATGAAAAAGGGCAAGCCCAACCCCTTTGGCTAATAAGCCTCACCCCTCACACACGTACACACATGCACGTACCCCTCCGTACATTCACAGCCCATAGAGACAGACACCCCCCTGCTTCTCATCCCACTGAGCTCCTTGTCATTCCAGCCTCTCCCCCATTGGCCTCCCAAGGGCTTTTCCTGGGGGGGCCACCAGGAAGGAGGTGCCTGAGGCTTGAAATATTGGTCTTTTTGCCTCGCTTTCCTGAATGAGGGACTTTGAGCCCCTGAGAGAGGGACAGTGGGATTCAGCACCCAACGAGGGATTCTCCCTCCTAAATGGGGCAGCTCTTGGGAAGGATGGACGGAGATTTTTTTTACACATTCAATCAAAGGCAGCAATGATGGCCCACAAGGAAAGGGTTAGGACCTTCTGGATCGGGTTGCAATCACTGAGTCACATGATGTCTCTTTGATCAGTCACCGAAAAGGCCCACTGTCCCCTCCAGAAGCTTCGCTTCCCGTAAAGAGGTGGGGGGGAAGATATGAATAATTGACCAAGGGAGGAATGTGCTTGCTTCTCCCTGCCTCCATGGTGATGCCGCCCACGTGGCAGTTACTTTTTAGGCGTAACACCGGCTTCTGCTTCACACAAGCACTTTCTGAACGGCAAATAGCCAGCAATGAAGATGTAGGGCTTTGCTGCGCTGTGCAGGATCACTCTCTTTTTCTCTGCACATGGAGACAGATTCATGTGGGCTGATCTCCACCCAAAACCTGCTCACTACGCTGCTGCTGTTGCTTCGAGGGAGGCCAGCGCTCCGTACAAACCAATACCAGCCAACCGGGCCAGGAGAAAGTCAGGGCCACCAAAAGGATGCCCTCCTGCCCCATTTTCACCTGGACAGTCTAGGAAATGGGAGAGGGGGGGGATCTTGGTCCTATGGTTAACCTAAGACCTGGCCACTGGATGTCCAGAAATCATCCTATCGGTCAGGGACAGGGAACCTCAGGCTTGGGAACCAAATGTGGCTTGCATTAATGTTTTGTGGCCCCTTTCCCATTACTGGGTCTGGCCCTAAGATCCAGTTCCTACGAACAAGCACCAAAGAACTGAGCTCAAAAGGAAGAGAGCAGAGAGGAGAGCCTGCATCCAAGCAGAGGGGATGGATCCATGATTTGGACTAGAGCGCATCCTTTAAGCACCCCTCTCCCTAACGTCTATGCGGCTCTTGGAGCTTGTATTAATTTTCAAGGAGGCCCCTGACCCGGCCTAGACAGATCATTTTAAAAAGGAAGCTAACTGATCACAACCAACCATGACAGGATTCCCCCTCCCCTAGAGGGAAGGCAAGAGGTGCAAAAAGAAACACATGCCCTTTGTTAAAATCATAGAGCATCGAAGGCAAAATTGGGGAGATACAGGGGCTCCCAATTTAGGGCATTTTTACACATTGTTGCTTTATCCCGGATTTCAAAAGTCAGGGTTTAGCAAACTCGGGGGGGGGGGGGATTTAGATGTTTACCTCCCCGACCGGAAGTCACCCGGGCGCCATTGCAAACAGCGCTGCCGAGAATTTGCCAAACCTGGACTTCAGCGGCAACGTGTAAAAACGCCCTTATTTACCAATCGCTTAATCGAACGGGTAACAGCAATCGGGACTCTCTATCCCTAAGGGATAGAGGAATCTGTGCAGAGAAACTCTTGTAAAATTCATGCAACAACTCGCAGCTGCAACCCAAGAGTGGGGAGAACCTCGTGGGTATGGGTGGGTGAAGGCAGACCATGGCTAGTTTTTATGGGGCCCCTTTCCGGTTCCTGGCTCTGGTCCTTGGATCCAGTTTCTACTCCCAAGTATTGAAAGACCGAGCTCCTGGGAAGGGAGCGGAGAGGAGGGGCCTGCCCGCAAGGTGGAGAGGGGACAGATCCATGGTATCGATCCATTCTTCTCCTCCCGAGCGCACCTCACCGGCCTCCCCCTTCAAACTTCTATGTGGCCCTCGGAACTTGAATGAATTTTCAAAATGGCCCCTGGGAGCATAAGGTGTAACCTGCAGAGGGGTTTCTCCCCCGTTATATTGCCTTGAAAAAATGCACCCCACCCCTGCAAGCACATGCAGAGGAAATACTGCCAGATGAACATGAGAAATGGGTCAGACCAGTGGCCTGTTGAGAGCCTTTCCCCTCCCCCAGGTCACTTTGAAAAGGAGTACAAGCTCCCCTAGTGAATGGGAGTTAGGGGTGGGCTGGCTCAGGATGGGTGGGAAGGGCAGGGGTCTCAATCCATCCCCAGTGCTTGTGGGCAGCCCCTCCCCTCTGCTCCTTTCCCCTGAGCTCAGCCTTTCAGTGCTTCGGGGTAGGAACTAGAGCCAGGGGCCAGAGCCAGGAACTGTTAAGAATCAGTTAAAAAACAGCCATGGGCCAAAGTTCACCCCTGGACTAAGACATAGAGCAGGACGAGGAACCTCAGGCCTGGGAAGCAAATGTGCCCCGCGGCTAATTTTTATGTGGTATCCTTTCAGGTCCTGGATCTGTTTCTTGGATCCAGTTCCTACCACCGAGAAGCTGAGCTCAGGGCAGGGGAGCAGAGATGAGGGCACGCACACAAGGATAGGGGGACACAAATCTCCTTCTTTACTTGAGGGCAGGCCTTAAGCATTCCCGCCCCCAACTTCTACATGGCCCTCAGCGCTTGTACCGGTTTGCAAAGTGGCCTCTGGAAGGCAAAAGATTCCCCACCCCGACACAGAGGAATTGTCTCCTGCCCTGCAACAGAGCATCTCAAAACCCCTTTGCACCAATGGATGAGACCATCCCATTTTTATAGATGAGGAAACTGAGGCACAGAGCAGCTGAATAATTGGACCAAGGCCACATGGTGAATCGGTGGCAGAGCCAGGACTCTGGCACAGGTCTCCCAGCTCCTCACCCTGTGCTGTCCCACCGGCCGCTACTAGCCAACACCACCCCTTCATGGCTCGAGAGAGTGGGACGACTTACCTGAGAGACACCGTTCTCGTTGGCTTCTATCTTCTTCCGCATTTGCATCATCTGCCACATGTCGGCCACGGCCGAGCCGGCCGGGCTCCCGCTCTTGGTCCTCTCCAGCAGCTCTGTCCCAGAAGGCAGTTTTTCTAAGGCAGACATCTGCTTCTCTAGGCCTCCCAGCTGATCCCCCATCCCCTGCACCTGAGATTCCACCCCCCGGCACAGATCTTCCATGCCATGGATCTGAGCCTCCAACAAAACGAGCTTCTTTTCCAAGGCAGCAGATTGTGAAGCGGCGGCGGCGCTTTGGGCCTTCTCTTCTTCGGGAGACGGTGGCGGCGGCGGAGCCTCCAAGGGCACCGGTTCAACCGGCTTCAGTTTCTCTTCTCGCATCTCGGCTTTGACGTCCTGGAGGTTGAGGTGTTTGATGATGGCGTGCAGCAAGGTGTGGAGGGCGTTGAAATTGACCGCTCCGATCTCCGGCGTCCCTATGGACAGGTCGGCCAGCTCGAACAAGCTGACTCGGAGAGCCATTTCTGACACCCCCGTCCTCTCCCCTTTCTTAACGCCGACTGGGGGTGTGTGTGTGTGTGTGTCACTTTTTCATTAAATAAATAAATAAAATAAAAATAAATTCTAAGGTTGGTTGGTTTGTTTTTTTAAAAAAAGAAAAATAAATATCTATCAATTATTTTAAACTTTGAGAAGAATAGATGATTTGGGGAGGCAGTTGGGTTTGGGGAGGGGGGGGTTAATTCTTTCAGGGGTTTTTCTTTCTTTAAAAGGAAAGTCAAGACAAATCAGCTTTTAAACAATGGTTCAATGACTCGCCCTTCTAAAGCTTCGCCCAGCTGGGAAATCCACTGGGATCCTTTATTCCTGCCTTTTCAAGGGCTTGGTCTCTTTAAAAAAGCATCTCTGAAGGGTCTGAGCGACGCCTGATGCTCCGCTCCCTTCCCGAGCTAAGGCAGCTGCCTCTCAATCCCCCTCTGCCTGGGCCATGCCCACTGGAACCAACCATTCCCCGCCCCTTCCTCTCCGACCTTCCATTGGTTACCTAACCAACCCGCCCCGCTCCCGGATTGGGCGCAGCAGCTGCCCATGTGCCTTTGTTTACATCCTCGGCTCTGCCATTGAGACAGTGTAGCCTTACGGGGTTGCTAGGCGGAGACGCAGCGCCCCCTGGCGTTCCACCGCTCGCTGCGCCGCGGAAAGTAGTCCCAGGCGAGACTGGGGGATTCGGAAGAGACAGGGCATCCTCTCCGGGGTGTGTAAGGGCTGCAGGCTGGTCGGTGCGTGTAAGGGCTATGGGGGTGCAGGTGCGTGTGTAAAAGGGCTAAGGGATTGCAGGTAGGGGTGTGTGTAAGGCTACAGGATATGTGCGAGTGTGTAACGCGAAGGGACTGCAGGTGTAAGACTAAAGAGCTGCTCATGTGGGTGGGTGTGTACGGCTAAGGGGTAAAGGTGTGCGTGCAAGACAAAGGTAGTTGTGTGCATGTATAAGGGTAAGGGTAAAGGTGTGCATGTGACGTGTAGTGTGCAAGGCTAGGGGGTTGCAGATATGTGCATAAAGCTCAGGGTGTGTGTAAGGTTAAGGGGCTGCAGATCTGCATGTGTGTAAGGTTAAGGGGTTGCAGGGGTGGGTGAGTGTGACTAAAGGGCTGCACATGTGTGGGCGTGCAAGACTAAAGGGTTGCAGGTGGGTGTGCAAGGTGAAGATGTGTGGGTGTAGTGTGTAAGGCTAAGGGGTTGCAGCGGTGTGTGCAAGTCTAAGGGTGTGTGTAAAGCCATGGTGTTACAGGTATGTGTGTGTAAGACAAAGTGTGTAAGGGAAAGGGGTTGCAGGTGTTTGTGTGTAAGACTAAGGGCATGTGCAAGGTTAAGGGGCTGCAGGTGTGCGTTAGAGTGGCTAGAGATGCACATTTTAGGGGACACGTATGAGAAATGCAGGTTGCAGGGCTACACTGGCTCCAATACAGCCCTGCACCCTGTATTCCTGGTAAGTGTCCTCTAAAATTAGCATCTCTGGCCACCGTGTGTGCGTGCGTCTGAGAGGTGAGGTAGCCGGCACTGGAGGTAGTTGCCTTGGGACCGGGCTGGAGTCTCGCTCAGCAGCCTCTCTTCCCCTTGGGGAACGGTGCTGCACTGATTAAGCGTTGCCGCTCCTGGGAATCCCAACCAGTCCTGGTTCGATAGAGTCAGGCACTGCATTACTGAGCAGCACCAGATTCAGGAAATTTGGCCCCCTCCTGCCCCGGGGGCATCGGATGGACGCACGCAGACTCCTCAGGAAAAAAGCAAATGCTTTTGTAATTCTTCGTTTCCGCTGTTTAGTGAGACATAACACCTGCTTCAGGGACGGACGCTGCCTTTGCTGCAGGTCCGTCTGGCCTGCCTATACCATTTTCAATGTATTCATTGGCCCCAGTTGATAGGGGCCTACTTCATAGGCTGGAGCTCCTCGCATTTGAGGGTCTCTGGGCTCCTGTTTTACACCATTGTATTATCATTTCAGGATGGCACCCATGTTCCTGAGGACCCCCCCGTGAGGTCAACACCCAGGATCCCTTGCGGTCACGCGGTCTGTGCCATTTTGTAACCATTCCCATTACTGAGAAATATAAATTCCAACCAAAAGGCTGAAAGGCACGTCCTGAGGAAGAGGGGATTGTGACGCTTGCCTTACAGAGGAATCCGTTAGGAGTGCAATCAGAAATTTGACCTGCTACCAGAATCCCCAGCCTCTGACACTCCCTCCCCAGTCTCTGGTAGGGATAAGGCCTGGCATGACAAGAGGGAATGGGGGTAAAATTGGACTGTGCCCCCAAGCTCAGGTCATGTATGTTGCATGTGTCTGTGGGGATATAAAATGGGAGCCGATTTTATGAGTTTATCATAGGCCAAGCAAAACATTGCTTGGAACCTGGATTGTCGATCCTAATTTTTGGCAAGAGCTGTCAAACATTTGCTGTTGACCCCTAGTCTGACAGCAGCAGCATACCCCTCCCACCAGCCCCTACTTAGGATGGACCGTCCCTCTTTGGGTGCTGAATCCCATTGGCCTCTTTGAGGAGAGACAAAAAGACCAGGATTCAAGCCACAGGCTCCCCCCCTTTCCCGGTGGCCTCCACGGAAAAGCCCTTGAGAGGCCAATGAGGAGAGGAGTTTCCACCAGAAACTAAGTGGAATGAGAAACAGGAAAGCAGCTGTCCCGCTCGGTGTGTTTGGACTTGTGGGAGGGGTGTGTGCGGTCATGGTAAGTGTCTGGGGACGGAGGCCCAAGGGGGTGGAGCTTGTCCCTCTTTGGGTGCTGAAGGTATCCAGTGGTTTATCAATGTTTGTGTGGCCCAGGCCCGTTTTGACATTAAATATAATCCTACAGCCCTCTCCCAAAGCAATAAGGGGAGGGGGATTACCCTCTCTCCTACAGCCCAGATTCGAGGTAGGATAGCGGTTGGCTGCTTGCCTCCCGAAGTCTGTAGCGTGCTTTGAGACAAACTCTACCTCGCTCGCCGTCACTGCTCTCTGTCCGGCAAGAACGAGTAGCGCGCAGGAACAATCCTAGCGGTGCACGTAGGACAGAAAGGAAGTACTGCAACGGCATCCGCTTGCTACAGCAGGAAACCGATGTAGAGGAGCGGGGGTTGTAATGACTTCAGTTGGAATTTGGGCAAGAGAACAGCATTACTTTCCTGTAGCAAACCCCCGGTGTCTTTAGTAATCATGCCGGAATGGGTCTTAGTAAGTTCTTGCAGGACCAGACTCCAAAGCAGGGCACGTCTCTTCAGGGATGCTGCCCGTCTTGGCCAAGCAATCCTGAAAAGCCTGAGGGATTAACTGGAGCAATTAGCGCAGGCCCAGTCTGGAAGCCGCAAGCCTGCTGAAGCTATAAGGCTGAGCTGGCGGGAGAGCAATGGAGGAGAGAGAAAACCTAGCAAGGAGGACCTGCCTTGAGGGTTGGAAGCAGCTCACCTCAGAGGAGCCCGTGTGGAAGTCAAGTGGGCTGCGAGAGTAGTTTGAACGGAGGGTTATAAATAAGTTAGGCCTCAAAGCAGCAGAACCAAGCGTTGAGATGCCTCCCAGCATTTTGAGTGGCTGGGATGGCCAAGCTCTGACCCCTACGGCCAATAAACTCCACTCTTCCAGTACAGAGGGACGGACGCTCTCCTGCTTCTTGTCATTCCAGCCTCTTCCCGTGGTTTTTTCCTGCTAAGCAACCAGGATAGAGGAAGGTGGAATATGCTGGTCTTTTTTTTCTCTCCCCCCTGAATAGGGTCAGCACCTTCGGTCATTTTTTACCCGATATTTCCGTTTTAGCCTATGGGAGTGCCCGGTAAAAAGGCTACCACAGGTGGCAACCCTGCCCCTGAAAGAGGAACTCTGACCCCCGAAAGAGAGACAGTAGGATTCAGCACCCAAAGAACTATGCCTCCTCCACGACGACCGTTCTGTACACAAAACCCAGAGTGGTGCTTGGTGTGGATTCTGCACCGACTTACACCGCATCAAGGGCCATCCTTGATCCGTCATCCGCACCATATTTACACAACGCTGGGTTCTAAATTAGGGGTTACCACTCAGCAAAAGGATCTTTGGTGTTACCGTGGACGATACATCGACATCCCCAACTTACTGTGTGCTGGCAGCAAAAAACAAACCAAAAAAAAAAAGCAACAGGATGAATTATTCAGAAAGAGATGAGAGAATAAAACTGCCTCTATATAAATCTGTGGTGCAGCCACCCCTTGAATGCTGCGTGCAGTTCCGGTCGCCCCATCTCCAAAAAGATATAGTAGAACTAGAAAAGGTTCAGAAAAGGGCAACAAAAATGATCAAGGGTCTGAAACGGCTCCTGTGTGAAGGGAGGCTGGATAGGAGAGGGCTCTTCAGCCGGGATAAGACCGAGACGATGCAATAGAAGCGTATAAAATCACGACTGGTGCGAAACACGCAAACCGGTGTGGAACACTTGCTACATGAGGAAGGGTATGAACAGAATCATTTGTGGTGAAAGATGGCACATGAATGAACTAAGCAAGCCTCTCCTCCCCCCCCTTACCCGATAGAATCTGAATCTTATGGTAAAGAGTGGGCAACGGGAGAGAATGGTTCCCCGCTTGGTAGAACAGGCTACCGGTAGTTAAGAACGAGAGGGGGGGAAAAAAAACAGCATGCAATTTCACATATGCTTCAGGCTGTTCTGTTAATACTTTGAGATACAGTACCAGGTTAAAAACAGTTTACATCAGCCCTTAAGACATGAGGACATGAAATCACAGCGATGGAGTGGTAACTTTTGCTCAATCTCAGTAAAACCATCTAGAGTCACTAAATGGAGAACGGTTGCACGTGTATTGCTTTACAAATTCAAGACCAGTAACTGGATGCCGGAGGAGATAAGAGTCAGAATTCAAAGCTTTGTACAGACTCGCTGGCTACAAGACAGGAACTCCCACTCCGAGGAGATTTGAAGGAGGATCTTCCTGGCCTCGGCCTTCTTTACTTTTTGCTGCGGTGGGAGTGAAGCATGTAAGGTAGAAGCTGAAGGACAATTCCACGGAGAAAGCAAATTAGTCTGCCCAGTCCTCTCCTAAAGCCTCAACCTAGCTTTTTGCTGCTTGTGCCAAGGAGGGAGAAAGCTCCTCGGTTTGACAGGAGTGATTATTGCCATGAAAAGGGGGACATTTTGCAATACGTTCTTGGATCTTACCAGAACCCAAACTCAGCTAGATCTCCCTGAAATCTGCAGTGCTTTCAACACCTATAGGCTTCCTTCCTCCATAGCTAGGGATTTTGTTTATTCCTTAGGAAAGGATCGAGCAAGAGGAGAACAGGGCAGCAGAATTCACTGTGTCTTTCAGAAACAAGGCTAAAATGAAAAAAACAAAAAAAACAACACCACCAACCCATCTCTTTTTGCAGGTTGACTCTTAGGACTTCAGAAATGTCCAGCTGTATTAGAGGCAGGAACGCACTGTGCATGGACTCCCCCACACGTTTCTGTCAACATGCCAAGCCAAGGCCACTTCTCAGCAGAAGCCACTGAACCAAAATTGCATGAAAACGTGTCTGATTATTGCAGTGTAGACACAACGTGCTCCAGTAGGAATTAGGCTAAGACCCAAGGCTCGTGCCGCCTACCACGTGGAAGGGTAAGAATCCATGGCTTTGGCAAAGAGAGGTTGGTGTGTCCTACTGTGATGTCAGGAGGATAAATTTATGAATGAAGTTTTTAACCAACACTTAAGAAACCGACTAAGTTACTGCCAGTGGATTGTTCTAAGCTGCCATAAATAAATGTGTCTATAACTAATTTCACAAAAATAAACTTCTGCCGTGTGAAGGAGGCTAGAAAAGGCTGCACCATGGAAGGAGCACAGACACCCGCTCCTCTGAGCAGCTTAAAATGAGGCATTCCCTTCCATGCTCCCAGTCAGCTCAAGACTAGGGAAAAATAAAGAATCTTATGCCCAACAATCCACATGCAGCAAAACGAGACTTCCCAATTCCCCTCTCCTGGGATACTAACTACAGCAAGAGAGAAATGCTAGCAAGTCATGTTGCTTGAACGCTACAATTCAACACCCTCTCATGCCCTGGCCACAATGCAAAATTTAACCGTCCTAAAAGATGCTGCTGCCACTCCCTTTTGATGGTGCCACCGCCCCCCCCCCATCCTCCTAAAAGAACAAACCACTGTGTGAGGTCTAATTCATGGCACTGCATATTCCCTTCTCTTCAAGAAAGCCAGGATGGGATGGTGTGTGTGTGTGTGGGGTAACGCTGGAATTTAGTCGTCCACGGTGATGTTGCGGAAGAGATAAGCCATGGACTCTCCATTGTGGATTCGCCGGATGGCTTCGGAGAGGATCAAGCTGATGTCCACCGTCTTTATCTTGGGACACTGCAGCTTCTGGACTTCATGAGGGACGGTGTTAGTGACCACTACCTATGGAGCACCGGAAAGGAGGAGAGAACTTCAATAGTGCTATTGACACAGCTACGAAGGAGCCCCTCGAGTCACTTGTATCACCCACAGGGTAGAAGCAAGTGCCATCGTTATTACAGGCGTGAGAATGAAGACACAAGTGAGATAGCTTCCAAAATAGATAATTTAAAAAAAACCAACCTACTAATGCTCAACATCAGGGGTGGGAAACCTCAGACCCCCTCTGGGGAATATTTATTTGACCCCTTCCCGGTTTCTGGATCTGGCTCCTGGATTCAGTTCCTACCTCCAAGTACTGAAAGTGAGTTCAGGGTAAGGGAGCAGAGATGAGGGTCTGTGCACAAGGATAGAGGACAGATCAATGGCACAGATCCATGATTTGGACCCTCCTCTTCCCCACCCCTTGCAAGAGCACACCCCTGAGGTGGCTCCTGCCCTGAACATCTGTGCAGTCTTTGGAACTTGTACGAACTTTCAAAATGGCCACTAGGAGGAAAAGGGTTTTTCTACCCCTGATCCACACGAGTGTTCTCTGGATCCAACTGTATCAAAGCTCCTTTGCTACCGAGGGCAGGATTTACCACCTGCTCCAATAACACCCCATATTTAGAGAGATGAGAAAGAGAGAGAATAAAATGGAGAGAGAGGGGCTCTCCTAAAGGAAAGTGGTCGCGCGAGATGCTTCAACACCCCTACCATACAGGTGTAAATCCAGCTTGCTAGCCATCACTAGAGAACCTGTCCTCTGGAGCAGTGGGGGAATACTGCACAACAGCGGTTCTCAACCAGTGCGTCAGGCGCTACTGTGGGTCCCAGGAGCTGCCCACAAGCCGTGATACAGCTACATCCTGTCCCCACCCATGTCCCCTCCTGCCACTTGTTCTGGCCACCTGTGCTGGAGGTGGGATAAAGCGAAGGAGCTTCCCTGCCTCTGGTTCCTTCTTTTTATTGCCTCATGCCAGACCCCTGCTGCTGCTGGGATCAGCTCTTCCTCCCTCTGCTCAGCCACTCCTAGTCCGAAGATATTTGCCCACAAAAAAAGCTGAGAATCACTTTTAGAAAAGAGAAACACCCAAGGGTTTTTCTTTTTTCCTCATGGCTTGGGTCAAGGACTCCTAGCTAAGATAGCTTGATTACTCATGATGGTTGGGTAGGTGATTTCACATTTCAAACAAGTAATTTGACTCATGGAATCTGAAACAAACCCTGCCATCAACCAGCAAAAAGAGGGACTAGTGCCTTAATCTGGCCACCTTCTCCCTCGCCCCCCCCCCCACTCTGATCCATCAAAACACACACCTCGTCAATGGAAGATTCCTCAATTAGACGAGGTGCATCCGCAGACAAGATCCCGTGGGTGGCCATGATAAAAATCTTGTAAGCACCCCGCTCTTTCAGGATATCTGCCGATGCCACAAAGCTTTCCACGTCATCAATAATGTCATCCTGAGAAGCAAAGGAAAGGACAATTAGAAACCAGAAACTAACCAGAGAGGGGCCAGGAAAGGACTTCTCTCATCCTTTCTAGAGTAGCGGTCTATAGAACTGAAAGTTTGAAAGTCTGAGTATCAGTCTTGACGGTCACTGAAGTTTTTTGCCACACCCAACCCAATCCACCCCTAGCTCTACTGAATCAGGGGTGGGGAACCCTCAGGCCCCGGGGCCAAATGCAGCCCTTGGCTAGTTTTTATTTGGCCCCTTTCCAGTTCCTGAATCTGGCCCCCTGGATCCAGCCCTTACTCACACACGCTGAAAGCAGCAGCTTAGGAGGAGGGAGCGGAGAGGAGGGCATGCACTCAAGGCAAGAGGGGATGAATCTAAAGAATAGATCCATGGTCTAAACCCTTCATCCTGAGCACACTCTAACTACCTCGCTGCCACATCCTATCAGGCACATGGTGCTTGAACTAATTCTCAAAGCGGCCCCCACTCCTGCACTAAACGTGGTAATTACTTCAAGCTTTATTATTTGTAGCCATTTCTACGATCCTCACTTTTGTAACAGGCAAGTGATTCCCGCACAATGGATTAGTATTTTGAGGTGAAGCGGGGTTGCCGTTTTAACAGATGGAGGAGTGAGGAAACGGATAAACGGAAGTATTTCTGCAACAGAGCGTATCAAACATTTTCTTCAAAGTTCCCCCCCACCCCACCCCCAGCATAAAATGCCCCAAATGTTGTTGGTGGAAAAAGCTGTTTTCCTACAAGATTTCCCATCAGGGCAAAAAGCCTGATAACAAAAAATGTTTGCTTTAATCTCTTAAAACTCTTTCTTTCAGCCTGAAAATGGCCATAACCAAGTTTTGTTTTGGATTGCGCGGGTGCAGTGCAGCGCAGGAAAGGCAACTCCCGTTTCCGGAGTGAAAAAGAGGTTTTTCGGACTTGCTCAAAAATTCTGACGCTTCACTCTGATCCGCTGGGATTTCCTGCATGATGAGAAATGCCTTTCCAAAACTATGGCCACAATTCACTTATTCTGGAATAGTTCCATTGAAACCCTCTGGATTTCAATCTGTGGATTGTGCACTAGGTGTATTACTGATTTACTGGAGGTTGGTACAGAAGTCTGTAGCAGAGCGGGAATAGAACACAGGAATCTCCTCTGACTTGAAGTCTTGTGTCTGGGAAGCACAAGACAATTCTCCCTCCTGCTAAATAACCAACACCCCCCCCCCGCCCCCCCCTCTTGTCTAAAGACTAGCAACAAGAGTTGGGTCTCATTCATGGGTTGTGGAATTATTTACTTGTTTAACCAAGCAGGAACATTTCAATTCTCCATTTGACCCAAGCAGCACACGCACTTGGTGTTTAACTCAACAGGAAAGTGGAGGAGAGAGAGAAAGAGAGGACAGAGTGTGACCATTACTCTCCTTGTGCTACCATTCTCTCTGGCTCCTTGCCCCGAGCAGGAATCCCAGCTGCACCTAGGCATAAATATTTTTAAAAAGAGAGGGAACCCAAGAGGAAGATCCCATTCCACCCAACGGCCCTTTCAATTTCATACCACGATGATGGCGATTCTTCCTCCAACGTCCCCGACGACGGTTATTGGGGGCTTCTCTTTGGCCATCATCACTAGACAAAAAAACCCAAACAGCTGGTTAGATTCCACATCTGGGATCCACATCCGAATGCCAGCTGCTCGCGCCTCACACTCTCCGCAGCCAGGGCTGCGGAGCACCAGTTCCGTCAAGCCGTCACAAAACACAGGAGAGCTTTGCACATATTCATACATGCAGGTCTCCCGTGGCTCTCAGCCATATGGAGACGTTTAGCCCATAGAGCTCTTGGGACTGGGAACTCTGCCCACCCCCATAAATAGACAGTGGAACCAAACCACGAACACACACAGTTACAGTGTAGATTCACTTATGACACACAGTTGTGACCGTGGCTCCTGATTCAATTTAAAAACAAACAAAACAAAACAAAAACCAGTTTTAAGCACAATTCAGACAAACACCCGTCAGGTCACAAAAATATGGAAGATGTTTCATCTCTCATTATAGCACCAACCTCCTTATAATGCAGCCACAACCATGGCTCCTGAATGCTGCATTATAACGACTACGGTACTGCAGACGACCTGGCTAGTGGGTGGACCCTAAGTATTTTCAGGGTTAAGCTCAAGTGGGGCTAGGGTAAGTTCCTGAAGCAGAACAAGTTAGGCATGGGCGTCTGGCCCTTTAAGGGCCTAGCTGGCTAACAGGCCCGAGGGATGCGCTGTAAGGTAGACCAGGAGCGCCAGCCATTGAAGCCATAGCCAGAGATCACTATGGAGAAGGCCGAGCTGCTGAAGCAGAAGCCTGACGGAGCAGGTAGCAGCCCTGAGGCATCAGGGCTGGCTGATCGTAGCAAGGGGAGGTGCAGTGCAGGGCACAGCGCCAACTACGTGAAGCTGTGGAGAGCCTAGCCATGGGATGGACTTGCCCGGAAAGCCAAAGAGGTCCTGAAGGGATTGTACCGAGTTTGTCTTTGGGACTCTGCACTCCCTTGGTTGAGCAATGGACAATAGACAAGCCCTGCTGGCAGGAAGGAAGGACGGTAGTGGAGTGTGCTATTTTGGGGGACAGATCCAGAAAAAAAACTTAAGAGAAAACACTCCTGTATGTTATGTCTACGTTCTTGAGAACGCTGATTTTGGTCATCGCTTTGAAGAGGAAACTGCAGGGATGCTCAACGCACAAACCAAGAACCTAGTTTTCCCAGGAAAAAAATCAAACGTCTCCTCTTTCCACCGATTTCAGTCAGGTCAACGGGTCCTCATCCCTTTGCAGCAATCAGAGCAGTTTTGCTGGAGCTGCAAATCCTCTTCACGCTACACCCACCGCACATAGGAAAGCAGCGCAGAGTTGCACTGGTGTTCCTTCCCCCAGTAAGCAGGCTGTGCAAACGCACCCTTGGATTCCCCAATGCAAATGTAGCTAGGAGGGGTAGGGAACCTTTTTGCCAAGTGCTGCCTTCGCCCATAACTGCTTTGAACAATAGTTTTAGGAAAACAGTATGAGGGGAAGTCAGCAAAGTATCAAGGATGCGCAGTTTGGAAGGTGAATGTTCTTAACCCCCTGCAAACTCATCTCAGGATCAAAGTGTGAAATGAGGTTAGCTACATAATCCGTAGTGACACTAAGACCCCACTGCCTTCAATGCTCTGACTCTGGAATTGGGTAAATTAACTGTACTGATGATGATGGCCCAAGGGGGAAGAGAATCCAGCTTGGTCCTAGAGCTGCAGAACCTAGTAGAGAAAAGTGATGGGCTTGGACCAGGGAGACAAGGGTTCAAATCCCATTTTAGCTATGAACTCACTGGGTGGTGTTGGGCAAGCCATTCTCTCTCAGCCTCAGTTTCCTCCATCTGTAACATGGGAATAATAATAACCTTCCTTCACAGGACTGTTGCAAGGGTGGAACTAGGTAAGGACTGTAAAGCACTCTCCACCAATGGGGAAAACACAGTGAAGGAAGAGGTTTAGCAGCCTTAGGTGTACAAGAAACATGATTTCCATAAGGAAAAGAACCCCATTGGTTTCAGGTATAGTTAAGGCAGGGAAGCATTAATCTGGATGCATTAAATGACCCCTTTTTCTACAAACTTATTATGGAAAATTAGAAGTTAAGGTTATGCCAACAGCTCAGATGCCACCTTAACTCTCTTTTTATACTACTCTGTTTATTAACCGAGGAATACATGTGACATTAACGGGGTGGTGCAATGAATTAAAAGTTAAATCAAGTTCCCCCGAGTTCCCCAGCTCCTCCTCTTCTTCTGAGCACGACCACCACGTAAAGGGTTCTACTCTGTATTTGGTCTTACACATTCAGCGGGCTTCTAGGGTGTGTGTGATACAGCGATCTCTTCCCCCTTCAGTTCCATGCAGACACATGTACTATAGCCTGGTGCACCGCCTATGGTGCTTTGAAAGTTGGGTTCGAATCCCACCCGCGGGCGATTTTGAGTTTAAATTAAATTGTTTCTTATGCCTCCCACCAAGCAGCTGCACATCTGGGAGGAGTCGGAGGGAATCCCCTGTAAGAATGGGAGCGAGGGGACGCGGTTCCCTTTAGTCATCATTTTCATCCTGCACAGACAGCGAGAGCTTGCCCTGGAGCCCCTTGAAGCAGCAGTCATGGGAGTGATTACCGCAGGTGATGTATCCTCTGCAAATTCCTTCCCCCCCACAATTCTGGAGCTTTGGGGACAGGGCTTGTGTGGGTCAGCCTCCATCAGAGATTTTAGCCAAAAATTACTTTCATGGCAGCAAGAGAGTAAAAATAATTTTGTTTTTATAGTGCCCTCCCATCCCAAATAGCAGAGAGCACTTCATAATAATAAAATACAGGAACATATGGCTCATCAGCAAAGCGCATGCTTTGTCTGTTTGAGGTACTGGGTTCAATCCCTGCGACCGTTCAATAATTTAATGTGACAATTTCAAAATAAATACCAACCCTACATGAAGCATGTGTATATATACCATACGTGCACACCACCACAACCGCACACGCTTGAACAAGAAGAGACGGACTTTTCTTAGATGTACTCGAGTTTAACACCACCCAAAGAACCATGCTGTGAACCCGATGGGTTTCGGTTAATGCTGAACCCTGGCTTCCTCACAACTGAACTGGTTCTTGGAGAGAGGTTTTTTTCAGTCTCTACAAAAAGGCTTCAGGCTGCCAAGGCGCAGATAAGTCAAGTGCAATGGGAACAGGGCTGGCATGCACAAAGGAAAGGGTCCTTTTAATAAACTAGGATTAATCTCCACAGGAGATAAGCAGGTCAAACATTTCAATCGCAGGCTCTTTCTATCAGTTTAGATCGCAATCGGGACCCGTGTCCGCTGCGTTCCACCCCCCATTGCCACCAACGGGGAAAATGCAACAACTGCGGATCGCCGATAGCAATAAAACTCTTGGCTGGAAAAACTGAGCTATCAAATGCCCAGAGGGTGACTTTTGGCTCTCATCCTATTTTTAATGTGCATCCCACAGAGGAGCTGGGTTTCTTCTGACGGCAGACAAGCAGCAGACAAGGAAGAATTCCTCTCGGGAAGGCAGAGAATAGGTCCCAGAAAGTTTAAATTCAGCACAATTTTACTGGCACGTTGTGCAACTTCAGTTGGAGTTTGCGCCCTCGTTTTCTGCAAAAGGAGCTAAGCACCTACCCCCTGTAATTGCGCCTGCAAATCATACTTCATTAGCGGTCAGCCATAGCTAGCATCTGCCTTCCAAACTTTACAGAGAAATGGCTGTGCTTGAGCATTAAAAGGGTACGGCAGGGCAACATGTGGAACCTACCCCATTTGGAAAGAGGAGCTTTCCCCTTTTCTTGCTCAGTCTCTGCGAAGGAAAGAAAAAATTGCAGGCCACTGTCCGCCCACAATCAATCTCAAAAGAACATACATTGCTCTTAGGTAAGGGTGGCTATACCTCCCCTTTAAAAGAGGACACACACAAATACATGTGAGGCTGCACTGGTTCCAGTGCCATCCTGCAGCCTGTATGTTTCCTAAGTGTCCTCTTTTAAAGGGGAGGTCTGGCCACCCTACTCTTAGGTGAGGCAGAGCAGACGCCAGAGTCAGCGGGGTCTTTTAAGTTGACATTTATGAGCTTGAGCTCTGGAGAGATGGTGGCCTGGAAAATAAGCTCGAAATATTAAGCAAATGTTTTCCTCTACGATATAAACCTCTCTTGGGAGTCAAAAGATGCATTTGAAGGAAGTACGCCCGCTAAATCAGGAGAGTCTGTAATTTGATCATAGTATCAAAATACTCTGAATTAACACCACTATGCTGGCGCAAACCCAGAATAGCGGACAAATTATGTTTACATGGGAATAAGTGAGATCATGGCACCTGGACCAAGGATTGTAACTGCTCTTCAGGAGCGTCATGGAAGCCAGCACAGAGTTTCGAAGCTGACATTTTCAAACACAGAACAAAGAGTAGCCACTTTCACAGCTAGGAATATTTAAAACACAGAGGGCATAAACAAAAGTCCCAATGGAACAGCCTTACTCCTGGCGCGAAATCTTATTCTTCAAATTTACAACGATGCACATCGCGATGGCTGCTTCATTAATGGCCAAAGGAAGATAATTTTCTCTAGCAAGAGGAATCTGCATTTGCCAAGACATTGATATTTCCATTCTCGCGTCAACATGGTTAAAGGTGGCCTCAGATCAGAGCGGACAATGTTTTAAATTCATCAAGTAAAAATAATTCTGCATTTTCAACACAGTATTTGGGGGAACAGGAGAGCTAAGGAGCTTAAACCATTTGGGACTTATGCAAGGCAATGCACAGAGGCTAGAAATAAGCCTCATTCTACCCCACACCTAAATACAGAAGTTGAGGGGGGTGAAATTCCATAAGATTTAATCTGACTTTGCTCTTTTGCCTTAGTCCCTTTTGCTTAAAAGGTTCTGCTCCAGTGTGGATCTTGGTGTCATAGTGCTTATCTACATTTTGTAGCGAGCTGGAGGACATCTTTCAAGTTAGTACTGCACATTTTCAAAGGGAAGAGGCAGCTGTAACAAGGGGGCACTTGCTTGTTAAACACAAAGCAGCTAGGCACATGGAGACTACACATTAGGTTGAACAGCCTAAGAGTGTCACAGGATTTCAGGTCTGTTGATTGGGATGAATCATTAAAGAGCTCTGTTAAAAGGAGCTTTATGAAGCACAAAGAAATGTGACTCTGAACATGGCTGTCATTTACAGAAGATACTTGCCATGTGTGCCGCTGTCATAGGGAGTGTGGGTCACATTTTACCGCTCTGGCAGTAGGGCAAAACATGAGCTCCATGGTCTCCTGAGTAACGGCCATGACTGAAATGTTCACCACCAGCTCGGGGCAAAAAGCGAGGGTGGTTCAGCAGTTATTGGAAGACGGCCGATAAGACCAGCTGACCCAACAGGAATCCCAAGACGGCTTCTCAGATGGTTGATTTTCTTGCAAAAAGGCCATTCACTCTACAAAGGTGCAGGAGTTCTCTTTTTCCATTGCGTCGCTAGGGCAAAGAGACCGGTGGTTGGTCAGGAAGGGACTGGAGGTATGAAGGGAGTCCTGCATCAGTGTCTCCTGGAAATCCTCACTCAACAGGAAGCACATGACGTGGACAGAGACGCTGTCTCTTCTCCCCAGAAATGCCTTTCAGCGCTCGCAAAGATAAAGGACATTGAGGTCTCGCACTTTACAGAGCTTGGGTTTTTCTTAACCCAGGGCTGATATGGGGATTCTGAAGCCCAGGTAATTTGTCTGACAAAGTAGCTAATAAAATGGGAGGAAAACCAGCAAAGAAGTTTAGAGTTGCCTAATGTCTGAGTTGGAAGGGCCTTCCGAGGGTCCTCTTGTCCCAACCCCTCAGCTTGGATGCAGGAAAACGACACCTACAACATCCCCGGCAGATGGCCGACCGGCCTCTGTTTGAAAACCTCCTGTGAGGGCGAGCCTGCCGCCTCCCTAGGCAGAGTGTTCCACTGCCGCACGGCTCTGACGGAGGGAGTTTCCCCTGATATTTAATCAAACATCTATCTTCCTGTAGCTTGAGTCTGTTATTTCTAGGCCTGCGCTCTGTAGCCATGAAGAAAGAGTTCCATGCCCGCTTCTTGATGGCAGCCTTCTAGTTATGTGAAGGCTGCTGCCGCGTCTCCTGCTAATCTCCTCTTTGCTAGACTAAACATACCCAGTTCCTTCAACATTTCCAGAATGTCCTTCATGAAAGTGCAACTGACAAGCGGCAGAGCTCCATGAAGATAGTTTCCCTGGCTAATTCACTACAAATCAGCACGCTGCTTCAATTCACGTCAAGCACCGAGGAATGCCAGGTAAGAGGTCAAGTGTCAAGCCTCTAAGTGACAAATTAGGAGCAGTGTGACGGGCACCAAATTAGCTCCAGTCTAGATAACAAAGAACAGCAAGAATTCCTTCCCAGGAGCCACAGGGCCAGCCTACGTAGAGGCTGCCATTTAAGAGCACTCAAGTAACTTAGGCCCAAAGTTTAATCTTCTGTAAAACTGTCATTGCCCTGGATTTTTCAAGTATTTTAAAATCCAATCACCGTGTAGGTCCAACGGCTCAGAAAGAAAACCCATTCCCTACAGACATGAGCTACTAAAAGAAATAGACCGTATCAGCCATGATGATTTCAATTCTGTTGTCAGAAGGGGAGAATGCTCAGCAAATCGGAGAACAAAGCGCATTCTCAGAAACCAAGAAAATACTCCTGCTGTCTTCAACTTTGCAAAGCTAATGTCATCTTAACTGTACATTTACATCAAGTAACATCCTGACCTGGTCTGTAACATTACTCAGAGTCTGGTCTCTGTGGAGCAAGAGTCTACTATCTTTTAAAAATGTTATCAATGGTGGCCGACAGTAGATTCTTTCCCCACTAGACAGGCAGATCCTTCACACCCCCATAAGATCAGATCTATGCTAGATACAACTATGTTCAAAGTTACCATTGCTAGAATTCCAGCTTGGTTTCCCTCTTAAGAGGAGATCTCCTAAGATCTGAGAACACAAGAATTCTGCTGTCTCTTCTGCCCACAACTTACACAGTCTTTTTAGCTGAGGCAGCAGCTCAGACAATGCCCATCTGCCCAAATTAGCAAGGAAGCCGTGCTACAACCCAGCCAGCAGCAGCAACACTGCTTCAAGTGTTGACATTCTAGTGCTGCATGCAGACTGGCGACAGAGCAGTTCTCGCGTGAAAGCAGCGTTAGGAAACTGCATTGCAGGCTAAAGGCAAATTGTAAACGTCAACAGCGTAGCATAGCATAGCCTTGACTCATGCTGGCCAGAGAAACCACATTAGGAACCTGCTGGAAACGGAGTTTGGATACCAATGCAGACAAGGCCCTTACTGGAACTGCTCCAGGGCAGATTTAACATTCAGCCACCATCAACCTGGTTTTACATTTTTATTTTATAATCACAGTTTTTATAAATGCATATCCCTCAACTGCATTCTAAGTGTCCTGAAATCTTCTAAATTTTTCTAAGCTTCCGGTAAAATCCATCCTGTGATGGAAACTGCTAACCTGCATCCTACCAGTGTGGAGGCAAAGAACTGGAACTTAGGGGCTAGATCCCCACTGAGCATGCTCCAGGAAATATCAGGAAGTCTGCCTCCTACTGGTAGTGGCGGGGATCTAACCCTGTAGTTTTACTGGCCGTCCAGGAAGATCTCCCGGAAGAAGGGGATTGTCTATCTAACGCCAACTAAAATAGCCTCCTCTTGGTGGCTGTTCCCTTGCAAATTCCATATTCCCCTTTTATTAATATGGCAGGAAGGTTTGGCACACTTGTTAATGCTGTCAAGGACCGACATTCTCCCACCACTTTACTAATGGGATCTGCCCCAGTCCGCGAAGCCGACGTCTCTATCTTAGCCAGTAATTCCACTGCTGGGCCCCCAACCCCCAGTAGCCACAAGTTAAATGAAGACAGAGTATGTCAGTCTTACAAGGCAGTTCCAGGCCAGAATGCACGGTTGCATTTTTGACTGTCGGGGGAGAATGACGTCCGTCATCCATGTCCTGCTCCGTACACTGAGCCTCTCCGTGGATGACAGCCAGTCCCAGGCGCAGTCTCTCGGCGTAAGACTGGGCCCTGCATAAAAAAACGGAGCGTATCAGTAGGATGCCAAGCCCTCTTACCTGGAAGAGCACTCTGTCTGGCTAGGTTTAGCTCAGTGGTTCCTGGACGTTTTACCTGAGTGGCCCCATCTCGAGACGGGCGACACAAAATTGGTTAGCGCCCAGCTACAGGGTGGCTATTCGCCTGCCCCCGCATGCTGAGCTTGAACTGTTTCCAGTCCCACCGCGGGGTGTGTGTGTACCTGCAACGTTGCACTCTCTCTGCTTGTCACCCCAGTCCCACACATGGACCTGGGCCCTGGGAAAGCAGTAGCACAGCAGGCCCCAGGGAACAGAAGTGGATCCCTGGGAGTAGCAACAGGGCCAAGCCGGTACCGAGCCAGCTGTCAAGGACGCTGCGGCTCCCACCACGACTGCTCCGCAGAACCTGCCATGCTGCTCCTGGAAAGTCCCCTACCCCCTAATACCAGCTATTGGGGCGCTGTTGTGTGTTCAAGCAGCTACCCCGATAGCTAGGATGTCTGTTCAATTGTGTGTGTGTTCAGGATTGCCCGTGCTGACAACACAGAATACACAGCTGGCACAGTATCTAACACCTTTAAGGCTGGTTTCTCCTCCTGCAGATGGAAGGACCAGAAATGGAGATCCAGAGACATGAGCCTCATAGTCTGGCGGCACTGAATACTAAAGAGATGCTCAAACTTGTTTATCTGAACTGTATGCCCCACTTCTGTTTCTCTGTGGTAGTTAAGTCTCTTCGTGCCACCACACACACATGCCCCTTGCTCCATCCATCCCCCAACCCCCTTTCCCCCATTGTCACTCCATTATTTTGGAGATTCCCCCTGGCTCAGCCAAGTGCAGTGAAGGCGTTTGCTGTCTGGGGTCCTTCTCACGCCCCCGCCCCGAACACCTTCCGTGCCCCCTCCTCCCGTTTGAGAACTGCTGCGCGAAAGCAGCCTGCTGACTCCAAGATGACCTGGGAAACCATTTTATGGCTTCTTAACACTCCCGGCCCTTTATTCCTGCAATCAATATCCCCAGGCTACTGCACATTTTGTAAGAACTACCCCTCGCCAACCTGGAAGAGTCTAAATTACCGTTTAGCTGCGTCGGGGGACTTGGCTACAATAACCGCATTTCGGTAATCCGGAATCTGGATTCAAGAGAAGAGGGGACTGAGGTTTTTAACAAGGCATAGCACTGGGCACAGCAGTAGTTACTAGTTCATTACAGCTCGGATGAATAAGTCAGAAGAACTCTCATTCTACACTACAAAAAAGGTGGAGGAAGATAGCAAGACATTTTCAGACTCTTTCCCAGAACATAAAAAAATACTCAAATTTAGACACTTCATAGCTTATTTATGTACTTACTGAATTCCTTGCTGCAGGATATTTTACAGTTACCATCCCCTTAACATTCATGCTTCACATACTGCATGCTATGCAAACACATGGCTCCATGACTGCCGTGAGACAGGGTGGGGGAAAGGGAATGGTTCTGTACCAGGTCAGAATGCAAGGTCAGCGGGGGCCAACTAGCGCTCCAAAGAGAAACGCTCCACATATCCACACGAAGCAGACAAGCCCCTAATGCAAAATGCCTACGCAGCATGGTCTTGAAGGAGGAAGTGTGCTATTCCAGCAAGCTTGGAAATTAAACTTCAATAATGCAACTAAGGGAGCTAGTTTAATGACATAACCCCATGCAAACAACCTGTGCGAGGATAAAGTCAAGTCATGTCCGGGACAGGGTATAAGCCATATTTGTAAGGCAAAAATCTTACTTCTTCCTGTATGTACTGAAGCAGGAATGGGGATGCCCTCAGGTTGTCGACCGGGAAGCTGAAGAAGCCTTGGATTTCCTTTTGGTGAAGATCCATAGTGATAATGTGTGTTAAACCTAAAATAAAAGGAGGAGTGAAACTCGTCAGCCTAGTTGAGGCTAAGAGACAATGGCTAGAATGCGTTATCCTAGAACACGTTGTTTAAGTATTGACATAGCGCCAGCAATGCACCTGGCATTGTACAATCATTAGACACAGGATTACTGTCTAGGGGAGAAAGCTGAGAAGGAGAAGGGGCCACTGAATGAAGGATAGCAGAGGAGCAGTCTGTGGGGATGAGCCGCCTGACAGAAGACGAAGGTTTTAATGAGGGATTTGAAGGTTGGGAGGGAGAGAAATAGAACGGATGAGTTCAGGGACCAAGTTCAAGGCAGAAACTTAGATTGTAAGCTCTCGGGCGGGGACCGTGTCTATCTTGGTTTTTTTGTAAAGCGCCAGATACATCGCTGGCGCTATATAAATGCTTATAATAGTAACAACAACAACAAGAAGAAACAAGCTTCACCAGACGACAGCACTTTTATACCATATTTAAGCAGGGCATCATGCAGTAAAAATGAAGTTTAGAAGGAGACGTCAACGCGTCAGCTGCACACGCAACTCAATTCGGCGTTCTCATCCGTCGTTCCTGACACGGAGAGTTGCACAAAATAATTACGCTGCGTGGTCTCGTCCCTAATTCTGAGGAAAGGGACAAGCGAGTTCTACCGGGCTGGGGGCCTAAACCTCCTTGCCCTCCTCACGCCCCGCACTCACCTGCTTTAGCCAGCATGGAAGCCAGGAGTTTGCAGACAATGGAGCCTCTCTTCCGCATTTTGCTTTGTTTGCTGTAGGGGAAGTAAGGGATGACCCCAATGATATTCCTGGCACAAGAGGTCTTCAGGGCATAAGCCATGATCAACAGCTCCATCACGGCTGTGTTCACGTCTCTAAAGAAGGGATTAAAAGCAACCACAAATTTGTATGGCTGAAGAATTCTAGCAACAACGTCCTCTGTCCCACAAAGCGGCAGCAGTTGCTCAGCTCCCTGTAATGGGAACAGCATTAGGGATCTGGCCTGAAAAACTGCAAACCTTGGGGACTAACGCAGGTGTATGCAAGGGAGAGGCTCGTAAGCCGTCCATTGTTAATTCTATGCAGTAAAACCCAACCCACCCCCCTTTTATTGCTCTTTCCTTTCCATCTCTGCCAAGACACTAAATACGTGCGATTGTTCACGGTTACAAACACTGCTTGTTTTCCAAAGGCAAGCATCCATCATCACTACCGTAATCTCTCTCGTTGTGCCAAGATTAGAATCACGGCTTATTTGAACATCTAGGGCCCTTTTCACACAGACACTCATAACACGGATAAAATGGGGGTTACATTTTATTATGCATGTTGCAGGGCTGCAGGTGTGCTCTACGGGTGCCCTGCAACATGTATAATAAAATGTAACCCCCATTTTATCCGTGTTACGAGTGCCCGTGTAAGGAAGGGCCTTAGAGCAGAGGTGCCTGTGCGCCACTTTGAAAATTACTACAAGCTCCACAGGGTGGATGGAAATGGGGCTGGAGGGGCTTAAAGTATACGTTCATGGCAGAGGAAGGGAGGTCAGACCACTGATTTATGCCGTGGTAGGGAGCCTATACCCTTCCAAGGGCCACTTTGAAAATTAGTACAAGCTCCAAAAGGCTGCACAAAAATGGAGTGGAGTGGAGTTGCTTAAGGGAAAAAATGAAGATTGAGAGAGTAATGCCAGTGTGGTGTAATGGGTAAGTCTGCAGTAGTTGGACCAAGAGTTAGGGGGAGGCCCCGCTTCAAGTCTCACCTTAGCCAGAAACTCACTGGGTGACCTTGGGTCAGTCACAATATTCTCTCAGCCTAACCTACCTCACAGGGCTGTGGTGAGGGTTAAAAGTTGTGTTAATTTGTTATATGCGAAGCACTCCAAGTGCCATGAGCACCAGGGGGACATTATATAAAAATAATAATTATTATTAATAATAATTTCTGCTACAGGAGTTCTCCTTCCTATTCCGGAGGGTTCAGGAGTACAGTCAGCTACTTATGAAGTCACTGTGAACACCTCAAGCACTGCTAATTACTGGCTTATCTGCCTGTGGCTTTTCCATCCTAGTGAGTTCCTGTTTCCCTGAGTGCCCAGGCTAACACTCCCAAAGGCTAACACTGTGGCACTCCAAAAAAGCATTGATTTTTCTCCTTCATCAAGTGTTACACAGCTACCTATTCTCAACTCTCTTGCTTTCATTACTTCCCCTTGAAAATTAACCTCCATTTACCTTTCCTTCATGTGCAGATGTTATCCGACTCTTTTTGTTAGCTAGCTGGCTCTATTAGGCTGCGTTCTAGATGCTGTTTGCACGCACAAAAAAGCTTTGTTTGCAATGAAACGTCCAGCCAAGAATTACATAAAACATAGCCCCCTGCCACGCGAGATGACCAACTCACAATGCCCAGTTTCTTTCCTTCCTGGGCTTATCAAGGCCAGTGCAACGGGACGTGGAGAGAGAGATGAAGCTACCAATACTGTACCTTTCAGAGCATGGATTTTTATGGCCCAATGTTTGGAAGCCATTTCTGGTGCTGAACTTTTATCAATTTAAAAACTTTAACAAGGATCACATTAGAAGCAACAGGACTGAGAATTATAGGAATTACTTAACTTGTGTAATGGCTAAACTGGCTGAGATATATATATGGCTGAGTTTCCCCTTTTCCTCCTGTTTGAAGACATTACCTAAGGGCTGCACCAGCGATCTATAGCAGGGGCGGAAAACCTCGAGTCTCGGGGGCCAAAGGTGGTGAGTGGCTAGGTTTTATTTGGTTGTTTCCCAATTATTGGATCTAGTCCACGAATCCAGTCTCTACCTTCAAACACTGGGGCCGCTTTCTCGTGTTACCTGGGGGGCAGGGAAACGTCTGTGAGGGCAACTGTGGCTCCATTCTCATGGAAATCAGCACGCATAGGAATGCGCTATTTCCTCTCGTAAGAACACGTGTGCATGACCGGGTCCCCCGATGAAGCTCTTACAATCAAGGCTGTTCTCGGAGGTGAAAAGTGGAATGGCGCATTCCTACATGCGCTAATTCCTGTAAGAATAGAGCCACGATTGCCCTCACGGAAGTTCCCCCCACCTCCCAAGGTAACACGAGAAAGCAGCTTGAAAGAAAGAACTCTGGGAAAGGCAGTGGGCATGCACTAAAAGGACAGAAGAGGATTCTACGGCAAAGATCCATAATCTGGATCCTCTCCCGTTTTCCCAACCTTATACACACACAACCCTCAAGTGTCTCCCCCCGCCCAACTTCCATGTGGCCTTTGGAGCTTGTTCTACTTGTCAAAGTGACCCCTGGGAAGGAAAAGCTTCCCCTACCCCTGCTCTGCAGACTGCCAATTCCTAATACTCGCATGCCCCCACCATGCAATTTACCCGTCTATAAAACAGTGGTTCCCAAACTTTTTACCCGTGACGCTATTTTTTTATTAATTATTATTATAAGCATTTATATAGCACCAGCGATGTACCTGGCACTTACAAAGAATAAGACAGACATGGTCCCTGCTCGAGAGCTAACAAATACAAACAGGATTCCACAACCCCAGGCATTCCTAAGAAAAAATAAATTGTTTTCGAAGGTCTAGTCATCCTCGAGACGAGACAGCTGGCTCGGTACATAGTAAATCCACTCCTCAGAGCCTACCACTGTGGCTGAAGCAGGGGCCACTAAAGCCAAACCTCGCTATAACAAACCCTGCTTAAAATGAACCCCTCTTTACACTGGTCCCCAAACTTTATTGTGGTTGTAAGCAACTTTCAAACTTCAAGATTTAGGATGAGCCCACAGCGATATTTTGAAAGTCAAACCATATAAATAGTTTATCCAAGGTACACGCATGTGCTTCAGGCCGGAACTGGAATTCCGCATGTACACACACAGGATGCACGTGCAGGAAGTCCTAATGTGAGTCCTCCACCACAACTGGCAGAGCGAGAAGCGAGGCTGCAGTGACTGCCTATGGTAGTGGTGAGGTCAGGAGGCAGGGGACTCTCCCTGGGCCCCCCCACAACCCTGGGTGCACGTCCTGTGCATGCACAGAATTCCAGTTTTGGTCTATGCACGCACCTGAGGGGCACATGCGGACCTGGGATCAGGGCTTAAGGTTGTAAGCAAGCAAAAAATAATACGTGGAAACTAAACACAAAAAATTTTCTGGTGTTTTTTTTTTTTTTTTTTTTTAAACTGTGCATGCCTAAGAAACACTAGCTAAGATGGTTAAACCATTCTTTTTTCTTTTTTTTTCCTGCTGCAGCTTGGAGCTTCCCACAGTCCTTGCACACACCCCTCTGCCAGGAGCCTCGGAGGCAGCAACTGCATTATAATTAGGGTTGTCACCTACGTAAACTTTTAAGGAACACCTATGGAAAATATAGGTTGCAGGGCCTGCATTGGTGCCTTGTATTTTCCGTAAGTGTTCCTTAAAAATGTGCAAAGGTGACAACCCTAATTATAACCGTTTCCTTGCTGGTTCCTAGTCGTGTGTGCACTCTCTCTCTCTCACCCCTCCCCTCCCACCCTCTCAATATTTTGGATTTGTTTCCTGAGCTGTGGTGAGAAACATGAAAGGGCATCACGAACCATGGGTTGGAAACTACTGGTTTATAATGAGCCCAATTATTTCCGTCGATTGTATACTGGCAAACCCTATTTTATAGTGAACACCCTGATACAGTGGACTTTTTCTCTGGTCCCTGGGGAGTTTGTTATACTCTAGCTGTCTCCTCGTACCCTCTGAGCTCTTCTCTCAATTTATCACCAATTCCCCCATTTTCACCCCTGTCAGAATTCAACGCTTGACCCGGTATTTTCAAAGCACGATTCCTGCAGCTGAAGATTCTGTCAAGCTGAAGCATGTTCCCTCCCCCTACAACTCTAGACTGGCACGTGGAAACCCTACTGCAGAAGAGAGACGACCTTCAGCCTGTCCTCACTAAGCAATGCAGTGCGGCATGCATAAAGCTGAAGATTAGAGATCATTTGTCCGCCCAGTGGAGCAGCCACTGATGCAGACAAGGGGAGGTGAGGGGGAGGGGCAGAGAAAGGAGAGGACGGCAGGAGCGACATTTTCCCTTCCAGGGGCCACTTTGAGAGTTAGTACAAGCCCTAAGGACTGCGGAGAAGTTGGAGGTAGAAGGTGGGGGGGGAAGGACGAGGAGGTCGAGATTATGGATCTATCCCTCATTCTTGTGTCTATGTTCTCATCGCTGCTCCCTTCCCCGGAGCTAGTCAGTCTGATTTTGAGTGCTCGGGCGTGGGGCAGCTTTCCCCTCCCAGGGCCAGTTTGAAAATCAGTGCAAGCTCCGCACAGAAGGTGGTGGTGCTTAAGGGGTGCACTTAGGAAGAGGAAGGTCCAGGCCATGGATCTGTCTCCTATCCTTGCGTGCATGTCCTCCTCTCAGCTCAGTCTTTCAATGCTCAGGGGTAGGAAATGGATCCAGGGCCAGGCCCACAAACTGGAAAGGGGCCAAATAAAAAACTAGCTTTGGGCTGAATTTGGTCCCCAGGTGTGGAGATTTCCTCACCCGTTTTAGAGTGATGGGCAGACCTCCCTGAAAGTAGCAACACCTGCCTCATCACACCATCTGTATAGGATTCTGCACCACAAAACAGGCACTCATTTATTTGGATTTTTTTTCCATGTCGCTAATTCAGTCTCGGTGCTATTTAGGTGAGCGATAGCCGCAAAAGAGCACCAAAACGTCAAATAAATGAAACAAAACGAAAATCCAAGACAACAAGCTAAACTTTTTTTTTTTAAAAAGCCACAAAAAAGAAGCTGAAACGGATATCCAAGCAAAGTGGGATGAAAATCCTCTTCATTGACTTGAAGCGGGTGAATTTGGCAGATCATGTATCACTCCAAGTATTCGTTTCACCTTTCCGCCCAAACCGAACTCCAAGACAGACCAAGCGAAAGGATGAGGCAAGGAGGGAGCGTGCGCTAAAGACTAAGCAGCAGCCAGCTGTGGTTACGGGGAGACGGCAACAGATCCCGCACGACGACAGAATCTGTACTTGTACCCTAGGCGAAGTGGAGACCCTGGATCACCTGATCGGACGGTGCCCCATCTTTGATAACCTTAGGAAGGTTTGGATTAGACCCCTTATTTAACAGCACTCCTCTTTCGGAAAATAGTAAATTGCTTAGGCTTGCCGAGGCTTTAGACCCGGAGGTATCGAAAGCGGTCGCCTGCTTTCTAATGCTAGTAGAAAGGCTCAAAAGTTCAAGGGACCTAGACTATCCCTAGGTCCTTTAGGGAGGATTAGATTTTTCCTCAATGTATTTCTGGACAGCCAGCTGTTAAATTTAATCACTTTTCTTGTATTACAACCCCAATTGGGGATTCTGTTGACCCCTTTGGGGCCTGATATTTTATTGTATATGTTGTATGTCATTTGGAATAGCCTTGTGCTGGAAACAATAAATATTGATTGAAACAAGCAGCTAGAACCAATTGGTGCAGACATGGGAGCACGGGAAGGAGTTTTGAGAAATTCAGCTTTCACTCACTTTTGCACCATTACGATCGGAGAGAAGGAGAAAGTTATCCAGCATACAATGTAGGGGTGGGGAACCTCAGGTCTAGGGGCTAAATACAGACCTTGTTAAGTTTTTATGAGGGCCCCTTTCCAGTGCCTGGATGTAGCCCCTGGATCCAGTTTCTACCTTCAAACACTAAAAAAAGAGGCACTCTGAGTAAGGTAGCCGAGATGTCCAAACGTCCGCATTAAGGCAGGGGAAAGATTCATAGTACAGAGCTATTAACTGGACCCTCATTTTCTTGAGTGCAGCCCTTAAACACCCCTCAACCCCTCGGAGCTTGTACTAATTTTCAAAGTGGCCCTTGGGAGGGAAAAGGGTCAGCTATTATAATGGACGCAAGAACTGCTGGCCCTGTTGCTTGGTAACTAAGCAGCAGAGGAAATGATGCCTCTTAAGATGGAAATACCAGTCATTGCCTGGAAAAGACAGCAACACACAGGCCACAGAAATTATTAGACACATTTTATTTTTTGTCACTTGCGTGGCGCACACTTGAGCCATCTGATAAAAAGCTTCCTCAGCTGGTTGTGGTACAGCTGATCTACTGGGAATTTCAACAGCTTACTCCCTTCCTTCTGACTGAAATGGAAGTCAAAGCAGCAGGAGTGCTAGTAACATACACCATTTGCCCGTGTTCGAGAGCACACGTGCGCTCCTGCAGAATGAGACCACCCTAATTAGGACAGCTGAAAGTTAAACCATAAACCACCTACCTGGGTATTGTCTGTATAATGAAGACATCCTGGCCCCGGACAGACTCTTTTATTTCAACTCTTGTTTCTAGAGGAGAGAGAAAAAATAGTCAACCCTGTGGTCAGTTGGGAGCGCTCTCTTGCAGGTACCACCTGCTAATCTTCGTCAGATGACAAGGGCCTGCAGAAAGGCATTCTCCGTTGCTGCCCCGGTATTGCAGAACTCCCTCCCCCTGCCCATCGAGGTCCATCAGAGCCCGAGCGTATTCCAGAGGCAGTGTACAACTTCTCTTTCTGGCAAAGCATTTGGTAGGTGGGGATAGGGATTGGGTGTTGGGTTTTTTAAGAAGGGATTTTAATGTATTCTGCGTTTTTAAATGTTGTAAGCCACCCTGAGTTTTAGGGGAAAAGAAGGGTAGAAACATAATTAAATGAAAATTAGAAAGTTGCATGAGATGAAGTCAACAGCATGGTCCATGTAGCAGAGCATCTTCCAGCAGTAGAGGCAAGAAAATGAAAAGGATTTCTCTGCTTTTTTGTTTTCGAAGCAAGTTTGTACACATATAAATTACCCTAAATAATCTCACTTAAGTGTATTTTCCAGAGACTTGTCTTTGGAACCAAGAAGCTTGCATGATATAGCAATGAGATGCTTGTAGCCATAACTCTACAGGAAGAATTAAGTTGCGTGTAGGTTAGAAAGGAACTGATCTTTGTAATTACCACAGGGTGTTTCTCTACTAGACAGACCCTTCTGTTTGTCTCTTGCTACTGATGGCTGCCAACCACCACTCTCACTAGCGAACAATGAAATGACAGATCCAACAGCCTGCGGTGTTTAGAAAACAAGGGGACTGGGCCTTTTAAAGTTCAATTCTAGGTCAGCTTCCCAGCTAGTGCAAAACCACCACCAGCAGCAGAGTTCTAAGAGGAATTATTATTTCACGGACTTCTACTCTGGGAGGGGATGGAAAGCGTCAGGCTAGAAATCAAAGTCCTCTTTAAATCATCTCCGTCACCACTCAAATCCCAGTCTACAGTAAACCGACAGCTGAAGCAGCTCTGCAAGCCAGAGCAAGCAATCTAGGTGTGAAGAACTCTTGAGGTTTTAACCATTTACTCTCCTCAAGCGAGAGATTTACTAGGCTGCAACTTCAAAGAGAATTATTTGGGCAATTACAACCACCTCAGGGGATTGAGAGAGGAATTTGCTATGTCCTCACCGAGGAGAAGTGCATACCCTGAAGCAAGTGCCCCGGTATTAACCTTTAACACTACTCTTAAAACAAGCAATCCTACATGAGCAGAGACTGGAGCACATGCAGGAAGGGATTCAATTAGTGAACTGTAAGGCAGGATGGCAGCCTGCGTAGGCCAAAAAGCATAAGGAATGTTGACTGATGCTCTGCAGCTAGTACAAGGGCAACCCCGCTAATGTCCTGACTTCAGTACTGACGCAGCACCTGGATTGGACGCAGCACCTGGACTTTTTGAGAATACAGTCATCTTAGAGCTCTTCCGTGCAAAGCTAGCAGACGTTTGCTTGGGCTAAATGAGTTCAGATACATCACGCACTCGTATTGCCGATACATACAAAATGAAATCAAGACCTGAGGGGCTGACTTTTATGGGATTAGTCTATTGGCCTTTACATTGCAAGGCATCAGAGTTCAACCAGGTGGCACCCTCTACTGCAGCGGGCAGTTTGGTTTGGGAGCGAGCCAGGGCGTCCCCCTTCCCCGTCTCCCTGCCCCCTGTCTTCTTTAGATTGTGAGCTCTCGGGCAGGAACCGTGTCTATCTTGTTCTCCTTAAAGCGCCAGGTACATTGCTGGCGCTATATAAATGCTTATAATAATACTATTTCTAAGGGTTTTCTATAAACGAAACAAGAGCTCGCTGGAGTCTGTCTGGTCTATGCAGCCCAAATCACATTTTTTAGCGTGCAGAGACAATCAACGGGCAGCCCCCTGCCTGTACTTCATGTGCTGGCGGTAGCCACCACTGGTGGGGCCACGCCACTCAGCATTTTCCCTCTCCCCAATCCTGGCTCTGACGGAAAAGGGGTGGGGGTCCACATTCAGAGAAAGCTTCTTCTCTGGCTGTGACCCCCCTTTCCATCGGAAGCAGCGCTCCCCTGCTCAGGCAGCTGCAAGAGGAGAAAAGTCCTTCCTGTACTCCCACTCTCTCTGGCGGCTGTTTCACTGCGGATTGCTGCCAAGCAGCTACAAGAGGAGATCGTTGCTTCTGATGGGAAAGGGGGTCACAGTCAGGGAAGAAGCTTTCTCTGGCTGTGACCCCCTCCTCCCCTGCCCATCACAGCTCTCTCCTCTCGCAGCCTCCTGTCAGCTGAGAGAGCGTCTCTCCCCTCTAGCAGCTGTGCTAGGCATCACTCTATGGTGCTGGTGGGCCTGGATGCAGGCGAGGCCGCACACAACCTAATGAGAGACGGCAGCGTGGGATCGCATTAGCCTGCGCTGGCCCCCACAGAGGATGCTGAGAGTTGGAGGTGGGCAGGAATGCGTGGCGGGGTGTGGGCCAACATCAGGCAATTACCTAATAGATGGGCAGGTGAACACCCACCGGTTGAAGGCTAGTGCGGGCTATCATCTCGTTTAATTTCACCCTAAATCTTCCCAAAGCCCCTACTGCATTGTCAAAATTCACCCTTCAGTCCACAGGCTCCGTTGCCTTGTGATAATCTAAATGACTTGGGCCCCAAATATCTGAAAGGCCGCTTCTCTCATCGTGGCCTCTGGAGACAGCCAGGAGCACCCTCTTTTAGGTACCATCCTCCCATCAAGTTCACAAAGGGGCATTCTCAGGGGCTGCCCCATAATTATGGAGCTTCTTTCCCTTGGAGGAAGTCTGCTCATCGTCCAGAGCGGAGAAAAGACCTTTTTGTTTGGCTGGGCATTTGGCAGCCAGGGAGAGGGTTGGGGATTTTATTCTGTTACTTGCTTATTTTAAATATTTGGATTCTTTTAAAAAAAAAGATTTACTGCTACAGATGTTTTTGTGTGTTGTAACCTGCTCTGAGCCTTGAGGGAATGAGCAGGTTAAAAGTATAAATAAATAGATGGGGGCGGAAGGATTAAATGCTGAAGGTTTACAGCAAGGACACTGGACCCAATTTTTCGCTGAAGAACTTATTTGCTTCAGCATAGCATTCTGATGTCGTCCAAAGACAGATGCTTAATACATTTAAGGGATTGGAATTTCAATCTCCAGAACAATCTATAGCGTGAAAGAAAAACTGCACTGTAACTGCAAGCGGCGGATTCAGTAACTCCCTAAATGTGCCTCCCTTTCCTGGAGATGTATCTATCAGTCATGCCGTGTGAAAGGAGAAGGGGGTTGGCGACGGGGGAAACAGAGGCACAGGGTGTTGATGAGGCTTCCTCGAGGTCACAGGGGGGGAAGTTTGGCAGACCCAGAAATAGAAACCATCTCCTAATTTAAGCCCCCGAAAGAGAGCCTTTCATCCTGTAATATTTCTTTGTTACCTGGTCACGCCTGTCATGCAGGCTTGGTCAGTAGATTCACCACTGCTGAATTTCACAGTGGAGATCTCTTGCAAGCCCAGTTAACACTGACTCACCGCCATTGGTTTCCTGGTACACCACAGATTTTCCCAGCTCAGCACCAAGACGCCTGTAAAAAAAGAGAACAGCTTTAATTTTTCCTCAAAATTAATGCAGTTTTTGTGTGGTGTTAAAACAGCTCATCATAGGATGTCTAGACTCGAACAGCGGAGGGGAGGGGAGGGTGGGGAAATCAATACTATAGTGCAGCCCATTTAATCAAGCTGTTACTGTTATTTCCCAGAACCAAATAAGAACTTTTTGCAGTTTGCATTATTGTGCGTGATGTCTAAGAGTTATTTATGCTAAGAGTCAAGTATTTGACTGGGATTCCTGGCAGCCTTTTAAGCCTTTCCAAATAAAATAAGCCTCAGTTTTTCTTCATAAACACTACCGCCCTTCTCCTGCAGTGCTGTTTATTTTCATGTTTTACACAGCGTGGCAGGAAGTTGAAGCAATTCTGGAAAAAGCCATCCTGCTTCAGATTAACAATATGCTAAGAATAATCAACCCGTTTAGGATTGATCAGACTGCCATGTCTCGAGGGGAGGGGGTGTACAACAAAATGTTTGTTTTTCTGGATGAAAATACACTTTTAAGAGGAAATGGTAAAGAATCCAAGCAAGACGCTGCAGCGAAAAATTTTGTAGCCACTGCTGGACTAGCACACCTCCAAACTGCATGCTATTACTAGAGTTTAAAGCAAAGCACAAAAAAGGCAGCGATTTCAGAAGCCTAAATTAGAATTACTGGAGAGTGAGTTTAAATGCTTTGGGAGCAGTCTTTAAAAAAAAAAAAAAATCCACCTGAGTAACCTAGGCTACGTTCAAACGTACAAAGCTAAACCAAGTATCAAAGCTGAAGCAATTATTCAGGTTTTAGAAACTCACTTTGGTATCATTCACACCACAAGCTTAAACCGATTTAGTACCGCTAACATCTGCCCCCAGTGGCCATGTCGTGAAAGTGCACACAAGGATACCTATCCCTTCATGCCTTGCATACAAAGCATTCTGGAATGAATTACATAAAGTTATTGGCAGGAGATGCACTTTATGCTGCGGCCTAGGAATGATTTGTAGACTGCTCTCATCAACCAAACACAGGAAGGGTTCACACTGCAAGGTACTTCGGAATGGAAAGCAAAGGGGATTGTCTGCTCCTGATTTTTCTACAGCATGTACTTCAATATCGACTTCTGAATCCCGTCACTTGACATGGGAACAACACTGAGTCTTGAGGACTTAATAACCCAACGTAGCTGTTTGTGAGAATGTGGCCCAAATCGGTCTTGTTCTCCCTCCTTAGCGCCCTATGCTGTTAACGGTTTGAAATGGTTTTATATTCAGACTGTTACCTATTTTTCATTGGCTTAATTCCAATATCAGAAAAGTAGAGTGAGTCGTTAAAGTCAAAACTAGACACCTGCGCACTCTCTCTCAGATACGCAGATACTACGAAACCTGTTGCGACACAAAGATCCTGCAAGTCAGCATTCAACAACCCCCCTTTTATGGTATTTATTAAATGCAAAACCTTCTTTCATGCAACAGTCTGACCTTGGCATTTTCACTGCACCAGGAGGCTGGCTACTTAACAGCTTTGCTCTTTTGTCATTAGTTTTGGTGTAGAAATTCCACCTTTGACAGAGCTGACCGTGGCCGCCTCCTGGATTCACTACACTCCCGTGGTTTCTGTTCTCAACTGGGTCTCTTCATCTCTCTCAAACTGCTCGTTTAGCGTTTCTCTTGCTGGTACCTCCTAGGGGTCGCTGCTGCTCTCTGTGGGAGTTTCCCACGGCTCCGTCCTGGGCCCTCTTCTCCCTTTACACTCTTTCTCTGGGTTAACGAATTGAATCTTATGGCTTCCAGTATCACCTGTATGCTGACAACACGCAACTCTCTCTTTCCCCACGGACGTGCTCTCCTCCTCCATCCAGTCTCGTCTCACTGACTCTCTCTCAGACATCTCCGCTTGGATGTCTCACCACCAACTCAAGCTTAATATGGCCAAGACTGAACTCCTCTTCAGCTGTTCTCAGGAGGGGCGGGATATAAACTGATTAAAATAAATAAATCTTCCCCCTGAAAACGTTTCCACTCCCTTCTTCCCTGTTTCCATTGCCAAATCCTGCCACTTTGTTCTGTAGAATATTGCTAAAATCCAACCCTGCCTTACCGTTGCCGCTGCAAAAACCCTAGTCCATGCTCTAGTCATCTCTCGTCTTGACTCCTGTAACCTCCTCCTTACTGGCCTCCCTTGCTCTGATCTGCCCCCCCTCATCTCCGTTCAGCGCTCTGCTGCCAAAGGCATCCACCTTGCCCGTCACTTTGGCCACGTTCAGCCCCCTCCTCTCCGCCCTACACTGGCTCCCTCTACGGGAACACATTCATCGTAAGCTCCTGGTCTTCACCTTCAAGCCTCTTCACGACCTTGCTCCCCCATCTCTCTCTGCTCTTGTATCCTGCCACATTCCTTCCCGGGAGCGTCACTCCTCCTCTGCCCCCACCCGTGTCTGCTTGTAATTCCTCTACTCCTCTAAACGTCTTCGCCTCTTCTCTCTTGCTGCCTCCCATCTCTCTGCTCTTGTATCCTGCCACATTCCTTCCCGGGAGCGTCACTCCTCCTCTGCCCCCACCCGTGTCTGCTTGTGACTCCCTTGCTCCTCTAAACATCTTTGCCCCTTCTCTCCTGCTGCCCCCTATGTCTGGAACTCTACCCCAGGATACATTTGTTCTGCTCTCTCCCTCCCAACTTTCAAATCCCTCCTGAACACCAACCTCTTCCGTCAGGCTTTCCCTGGCTCCTCATGAGTGAAGTCGCATCCTTCTTTTCCTACTAATCTGCAAGTCAGGAATCTCTTCCCTGTAACTAAGTTAAGCACGTGCATATGCATTTTTTCAAACTCATGAATGTATCCTCCTCTCTCCTGATGTTCACCTCTCCCTTGTCTCCCCCTTGAGGCTTAGATTGTAAGCCCTTTGGGGTAGGGACCTGTCTATAACTTCTGACTGTGCAGTGCCAGGCACACGGCTGGTGCTATATAAATAATGTCAGCAGGAAAAATTGTTGAAGGGGAGCAAACTGCTTTCCTAAGGAAGCTTCTTGAGATCCATAAGGGAACCCCCGCCGGCTCCCACGGTAAGGTTAGAAACAGGTTCAATGAATATCCAGACCAAAGCTAGGCTCTCTAGGATTCATTATTGGATCAAAATTCTGGCCTTACTGCCTGGAAGATTCCCTAAGCAAGTAGTTCTTGAGGTGGTGGGAGAACAGGACGTAGGATTTCCTTGGATAAGGGCTATTAGGATCTGCTTTGAATACTCACGCCTGGGAGAATTTTGGGTGTTCTCTGATTGGATATCCCCTTCTTCAGAGAGATCAGTCATAGAGGAGAGATTAGCGGATATCTCTAATCAAGATGTGGCTCGACTGAGGACTCTGAAACGTGCACCCCTATATGACCTTATTAGAGAAGACTTGGTCTTTCCTGGCTATCTTGCCTTGATAAGTTATTTCCCACACAGGGAAATCCTTACAAAAATGGAGGTTTAATCAGGTGTGGGTGGGGACGTTTGTGCAAGGAGGAGCATGGGAGAAGATTCCCTTTGATTTAAGGCTCTGCCGCTGCAGAGTAGGTGGAGTAGATGATCTTGTGCATTTTTTATGGTCTTGTGATAAGATGCAAGAGCAACGAGAGGAATATCTGACACCCCATATTAAAAAGCTTCGCGCCTATACAGACAGAACACGGTATGGATTTTGCAGAGCGATTCTGCAAAAGGCTTACACGACTTGGCTTGTGATAGAGAACAAGGTGATCTTACTAGGTGACTGAAATAGAGGTGTGTGTACCTGAATAGAGAAAACTTTTATATTTCTGAATCCCTTCTCAAAGACAAAACAGGGATGAAGTTTAATGTTTAGAGGGAGAAAACAATGTATAGTCAAGAGGCACGGATTTCTGTTCAGGTGCGTAGTTGTCTGCAATATAGCTCTGCTTAGGAGCTAAGATACTGAATTTATTTATTGATTTATTGACATTTCTATGCCGCCCCCCTCATGCCCACGGCATCTCGGCGCGGCTAACAATGCGGTAAAGCAATAAAATACATTAAAACCAACATCAGTTTAAAAATAATTTAAAACCCCCCCAACTCTAACCCTCCCCTCC
>QEPC01011341.1:8637614-8654795 GCA_003113815.1 Sphenodon punctatus | reverse complement strand
CAACACCTCCTTCGCCCTCCCCACTACCATCACCTCCATCATGTCTTGGGTTCAGCTTCAGTCTGCTCTGCCTCATCCAATCCGCCACGGCCTCCAGACACTGGGAAAGTATCGAGACGGCAGGACCTGGGTCCGTTGAAAAAGAGAGGTACAGCTGTGTGTCATCAGCATATTGGTGACAACACTCCCTGAACCGTCTCACGATCTCCCCCAGGGGCTGCGTTAAATAACAGTGGAGACAGAATGGAACCCTGCGGAACGCCACAGGTCAAGGCCTGGGGGCATGATGTTTCAGCTCCCAGCACCACCCGCTGGCTTCTATTCTTGGAACCATCCAAGAACAGTCCCGTCCAGACTCCCTAGATCTCGCAGTCGTCTCAACAGCAGCCCACGGTCCACGGTATCAAAAGCGGCCGAGAGATCTAGCAGGAGCAGAAATGTCGACCGTCCTGCGTCCATCTCCCGGCGGAGATCGTCGGCCAAAGCCACCAACGCCGTCTCGGTACCATAGCCGGGGCGGAACCCAGATTGAAACAGGTGGCAGCTGTATCTAGCAGGAGGCCCCAGCTCAGGGGTGAGAATAAACATGCTTCACAGCTCTAAGCAGAAGTAAAGATCTGCTTTTGGGGTGTAACTGTTTGCTCTACTGTTGTGTACATGATGAACGGTTTTGTATTAAAATGAAAATTGTAATATATAGGGTTTGTGTGTGTTTTTTAATTTTTGTTTGGCTAAAGCAGCTAATAAGAATATCAAAGCATTCTGGACAAATGCTTTTATTTCAACTCAGACTGATGTAGGTGAAACAGCAAACAAATTAGATGGAATCCAGAAGCTTCCCAGCTTGTCAGGCTTTTGACTGGGAGGGGGGGTGGGCAGGGAAATACTATTCATGAAAAAGAAAGGACTATTCATAGAAAAGTGGCTTGCTCTTGTGTTTCTGTTTTGTACCTAGTAAATACCTTTTTAACATGTGTCTTAAAGTTTATACATCTCTCTCTCTCTATACACACACAATATTTACATGGGCGCCTATGCATAAATCCTTCTGCAATAAGGCAAGTCTTAAAATAACGCCAGTCCCTGAAGGAATGTGGTTATCCTCATGTGTGGGTGAGGTTGGTTTCACCTACGCTTTTGGGGGAAAAGTCCGAAAACCTTAAAGCAGGGATGGGGAACCTCAGGCTAAATGCGGCCTGTGGCAAGTTTTTATTTGGTCCTTTTTTTAGTTCCTGGATCTCGCCCTTGTATCCAGTTCCTGCCCCCCAGCACTGAAAAACAGGAGCTCAGGCTCAGGGAGCAGAGATGAGGGCATGCACACAAGGATAAGGGGACAGATCTATGGTCTGGACCCTCCTCTTACAGACTCCTGCCCCCAACTCTCATATGGCCCTCGGAGTTTGCACTAAAGCAGCGCCTGGGAGGAGAAAGGTTCATCACCCCTGCCTTTAAGCCAGAAGAGATCCTATAACTAACGTATCCTCCTGCGTAGATAACCAATGCCGTTTGTGCTAGAAACCCTCAAAATCATGAACATCGTGAAAAAGGAGGGCAAATAGCAAGCTAGCTTTCTGGAGGGCAACGGCTACACAAATATGTTTTGTGGGGTGCTTACAACGTTAGCGGCTCTGATTGGCGTACTCTTAACAGGTAGCCATGGATGTAGCGGAAAAAGGGAGCTGCTGCTTGAGGCACTGGGGTTTTCCTACTAAACTGCAAGTCACCAGATTGATTACCAAACTGCCTCGAGTTCCCTTTAGCTTCTTACTAGAAGGAAGCACTAGGCAGTATGCAACTTCCTCATTTACTACTGTACTAGGGGATTAAGCAAGGGACAGAGCAGTCAGGTGAACGTATCAATGTTTGCCCTTCTGACCACAGGGATGCCCCATATTGAAACAAACTACACTAGCATTGTTAAGATTGACTTAACACATTTGTGCCACAATTGGCAGGGCAACATTTTAAAGAAAACCATGTCCTCGTTTTGAGTCGCGACGTTTAAGTTCTCCCTTAAGGCCAAACCCAGTGCCCTTTCCATCAAGGGTGGGGAACCTTTCCCTTCCTGGGGCACTTTGAAAAGGAGTACGAGCTCCGAAGGCCCATAGAAACGTTAAGAGCGGGGGTAGCTAATGGGTGCGCTCAGGAAGAGGAGAGTCCAGACCACAGATCTGTACCATGGATCTGCCCCGTATCCTTGTGTGCATGCCCTCCTCTCTGCTCTTTTACCCCGAGTTTGGTTTTTCAGTGCTGGGGGTAGGGACTGGATCTAGGAAGGTAACTGCAGGTTGCATTTGGTCTCCAGCCCAGAGGTTCCCCATGTCTGTACAATCCAATCGTCACAGGGCGCAATCCAACAACCCACATACGCCGCCCTCAGGCCAGAGGTGCGCGCACGTTCTCGCCTGCAGGCAGCATATGTGGGCCCGTTGGCTTGTCCCCACTGTAGATACAGCCTCCGTTTCTCAATATCCAGTAGTCTCAATACAAAAGCTTGCCGTCACCCCTCACAAGTAGCACTGTTTCAAGCTAAAAGTGGAGCAGCTTTCAATGCACAGTCAAGCTCTGATAGACCACAATAGATAACCATCAGGTCATGGCACAGCAAAAACTCAAACCCTTCAGCCGAGACCCACAGGGCGTTCTGCTACAAAACAAAAGCTGCGACAGAGAAACAAACTTCAAACCACCGAGGTTTGACCTAGTTGCCACGAGAGACTAGAAAATCCACACAGAACCGCAAAAGCCAAAGCTTGGTAGAAGATGCTTCAAATCTGAAATTCCTTACTCCATGACACCCAACTGTTCTTGAACAATCGTGCGTTTGGGTTGTTAAAGGCAGAGAGGAGAATAAAATGTCTTGCTGGCAAAGATGGGTTGCTAATGAAGACCAGCGCTCAAGCACTTGTAGCTGGACGCTGATCAAAGGAGACATCTTTGGAGCAGTTGGGAAAGCTTTAAAATACTCTTGCCGGCAGAGATCTTTGCTAAGTGCCGTTTGAAGAGTGGCAAATTCAATACCGCATAGCGTGAAACAAATAGAAAGAAGGTTTGCATACCGTGAACGGCCGCACTGGCAAGCATCCAGCTACGCAGAGCAGGGCATTAGAACTTAATGCTTCGGAGTTAGTATCGGTGACGATAACACTAGCTAGATTCTATTTTATTGAAACAAGTGAGTTCCCTCAACGGGTCAGGCCCACAGAGCCAACTTAGAGTTTAAAAGAGAAGGGGGAGTTTCAAAATGGATTAGTAGGACCTTTTACTTCCAGTTTTTGTTTGTTTTTTCCCCCTGGGAATTTAGCAGTGTTTATTACAACAAAAACAAGTGGAAAACTTATATTTTTCTGGGTAAATATTGTAGTTTATTTTGGTGGACAGAAGGACAGCAAAATAAGAAAGTATTCTGTAGATGAATGCTTTGATAAACTGAATTTAAATGTGGTCTGCTGTAGAACTGAAACAGAACTCAAAACATTGAGTTTAAATAATCCCTCAATAAAAACATGGGGAGGGGATTTGTGAATAGTTATTATTTTAGTGTTGTGTTAATTGTATATTAATCTTGAAAGTGCCTGCAGTATACCACCCCCACCCCCATGTGTCTTTGTTAAAGTGCTTGTCAATAATGGTCTTTAAGGCCCCTATTCCTAAAGTAGTGAAATCCCGGAGCGGGAGTTCCTAATTTGCCACTTCGTTTGGCAACGACTCCCCCAGGGTGGAGACATCCAAGCACCAAATACTGAGGTTAGTTTTAGGTTCTCCCCCGGCCCCTCCCCGGGAGGTCCCAAGCAACAGAAGAAAATCAACCAAGCCCAGGGTCCCTAAGCCCCTCTGCCAGGAAGGCAGGAAAACCCCCACGTGGGAGCTTGATACATACCTGCTCTGAGCCCGGTGCCACTTTGGGGGAGATAAGCGGAGGAAGGTTACAAATCTTAAAACCGTTAACTGCTAATAGCATGAAATGTGTACTTGGTAGACGTGAGGTTCATCAGTATATACAGATGTGCATGCACCTCTGAGCGTGTGCGTTGTGTGTGTATATATCTTCCACTGCATTGCTTTATTTCCACAGGCAGCTTTGCATATGCACAGACTAATTTACTACCACCACACACATCCGATGCAATGTATTGTTATCTTCCTATTTCAATTATGTACTTGAGCGATACAAAGTTCAAGTGAAAAATCAGTAAAAACGGAGTAATCGTTTTTGTAAAAAACGCAGGATTTTTTCCTGGTAAAAATCAGTTTAAACTGAAAACAAAGGGGCTTAATAAGGAATGTTTAGCTTTTGCCATAAATAAATCTAATGAGGCAGAAGGTGGTAAAGGCATCTGGCAAAATAAACAAAATACTGGAAGTTATTGATTACGCCCACGTAGCCTTTAACGAATGGCTTTTAGCACGACAGTGCTTGAATCCAAAAGGATTTCCAAAGCAACTTTCACACGCACAAAGTTTGGTTTGTAAATTTTGTTTCTACAACTGACAAACACTGGAGTTTTATCGATTAATGTTGGCTAACAACCTTGTCATAAAAACAAAACAAAAAATTCAAATTGGAACTGAAACAACATACGTTTTAAATCATCATCATCATCTATATAGCATCACCAATGGGCCTTTTAAAGTGAAACCTGCCCTGAGAAGCTTACAATCTAGACTTTGGATTAAAAGACCATCCTTGATTTAAAGTTATAGGATGCAATCCAGCTCCCACTGAAGTGAATGGCTAAACTCCCATCAACTTCAACAGGAGATGGATCGCACCCATACGTTCTACTGTTTTGAAGTAAAACTATTTGAGGGTTAAACTCAAGTTAAAAAAACAAAACCCACAGAACCAAAGAGTCTGATGAATTTGTAAATGTGTCTCTATTTACTGCTTCTCTCACTATGTAACAGAATTCCTCAAGGATACCAGCAGTCTATTTTAAAGTATGATTTACATTCAAGTCTCAGATGTAAATCAAGATTCGACGTTTAAACAAAACAAGATGTTTACTTTGCAGCTGAAGCCTCCCAGCAAGGATATAATTCTTACTTTGGCAGTGACCTTTCAGTGACAAACACCCTTTCATTAGTCTTCTCTCTAGGATGTTAAGAAAGCCACAGTTTGTTCAAAACTGCCTGATCTATAGCTAGAGAGACTGTGCACTTGGGACAGCAGAGGGCTAGGATACCCATAGTCCAAATTTGAGCTGCTGCTTCTTAAACAAGTGGATTTATAAATACTACAGACCCTAAACAAGCATTCTTTCACTTCTGGTGCAGGGGTTCTCAACAGGTTTCAGGAGAACAGGATGCTACTGTCTTCAACTCAATGATGAATGGACAACGGACCTGAATTTGGTGACTGCCATTTAAAAAAAATAACTCTAAGTCAGAAACCGCGTAAGGGGTTCAACATCACATGCTTCTACACAAGGCAGGAGTTCCCAAAACCATAAGAGTTAGGAGTCCCTGTTAGTGTGACAGTGACTCTTTAGCACAGATAATCCGCTGAAGTAAGGAAAATCAATCAATCTTGTTGCCCAATGTGGACAATCTTAGATAGGTTTAGCGGGCTTTCACGTGGTTCCATTCGCCAATTCACAAAAGAAAGCTTGGCTCACATCTTGGGGGCCAGTCACTTGGTTACACCACTGCTTCCAAATTTGATGTTGCGCTTCCAATTGCTCAACATGATTTCTCTCAAACTCCTTGACACCTGCAATTACGACGCGACACCATGCCGCATGGTCAGTTACCAACCCCTCAAATGAACTAGAAATAACAGTTGTACGTAAATTCTGTTTTAAGTGTCCTTCAAGCATTTCATCATGGCGTCTTGCATTTGCCCAGTTTATATGTTTTTGACTTGCAATGCTGCATGCCTGAGGAAGGGCCCTGTAAGGCCCAAAAGCTCTCTCACCAACAGAAGATGGGTTAATAAAAGAGACAATTTGAACTACTCCATGTCCATCTCCTACATTTGGGGCCAACCATCACCACCACTCTCTCTGCTTAATTCCACATTTAAAACTTGTTTAGGCAATCAGGTTTCAGGCATCCAAACAACATGGCTGACCCATCAAAGTTGTGCATGGCTCAGGAGAGATGCCAGTCAATCCTGGAATCTCGCCCCACCATTTGACAGCCATTAGCCATCTGGGTGGAGCCCGGGTTTTTGATATATCGTTCATAACAGATCAGTAAGAATAAGCAGCAGTTAGTTTTCCTGGAGGAACTAACCAGGTCACTGCTGCAGAAGGGTATTATTTAATGGTTTGGTAGGCTGACACCAAGGGAACGGCCATGTTTCATGTGACCGTGGTCTGGTTTGCCTTTATTGAATGGGAGAAGGGATAAAAAAACAGCAGTTAGTTATTTTTCACTGTCTAAAACTACAGATTAGGTTTGATGCGATCAGGTCAAATAGCTGAGGGGTGTTAAACATCCAAGGGTGTTAAAGATGAAGGTAGCCCACACCAGGTGAGTGTCCACCTGCCTGTTTATTAGGTGTTCGCCTCCACCGGCTTCGTGGCCACCACCCGTCGGGGTCCTGGAGCACACAGGAGAATGCAGGCTGTGTGCCCACGTGTCCGCATCCCATCAGATAGGCTGCGTGCAGCCTCCAGACATACAGGTCTGTCAGTACCATAGAGTCACGAGCAAAAAGCCAAGAACGCTCCGAGAAGCGGGATATGAACAAGTAATGGTAGCAGATCAAAGACTTGCGGTGCAGGTAAAAGGGGATCCAAGACAACTTCACCTCTGGCTGCGGGAGGCAAACACTGCTGTATTAGGAGCTCCTGGACTGGTTCCTCTCTGTGAATGGAGCTATCATTGCATGCTACCTGTATGGCTGCATCTTTGTGAGGGGCCAGAGTAGGGTGGATATCACTCCTCCACTGCCCACTCCTGCTGCAACTGCTCTCACCATGGAAGCTACAACCACCGGCGGACACCCCTCCATGCCTGTCCCTGCCCCAGAGCCAGCATGGGTCGACGTGGATACAGACACCGTGACTCGCAGTGTGTCCCCTCTAGCTCAACAGCCAATCCTTGTCTGAGGAGCCGCTGAGGTTCTGGTCAACAACCGGGAGGGCCTGGATGCCACTACTGTAGAGGCGGCGGTGGCGGCAGAGAACGGCAAGTTAGCGCACCTGGAGGGAAGGGTGTTTGTGTTTACACAGTTGCATGATAAAGGCTTCAGTTGTGCATTTACCTCCCTTGGACCACCAAATTCAATAGTTTTATTCTCTAAAGTTTGGTACTTTCCTGTAACTCCACTGTAGTCCGTGTTTGATCCAACACTCACATATTTAGCGTGTCCAGCCTAACGACTAGGCCTCCCCCTGCGTGTATTTCATGCATTAGCAGGCAGCCCCCACTGGCAGTGCCAGTGAGCGAGAACAGAGAGAAAGCAGTTGCTTCTCGGACACTTTAGGATTTTCACCCATGACTCTATGGTGCTGGCGGACTTGTACGCTTGGAGGTGCTGCAAGCAACCCAACTGACAGGACACAGACACGTGGATGCAGGTTCACTGCATGATGGGCACTGTATTCTCTGAGACCAGAGCATCAGTGGAGGTTGCGGGTCTGGTGGGTGGCAGCAACATGGTCAGTGGGGGCAAACACCTAACAAACAGGCAGGTGAACACCCACCTGGTGTGGGCTAATGTCTCGTTTGTTAACACCCAAAGTCTTCAAAGAGAATGGGTGGTACCTGTCATTCCTCCACCCATAAGACCCCACAGATAGAAGATACAGGGAGACAATGGAACTTCTGTTTGGTTTCTGCAATTCTTTTGTTCCGATTTTCGAAGATTCCAATACGACAAGAAACATTACATCTGCTCCCCGCCGGCAGCCAACGAGGGTCGCTACAGATTCTTACGGGACACCGTCCCTCCTCTTTGAGTGTGGTTTTCAGCCCAGGAGCAAAGAACACAGCTCGTAAAGATAAGCACTCCAGTTCTCAACCCTATTTACACTCAAAGTTCTCTTCATCAATCTTTAAATCACCAGCACACTTTTCAAGCGAAAGGAATGCTTAGAATGCATATACACATGTTGGCATGCAAAGACTTAACATATTTTAACCCTCAATACGCCACTGACATGCTTAAAGCTACCACGTCTAAATGCAGAAGCCACTAAAGCAGCAGCAAAGATGGAATTTTCTTGGAAGGTTTAAAAGAGGACTATGGAAAGAAAACCCTCCTGCTAACAATGCGGCACCCAAGCCACAATGCAAGAGGGTTTAGGTTTGCACCTTTAAATACACGTTTATTCAAGTTCCTAGAAGAGTCTGTGCTTCCTTATTTGAAGAGTGGCATTGTTGCTCAAAAGAGTTTTACAAGTGATTAGGTCTTGGCTAAGTCTCTGGCTCAATCCACAAACCAATCCAAAAGCTATGATAGTTTAAGCCTAAACTATCATTTGTTCATTAGTCGCAGACTAGAAACATAGGCCAGTCTTGAATGACTGTAAAACTATAAACTTGATTCCATGCCATTAGGGACTCGTGTTCACTGCCCCATTGCCATCAGGAGGGAACATGCTAGTGAACACAGGTCCCTGAATACTATGCACAAAAGGGTGGACTATTTATTTTATATTTTATTTATTTAAACAACATATATGCCGCCCCCTCCTGCCTCAGGCACCTCAGGGCGGTTAACATTTTAAGAACATATTAAAATACAATAGTACAATTAAGACACCCCATACCCACCCACCCCAACCCAACCTACCCACCCCATCTCCCTCGGTAAAGGCCCGACGGAACAGCCAGGTCTTACACTGTCTGCGGAAAGAGGGGAGGTTGGTAATCAAGCGGACCTCCGACGGGAGGGAGATCCACAGCCAAGGTGCAGCCACAGAGAATGCCCTCCTCATGGTAGACACCCGGGAAACCCTGACGAGGGCTCCCCTAGCTGACCACAAGGGCCGATCCAGGACCCCGAGGAGGAGGCGGTTCTGCAGGTAGGTGGGGCCCAAGCCCGTTAGGGCTTTAAAGGTCAACACCAACAGTTTGAATTGGGCCTGGAAGACTATCGGCAGCCAGTGCAGAGAGCGAAGCACTGGTGTAATGTGCTCACGTTGGCCTGTCCCAGTCAGGAGACGGGTTGCCGTATTCTGCACCAGCTGCAGTCTCCGAACCAGCCCCACGGGTAGCCCCACATAGAGCGTGTTACAGTAGTCCAGTCTCGAGGTAATAAACGCATGGACGACTGTGGCCAGATTTGAGTCCGAGACATACGGCCTAAGCTGACGCACCAGACGTATTTGGCGAAATGCCCCCTTTGCCAGAGCCGCCACCTGGACATCCAGGTGGAGCTGCAGGTCCAGGAGCACCCCCAGACTCCGGGCCTGAAAAACCAAGGGAGGATGGATCCCATCGATGATGGGGGTCATCACTCCCTCGGCTTTTCCCACAACCATCGTCTCCATCTTGTCAGGATTTAATTTCAGGAGGCTCGCCCTCATCCAATCCCCCACAGCTGACAAACACCAGGTAAGCATGGACACTGCCGGGCCTGAGTCAGATGAAAACGAGAGATATAGCTGGGTGTCATCAGCATATTGATGACACCTCACCCCAAACTCCCTGACGGCCTCACCAAAAGACTGCATAGACACATTGAACAAGAGGGGATAGAATGGAACCCTGCAGAACCCCACACGCGAGGGGTGGAGGCGGGGGAAGAAGAAAACTCACCCAGCACCACACGTTGGGTTTTCCCAGCCAAGAAAGAACAGAACTATTCAAGAACAGTCCCGCTAACCCCTGCCCGGTCCCGCGGCTGAATCACCAACAACTCATGATCAACGGTATCAAAAGCAGCCAACAGATCTAACAGGATCAACAGGGTCGAATGACCCTGGTCCAACTCACGGGAGAGGTCGTCGGACAAGGCCACAAACGCAGTCTCCGTGCCATAACCCGGACGAAAGCCAGACTGCGAGGGGTGGAGAAAATTGATCCGGTCCAAATGATCCTGAAGTTGCAGAGCCACCACCCGTTCAATAACCTTCCCTAAAAAGGGAAGCTTAGAGACCGACCGATAGCTGGCCAGGACGTCAATGTCCAGTGATGGTTTCTTGAGCAGGGGCCGCACCCTGCCCACCCCAAGGGAGGCGCTGACTATCCCTGCCAGCAATGGCTCTAATGTCTCCCGGCTGACTAAGAGTAAGTCTGAGCCTTTTATTGCTTATATCCAGGATGGAGAATCCCAGGCCAGGGACCAAATGCTGCCAGCAGCTAGTTTTTATTTGACCCACTTCCAGTTCCTGCACTCAAACACTTAAATACTGAGCTTGGGGGAAGGTATGTAGGACTGAATTCTCCTTTCCAGAGTCCACTCCTTAAGCAACCCTGTCCCAAACTTCTATGCGGTCCACGGAGCTTGTACTATTATTATTATTATTATTAATAATAATTATGAGCATTTATATAGCGCCAGCAATGTACCTGGCGCTTTACAAAGAATAAGACAGACACGGTCCCTGCCCGAGCGCTTACAATCTAAAGCCAGGGGGAGGGGAGACACGGAATGGGGAACAGAGAGAGAGACAAGGGATGCAACATTCCTGAGGATGCGAGAGCTCAGGTGCACGTTCTTGGCTTGGATGCAGTAAGTTGGGAGTTTGCAGATAACAGGTAGGGGATAATCCTAGGTGGGAATGGTTAGCAGGAGTTAGGAAGGGCGGAGCGGAAGAGGTGGGTTTTAAGGAGGGACCTGAAGGTGTGGAGGGTGGGGGCCAAGCGAATGTGGGCAGGGAGGGAGTTCCAGGCGTAATTCTCAAAGTGGCCCCTGGGAGGGAAAAGATTTCCCATCCCTGCCTTATATATTAAATCCAGACCCTTACCATCTCTTTTACATCTAAGCTTGGGCCCCAGGTATCTGAAAGACGGCCTCTTCCCTGCTGTTCAGTTGCGTCATCAAGCACTCTCTTGCTGGTACCATCTGCAACTTGTTGGGAAGTTGTTGCAAAAAGAGCATGCAGGTGCGTTCTCAGTGGCTGCCCTGCAATTATGGAACTCCCTCCCCTTGGAGATCAGTCTAAGCCCGAACCTGCTCATCTTCCAGAAGAGATGAAAGACCTTTTTGTCTGGCCAAGCATTTGGCAGACTTTTTTTTTTTAAAATAAAGGGGTGTGTGTTAGTTTTATATGTTTTTATATTTTGTAAGCCACCCTGAGTCTAACTGGGAAGGGTGGGACAAAAATTTGAATGAATGAGACACACTTTCAGACAGACTCCCCCAATTTTCTAAACTGAAGTACTGAGCAAAACTTAGAGGAAGATTTACAAAGGCAAATAGAAGGTACAGAGTATTTATATCTGTATTCCCGCCCTGCCCCCAATCCCAAGGCAGGTAACACCACACAAAAAAACCGTAAGAAAAAAAGTTAAATCCCCAGGTCCTATTCCCACCTGCCAAACACTTGCCTGAACAACAAGTTTTTAGGGAAATGAATGTCTCTAACAGGGTAAAGCCAGGGGAGAAGAGAGGTAGATCGCGATCCACTGGTGGATTACAAGCTAGTGTCCAGGGAGGGAGAGAAAGAGAGACCGGCATCTCGAGGGAATGTCTCCAGGAAGGAGAGGGGACTAGGATAGCTCCTGCCGTGCAGAAGGGGAAGGCACTCTAAAGAGGAGTGCTCCTCTCCACTCCTGAGACCAGTTGACCAAGATGTCCTGGAGCTGGGAGACAGCAGGAGAACACCCAGAACTAGCAGGAGTGGTCCTGGTAGATCCCCTGTGGTAGATGCCTGGATCAATTGGATCATATACAACATAGGTCTGGCCACCCCAGGGTAAAGGAACATATCAGCGTACGGTCGAACCTACAACAAAATCCTGCTTAGAGCAATCCTAACTTCAAGAACTATTTCTGTCAAGTGCATATGGGCCAAACCCTCTTAGAGTGAACACCCTGGAACAATGAACATTTTGCGTCAGCCCGAGGGCCCATGATACCGAAGTCAGACCGTACTTCTAACCTTCACTTACCTTTCGTTTACCCAAGCTGCAGTACCAGGCGCCTGTCTCCCTCCCCACCCAGATACATTTATTGCTGGCTCCCACTCATTGCGATTACCCACAATGCCATTCAACTCTGCTGGCGTCAGTACAACCCCAACCAAAGAGCAACAGAGCCTGCATATAGGAAGTTCCAGTCACTTTTTTCCTAATATTGCGTGTTGTTTTAAAGTTTTTAAATCATAGTCTCTTTATAAAAAAAAAAAAGTCACAAAAATTAAACTTTAAAGAGAACGCACAATATTAGATGACAGACTCACCCTTACAAGCCTGCTCCAACTTTATTCAAAGGTAGGGCTGACATCCCCAGCAAAGTGCATTCTGGGGTGGCACCCTGAGTGGGAAGCCAGCAGGCATGCATCTTCCCAGCCTGAAAAGAGAAGGGGGGTGTTAGAAAGGGTTGTGAAGGGGCCCTTCGCTCTGCTGGGGACAGTCAACACTGTCCTGCAGGGATGTTAATCTCATGGAATCGGTTGTCGGTGGCTCCGGTCCCATTCTGTGCGGATCCCGTGTGTAGTCACGCACAGCCGCATGGCGACCGCACGCATCCACATTGAGCGGGGCAGGAGTCGCACACGTGCGTGAGCACACCGCTTGCGCGCAGAGATCTGCACCGCATGGGATTGGGGGGGGGGGGGGGGGNACACAATGAGTACAGGGGTCTGCAAGCTATCTTGGAAAGGGTACTCTGATCCCATCTCTCATAGGGTCAGGCCTCTCTTTTCAGAGTTCCACTCACGGCACTAATGGACACATCCAATATTAGCAGGAGCCCACGTTCACTGTGTTCTCCCCACTGGCATCAATACAGAAAATGCAGTGAATGTGTGTCCCTGAACATTAGCCCATAGTTCAATCTTTCTAACACAAGATTAAGATAAAGGGGGAGGAAGAGGAAAGATGAGACTACAATAATAATAATATTTTTATATAGCGCCCCCCTGCCATGGCATTCTGAGTGCTTTACATCTAACCAACACACGCTTTTTTAATCCTCACAACAACCCTGTGAGGTAGGTTAGGCTGACAGGATACTGTGACTGAACCAAGGTCACCCAGTGACCAGGACCAGAGTAGGATCCCTCCCTACTTCCCAGTACAAGTACTGGGCGCTTAGCCATTACCCCACACTGGCTCTTATCCTTCAGGATCTACCACCGCATGCATCTGCAACTTCTTGAATGTATCCCTGTCTCTCCCTACGTTCATCTTATATTTTAAAGCCCCCTTGGGAGAGGAGGCGGTCTCTAATCATGGCTGCTCAGTACCAGAGAGAGAAAGAAAATGCTAGCTTTAACTCACAAGATAACCTTTAAAGCCATGGAGCTCACTCCCTGGAATACATCAATGCTTTGTCAACAAGATGTCACCAAAAGCATCAAATGGATGATTGTACATGCTCTCTAGGTGCCATCTGTTCACTCAGACTCACAATGAAGTTCCTCAGTGTAAAACCCTTATCCGTTACTGCTTGATTACATCAGAAAGCTTCCAAAAGCGAACTTACTAAGAGAGTACTACACACATTGACCTTTGAAAGCCAGGATATGTTGTTATTTCTCTCACCATCTTCCAACCCAGGATTCATTTTAAAAAGGGAACCTTAAGGGGGTCTGAAAAGCATTGCCAGGCATTTAGCAACAAAAATTCTTAGGATTATAAAGTTGTCTTTTCCCTTGAACTTTGTTATGTATTATGTTTAAGAGTTGGGTTAAAGAAAACAACAGATAAGCCTCAGAGAATGCAAAACCTACCTATTGTCTAGCATCAAAGAGGGGGAAAAAAAGAAAAATGTCTGTCTCCATATTCAAAATGGCATAGTTCTGCTTGGGAATATGAAGAGCAGTTACAATGAGAAAGTTGGATCTCGACCACCTAGAACATGCCATGCTTTGCAGGCAAGATGTTGCCAAAGTTATTCCCCAACACAAACAAGACCATATGCTCTATAAACAAACTGAATGTTTTTCTTAATGCTTTAAATCCATTCACTCAGCAACACTGACCCCCAAACAGAAAGCAGAATAGTTTTATGCATGTTGCTTACCGAGTGCAGCAATGAACCAGTTAAACAAGTTGTGGAATTAGCAGTACCGTAGCATTGCTCTAAACACATCACATTCCAAGCACACCTACATTCAACAGCACAGTCATTGCCAAACTCTTCCCCCAGGGGATACAAACTCTGATGCACCAGTTGCATACGATTAGCAATTACACCTTCTTATGACAAAAACCAGAAGACAGTTAGCACAGGGCCCTCTCTCAGAGTTACTAGCTAGGAACTGTAAGAGGAAATCTGAGAGCAAGTGGAGAACAGATCCAGAATCAGTTTGATGACCACAGTGGCTCCAATCAGAAAACTGCTCTCTGTTCTACTTTTTTAAAAAAAACGTTGCTAGAAAGCAACACTGTGCAATACTCTTACATTTTAGGAACTGGCGAGATACTCAGTAACTTCAAGGGCACATTTTATAGCTCCACTTTGATAAGATGCAAGTGCAGGGCACTCTGACTGTTAACGACCTCTAGGATAGCCAATCCTGGAAGATCCCCTGCCTGGTATTTTGACTTTAGTGACTATCCTTAGAATTGGCCTTTCACTATAAGGATCCTACAGCTCTTCAGATGCTAAGAGGTCTGTTCTAGCAGGCAAGTACTGTATCTCACCACAACTATATAAGAGGTCATGTTTCTGCACTACATCCCAGTCAGATTCCACTTAGAGAGTGGGTAGAAGGAAGGGGAAACAGACACTTGTCGCCAGGCTTTCGGGGGGGAGAGTTGGAAGAGATTTTTGCTCTGCCTGGGGTTATTGATTGATTGTTGCTTTTATCTTTGTTGCGAATTTGTATTTTTATATGTTTTTAAATATGTTGTGAGCCGCCCAGAGCTGCTGTAGCAGGATGGGGCGGCTAAGAAATCTAAAATAAACAAACAAAAATAGGGCAAAATATTTCCAATTTCCGTTCCATCTAACCATACTTCCTCAACCCCGCTAACACATAAGGTGTTAACAAAGGAGCCGCTGCCCCACACTGTCCCCCCAGTAACCCCGGATTCACCTGGCTGTCTGAACAGGGGCCGCCAGCTGTTTGCCTTTGGGCCACCTTCGGGACCCTCCACGGCAGCCGCTGCAGAGCACACAGAGTGGCTTAACCCGGCTCAATGGGCAGCCATGGGGCCAGCTCTCACTTGTTAGGGTCCCCCACAGTCCCCAGGTCCCCCAGCACCATAGAGGTGCAGCTAGCATGCTCTCAGCCGACATCCAGCCAGGAGAAGGGAGCACAGAAGCCCCTGGGAGTACGATCTGTGCTCCCCTCTCCCAGCTGACCCTGGCCGCACTTGCATGCCCCTCTCAGATGAACGCTGGCAGGAGGAGGAGGGTGGGGGAGAAGGGAGAGTAATTGCGCTGTCCCCAGGAGCAGTGGGCTGCCTGGGGACAGGGAGATCACTGGAGCAGCTGGGGAGAGGGGAGGAGGAAGCGTGCTAGCATCAGCTGTGGCTGGACTGCCCGTCTGAAGGGCTCCCAACGCTGCCCACGGAGGGTGGAAGCAGCGTGGGTCACTCCACAGATCGAACGCAGTTTCAGACTCACCCCCTTTCTGTGCGTTAGCGCCCAGAGAAATTTGAAGTGACATTTAACGAGCCGCCAGAATTTTTATTTTATTTTTTAAAGTTGATTCTGTTTAGAGGAGTTTCTAGTGATGAAGTTAGAGCCTGAGAAAGTGTACAGTTGCGATGGGGCACACTGAACTAGGCTGAACTCTTGTAAGTTGCCCAGGCAGCTTGCGGAAATCTCCCTGTCAGTGTTTTCAAAACAGGGTGGGAGGAGTAGCTGAGGGCAGAGGCTATCTTGCTGCGGAGGAAACCCTTCCAGCTCTAGGACTCTGTGAAATCAGTCCAGGTTAACTCAACCGAAGTTCAAGACAAGCAAGTTTGATTAAAAACAAGCTTTTGCAGCTGATTTGGACGCAGCCTGCTGAAAGGCACACGAGAGGGAAACGACTACCGTGATCTGAAATAAGGAGGAGACAAAGACTTACTCAGTGATCTTCTTTGCCAGCTCGGTACAGGCTGCCGTGGAATTCGCCGAGAAGACTCGGTAGCCACTTCTGGCCGCGTTCATTGCCAAGGAATCATGCAAGCCCCTTGGAGCTCGAAAGTGAGAGAAAACAGATTTATAAGGCAGCAGCAGCTTCCTGGGCATCCTCTCCCACCTCTCTAACCGCTATCACCGCCCCTTGGGGAGGCGGGGGAGGGAGGAAAGAGAAGAAGGGTAACCCCCTCCTGCCAGTTCAACTCTTGCCCAGACCAAATGTTGTGGCAAGAAAAATATTGGGGTTTTTTTAAAAGCAGCAGCTGCACCTGGATGTCTCCAAGGAGAGACAAAAGCCACAAAGTCAGCCCAGGATTAGTGCTTCCCCTAGAAAAAGTCACCCTTGGGTGAAGGAACACCGTGGCGGGCCTTTCTCTACAAAGGCCAGAAACCCCTCTCAGAGGCAGCAGCCGAAAAGCTTGTAGCCGGGGGAGCGATGGCACGGTAGACCTGAAGGGGAAAGCTGCAGGGTTAGAAGTTTTGCAGGAGAAAAGTTACTGAGGGGAGGGGATTCAAACCAAGCCGCTATTGAATTTCAGAGCAGATCGGCTGAGGCAAGAGGCGGCAGCAAGAGAGACCAGGAGGAAGACCTAGGCAGGATGAGTACCCCCCAGACAGCAGCAGCAGAGAGGGGCCCTTGGGAGAAGCAGCCCCACAGAGAGTTGGAAAGGGGCAATTCAGGAGGATAAGAGATGAGGATGAAGACAGCAATGGGGGAGGGGGGTAGAGAGGAAGCTAGGAGGAATCGAGGAGGTAGAAAGGAGCACCAAGATGGGGGCACGCCTAGGATTAAGGGAGCAGAGATGGAAGAATGAGGGGCTGAGGAGTCAGGAAGGGAACGGCGGGAAGAGATTAGGGGCGGGGGATAGAGAAATAGGTACGAGGGGAGAAAAGCAGTGGGGTAAGGAAAGCCCTAGAGAGGAAAGTGCGAGGGGCTGAGGGGGCAGGAATTGTATGGTGGAGAACCCCTAGGATAAGAGAGGTTGAGGCAGCAAGAAAAGAACTGTCAAGAGAGGAGACCCCTAGATTGGGGGGGGGGG
>QEPC01011341.1:8485641-8636969 GCA_003113815.1 Sphenodon punctatus | reverse complement strand
GTGTCCCTAGGATAAGGGGAGACTGGGGGAGCAGGAAGGGAGCTGGGGGGTGCCCCTAGGATAAGGGGAGACGGAGGGAGCTGTGTGGGGGTGTCCCTAAGTTAAGGGGGGGTTCAAAAAAGATTGGGGGGCTGAGGGGACAGGGAGCTACGGGGGGAGGGTCCCCTGGGGCAAGGGGGAGGGGACTGAGAGCTGTGGGGGAGGGGGCTCCTGGGGGAGGGGGCTGAGGGGGCAGGGAGCTGGAGGGGAGGGGACTATGGAGGAGGGAGGAGTCCCCTAGGACGGTGGCGGAGCTGTGGGGGCGGGGGACCCCTAGGACAAGGGGGGGAAGGAGGCCCCTAGGGCCAATGGGGCTGAAGGCGGCGGGCCGGGGCGCTGAGGCGGGTTCGATCCCGGCGCTGCTGCTCGGCGGGGCGGCGGCGGTGGCGGCTCGTTCGCTGCACTGAGTCCCTCCCCCGCCAGCCACTCACTGCCCCCGCCTTCTCCGCCAACTTAGGCGCGCCCATAGAGGCGCCGGGCTAGAGGGACGCCCTCGCGGCAGGCAGCCATTTTGTTTAAGGGGCCCAGTCGCCTCCACAGCCATGTTGAGTGTGGGCACGCGGCGGCTAGGGCTATACGGCCAGCGGGTGGGGAGGGGAGCAGCCACCCACTCTGGCCGCGGTCACTCACCCCTCTTAATCCCGGCCTCTTGGGGAGGGCCGGGGAGGCAGCGTCGCGTCTTTTCCCCGCCTCAACAGCTCCGAGGCTTCGTTTCCAGGAGCCAAGATGGCCGCCCCCTTGGAGGATGAACGCCAGGCGGACGCTCTAGAATGCAGCACGCACGTCCGCCTCTATGGTAGGGGGTGGGGCTTGTGTTGGAGAGGGCGGGGTTTGGTGTCTGGGACTGGTTGAGGGCAGTCGAAAGGAGGAGGGAAGGGGTTGGGGGGTCTCCACTGCCCCAGTCTGACAGCAGGGGGGGCTGGCTTCAGAGCCACAAAATGCATCACTTACCACTAGTTCTGCCAGAGCCACATTTTAAAGCTAAGAAGCCCTGTGGGGCGCAGAAATTAGGGGCACCCATTATTCATTAATTATTATTTTATTATAAGCATTTGTATAGCGCCAGCTGTGTGCCTGGTGCTTGTTCTATGGGGTGCAGAAATTAGGGGCACCCATTATGTTCTATGGAGTTGTGGGGACTCAGAAATTAGGGGCACCCATTATGGTCTATGGAGTTGTGGGGGCTCAGAAATTAGGGGCACTCATTATGTTCTATGGAGTTGTGGGGGCTCAGAAATTAGGGGCACCCATTATGGTCTATGGAGTTGTGGGGGCTCAGAAATTAGGGGCACTCATTATGTTCTATGGAGTTGTGGGGGCTCAGAAATTAGGGGCACCCATTATGGTCTATGGAGTTGTGGGGCTCAGAAATTAGGGGCACCCATTATGGTCTATGGAGTTGTGGGGGCTCAGAAATTAGGGGCACTCATTATGTTCTATGGAGTTGTGGGGGCTCAGAAATTAGGGGCACCCATTATGGTCTATGGAGTTGTGGGGCTCAGAAATTAGGGGCACCCATTATGGTCTATGGAGCTAAGGGGTCTGGAATAAAGGACACCCATTATGTTCTTTGGGGCTCAGAAATAATGGCATCCATTCTATGGGGCTCAGAAATAGGGGATGCGCCCATTATGGTCTATAGAGCTGCAGGGTCTGGAATAAGGAACACCCATTATGGTCTATAGGGCGGTGGGGCTCTGAAATATATAAGGGACACCCATTATTCCCTGTGGAGCTGCACGCAGGGGTGGGGAAACATTTCCCTCTTTGGGGCCACTTGAAAATTAATACAGGCTCCTAAGGGTGCAACATAGAAGTTGGGAACTGGGAGAGCTTCTGGGGTGCACTCAAGAAAAGGAGGATCTAGATCACAGGTAACTTGTAGGGGGAGCATGGGATTTCTCCCCCCCCCCCCCCCCCCCGCAATTTTTGGATGCCCTATAGAACCCCTGCTCAGCCCCCACTCCCTGTGCCCATCCACCACTATCAACAGTTACCAGTCGCCTATGGTCCCGATCAAGGATCCGTGCCATGGATTTGTCCCCTATCCTTGTGTGCATGCCCTCGTCTCTACTCTCTTACAGTGAGCTGAGTTTTTCAGTGCTTTGGTGTAGGAACTAGAAACCACGTACAAACTTAGTGAGGGCTGCATTTGGCCCACTGGTCCTGAGGTTCCCCACCCCTAAGCTATGGGGTCCAGAATAAGGGACGCCTATTATGTTCAATAGAGCTGTGGAGTTTTGAAATAACCGTTCTGTGGCGCTGTTAGGTGTGGAATAAGGGGCACCTGTTATGTTCTATGGAGCTATGGGGGGGTCTGGGATAAACCCCCTTTATGTTCTATCGAGCTGTGGTGTTCTTCAGTAAGAGGCACCCATTGTGGGGCTCTGAAATCAGGGATGCCCGTTACGTTCTATGAAGTACTGGAGCTTTGAAATACAGGGTGTCCGTTACATTCTGTGGAGCTCTGAAATAAGGAATGCTCATTGTGTTCTATGGGGCTCTGAAATAATATTCTCTCTCTTTCTCGTGAGGCTCTGGGAAAAGGCACATTCTCTTGAAGTAAGCAAGGGACATTTGGCACCTCCGCCCCAGTCACCAAAAGTCACCACATGGAAATGGCTTTTGGCCACAATGGATCTGAGCCAGCAAACTGGACAGTAAATAAAGGAGAAGCTTGCCCTCCCCCCTCTGTGCTGCCAGTCTTGGGCTCAGATCAGATTTAGGAGGAATTATCTGGCTGTTTCCACATCCCGACATCATCACGCTGGCTGCTGAACGTTAGGTTAATCCATCCGCAGCTTCAGACCCCACCTTCCCCATGGACTTTAACTTGTCTCCCCTCTTCTGCCTACGCTCCCGGCAATAATTAACATGGGCTCTGTACTTGCTAGCTGTTGATCAGATAAAACAATGACTGCTATGTTCTCCCAGCAAACAAGTCCTGCAAGGCAGAGTAAGCAACAAAACCTTTTATGTGAGGCTTTGCAGAGTGAACACTGTTGCCTTTTGAGCACGTGCGGTGTCAGCAGTAAAGCTATGCTTTGGGTCAGCAAACATCCCTGCGGCATGCTTATGCAGGAGACAGCCCAATTCACAGCTGTGCAGCTGGAGGGCCGAGGGCCGGACCTGGCCCGCTGTCTCCATCGGGCCCACGACCTTACAATCCAAAGTTATGAAATATCAGTATTTCAAAATAAAATATCCATTTCCAGATGCTGTCTTGCAACAGCAGCTCCAAGCTCAGCAAGGTTAAGCCGCTCATTTTGTGTTGATAAATTGGAACAAGGTTGGACAACCCCGCACTCTAGAAACGGCACATTCTGGCTGCATGATGAGATTTTTGTGCAATCTGGCCTGCTAGAAAATTGCCATGAGGCAATCCGGCCTGTGGTGGCAGGCAGGTTGGACAACCCTGGCCTTGAGCTAAAAAGAGTACTTGCAAAAACACGTATGTTTGTCAACATTGCAGTACTTGACTGACCCAGTAACGTTGGGTAGTAATCAGTACCCAGTTAGTGCCTTGTAGATACTGACTTTCTGACTTCTGGTACCGATTTTCCAACTTTCCATCGCAATTCCTGTACCAGTTTACCAACCGGTAAAATAGTAACTCAACAACTCGGTAACAGTAATACAAAGTATTTTCGGGTACGCGGGTGCCCAACTCAGTACTCGGGTACCGAGTGGGCGCTCAATAGACTACTACAAAATGCGAGGATTATCTGTGGGTCTCCCTGGCCTCCCTCCATGGGTTCGGGTGTATAGAAGAGGGTCTAAAATGTCGAGAAACAGAACGTTCTCTCCATTCCTTGGTTCAAAGGAAGGTGCGCAGGATCCCATGCGATCACGCTGCCAACGATGTGATAATTTGCCGCAAAGAAGGTAGAGCTCAGCTATTCCCCGCAGCCGCAAAGGTAGGGTGGAAATTAATATCTGAAGCAAATTCAACAAATTTGGCTGATTTGCATCTGCTTCAGAGCAGAGGCAAATGAAGTGCTGTTCATTTTCGAGACTGCATTTTGGCCATTTTAGTATTTCATCCTGCGTTGGTGCTATTTGGCACTCTTGCACACCAAGGAGGTGTGCAGCTGTGCTACTGGGTGGGTTGCTGATTTTCATGGTGTCACCCAAATGCTCCTATTTTTGACCTATGGCAGAAATGGGCAAACTGTGTCTCTAGAGTCACATGCGGCTCTTTGGAGCCATTGTGGTAACTGGATGCGGCTCTCGGGATTAGGAAACTTGGCCCACCCCTGGGAGCAGAGATGAGGGCATGCACACATGGGCCCTCCTTTTCTTGAGCATACCCCTTAAGAACCAAACTTCCCAACTTCTATGCAGCCCTTGGAGCTTGTACGAATTTTCAGAGTGGCCCCTGGAAGGGAAAAGGTCCCCCATCCCTGCTGTGGGTCTTGGGTATCTTGACTTGGAAGAGGAGTTGGACAAGATCACATGACCTACCAACCCTATGATTCTAAATCCGGACTCTCTGATTCCTGACCTGGTTTACCCACGGGACCTCACCTTCTGCCTTGTCTCTTGGACTAGGTATCCACTCTTGGATGAAACTGGCTTGTGGGACACACACTCGTGCACACGCAAAGATCTTTCCCTTAGGGCTGAAACTCCTCAGTAATCTTGCAAATCTCATCAAGAACTGAGTTCTCGACAAGATTTTCAAGATCTACTACTAGTACTTCTCATTTCTATAGCACTACTAGGCATGTGCTGCACTTTACAGTCACAGATTTTTGAAGACAGGTCCCTGCCCAGTGAGCTCACAATATAACCGACATAGTCTCATTTTACAGATGGGGAAGAGAGATAGTGACTTGCCCAAGGTCATCCAGTGAGTTAACTGGCTAGGGCGAGATTCAAACCCTGGTCTCCCAAGTCCAGCCCCTTATCCACTATACCATCACCTTGGCTCTCACTATACCACATTGGCTCTCAAGAACGAATCGAGAATTGGCTGATTCTCGACCCGTTCGAGCGAAATTCTCGGCCAAATTAAAAACACCTCTGCTCATGCACAAAATGGCTGCCGTGGCTGTTCTGCACACACACGGCCCTTTTCCAAAATGGTGCAGGCCACGTCAGTGCCATTTTGGAAAAGGGCAGCTAGTTCTGAGCATGTGCGCAGACCACGTGCGTTTTAAAAAATGTTTTTCAAGAATCTCATGGGATCTCGAACCCTTGCCGAGAAAATCTCGCTATCTCGTTGCCGGTTCTTAATTCTTGCGAGATTCTCCTTTCAGCCCTAGACTCGCTAGCAGTAGTGGGCTTGGGACATGGAGCACAGCTGCAATCAGGTTGTGTGAATGAGTCCCAGCACGCAGAGTAATTCTACAGAGGAATCAATGGTTAAAAATAGGCCAGCAGCTAAGAACCATCTCAGTTCTTTAATAATTAACTGAAAAGCGTCTCAGAAAATGATCAGGATGACAAGCTACCACCCAGGACACATTATCCTCCCAGTCCGCCATGACAATGAAGATTAAACAGATGCCTCTTTTTTCTTGCGTGCTTTTTCATATAAAAATGACTTGCCCTGGATGAGTAAAATTTTGTACAGCCTAATTAACTTTTGATCCAACAAGCCAATTTCAGCCAAATTTGGCAGAGGGGCAGAAGGCCCAAAGTTAAGGAGGGGGCCAAAGTATCATAATGACGTGTGCTCCATCGTGGAAGGGGGACATGACCCCTTTTATAGCCCCAAAGTCCTGTTGACTTACATGGAGTATGGTTTTCATGTTGGGAAACCAGGATTCCTTTGCTTAGAGGACTGAAATTACTCGTTTTTTAAGTAAAGAGCCAAGGATGGCATCGCCCGCTGTCTGGACTTTTCCTGTACCGGAATGGGGAGCCAGGAATGGATAAAAACCCAAGAGATGAGATGGGAAGGTGGGGTCAGGAATCAGAGAGCCCAGATTAGTCAAGGCTGGGTTAAACCAGGTCAGGTTTGAGGCCCTACCAAAAGTCGATCCTGCCCCGTCCCTCTTAGCATGTGTGGGCTCTCAGAATGGAAGAGACCAGCAGTCCCAAGCGTTAAGAGACAAGACAGTATCCCTAGGCCCTTGTGTCCGCTTTCTTTGGTAAATGTCGCCTTTCCTGGTTCATTCCCGCCCCCATTTACAAATCTTTGGGTTTGATGCCATTTTTCTCTCATCACTGACCCGGCATTGTCTCTAGTGCAGCGAGAGCCATTGGGTCTCCTTTCAGACTCCGCTAATGAATCTTTTCTCACAAACAATGGCTCTTCAAACAACGCATGGGAGAAGAGGAGCTGCAGGCGAAATTCCCGCAGCTGTGCAACAGGATCGACACTGGCTGCACCCGCGAGAGTTTGGGAATGCGCATTCTGGAACCCCCCAATGTCGAGGGTTCCAGAAACCGGATTAAGATGTGGAAGTTTCTACTTAACACACGCAAGAGTCGTTCACACGTGAGTAGGCGCGAGTTTTAATCACCGTTTTCATTGCCTGCTCACAGGAGTTTTGTCTTGTCTACACACACCCTTTATGCTGCAGCCTGGGAATGATGTGTGGACCACGGTCATCAGCCAGACATGGAAAGGGTTCCGATTGCAATGGACTTCGGTTTAGAAAGCAAAGGGGATTATCGGCTCCTGATTTTTCCACAGAAAGTACTGTGCCTCTTACTGCATTGCTTGACGTGTGAACATAACCGAGATACAATGGAGATACGGTTTTATTAAATCGATTTTGCTGTACATTGGCCTCTGAAAGTGCTATACAAATGTTAATACAGAGTGCCTCTCCCCCTGGATGCTATTTTGAGTCTTTTATTCATGAACTGACTGATGTGAGGAGTTGCGTTTTTATCTGTGCTTATCCTTGCATAATTCCCCAGACAGAAATCGCAGCTCACTGATTTGTTTTCCGATTTTTAGGCTGTTTTTTTTTTTTTTTACAACAAACGAACAGAAAGCAAAGCAATGGGATCAGCTGCCTGGGTTTGCCGATTGCCTCGAAGGAGAAAATAGCATTTTTAATAACTTGTTCTAATGCAAGCAGGCATACCACGCTAATCTGGGCTTTAGGGCAACAAGCAATGATCACCCTCGAATCCTCTATGAATCACTGCGCGCTCTGTTGTCAGGTCACAGAAATCCCCTTTATTCTTAGATCGTTGGATATCATTCCACTTCTTCCCCCCCCCCGCCCTTCCAACTAAGGTGGGCTGGGTGCACATCTGTTAAACAGCAGCCCTATAAAACTAGATACCTCACAAATCCTCTTCTCCTTTGCCACATGCAGTCCTCACCGTCCAGTCACCGGGTTTCCCTCTGCCCAAGATGCTGTCCGTTAAGTCAAGACACTAACCTGACCTTCCAAAAAATCCCCAGGGGACTGAATTATTTTTAGGACCATCCATGAAAAATAAGACAAGGCGTTGGAGCCTGAGCTCTGAGAGAGCGATCTCCTTTGCACATCCTGCTCCAGGGAGGTAACAGCTCATCGTAACAAGCTTCTCTGCTTAGAAGTGACACATCTGTCTCCATTCTAAAAACTCAAGGCCCAGATGGTGGCAAGAAGGAGCAGTTCCCAGGAATCCCCTCACGGGGGCAGCAGCTTGCCTGCCAAAGCGCCCCCTGGAGAGGCACATGGGGAAGGAATAGAAAAAGCCAGGATGGAATCGGTTCGTGAACGATCGAGATTGGGCATTTTTAGACCCACGTTAAAGTTCCGGATGTTTCAATCGTCTGGGTTTACAAGTCCACAAGTAAGTTCCGGATTCATTCTTCACACACACGCTGCCCTGAGGCAGTTTCTGGATGCATTCTTCACACTAACACTGCCCTGAGGCAGCCTAAAGTAGCCGCAGCTGTAGACGTGAGGGGCTGCCATGGAAACCAAGTGACCCAGCTGCCTGGAGCAAAGCTGTTTACCAGGAGAACCTTTTCCACACACAAAAGTTCTGGGAGAAGTTTCACGCAGAAGTTTAAGATCTGGGTGAGTGATTTAGACACACAGAAAGTTCTGGATGTTACAGCAAACACCCAGGAGAAATGTGTGTCTAGAAACACCCATTGTGTCCAAGACGGACTAGAGGATCCGTCCTGAGTAGTTGGATGAAAACGTAATCCCCCCAAATGTAGCAGAGCCCGTATCCCACTAATACGAGACTTAATTTTAGCCCAAAAGGCAAAAGAGGAGGAAATTGGTTTGCCCTCCAGGGGTATCGCTAGGTTGGAATGGACCAAGATGGAAGAACCCTCTCCCAGCAGGGCTGGCTTCGCTGCAGGGCAACCTGGGGAGACCGCCCCCGGCCCCCATTATTTTCTCTATACCTGACAGGTTTTCACAGGGTGTGGGGCCCCCACTCCCGTCCAGCAAGGCCCCAAACATGACTCTCCCTAGGGCCCTGAGGGGGTGGGCCATGGGGGACCCACATTTTATCGTCACCCTGGGTCCCGCAAATTCTAAGGATTTATTACGGATTCGGATCCCATTGACGTTAATGGGAAATGTTCCCGTTGAAGTCAATTGTAAACGGATCCAAATTTAGGACAGTGGGTGCAACCTCTCCAACTCCCATTCCCCGGGGCCCTGGAGTAATACTTACCGGCCTCAGAGGGGTTGATTGAAGTACCACCGCTGCAGGCCTAAGTTCGATCCCCGCATTGTGTGTTCATGGTTAGGGTTCTGTTTCCCAATGTGCATCACTTTGCACGTAGGGGAACAAATCTCATTTGGAAGCGAAGCCTGTGTACCCGCGACTTCTCAACTTTGTAAATGTATCCCTGTCCGGTTCCTCTCACGGGGAGACCTCCAGGGGGTAAGTGTGAACGGACGGATAGGGGGTAAGTGACTTAACGGCCTGCTCGTACGATAAACTTACCCCGCCAATGAGAGAGAAAACCAGAAACCGGCCAATCAAAAACGTAACGGAGACAACTCCGCGGCCAACCTCCCCAATGTGAACGTTTTAGGGATATTATCATATTGTTGACGCCTGACAGGTGGGTTGAAGTTCCCCTTTTCGCCAAGAGGTTTTGTATTTTATTGTATATTTTATTGTATATTATTTCTTTCATGGCCCCATATGCTCTTTCTCACCAAACCCTTTGTATTTCTTTGTCCTTTTAGATTTCTATACTTTGTAGGAAATAGGCGGGGTGTGTGTGTGTGTGGCCACGGCAGGGTGTGTGTGTGTCACTGTGGGGGCGGGGTGTGCGTGCACACGGCCGCACACCCATCCCCCCACACCACACGGAGCACCCGGCTTTTCCACCCGTGGCTCTGTGCGGGGGCGCTAAGTGGAGGTGGGGGGGGGATGCATGCTTCGCAGGAACGAGCGCACAGCCACGCCTACCCAGCGCCACTTTCAGACGAGACACATTCCCTCGTGTCCGCTGCGGGGGCGCGTCTTGTTTGAAAAGGGCCAGCGATTTTGTTTAAATATAAGAGGTTGCGTTGCTTTTAGCGCAAGTTGTGTGAGTTCTGAGTTTAAGCCGAGTGATGTCGAATTAAACTCCGTTTCCGTGATTAGTTGAAGTTGGTATTAAGAAGAAAACTTCTCTGTTAGTACGGCTTCTCAGCGGAAGATTTTCCCCAGGGGCAGATTGTAATCTCTCTAGCTCCTGCCCTCACAGCAACCTCCCTCGCTCCGAGCTGTGGCTCAGGTTTTACTCCCCCTGGGCCGACCTGGCCACGCCCAAAGACAGCTGCTCTCTCTCGCTCTCTCTCAATTAGACACGGTCCTCTGTCTAGGTATGGCACCAGCAGCCCCACTAGTCCAGTTCTGCTGTTGGCGCTAGCTGCCTTAAAGGGCTAGCGGCCCACAGAGACTCAGCCCTGCTACAGGAGTCCCCTGCAAGCAGCCTGAGCACAGCTAGGGAATTTTCAGAGTGGGCAGAGGAGGGTTCAGGACCAGCACTCTGCCTCCACCCACTCTGAAAATTTCCTAACGGCACTTAGACCGCTCGCAAAGGGCCCTGTGCCAAGCAGGATGTTTTCAGTGTGGGCGGCGGTGAAAATCCTGCTTGGCACAGGGCCCTTTGTAAGTGGTCTAAGTGCCATTAGGAAATGTTCAGAGTGGGTGGAGGCACAGTGCTTCGCCCACTCTTAAAACTTCCTTCCTGGCAGGATTGCTGCCCTTCCAGGTGGTGGGTTGAGGGCTCACTGGGCGCCACCACCTTTGTGTGGGGAGGTCAAAGCTGGCTGTGAGCCCCCTTGGGAGGGTCGCTGCTTAGTGGGACACTACCTCTTAACCTTTAGACGGGCCCCTTATTAGAGGGGCCCGCCCGCACCAGAGCCTTGCCAGGCCACCGCGAGGAGCTGCCTCTGATCCGCCAGCGGAGGCTGCCGCTCTAGGCAGGAAGATTTCTCGTCGAAAATAAAACGACTTGCCAGGATCGGTATCACATGCCCCAAAACACCCCCAGCCTGGAACTGTGCACAAATGGAGCGCCTCTTCCACGCCGCATCATTTGAGCAGGTGACAAACACACACACAGCCCTGAAGGAATTCCGGGGGCGGGGGGCGCCAAACGGCAACCTAGGTAACAGCAGTTCAAATGTGCTGTTCTTCTGGGAGCCCTTTCTTTTTAGGCTGGGCTGCAATCGCCCCAAACCTATTTTATTTACTTCCGGGAGGCTTTGTTTTCACCAGGGCAGAGTGTCCCCCCCCCCCCCATGCTAGTTCAAACACCTCTCGGGCCCTCCAGAGGATGTCCCTCAGGGGAGGAAGCCACAAGGGACAGGGTGCCCCCCCCCCCCTTTATCTTTGCCCTGAGCGCTGCAGATTTTAAGGCCGGCTCTGTCTTCAGGTGACCTAAGCTTCCTTTTCCGGCAATATTCCTGCCGTGATTCCCCTCAGAGTCAACCCCCCTACCCCAAATGCGGAAGGTTTGGGCGCAGCCACGTGAGCCATGGAGAGCCGGATCCCCACGTGGCCCTTGTGATGGGCAATCGTTGCCGTCACCCTCAGGGCCAGCACGGAGAACAGGGCCTCTCTCCCCCCCCACAACGAGGAAGCCACTGCTCTCGGAGCTCCGCCTCCCACCACGGCTGCGGCAGGCACCGGCCACACGAGTGCGCACCGCGCCTGACCGATATCCCGCCCCCGGCTGTGATGTGGCCGTGGCCGTGCATGACGGGCAACAGTGTCACGGGTTTGCGGGTCCAACACCCCACTTTCCTGGGTTGGGTGACTCAATGTCCCTCACTTGCAGTCCAAGTCTTACCCTATAAAATAGTCCATAAGCTTGAGGTTTCTCAGTCAGTGATGTAGAACGACTGGGCACTGATCTCTTAGTTGGTAGAAAGCGAAGTCTTTGCTCTCAGTCCATAGTTCCAGCAGTCTCCTTGCTGGCAAGCAAGATGGAGATGAGTTCTCTCCAAGAGGTAGAAGAAGATGGCTTAATACTGGCCTCTCTTTGTCTTGTCCGCTTTCTTAAATACCCTTTTAGAAGTCTTTGTTACTTCTTCCCACCTTGGGGAAACCTGAGGTTTGTCACCAGAGGGAAGGTCCGTTTGCATCTAAATTGGTTTCTGTCTGGCTAGGCTTCCCGAATACACATTTTTTTCTCTCTCTCCATTTCCTGGAGGTAGCTTCCATTACACGAACTGAGTTTTGCAGTTCTCCGGTTTAACATAACCCCAGGCGAGTTTTGCAGTTCTCCGGTTTAACGTAACCCCAGGCGAGTTTTGCAGTTCTCCGGTTTAACGTGACCCGAGGCGAGTTTTGCAGTTCTCCGATTTAACGTGACCTGAGGCAAGTTTTGCAGTTCTCCGGTTTAACATTGCATACATGTTTAACCTTTTATGTTACATATCTGTTAGACCTCTAGTCCCGTATCTCTCATGTGTGACCTCATGTTCCTTCGTGGCAAACAGTGCCCGCACCACTCAAGGCCCCGCAATGGGGCTCTCTGCGGGGTGGGGTGAGCATAGCCTGGGCACACAAGTTGCCCCACCTTGGGCATTTTACCAAGGATGCATCACGTAGCAACCACCTGCTCACCCCGTCCCGGGGCAGGGGGAACATCTGGCGGGTGCCAGCCACACGGTGCACTGTATTGCGTGGCCCGGCTGCTTAGAGTGGGGTAAGACTACCCAAGGCGCGATAGAAACCTCCCCACTCTTTGTCTCATGTGACTTCACTCCTTGTGTATTATTTCTGCAATGTGCCTGGGGCTGTGCCGTCACGATTAGAAGCAGGTCCCTGCCCCAATCCTGGAGGGACAAATAGGGTGTGAGGATCACACTGTGATTCCATTTCCTGTCCTCCGATTAGGTGCCTCCTGGGGATGTAGTGAGGGGGCTCAGCTAAGCATGGGCCCTGAACTCCGTCGTGGAGGGCTGCCTGGGCTTTACAAGTGGCCTGAGTACTGTTAGGAAGTTTTCAGAGTGGGTGGAGGTGGCTCTGCTCCATCCCCTGCCCACTATGAAAATTTCCAGGCTGTCAGTGTGTTTTCAGTGGGACTCCCCACCCCACACTTAGGAGACCCTGCCGCTTTACCATGGAGGGATGGGGTGAGCCCTGGACTCTTGGGGTCCCTTTGCAAGTGGCTTGGGTGCTGTTAGGAATTTTTCAGAGTGGGTGGGGGTAGAGTGCTGGCTCTTCTCCTTTCTCCACCCACTCTGAAAATTTCCTGGCAGTGCTCAGACTGTTAAGTGTGTGTTGTTGGCTTGCAGTGGGGCTCCCCGCCTCCCACTCAGGAGACCGTTAAGGGGCCCCGTAATTAACCTGGACTGTGCCACTGCTGCCTGCACTCACCCCAGCCTCCTCCTCTCACAGCCTGCCTCGCTAAGGCTGCCGGCGAGAAAGAGAGCATTGCCGTGGCAGCTCGCCCTATTTCCACCGGCGACGCAGCCGTATAAGATTAACGGTGCTGCAGTCTTTGCTTCCTGGATCCCCTTTGCACCATCTGGACTAATCTATCTCAACTCTGCGGCTAAAAATACCTTTCTTTTATATTTCATGGGCGCAAGACCCAGCAGAACATTAATCTGGAAATGAAACTCATTAAAGACCATTTTTTTTTCTTTCAACCTAAGCAATGAAGAGCTGTTGTTTTTAAAAAAAATTATTATTGGGCATTTTAATGGCTTGGGGCCGCTTTTGCATTTTGTAAGGTTAATTAATGATAGCTTTAATGCCAGGAAAGGGATATGGGTTCACCTGCGCATCACAGTGCAGTGTGGGGTGAGATACGGAGCGCCCTTGAGCCCAATATTTCGAGTAGTAAAAGAGGGGTAAAGCCCTGCCCTTTTTGGCCAAATAAGCCCCGCCCCTTGGCAAATAAGCTCAGCCCTCTCACACACGTGCACGCGCAGTCCAACATTTTGAGTGGCTAGTGCGCCAAGCTCCGCCCTCTTGTTCAATAAACTCCACCCCCTCACACCCATGCCATGCCTCCCAGCATTCCAAGCCCGTAAAGAAGGCCAGACGCTCTCCTGCTTCTCATTGCGCTTCGTTTCTTGTCATTACATCCTCCCCCCCGTTGGCCCCTCAAGGTCTTTTCCTGAGGGGGCCGCCAGGAAAGAGGCGCCTGAGGCTTGAATAATATTCTCCCTCTCTCCTGAGAGAGGGACAGTGGGATTCAGCACCCAAAGAAGGACTGTCCCTCCTGAATAGAGGCTGTTGAGAGGTGTAGCGATACCCAGGGGGTATCGAACCCCTAGCTCAGAGGTGGGGAACCCTCAGCGCGTTGCCGACCCATGTCTGGAGGAGGGCGCGGACAAGAGGGCATGCCCTGAAGGATAGGGACTAGATCTGTGGCCTAGATCCATGATCTGCACGGACCCACTTCGTATCCGCCACTCTTGTCCGTACAACGGGGGCACGTGGGGGGAGGGGAGCATTCTCGGTTGCTGCCCCAACATGGCAGAACTCCCTCCCTCTGGAGGTTCGTCTGAGTCCAGGCCTGAGCATCTCTCGGAGTCTGTGTAAGGACCTTTCTTTTTAATAAAGCATTTGGCGGGCGGGGATAGGGACTGGGTGGGAGGTGGTTGGATTGGGCAAGGTTTTTTTTTCCGTTGGATTTTATTTTAATGTCCTTTACTTGTATTTTAGGGGGGGGGGGTTGGATTGTGAGCCACCCTGAGCCTTTGGGAAAGGGTGGGGTAAAAATGTGAATAAATAAATACCACCATCCTGAGCTCACACCTTCAGCACCCCCATACCCAACTCCTACGAGGCACATGGAGTTTGTACTGATTTTACAAGAAGCCTGCAGGTGGGAATAGCTTCCCCACTCCTCCTGCTCTAACCCATAGCGGTATCCAGGACTGCAGGAGAACACACCTCAGGGGCGTAGCTCCCATGGAGCGAGCCTGGCCCACGGACTCTGGGAAGGCCCTCTGCAGGCGGCTTGAGCACTGCTAGGGGAAATTTTCAGAGTGGGTGGGGGCAGAATGCTATCTCTCCTCCGCCCACTCTGAAAATGCTTCCTCCTCCTCCGCCCACTCTGAAAATGCTTCTTCCTCCTCCGCCCACTCTGAACATTTCCTAGTGGTGATCAGACTGTTAGCGTGTGTCTGCAGCTTTCAGGGAAGCTCCCAGCTGGGATCCCTTCAGACTGGTGGTGGAGGAAGCTGTAGCATGGGGGGGTACTAGAGGAGATCGAGATACTTGGAGGGCACTGGGGTAGAGAAGAAGAGGCATAGGGGTGGGGAGAAGGTGAGGTGCTGGTGGGGATGGCTAAGGAACACGTATGAAACATACACGTTCCTTAAAAAATTGCATAGGTGACAACCTTACCACAGGGCAACCACCCTGGGGGCCCAGTCTTTCCATGGGCCCCATAGGGGCCCCTGTGTTTACCAGGAGATGGTGCATAGACCCCATTCCCATCCAACAGAACCCTAGACATGACCACCTCTAGGGCCAAGCAAAGCACATGGGGTCTTGCAAATTCTAAGTCCAGTCCTGGGCGTCCCCACTTTCACACCCCTGGGTGGGATGTTTGAAGCAAAGAACCCTAACGTGGACAAAGCCAACGTATCTATTTAATGGAGTCGTTATCCCTTCAGCCGCCCTCGTTGTTCAGAAACTGGAAAACGTGGGACCAGAGAGATTAGTCCCTTTCTTTCCGGAGCACGGGGCTAGCATGTTCTAGTCCCTCCCCACACAAAGGATAGCTAAAACACCCAAATTCACAATAGCTCGTCATCTCCTGATTAGACGGTTGGGATTAGAGAGAAGGATCGGGTAATGGGGCGTCAACTGATTTAGCTTATTTGAGCACGGCTTATCCTGGTTCTGTTTCACTAGCCGCCGGGGAATTCTTAATGAGATGGAGGCGTTGTGGGGATGGCACGTTTCAAAGAATATGAGAAAGCATGCATTTAAAATCGCAGAGCCAAACGGGGAGCTTTCTCTGCAACCGCATGGTCAGGCTGGTCCATTTGTAATGCGAGTGGATCATCCCACTAGCGACAGGACCGGCCTTTCCATCTGGCCTCCCTACTCTTTCTGGACCCCTTCAACAAGACAGTGGGGGGGGGGGGGGGGCTCACTCTCTCCTAGCAGGTGTCAGGTTCCATGGGCTGGGGGCACAGAGAGTAGGCACTGGGCTGGGTCCAGACTGGGTTTTGGTTCCAGGAAAATCCATGCAGGATCAGGTCCAAACATGGGGGGTAGGGGAAACACATGTGTGGATCAGGGGGACAGATGGACACAGATAACCCGGGACGGACTGGATGGACAGACTTAGATCAGGATGGCCGGAGAGACTGGACAAATTACAGATATCAGGGTGGACGGACTGACGCGGCTGCAGATCAGGAAGGACTGGGTTATTAATTATTATTATTATTATTATAAGCATGTGTATAGCGACAGCTGTTTACCTGGCACTTTACAGAACAATAAGATAGATGCGGTCCCTGCCTACGGCTTACAATCTCATAGACACGGAGGGGGGAGACAAGGAGAGGGGACATAGGGAGAGACAAGGGATAAATAACATTCAAGCGGATGCGAAGTCTCAGGTGCACGTGCTTGACTTGGTTGCAGTTAGGCAGGAGTCTGCAGGGAGGGCAGACAGTAAATATTGAGAGGATAACAGGTGTCAGGAAAGGCGGTGAGGATTGGAAGAGGTGGGTTTTGAGGAGGGATTTAAAGGTGCGGAGGGAGGGGCAAGGCAGATGTGGGCAGGGAGGGAGTTCCAGGCATGGGGGGCAGCAAGGGAGAAGGGGCAAAGGCGGTTAGGGGAAGAGGGGAGACGAGGGAGAGCGAGGGAGGGGGCAGAGGAGGAGCGGAGAGTGCGTGCAGGAGTGTGTAAGGAGACTAGGGCTGAGAGGTAAGGGGGAGCCAGGCTGCGAAGGGATTTGTACGTGAATACTAGGAGTTTATGAAGGATGCGTTCAGGAAGGGGGAGCCAGTGAAGAGAGGAGAGGAGAGGCTGCATGGGGTCGAAGCGACGGGCCGAGTGGATGACCTTGGCAGCGGAGTTTCGGATGGAGATAAGGGGGGACAGGTGAGAGCGGGGGAGGCCAGTGAGGAGGAGGTTGCAGTAGTCAAGGCAAGGGTCAGAAGTCCCAGCCTCCAGCCAGTCTAAGGCCCATTGGAGTTTGGGGGGGGTGCAGAATCGGTCCAAAGTTCATGGGGGAAACATGAAAGAGGAAACACACAGACAGACAGACGGACGGAACAGGGACCAGGAAGACGACTGACTATCCACCCAATTTCTTCCTGTAGTTCCTGACTGACGTATCCAGGCCAGCAGGGAGCAGGGGGTGTGGAGCAAGGCTGACCAAGATGGTGGAAGGTCGTCAACGCTAGTTGTGGACCCTGGTCAGAGTGCCTCAGTGGTGTGGAGGTGCCAGCCATTGCACTCCGGGTCCCAAGGAGGCTGGTTCAGGCCTGGGTGGTTTATACTGGGCCCCCCAAACATGACTGCCTTTGGGGCCATGCATTTTATCTTCACCCAGGGCTCCAAGGCCGGCCCTGACTAGCAGGAGTGGCACCCACGGGCCATGGAGTTCATCCCCCTGCTTGGTGACACAGCCAGGTCATCGCTGATATATGTGCAGTGTTTTCATAAACCCCTCCAAGGACAGGGTGGAGAGGTTTCCAGTCTTTTCATAAACCTCTCCACGTCATTGCTTCAGTTGATGCAGAGTAGGTATTGAAGAGTGGATTCTAGTCTCCTGCAGCCAGGGAGGCGTAGGATGGGTCTGCTGGGGCAGCTTCATAGCTCCCCCATTAACTGCCCCATGGGACAAGCCCATTTTGGGGTGGGGGGGGTGGACGAGTCCAGTTTGCAAGCCCCCTTACCAGGGGTTTGGGGGCAACCTCTGGTCAGCCCTGCAGCATGCCTTCCTCCTAATTCCCCCACACCCCACAACTTGATCTTGCCAATGCATGATTTTTGGACTCTCAAGGGCTGCAATCCAGAAACCGTTCCACGAAGCCTGTTGACTTCCACTCCAGAGTAACTGGGTTTGGGATTGCAGCCCAATAAACACAGCACCTTTAACCCAAGAGACGAGGTTTCCAGCCCGGTTCCTTGGAGCAGGATAAAAAGCCCTTGGATCTAGCCAGGGGAAGTCACAGAAGAACAGATGCGGACGTTTCTCTTTCAAGGGTACCCTGGAGATGGAGACGGACCAAGTAGTTCAGATGATGATCTCTTGTATTGGATTGGCTTGCTGACGGCATCGGTGACAGAGGCATAGCCAGGTGGTGACATCCAGTCCCGGCCTCATGCCCCAATTATAGGCCCCCATAAAGGCTAGGAGGGAGGAACTGCTGCAGGCTCCCCTGCCCCCTTCCATTGGGGTAGTGACATGGTTAGAAGGAGCCCCAATGCCAGTCTAATGAACAATATACTATTGTGTAAGTTGACATTACAGACACATGCATGGGCGCTGGGAAGCGGGTTAAGGGGGTATAACAATCCCCCACCCCTGCCCAGCTCCTGCCTGGCCCCACCTGTTGTGATCATCATGATGTCATGATGCTTGGAAACGGGCGTGGCCATGTCAAAAGGGGCGTGGCAAAGCAGCTCCCCCCCCCCCGAATGTAATTCTGTCAGTGTCCGGTGGAGGGGGTGGCGAGCTCTGAGTGACCAGTGAGGTGGACACTCGGGGCAAGCAGAAGCCGATCAGAGATCATATTTTATGGATCTTCTGTCACCCATCTCATTCTGCCCCTCTGGGTAAGAGGGCCACCGGCCTGCTTTGTCTGGTGAAAAAAAATCCCACAGATATTTGCCCCTTGCCAAGTCCAATCTCAAAACTAGGGTGGCCAAACAGGCAAATTTTAGAGGACACTTATGAGAAATGTAGGTTGTGGGGCGGGCTGCCTTGGTGCCAAGGCAGCCCTGCAACCTGTATTTCTCATAAGTGTCCTTTAAAATGTGCCTATCTGGCCACCCTCATTGAAACCCATTCTCAAAACAACCCCCACCAAGACGGTTGAAGCTCCCACAGATTTGTAGGGGTGGGGATCCCACAAAAGGGTAACCCGGCCAGTAGTGGAACGTGAGTTCTGACTGGTGCAGCCAGTCACCAATGGAAATTCCAGTTCCAGAAGCTGGCCAGCGGGGGCCATTTTGGAAAATCTCAACCGCTCAACTGGTCTGAGTCAGAGGAGGTAACCGTAGCAACAGGTACAGGGGATGGGTGGGTGGGGAGGTAAAGATGACTGTCTGAGCCAAGGATGTTATTATTATCATTCTTATATATTGTTTATATAGTGTAAGCAAGGTACCTGCTGCTGAGCTGCAAGGGTTAGAGAGACAAGTCCTTGCCCCAAAGAGCCTACAGTCTAAGACGGACACGGGAGAGAGCAACATAGGGGGAGACAGGGAGACCTGCGTGAAGTTAAGTTGCAGATGTACGTGCTTGGGGCAATTTCCGATGTGACAAAATGTGCCTAATTCCCTTTGGCGGCAATCCTGCACGGGATGCTGGGCTGGAGCTCACTTTTTCAGCGCCGAGAGCCAGTGGGGTGTAGTGGATAAGATGCCAGGCTTGGACCTCCAGCTATACTGTTCGCTAGCTGGAACTCTGCAACCCCTGCGTGATTACCGCCACAGCCATGCAGCTTAGCTTTCCCACGGGACCAAAGCCACCGTGCTGGAGGCATGATTTGCCTCGGCTCCCGGAGTTTTTCCCGGAGGCAAATTAGGCACGTTTTGTCATGTCGGAAAGCGCCCTTAGTTGCAAGAGAAGGAATCCTGAAAGATAAGACAGGGCCCTCCATGTTCTGCAAGTGTTAATATTTAGTGAAATTGGAATGTGGGGATTTGCTTTACTGGTATATTTGTTTTACCGGGGCGGCGGCGCTACTAGGTACACACAGAACTTGGCAGTCACAGATTTTCTGAGACAGGCCCTGCCCAGCGGGCTTACAATCTAAGATGGACATGGGTGAGGGGAACACAGGGAGAGACAGACACACACATATCCCCATTTTACAGATGGGGAACTGAGGCTGAGAGGCCTTGCCCAAGGCCACCCAGGGAGTTCAGTGGCTAAGGTGAGATTTGAGTGCTGGTCTCCCAGGTCCAAGCCCAGCACCTTATCTCCTCCACCACACTGGCTCTCTGCACTGAAAGAGCGAGCTCAGAGGAAGGGAGTAGAGATGAGGACATGCACTCGGGGACCGGGGATGGATCCACGGCACAGATCCACGATCTGGATCCTCCCCAACCTGAGCACACCCCTTCAATACCTTCTCCCCTGCCTCCTATTTGGTCCTCAGAGTTTGCGCTAACTTCCAGAGTGACTGATCCAGAGGAGGGGAAAGGTTCCTTCCCCCCCCCCGGCCTAAGTGTTCACACAACCAATCCATCTGGATTAACAGCCCATCAGACCACGTTACCACCCTGCCGTAATGTTTTCATAAAGCCCAGCTACACAGGGGGGGATCTGGGAAGCTCTCACCTGGAACATTGTGTTCCGTTTGGGGCACTCCCCCCGGATCTATGAATTTGCCCTAAGTGATGGAGCACAGAATGTCATATTAGCATACCTCCCAACAGCCCCTATTATTAATGATTAATTATTATTACTATTTTATTATATAAAATATAGGCCATTTTAACTGGGACATGCCCATGCAGTTCTATCCATCCCCTTGCCTCCCCTACCATGTGCCTTTTCTGAAGGTGGCGTGGGTCACCCACCCACCCAGTCATGTCCAAGCACGGAGCATCGGGGGGAAATCCAGGCTCTTCCGTGCGGGGTTGGGAGTGGGCGGTGTGTGGGTAGGGGCACCCCCCCATCGTGGCCTGTTTAAATTCCACTTCCCCCCCCCCCACTCACTGGACGTGCGTCGGCGCTCCAATCCCCGTTAGCGTCTCATTATTTCTACTCTCGCTCCCACCTTTGTGCTTCTCTCAGCTTGGCCAATGGAAATAAACAAATCTGTTCAGTCGTGATTTCAGGCGGATTGCCCGATGCTCTAGGCTGCCACCCACAACTCTATGGTGTTTCCTGGGGCAACCGTCGGCTTTGAGCGGAGCTGCAGCGGCTGTACCTCAGCCGCTCTACCTCAGGTTTGAGCGACCCACTCCGCCGGCCCACCTTTAGATGGACCGGCCGCGCAGAGGTGAGGCAGAGCAGCGGTGGGGCTGCCGCCCGTCTAAAAGCACCCATTGTCTCCACGTCAGCAGAGATAATAATTCCATTTAATTCAGGGCACTGGTCAGATCTCACTTGGAGTATTGTGTCCAGTTCTGGGTGTGGGGGTGTGGGTGTCTCATTTTAAGAAGGACATTGACAAAATGGAGCAGGTTCAAAGATGATAAAGTCTTATCCGAAAAAGTTGAGACTACTGGGTGTGTTTAGCCTAGCAAAGAGGAGACTAAAGGGAGACATGATTTCAGTCTTTAGCTATCTAAAGGGCTACCACCAAGAAGATGGCAAGGAACTAGATTTTGGCTAGATATCAGGAAAAATATCCTAACAGTAAGAGCCATTCGTCAATGGAACAAGTTGACTAGGGAGGTCATAGGCTCTCCGTCACTGAAGGATTTTGAAAAGAGGCCAGTTTTCGGTGCTGTTGTAGCTGTACTCATCCTGTATCCAAGCAGGGGATTGGACTAGATGCCCTTTCAAATCCTTTCCAGCTCTGACATTCTATGATTCCCTGGACTCTGACTCAACTCTTAACTCTAAGTCAGCCTGAATTCTTGACCCTTTTCCACCAAAGGAAACCATTTCAGGGAAGTGGTAAAAACACAGATCTGCATGAGTCAAAGCTTCTTTTTTGTAGGAGACGCATCCCTGGGCTTTGCAACACCTCGATCTCCAGCCCCCCGGTTTATTCATCACAGTGTGACTTCTCAGCCGAACCGGAAGGGCCTGCGAGTAGGTAGGAGGTCGGCGTGCCCACGGGAACGGCACAGAACGCAGCGGTGTCCTATGTCTTCCCTTTGAAGTCCTGTGCTGTCGAACTTGTGTGGCTCAGGAGTGAAAGATTCCTGAGTCACTCATTAACTGAGAAAAACAAGATGATCTTTCTTCTCTTGCCGGCATAGCGTTTGGCTTCGCGGCCCTGGGGCGCGTCATCAAGGCCACGATGAATCCGGCACTGTTAATCGTATGGGAGGCGGGCGTGCATGAGACAGCGTAAACCTGGGCAGGGGGGTGGGTTATGGCTTACAGATGTGGGTCTCTGCTACAGAAATCTGGAGCTCGAAATCATCGTGGCAGCCTCACCATATCCCCACGAGGATAGGTAAGGAGTCTTCAACCAAATCTGGTTTTTATTCGACTCCTTTCCATACGCCGGACCTCCCAACATTTTGAGTGCCTAAATAGGGGCAAGCTCAGCCTCCACTGCCAATAAGCCACACCCCTCAGCCCAAAAGCTCCACCCCCCTTGCACAATTACACGCGCACACACACACACACACACACACACACACTCTCAACATTCCAAGTGCATAAAGAGGGACTGCCGCCAAAGCCATCCTCCGTGGGACTGCCGCCAAAGCCACGCAGGTTAACTTTCCCACGTGACAAAAAGCCGTGCCGGATTTGCCTCCCGGAGGCGAATCGAGCACATTTTGTAATGTCGGAAAGGCGCCCTTCGTTTCTCATTATTCCCTCATCTCCCCATAGTCGTCTCAAGGGCTTTTCCTGGAAGGCCACCAGGAAAGTGACTTAAACATTGATCTTTTTGCTTCTCTCTCCTGAAAGAGGGACAATGGGAATCAGCACCCAAGGAGGGACTGTTGGGAGGTGTACCGTACCCTCATCTACTGAAGCAACACGCTTAGGTAATACCCACAATTGTTGGTAGTCTGGTGGGTGCCTGATCAGTATCCGAGTATGGAGTGGGGCACCCAGTTACCCAAAATTCCCAATATTACTGTTACTGAGTTACCGATTCTGTATTACAGACTGATTTTGGTAACAGAAAACCAGTACAGAAAAGACAGAAGATATTTGCAGGAAACCAGAAAATCATTGCAGGAAGTCGGTAAAATCAAGTAACACATAGGGCACTAATTGGATACCGTCATTCTGATGGACGTACCCAATTTTGCAGATACTCGTTTCTGCTCGAGCAAAGAGGAGATTTGAAGTCTGGGCACTGAGCTTTCCAGTTACCTGAACAATATCGGTGACCAAATCAGATATTTGCATCTCTGCTGATTGGGTTATTCTGGTTCACTTTATTTTGGTATTTCAGCTATTGGGGTCGGTCCTTCCGGTATTTCGGTTGGCTCGTTTCAGCGGCTGCGTAGACCCATAAGGGCTAAAACCAAGCCACCAAGATGGCCGACAGGAATGGCTGAACGAAATAAAATACTGAAACAGGAACTGCTGGAACGGATATCTGATGAAGCGGAATCGAATAACGATTTGTTCCTGCTTCCTCTGCTCCCGAATCGGCCGGCCGTTGTATTCGCCGCAAATTGCTGTGAGGATGGGACCTGCATAATGACATTCTGCGGGTGGGTGGAACTATTGGGGACCCGGTCATGTGCGATGGTTCTCGTGACGTACAAGCAGATTAGTGCATTCTCATGTGCGCTAATTCCCATCATCAGAGAGCTGCAATTGCTCGACCGAAGTTTCCCTGCCTCCTCGGTAAGGTGTGAAAGCAGCCTTACTCAAAGTCCTTTCCTTCCCTTTAACTAAGGTTTGCACGTGCATCTGCGACTTCTTGACTACATGAACGTATCCTTGTCTCTCCCTCTGTCTCCCCTGCCCCCCCCACACACTTTCTCTCTCCCCCCTTTTCTCTCCTAGACTGTAAGCTCACAAGGGACCCAGTGTATAATCAACAATTATACAGCACCAGGTACATTGCTGGTGCTATATAATTACTTACTAATGGATCATCTCTGCTCCTGGCCAAGCCTTGGAAACTCTCCTAGCCAAGGTGATCTCTAGAACTGTGTCCGATTTGTCCTGCAGGCCACTAGGGAGCCACTGTGGAGCAGACAATTCCGCTCAAAGCAGAAGCCTATGCAAACTTTTTTTATGTCAAAAGTAATGTCAGGGCAGAGCAATCCTGTGCTTTTAACTGGTGCACTGTCCGCAGCCCTTCCCGCAGCAGGGCAATTCCAGGATTGCTTAGGAGCACCCCTTCCCCCATGCCCGGCTCTCTAGCGTGATTGTGTAAGTGGCTAGCTCCCAAAATCTGACACCTCCATGTACAGTAATGAACAGGAGAGTCACAACAGGAAATGAGATGTGTCAGCAGGAGAGAGGGATTTCGTCAGAGCGCTTTGGAATGCAGAGTGGGAAGGCAGCGGTTGGGACTGTCTGTACTGATCCGGAGGAACAACTGCAGGCTGCTGTCTCCTCAAGAGAATGCGCCCCTAGCATCCAACCTGCGTGCAGTCATGATTAGAAGATCTCTTCCTCGAGGGGCTTGCAATTTAGGATGAAGAAAGGAGGGGAGGTAAGGGGGAGAGATGCATAGGGGGAGACAGGGAGACTTTCAAAAAGTTGAGTAGTTGTGGGTGTACGTGCTTCGATGAGTTCCAAGCTCGGCATAGAGGACAGTGTGGTGGGAAAGGGCAAAGGCACAGGGGCAGGCAGGAGACTCTGGATCGGGTGAGGGTGGTGGCAGAGGAGGAGTGAAGCTGGGTAGCAATGGGCAGAAAGATAAGGAGGAGCAAGGCCATGAAGAGCTTTGAAGGTGAGGACAAGGAGTTTACGAAGAAGACAATGGATCCAATTTTTGGAGTAGCCCTTTTCAAGTAACTTTCAAGCCCCCCGCTAAAGAGGTCTCCATTATACAGATGGAGACACTGATGGATTTGGCTTAGAGAGAGAAGGTGGGCGAGGCGGCGGAAGTGGTTCCAACCCAGCTGTCTTTGGGTGGCTACTTTATTGGTCTTGCAAAACAAACAGGAACAGGGAGTAGAGTTCTGCTGCTGGGGATACGTTCTGAGCCATCACACTTGTTAAAGCCCATTTGCCCCTCTTGCTGAAGCACGTCTGCAAAGGGAAATGCCAAGGCGAAAGGCTGGGCCTACAACCACGGCTGCATCCTGTCTGTCAGGACCAAGCAGCTGAGCAGGCAGCCAGAGCAGAGTCAATCCTCCGGAAAGCCCGTTGCGCCAGGAACTAGGTGAGCAGAATCCATGCCAGACGATCAGATCGAGCCAGGAAGCAAGAATTAGTGCTGAAACAGAGATACAAAAATATAATAAAATTAACTATGGTTAACATCTGGTATTCCAATTAGTTTGGTGGTTATTCTGTAACGAACTGGTTACAGAGGAGGTTAACCGCCAAACCAGATTACCAGATGTTCTTGCCTTTACCACCTTACTGCCTCACTGTTACCGTTATGGCTCTAAAACCACGTTACCGCCTCACTGCATAATCGACCGTTACCGTTATGACTCTAAAACCAAGACCAGAGGGAGGGAGGGAGTAAAAGGGGATAAAATGGGTGGTAAATAAATGGTAATTTGGTAAACGGTAATACACGGTATTGCCACAAACTAGTAATCTGGTTAACCAGATTAAATGCTGACCACTACCAGATACTGATGGGTATCTGTCTGGATAACAGTGGATAGTTACCATGAAATCTGGCTGGCTACCAGAGAGTAGCAGATTGTTTCAGCTGTAGCAAGGATGGAGGTGGGATCAGAAAGGGGAACAGGAGACCAGGAGCTCACAGCAAGGTGTGCGTCTTGCTAGCCTGCCAGATTGCTGCCACACTGTGCAGTCACTGCCTTTTGCAGCCTTATATAGCTGAGGGTGGCCAATGGGAGAGGAAGTTGGGCTCAGCCAATTGGAAGCAGAAGGAGGAGGGCTTGGCATAAGCTAATCGGTTGTGTTCTAGACTCATGTAGGATCTGCCCAGGACCCTGCAGTCCTGGGTTCAAATTATACTTCCTGTCCTTAGCAGAGCACAGATGCTGTGTTGAAATGCTACAGGGTTTCAATCACCCCAAGCAGCACCTCTTTAAAGGTTGGCAGCAAAGTCGCTCACTGGGTATTTTCAGACGATACGGGGCCCTTTGGCCCCGTACCGGGACCACCGGCTTCGTTCCCCGCCGGAGTCACCCCGTAACGGCACAACAGACGTGCCGGGGGGATCCCGGCGGGGAAAGTGGGAGGGGCCGGGGCCGCGCGGCGCAACGTGCGGCCGCACGGCCCCGCCCCCTCCACGCACCCCGCCGCCCGCCCTCCGAGGAGACGGGCGGGCGGCGGGGCCAATGCGGCCGCCGCGTCTGGCCGATCGTGCCACGGCCCGGGATCCCGCCGGGGATCCCGGCCCGTGGCACGCGGCCAGACGTTACTTTTTGTTGGCCACGGCCCGCGGTCCATTTGACCACGCTTCCCGGGACCTTCCCCCGGCTAGCCCGGGAAGCGTGGTTCAAATGGACCCCATGTGGGGATTGACCGTGGCCAACATCTGGCGCGCCGCAAACAGATGTACGAGACACGGTGACCACAGGTGGGTATTCACCGTGGTTCACCGTGATCTCGTAACGTCTGAAGACACCCACTGTAGCAGCCCAGACAGGGCTGAATCCAGGCAGGGCAAGACTGTGTGACTGTGCAAGGACCCTTGTGACACCTGGAGGATGGGGAATATGCTCAATTGAACATCACAAATGCATTAAGTATCCTTTCCCTTTTTTCTAAGGAGTGAGTTAGTAAAACATTCCTGTGTTAGGAGGAGTGCCCACACCATCACCATCTGACATGGGGCCCCAACTTTCCTAGATCCTGCACTGAGCCCAGACAGGGTGCCTAGGTCAGAACTCAGCAAAAATTCCCTAGTATCTCCCCAAACAGTCTGTTAAAAGAACAATATACCGATAAATCAGATATCGGATAAATCTGATACCGATAAAACCGGTAACCGATAATTTGCCGATAGTGACCGTCCACTCCTTTACAGGTGGGAAAGTGTCCACATCTGGCGTTATCCTCTCTAAGGATGTTTCCTCACTCCAAAGAATTCTGCTGTGCATTTTCCCAAAGGATTCTCGCCCAAAGCAGCAGCATTATCCCTTACGGAAGCGATGGGTAGGGTTGATGGGGCCGGTGCTAGCTCTTTGCCTGCTTCCCCCCAGGGCAATGTCTGCCACCGCTAGATGCCATCTTGCTGCTCACATTTGAAAACAGTGGACAAGTTGACAGCCCCCCCCCGGCTCCTTTCAATCTGATGGGGGTGGTTGGGATGTTGTTGCTGTCGTCATCTGACCGGCACTCAAGCAGGGGATTGGACTAGATGACCCTCCTTAGGGAGAGGAGGGTTCAGTTCATGGATCTGTGGAATGGATCCGTCCCCTCTCCTTGTGCGCAGGCCCTCCTCTCTGCCCCTTTCCCCTGAGCTCAGTTTTTCAGGGAGTGGGAACTGGATTGCAGAGGGCCAGATCCAGGCACTGGAAAGGGGTCCCAATAAAATCTAGCCCATGGGCTGCATTTGGCCCCCGGGCCTGAGGTTTCTCACCCCCATTTAGAACATTACGGCTCCAGAAAAGCCGGAGGTTTTAGAAGCAGTTGCAAATTTAAGAAGGAGCCTGTCCCAAAATTGTGACAGGAGCGTATCCCCTTCCTCTGCTCCCCCACCCTTTAATCTCACTCCCCACCCCCCAGGAGAGAGGCTACCCCACAATGCAAATCAACACGCGTCAATGCTGGGCCCTGCAACATGTATTTTTCATAAGTGTTCCTTAAACATTTGCATAGGTGGTGACCTTACCAGCCTCTGTTTGAAAACCTCCAGCAACAGAGCGCCTTCAATCTCCCTCGGTAGCCCCGCAGAACAGTTCCCTTGCCCTCTTCTTGGGAGCCACCTTTTAAATAGTCGAAGGCTGCTATCATGTCTTCCCCTTAATCTTCTTTTTGTGGAGCACCGTAAGTGCCATATGGCAAGAGGTGGTGATGGGGACGTGTGATATCAAAGTTATTAATTATTAATTAACGTATTAATTATTAATTTAATTATTTGTTGAAATATTCATTATTCATTGCTTTATTCATGATTATATTTGATTGTAATCCCCTCAGGGCAGGGACCTGTTTTTAACCACAATTGTTCAGTACCCGGCCCATTCCCCAGAAATAAATAATAATAAGAATAATGCATTCATAGAAGATTGTTTTTATAATTATTATTATTTTAAAGAAGAAAAATAAGATCTATATGTGCATTGGCCAGTCTAACAAGTATTTGACCATTCAGATATTTTTACGACGGGAGGCAAAAAAAGTTCAGGGGAGCAGGGGTGCCCCCAATCTCTCCCACTCCCTAGCTACCAGCTTGAATACAATGTAGGCAACACAGGGTACTTTCAGACATGACGCTAACCACGCTTTAACCACCCTTGGTGGTTATTTATGCATGTTGCAGGGCTGAATAGGAAACCAATACAGCCCTGCAACATGCATAAATAACCACCAAGGGTGGTTAAAGGGTGGTTAGCATCATGTCTGAAAGTACCCACAGTAAGCAGAAGGGTAAACTGCAGATTGTGTGGCAGTGTTACACAAGTGAGGGCACTGAGTGGCTGGAAATGGGTTGCACATTCTCTCCAACAAAAGAGAGAGACCAGCTGAGCTATTTTGTCCCCTTCTTTTATGTTTCTAGAGTGGCTTATGAAGCCCAAATCTTTACTGAGTCCCTTGTTTTTGGTGTCCAGTAGAGTTGATTCAAGTGGCTGTCAGTTCCACTGCCTCATTAATAAGTTCCTCATGTAGGAAATTAGTGACTGTCCCTTGCTGTGTTTATTAATAATTTTCTCTCTCTCTCTCTTTTTTTTTTTATGAATGAAACAATGTGTGCTGTCATTCCACAGAGAGGCAGCTTGGTGTCAGCAGAGAGCGCTGAGCAATCATTTTAAAAAAATAAAAAAAATTTCCCCTCGATTCACACCAAATGTCAGAGCCTCTCGCAGTCATTCAGCTGCAAATGACAGCGGCAGCTCTGCCTCTCGCTCGCTCTGGGACGGAAGCTCATTAGGCACTTTGGACCAGCTGCTAAATGAACCAGCTATGGATGGATATCAGGGCCCGGGGGGAAGCTGCCAGCAGAGGGACTCTTCAGAAGTTTTGCTCAAAGGGGTCTTCTCCCTCGTCCCCAATCTGAAAACCTGCTATGCCTTGAGTTTGACTCATAACGGGGAGCTGCACATCGAGAGAATCAACTCGGCACCCGAGAATCTAAACACGGTGCTGCGGCTCTCTGACTGCGTGGGCTGTTGTGCCTTCAGAGGCAAGGAGCCCCAAGACCCAGCAGCCTATTTCTCCCTCTTCTGCTACCCCTTCAGGAAGGGATGGTGGAATTCCTCAAACAGCAGGCAGAGAGTTGCCAAGACTTTCCGCGTGTTGGCCTCGCAGAGGGCAGAAGAAAATCTCCAGTTGGCTGAGATCTGGGCTAAAAAAATCCAGGAGCTTTCAACCCCTAGGATCCCAAAACAAGAAGGTAAGTGGTGTCTAGCCTGGGGGGTGGGGAGGGGGGGGGGAAGCAGCAGTGTTAAAAATAACCCTTGTGTGGCTCTAGTGCGGACTGCTGATTAATTTATTCCCTCTCTCTTGATAAGTTTGCAGAGAGGAGCGTTATGGTGCTTTTTAGAAGGAGCTCTCCGTAGTTAAACAGAGTAAATCATTATTTAGCATTTATCTAGTGCAAGGCTGGGAACCTTTTCCCTCCCAGGGGCCACTTTGAAAAGGAGTCCAAGCTCTGAGGGCTGCAGAGAAGTTGAGGACAGCAGGCTGCTTGAGGAGGGCGCTCAGGAAGAGAAGGGTCCAGTTCATGGATCTGTTCCCCATCCTTGTCTGCATGCCCTTATTGCTGCTCCCTGTCCCCAGGCTCACACTTTCAGTGCTTGTGGGTGGGTAGGAACTGGTTGTAGGGGCCAGATCCACAGGCTGCATTTGTCTCCTGGGGGGGCCCTGAGGTTCCCCATCTAGCACCTTCAACGTTCAAAGTGCTTTACAATCCTTATGTAGTCCACCTTCCCAACATCCCCGCAAGGCAAGTTGCGATTCTTCCGGGTAAATTCATGTGCCCTTGGAGGCCGATCTTTGTCGCAAAGCGAATGGGATGGGTTTTGCAAATTGCCAGTTGCAGATCTGAATCCTTGGCCGCTGCTGCTTTGCTGCTGCTTTGCAAGTCAGTAATTCATTAATTGGAAATTCTGGCTGCCATTTACAACCCACTTATCATTATTTCTTGAACGTCAGCCCAGCAGTGTACTTGGCACTGGGCAATGATTAATGGAGACAAGTCCCTGCCCCAAAGGGCTCGCAATCTCAGAGAAACTAGGGAGGGGAGATGAGGGTGAGGGGAACAGAGGGACAGAAGTTGCTGGTACCTGTGATTAACTTAGTTAGGGTTTGGTGCTGTCTAGCGTTGCTAGATAAGTCTCAAAATTGGGTCCAGGTTTCACTGCCCTTGACCAAGTCAATGTTTTTTCAGTGAGGTTCTGCGGGGGGGGGGGGGAGAAGAGCACTCTAATTTAAATATTCATGAGGTGAAATGAGCCCTTGAATTTGATTGGTGAATATTGAGCGTCCCTGGTGTATTTGTACTTCAGAGCCTCCTGTTGTACCCGCCATTTCCGTCATAGCTCCTTCCGCGGCGCAGGCACAACTAGCTGTAAAATCCACAACGGCTTTGACTCATCCATGGGGAGCATGGTTGTGGGGCCCAGACAGCAGTTGGCTAGATGGGTCTCTAGGTAGGTTTTCAGGGTTCGCTGCCACTGGAAAGGGAAAACATAAGTGCCAGACTGGGTCAAACCAATGACTCATCTGACCCAGCATCCTCAATCTCGGTCACTTCAGAGAACAAGTCATAATCCATTCCCTGCTATTCTCTCCCAGTTTCTGACAGCTTGAGGTCTCCTCTCCTGACCAAATTTGACTACCAGCCATTGATGGACCCAATATCTAAGAACCTATCATTTTTTGAACCCAGTTACACTCTTGGCCTTTATGACATCCTCTGGCGATGAGTTCCACAGGTTAATAAAGTCTCTCTCCTTAGCTGCTGGAATGTCCTCTCCAGCTTTGATCTTCCTGGCTTTAGGGCAGGGGTGGGGAAACTTTTCCCTTCCAGGGGCCACTTTGACAATGAGTCCAGGCTCCAAGGGCTGCACAGAAATTGGTGGCAAGGAAATGGAGGGTCAAGCTCATGGATCTACACCAAGGATCTGTCCCCACTCATTGCGGGCAGGCCCTCATCTCCGTTCCCTTACCCTGAGTTCAGTTTTTCAGTGCTCGTGGGTAGGAATTGGCTCCAGGGACCAGATCCCCTGCTTTAGGGTTAGAAAGATCCAGACCTCCTTCCCCGGAGGCTATAAGCAGCTTTATCGGGAAGGAGCTGTGGTTGATTTGGCTCAGTGGGAAAGCCCGGGGGCAAAGGGAAAGCCCAGCTGTGTCAGTGGAAACCCAGCCCCGTCTCTGTCTGCACATGGGGTGCGTTTGGCTCAGTGCACCGAAGCAGGTGCAGATGCTCCCGGATCCAATTGCTCTCCTCGGCTGGGGGCTCTGTGGGAGGAGCAGGTTGGAGCTGGGAATCACCTGGATGGAAGGCGTAGCTGCCAGCTGGCGAAACACACGCCATCCCAGGAATCTCTGCCCGTGGGATCATCGCGGCCGTCCTCGCCCTGCCACAAACCAGTCCGACCGGGCGAACCGGCCCCTGCATGTGGCCATCCGGCTTCCTGGATACTTTTTGTTCCCTCTAGGTAAGCCGATGGCAAACACGCTGTTTTGCTGCCTGCTGCAGACAGGCGGATCTCCCTACCCAGGGTTAGGACCAGTTTAATGGCTTGCCTTGCTGCATGAGATGCCACCTGTTGAGGGGCGGGGGGCTGCATTTTGGCATACATCTGTGGGATGACAGCTGCTCCTGGCATCCCACTCCCCAAAGGATTTCAGGAGCAGCATCAAGTAGGTGAGGGGTAGGGGAACCTTTTTCCACCTGGGGGGCCGCTCTGAAAATTAAAACAAGCCCCACGTGCTGCAGAGACGTTCCGGGGGGGTAGGGTAGAGCTGAAAACGGGTACTCGGATAACAGTCATTTTCCGGTACCGAATCCGTACCCAAATACCCGGTTAAGTACAACGTTTTGGTTACCGATTTTTCGTGTACCCGGAATTACCCATCTGAAATAATACCCTCCAAAAAATCCCGCACTCCACAACGAAATCAATATTTTGTTATACCATTTGTCGGTGTTCCGGTATTTTGACTACCTGATCGAAAATCGGTTCGGGTAACGAAAGTACCCAACATATTCAATTCGGATACCAGAAATTGAACGGTTATCCCCGTTTTTGAAGGAACTCGTTTCACCGCTAGGGTAGGGGTGGGGGGTGCTTAAGGGTGCGCTCAAGAAGAGGCAGGTCCAGATCCTGGATCCGGCCCCTCTCCTTGTGAGCAGGCCCCTCCTCTCTGCTCCCTTCCCCTGAGCTCCGTTTTTCAGTGCTTTGGAGGAGGCACTGGATCCAGAAGCCAGATCCAAGAACTGGGAAGGGACCACATAAAAAACTAGCCACTGACCACATTTGGCCCCTGGGCTTGAGTTTCTCCGCACCTCGGAACTAAGTTCTGAGCTGGGCCGGAGTGAAACCAGGCTGGGAGGGGGAGGAGAGGATGGCAGGCAGGTTGGGGAAGGGAGTAAGGTGAGTTGGATGAGGGGGGGGGGCGAGCAGAACAGACTGGATGGACAGACAGCAAGCAGGGCAGTGTGCGCCAGGCAGACAAGACTGGAGAGGTCAGGGCAGGCAGGCAGAGTGACCCAGGGACGAGAGAAAGAGAGTGGGGGTGGAGGTATGGCTTGATCCAGACTCTGGGACCACAGAGGGGTCAACCAATGTGGCGGGGGGGGGGGAGGAATGAATAAATTAGAAATGGCAGCAGAGGCGTGACAAGCATTGGCCCACCCAGTTCGAGCATGGAGAGTCAAGGCTTGTGTCAGACTCACAGTGATCCAGCTTGCGGCCTACGAGTAAACTGGACACCGCATTCCCCGGAGGTACAACCTACGGGTCTGTGGTACAGGAAGCCGGGGATGTTCTGTTCGGACGAACACCAACAATGAATGACGGTAATATTGTCCTTTTTCCAATGAGTCGTGAGTTAGGATGCGCCCGAAGGGTCCGTGTAAACCGGAGGGCGGTCTGTTCAACATTCCTAGCTTAGGAAGGGGGTCTACCCCACCATTTTGCACAAGACCCCAGTTTGCCTTGACCCGGCACAGTGTGGGCCCTCCCAATCTTCAATCCGGTCACGCAGGAGACAGTAGAGTAGGATGAAACTGAGCTAGCCTGCCTTACTGGGTTAGGGTTTTCCTGCAAAGTTCTCACGGTTTGCCAGTCCTCTCCGAATGTATTGCTGAGAGAGAGAGGGGGAGAGGGTGCTTTCAAACGTGACGGCACCCACTGCCACCACAGACGTATCTGGGCGGTACCGGGCAGGGTCACTCCGGTCAGGATCTGGCCTGGCTGCCAAACCGGGGCCAGAGAGGGGCTGAGGAGACGCACAGCTGCGCCACTGCCCGTCCACGCCCCTGTGCTACAGCCTGCCCCTCGGGCGGACGGGCCGCCCTGGCACCTGGAACTGCTGGCGCTCCGGACTGGGTCCAAGTAAAGCCAGTTTTCAGACGTGAAAAACAGCTTCACTCCGGGTCTACCGGCCAGATGATCCTGACCATAGTGGCGGCTAGCTTGGGTTGTGATTCAGGAGCTGTGACAGTCCAGGCAAACATCTGGCGGGCACAACGTGGCTGCTTTCGAAGGTGATGGCGGTCACCGAGTGAAGCGTGCTAAAGTCGGCCAGCCGTCATGTTTGAAAGCACCCCCACAGAGAGAGAGAGAGAGAATGGGCTAGGACATGAGCCTCAGACTCAAGAAACCCTGCTTTGGTGCCTTGCTCCGCCACACCCTTCCTGTGTGGCCCTGGCCAAGTCAATCAGTCCCTAGGCCCGAGTCGTCCCACCTGTGAAATGGGGGCAATCACAGGCTGGTGCACAGCAAGAGGACATTGCAGACCCGCACCCTGACTACAGGATCCATTGGGATAAGAGTTGGAGACCAATTAATTCAGATATCTCTGATGATGATGATGATGATGGTTTACATTGTGCCAACAACATGCCCGGCATTGTACAATCGTTAATTAGAGGCGGGTCTAATGAACAAAAGACGCAGAGCCCCATTGGAAATGGGCAGGGGGAAAGGGCTTCCCTGTTTCTGATGTGGCTACGCCCCCGCCCCCCCATTACAGAGTGCCGTGATGCTCAGAAGGGTGTGTGCCGTGATGACACACGCCACTCAAAAAGGGGGCTGTGTCCAGCACCCGAAAGGGATGGGGAAAAGCGACACCTCCCCCTCAAATTTAATTCTACTGTTGTTCCTGGTGCTGATCCCTTCTCTTTCACCCTCAGCCTCCTTGTCTGCTCTGGCAAGCATGGTTGCCCCTTGCTCTAGAGTTCAGGCCTTTGCCAGTTACACGCACTCCTCCGCTGTGTTTACCCGAGGCGGTTTATTTGCAGAGTGCGCCTGGCATGTGTGTGCCCCTCCTTTCCTGCTTGTCCAACCGATCACAGCAATAGCCCTAGGCTGGGAGTGGGCGACTCAGCTTCCAGTCTCTGCCGGCGCCACTGGGGACGCTCTTCGACTCCATCGTTGGGAGAAACCCGTTTCTTTACCCCTAAGCTTTTGCTGCCTGCTGCTGTGACCGTCCCAGACTGAACGCCTCCCATCCTGGACGCTCCAGGGCCAGTCCAGGGAAGGGAGACCTTGGCTTTCCCACCAGGATCAGGGCTGGCCTTGAGTAAGGCCAACAGGGGCCATGGTCGGAGGGGGGGCCGCGCAGGGGATGCCACGCGACCCTCTGACGGGTTATTTCTCCTCACCCTGGGGTGGCTGCTACTTGTAGAGCCTGCCCCCCGCCCCCGTCCACTTCAAAGGTAGGGGAGCAGGGTCCTCGGAATGGGGCTGAAGGGGTGGGGCTAAGGAGTTAGGGCCATGACCCCCCCCCCCAATTTATTTTCACCCTAGGCCCCACCAATTCTAAGGCCGGCCCTGAGCAGGATGCTAGTTTACTGATGCAACCCTACGGTATCCCTAGGAATAGGTGGATTGTCCTGGGCCAGGGAGCGATTGTGATTGGCTGGTCAACTCCACTCAACTTTTGATAGCTGCTCCCCAGCCCTCCAGGCTGCCGGTGCTCCCCTTCCCATCCCCATCCCTTGGGCACTGGGGCCACCGTCGCAGGGTTCCTTCCTTCCTTCGCTGCTGCCGTGGGGGCCATTTTGGGGTCCCTCTGGTCTCCCATGGTCTGGTGCCTTTAAAGTAGGAGTGGGGAACATCAGGCTGTGTGTGTGTGTGTGTATTAATTAATTATTATTATTTATTTAATTTTAAAATTTTAATTGAAAAATAAACTCATGAACCTTTACATATAACACATAGAATCTTAGAGTTGGAAGGGGGAACAAAGGGCATCTAGTCCACCCCTGCCCAATGCAGGAAATCCACAGCTACAGCATCCCTGACAGATGGGCCACCCAGCCTCTGCTCCAGCGAAGGAGAGTCATGAAACCATAACATACGAAACATCATAACAAATTAGAACTCATGTAAGGCACACACATAAAAGCAAAAGAAATGCCATGAAGGTAGGGACCAGACCTCCTTAAAAGTCATAATAATGGTGTATTATATCAACATTGATTATTGTTGTATTTATATAGCACCAACAATGTACCTGGCACTTTACAACTGTTGAAAGTAGACAGGGTCCCTGCCCCAGGGGGCTTACAATCGAAGATCAAATTTCAATCAAATGCGGCTCATGACTAGTTTTTATTTGCTCCTTTTCCAGTTCCTGGATCCGGCCCCTGGATCCAGTTCCTAGCCCCAAGCACTGACAGACTGAGCTCAGGGGAAGGGAACAGAAAGGAGGACGTGTTCACAGGGAGAGGGGAAGAGATCCATGATCTGGGTCCTCCTTTTCTTGAAAGCACCCCTTTAGGCACCCCCTGCTCCCAACTTCTGTGCAGCCCTTGGAGCTTGTACTAATTTTCAAAGTGGCCCCCCAGGAGGGAAAAGGTTCCCCGCCGCTGCTTTAAAGCAACAGGTCTGGGGGCTAAAGGCATCCCATGGCTAGTTTTTATCTGGTCCCTGCCCCCAAGCACTGAAAGACAAAGGCTCAGGGGAAGGGAGCAGAGAGGAGGGCCTGCAGGCCCTGCACAAACGGAGTGGGGACAGATCCCTGAACTGGAACCTCCTCTTCCTAAGCGCACCCCTGCCACCAACTTCTGTGGGGCCCCTCTGTCACGGGTTGGTGTGCCAGGCAAACATAAAGGTCCATCTACAGCTCCACAGGGTTCTGTCTGGCAAGTGTTCCCAAATACACATTTTTGGTATCGCTTTGCATTTCCTGTAGCTTGGTGACATGCCACAGCCCTAATTTGAGTTTTACAGTTTTCAATTGTAACATTACATACACGTGGAACCTTTTGCATTACATATTTACCAGACTTGTAGTCTACATGTAGTCCCGTGTTACACGTGTGTGTGACCCTATGTTTCTCCGTGACACCCTCCTTGGAGCTTGTACAAATTTCTAAGTGGCCTCTGGGAGGAAAAAGGTTCCCTAATCCTGTTTTAAGGTGTAGAACATTCATCCTCCAATTCATGATCCATGTTCGTCATTTCCGTAAACGAATATTTTATGAATCGAGGTAAAACGAAGGGGAAGCATGGGGGGGCATCCCAGTTTGAAATCCACTTTGGGGTTTTCCAAATCTGGTCCCGTGCAGTAGGGAGAGGATGAAGCGTCCTTTCCCGGTGGAAGCAGCCGGCTTTCTTGCTGCTCCCCTGACACCTTCACCAGAGCACGGAGGAAATACGTGGGTGTGAAAGGAGCAAGGGCAGCTCGGTCCCTGTTTACACCCAGAAACCACATAATGATGGAGTCCGGAAGACCAGCTGCAGGGACAGGTTCCTTCTCTCCGCGTGGGCTTTTCCAGGGACCCAGCCAAGGGGTCTGGAATAGAAATCACCAGCCTTGCAATTAAAGGGTGCGGGCCTAGGGCGGAGGTGCTTGAACAATCCCAGGGATTGTGATCTCCTCTCAGGATCAGGCCCTTCTCTGTCGCAGGCTAAAAGGCATGCTGGCTTCAGCCTGTGCTGTCGTGCGATGCAATGCTGCACTCTGCTCCTTGGCAGCTTATCAGCTGCCCCAGACCGCCGTGGTGTAGGCCCACGCTGCAGAGCAATTTGGAAAGCACGCGGCTCCCTTAAAGGCAACGCAGCCACTCTGTTTTGTGACTCAGTGTTTTCTTGGCACAGTCGGGGGGAGGGGAGGGCCCCACGTGGGGGAGAAAACTGGGTGGGAAATGAGACCAAAGGCACACCAGTTTGGGGTGGGGACCCGCCAGCCATGCGACACCCCCCCCCCCCCCCTTCTTTGGTTTGCCTCCTCCCGCGCAGGCTTGCGACGCCACCATTGCTTCCCCCGGCTGCGACAGATTTCCCTGCGGGGGGAAACGTTGGAGGGGTGGGATGCTAAGGGAGAGTGACAGATCGGTGGTTGAATCCGCCACCCCATCACCCGAACGCTTGGCTGTCGTCTAGTTCATGAAGCGACAGATTGGGGGAGAGAGGGCACCGCCTCGTTGACCTCTCCGCTGGCGGAGAAAGAGAGACACAATCCAGACCCAGCCTGAGCTGGAAGACGAGATTTGGCCCATCCCCTGCTCCTCTGATCCTGCTGCTGCAGCTGCTGCGGACTTTGGACACTGACACATACCAACCAGACAGGCCTTGAACTGAAACAGGGAGACGGCCTTGTAGTGGCGTACATGGGGTTAGGAATGGAAGCGCTTTCGCTGAATTGGGGGGGCAGCTGCATCTTGTTCTTGAGGAGTCTCCCTTTGAAAGCTGAGTGGGGTGTGAGTGACCCCTCCCCAGTGGGGTCCCAAACATGACCCTCTCTAGGCCCCTGGGGAGGGTGCCCCCCGAGAGGGTGGAGCCATGGGGGAAGGGGTGGGGCCACCAGGGGCCTCTGCTTTTATCTTTGCCCTGGGTCTTGCAAATTCTAAGGCTGGGCTTCTGTGTGTGTGCGTGTTGGGGGGGGGGGGGGGGGGAGGCCCCACAGCTCTCCCTCCGGTCAATTTGCATATGGAGATCCTTGAGTTGAACGGTTTAACACGGACGGATGATGCGACGGCAGTTCTGCTTCACGCTTCTGACCGGGCCGCTTTCAGGCTGAGCGAAAGTCCCTTCACCCCGGTGCGTCGATCCCCGTTTGCTGGGTCTCTCACATTTGTGTATTCGCTTAGCTTTGAAACAACCACCCTTCTTCCTCCAAATGACGCCCTCTCCGTAAGGCTCTCCTCACGCCGTCATGGGGTGCACAGCCCCCCTTCTTTTGTGGGCCCCATTAGCCTAATAGAGGGGCCAGAGGCGTGTATTCAAATAGACATACGGCCGGAAGCCATGGAGCCGGCACAAGCCTCTCCTCCTTTGTGATTGGCTGGCGGCATCGGTGCTCTGCAGTTCTGGCGGCTGAGATTCAGAGGAGCAGCTGGGATTCAGCTGCTGAGTCTCGGGTGCAATTTAGTAAGACCCAGGACTATTAAAGTAGCGAGGTTGATCTCCTGATCCACAGTAGTTTGGCCACTCATGCCTTAGTACCTGCCGGGTGCCTTGAAGCCTTTAATGCAGGGGTGGGGCAGGGCGAGTGCCTCGTACTCCCCCTTGCTGTGGACTTTGGACTATGGCTGCCACCTCTGCAAACCAGTTTTAAATAAATAAATTAATAAAACATGTATGTTTCATAAGTGGTTCTTAAACATTTGCATAGGTACTCAAACAAGGAGAGGGCCTTGTAGCGACAGGGCTAGGAAGGACGGTTCTTTCACTGCATAAGGTGGTCTCACAACCGCCTCCTATATTTGAAAAGCCTCCCCTTGAAAGGGCAAGTATTGGGGGAGGGAGGGTTTCCGTCCTGTTCTCCCCGTTATCAATTTGCTTTCTTGTGTGCAACCTAGGCAGGAGAGCACTTTCACTGGCTGCTGGTCGCCACCTCTTGGAAGTGTGAGCAGCATGTGGGCATTGTGACACAAGCGTGACATTGATGTAATGAGTCAGTTCCCTAAGCAGCGAGCACACTCCCAAGGACGACCCAGATGATGATGGCAGCGAGTAGCTAATAGCACAAGCATCTCTTTACTACTTGTGTTAACTACTACTGTGAGTTAACTACTACTATGCGTTAACTTACTACTAGTAGTAACTACTACTAGTTGTGGGATTCATTTTTTGTTCTCTATAAGGACTCAGAAGCCAGCGTGAGAGAATGCCAGATAAGTTTTAAGCCACGCCAGACAAATCCGAAAGCCCACATTCCCCCCTTGCTTTTAGTTCTGCCGTTATCAACAGACACATGAATTTGGCATGGTTTGTGGGTTCGTCCCTGGTTTAATCCTGTTGTTCAGTAGAGATGCACAAATTTGGCTTGTCCCTCGTCTGTGAGAATCGGAGAGCCCGTTACGTGCCCCAGCTTGTTTATTTACAAGGCCAGTTGCAGCGATCAAACATTACGATGTTTAAAGGGACACTGTCCACTCCCATCAGGCCTAGCATGAAGATTTTTATTTTTAAACCATCCCAAATCCTAAGGCTAAAAATGAATGTTCCCAGGATTCTTTACCGGGGGGAAAAAAAAAAGTCAGTGAAAAGAATTGCTTAAAGCAAACTTGCTTGCTGTTTTTGTAGCCAAACCAAGTGGGATGGGAACTGTTTCTTTCCTGATTTTCATAGTTCAAAAGAAATTGGGTTTCAGAATATTTTCTGAAATTTCAAGAGTGGTAAGGTATTTGCAACACAGGCAAAATAATATTTTTAACTTGCTTGCCTTTTTAAAAATATTGACAGTGTCCCATTAAGAGGATACTTTCAGACGCGGTCACATTTTAAAACAATTTTATATGGCAGTGCTGGATCTAAGAGGGGTTTGGACCCACCATGTTCAACGGTGGTGTGGTTCCCCTCCTAACACAGGAATGTTTGACGGGCACAGAACCGAGTGAAGTGAAATATTCAGTAAGAACATAGCCAGTGCCACGCTGGGTCAGACCAATGGTCCATCGAGCCCAGCATCCTGTCTCCAACAACGGCCAATCTCGGTCACTTGGGAGAGTACTCAGCCGGTCAGAATGGAGTAATCCATGCCCTGCCTTTTACGCTCAGCTCCTGACGGACAAAGGTTTCATCCCCAACCTACTTGACTAAGAGCCGTTTATGGAGCCAATCCTCCAGGAACTTATCCACGCCTTGTTTAAACCCAGCTTCACGACATCCTCTGGCAAGGAGTTCCACACACTAACTGCGTGTTGAGTGGAAAAGGACTTCCTTGTTTCTTGGAGCATCCCTTCCTTCTAGCATTATTTGAGCGGGTAATGCTAGAATTACTGCTCCCTGTTTCCTTTATTTAAGGGACAAAAAGTCAATATTAATTATTATTATTATTATTAACAAACATTTATATAGCGCCAGCAGTGTACCTGGCACTTTACAAAAAGTAATAAAATAGACACGGTCCCTGCCCCTAGGGCTTACAATCTGAGAGACAGGAGCTGGGGGAGAGACTTAGGAAGGGGAACAGAGGGAGAGACAAGGGGTCTAACGTTCATGAGGATGTGAGGTCTCAGGTGCACCTACTTGGCTTGGTTACGAATAGATTTGTAAATTGTATCATGAAGAACCTTTTTAGAATTTGGCGGTCTCCTCTCTTCCAAACAATCTGAACGTGACTGTATCCGCCCCCACAGCTACGCTGCGATGTCTCGTAGACGCATTTCCGTATATCTGGACCGTTGCACCTTGGTGTGTCAGGGCAGATAAAGAGCGTGTTGTACTAGCCTGCGTTGTGGTGTTTGTGCAGAAGACCCTTGTGCATATTTGGTCTGCACAAAGGAGGGAGGTGGGTTAGGACAAACCTCAGTTCAAATATGCAATATTGCCACCCCCCAACCTCTCTAAATAATGAACCTGGCCTCCAAAAATCACGAGCTTGGCTTATAAATCCTGAAATTGGGCTAACGAGCTCTGAGATTTGCTACTTGTCTGGCTCACTTCCACACAGGCAATGGAAGGACTTTCAGTTTCCACCGTCGTTGCAGACGTAGGCCTGATAGGACTTGCTAACATCTGAGCTGGCTTCCTCGAGCCATGATCTGGCAAACAGAGGTAAACCAAAGTAACGACGATTACTAGGTTCTTGCAAAACCCATTTGGATGGGGAAACTGAGGCACAGAAAGTGTGAGGCTTATGCTGTTGAAACCACTGGGGCGTCTAAATCTGAGAAGCGCTGAAAAAGTTCAGCTCAAGTCAGGCCACGTTCACATGAACAGAGGTAAACTGACAGGAATGGATCCCCCATTGTGACCGGTTGGGTACTTCTCTGAAGCGACCAAGACTGGCCACTCTCGGAGACAGGATGCTGGGCTCGATGGATCATCGGTCTGACCCAGTCTGGCACTTCTTATGAAGCAACTATTTTGGTTAAATTAAACTGAAGTGACTACTCTGCTTCGGTAGCGTTCAGATCAACAGTGTAAACAAACAGAACTGCGGCAATTTCCACCCTAGCTGAGACATAATGATCACGGAACTGTGTGGTCCCCACACTCGCATTGATCGGTGTACACATGAACAGTTACTTTGCAATACAGACTGAAGGGGATTATGTACTCCTGGTTTTTCAGGAGTACCTACTTCTCTTCCTACTCCTGAATAATGTCGGTTTAGTGCTCTGTTCATGTGAATGCTTCAGGAGTAAAATGGAAGTAAGGCCCAACTATATTGAATGAACTCTTTGTCAGAACAAGGCCTTCATCCCTAGTTAGCTACGGAAGCTTGTGGTGTCCGGTCTCTCCAAGTCAGTGGTTACTCACTGGTGGGCTGATGCAACTGGTGGATCTTGGGTGGTTTGCAGGGATGAAATTGGGAACCCACATTCTGGGTGTTGTGTGAAATCCTTACCCCTTGATGGTTCTTTGCTCTCTACCACCCGGTTCAAGGGGCAGGCCCTTGAAATGCAGGGGGAATCAGCAGCTGTGTGAATGCACTGATCCAGGACAAGGCAAACCCAGATTAAGAAACCAGTGGTAGATTTGCAAGGGGAGAGGGAGGATGTTGTCTGAATGAAGCTGAGCCAACCTGCTTCTGTTGCTTTTTTGCAGTGTGTGATGGGGGGTGGGGGAGAGGGGGAGAACAGGGCTCTTTTCGAAAGCCCCCTGAGGTGCCCCATGGATGCTGAGTAAGTTCTGAGGTGCCACATGGGTGCTAATTAAGTTTTGATTAGAACTTGGCACCTTTGTCGCCCATGTGTGTGAAAGTGACACTCAGAAATGCCGGCCTGCCCGCCGGAGGAAGGTGTCAGGAATCTCTTTAGTGCCGGCGCAGCATCTGGTCGTCCGCTTCCCGGGGTGATCTGAGGCTGTCAGAACAAAGAGATCTGCTACCCTGCTAGGATTGCCACCAAGGCAAATGTTTATGGACCATACATGTTGCAGGGCATTACTAGTGAGCTCCAGCAGCTTGCGGCATCCCCGTCTCTCCAAGTCAGTGGTGAGTCTGACTCACTGGTGGGCTGCTACCTGCAACTGGTGGATCTTGCAATTGGGGACCCACCTTCTGAGTGTTGCGTGAATTCCTTACTCCTCCCCATGGCCCTTGTTGTCAAACAATCGTTGCTCTCTGCCACCTGTTGCAAGGGAGGAAGGTGTGAGGAAGCTGGGGTTGCCACCCATGCAAATGTCTAAGGAACAGGTTGCAGACATATTTTCCCTTGAACATTTGCCTTGATGGGAAACCTCCCTGTGCCCTCTTTCTTCTCTGATCTCTGGGGCAGGATCTTCCCAGCAAGAGAGAGGAATCCTGTGGCTGGACCACAGGATTCCACCCCAGGCAAGAACACACACCCCTCCACAAACACACACAGGAGAGAGCATGAATCACTCCGCCCACTGGAGTGAATTCCCAGCTGATGAGTCCCTTCCAAACCATTCATGATTAAAATGTTTTGAAGCTTGGCTGAGGCAGCTAAGCGGGTAGAGTAAGGGGGGGCTGTCCCCTCTTGGTTTCAGGGGTGCCGTAAGGCCTGGGATGCTTGCAGGCCTGCTTGAAATAAAAATTGACAAACCACAATCCGAATCCAATGTCCCCAGAATCTAGGGTTACCTCCTGTGTCAAACAATCTTTGCTCTCTGCCACCTGGTGCAAGGGAGGCAGGTGTAAGGAATCTGGGGTTGCCACCTATGCAAATGTGGCAACCAATGTGCCAATGCAGGACCTGCAACCTATATTTTTCATAAATGTTCCTTAAACTTTTGCATAGGTGGCAACCCTACCAGAATCATCTCCATTGGCGGCGGAGCCTTGCCCAAGAGAAGGCTGGGACGGCAGAATTATTATTAACTATTTACAGAGCGTCAGCAACGAAACTGGCGCCGCACGATCCCTGCCCCAGGGAGATTACAATCTAAGGGAGACGAAGGAGAGCGGAACCTAGGGGGAGATGAGATTGCAGATGCACGTACTTTGCTTGGTTGCCGAGGAGAAGGGGGGCCCCTGAAGGCTAGGACAGTCGAAGAAGCATCAGTGAGCACGCTGTGGGGGCGGGGAGGAGGTAGGTTTTCAGGAGGGGATTTGAAGGTTGGGAGAGAGGGAGCAGAACCAATGTGTTCAGGAGGAAGTTGCTGGCGTGGGAGAAGATGGTTCAGAGAGCAGGAAAGTTGGGGATGGCTGAGGGCAGAAGGGGTGGGAATGTGATAACAGGGAGCAAGGCCGTGAAGAGCCTTGAAGGCAAAGACCAGGAGCTTGTGCTGCTGAATGCGAAGGGAGAGTGGGAGCCGGTAGAGAGATGATGTGCCTGGAGCAGGTCGATGATCCTTCCAGCTCTCCAGTTTTAGGGTGTACAAAGTGCACAGTGACCTCCCCGCCGATGCTAAAAAAAAAAAGGCTGGCTGCATTGTTCTTAGCGGCTCAGTTATTTCTGATCCACAAAACCCAACTTGTTTCGCTGAGCAAGCCCGACTGCGGTTTGCAGCAGCTGTTTCCGCCGTGGCGGGGGCGGCTGTGATTCAGAGGCGGCGTGTAACACAGGGCCGGTCAAAGACGTCCCTTTGACAGGGCAGAATGCTGACTTCTCCAAAGCAGGGACCCTTTCTACCCTTTGCTTCCCCACTCCCCCCCTGCTGAGTCAGCCCTAGCTTGCCCGACGTGGTTCTGTTACAAGCCCCTGAAAGAGGAAGCAGGCCGGGGCACTGACCCACGGTTGTCGGAACATCAGATGCAGCCTCGCCACTTACTCAAGCGAGGAGGACGCTGTCGAAATTTTGTTTCCTGTTAGCTAGATCTGTCAGTGCCTCTGGGTCCTACGTAGAGGGTCTCTAACCACTCCTCTCCTGTGCCACCACGCTCATCTGATCACTAGCCTCTTGCCCCCTGAACCAGCTTTGCCCCCTTCTCCCTTGCTGCCCCCTAGGCCTGGCACTCCCTCCCAACCTTCCAATCCTTCCTGAAAACCTACCCCTTACACCAGGCTTTTCCTAGCTCAGGGGTGGGGAACCTCAGGGCTGGAGGGGCCAAATGGAGCCCGTGGCTAGTTTTTATGGGCCCTCTTTTCCAGTTCCTAGACCTGGATCCAGTTCCTCCCCTCAAGCGCCGAAAGACTGAGCTCAGGTCACAGGAGCAGAAACAAGGCCAGGCAAATAAAGATAAGGGACAGATCCAAGATCTGGATGGCGCCATTTCTTCCCGAGTGCATCCCCGCCCCCGACTTCTTTGCAGCCTTCGGCGCTTGTGTGAATTTTCAAAACACTTCCTCTCCCATCCTGTCAATCAGGGTACGGTCTCCCCTGGAACTAAGCCAAGCACATTCACCTGCAACTTCTCAGCTTTGTGGATCTCTTCCTATGGCCCCTAGATTGTAAGCCTCTTGGGGCAGGGGCTCGTCTGTTCATTAATGTTTTTTCAGGGCCAGGTACATCGCTGCTACTATGGAAGGCTGATTCGCATTAGCTTCCACAGGAGGGAGGCTCTGCCAGCTAGAGTGCAAGGCAGCAGAACCAGAAATTAATGGTAGCGAGTACTGGAGTATTAGTTATAAATGCGAGACCTATTTATTTGGCCGGGCGCTCAGCAGGTGAGGATTGGGTCTGCGGGGGATTATATTTGTTAATACAGTTTATATTTTTTAATGTGTTTTTATCTTTGTATGCTATAAATAAATAAATAAATAAATAATTGTACTTTACGTTGTTATCTGCGTCCGAGCTTTCGGGGGAAGGGCAGGTTAGAAAGAGGGGAGGCTCGCATTCGCACCGTGTCTGCTTGCAACTGATAACGAGCTCCCGAGGGCAGGGCTAGTAATCTTCCCAGAGTCTGTCAGCACCAGAGGGGTGAGTGAGGAGCAGGCAAGCAGAGTGGGCCAGCTGTTTTCTGAGCCGGTTTTGGCAAGATCTCTCTGCAGAACCAAGGTCATAAGAGAGTCTCCCACCTTGGGAAGGCAGCTGATCAAGAGGAATCTCCCTCTTGCCTCAGCAACATGGAGTCCCTGATGAATGCCCCAAGGGAAGGGCGGGGCTTAGCCGCCTCATCCTATTTCTGCCGTGGGCCGCGCCACAATGCTCTGGTGGGCAGAGCCACGCAAGCAGACGACAGTCCTCAAAGCACTAACTCCGGCGGAGTCTCACTGACTTTGCCGTGGCCTCTGCAGAGTAAGTCATTTTTAAAGTGACCTGCTGGAGGAAAAAGCACAGTACCTGGACCAGGAGGTAGGAGGGGACCCCGCTTCTAGTCTCATTTAGCCAGAAACTCACTGGGTGACCTTGGGCCAGTCACAATATTCTCTCAGCCTAACCTACCTCACAGGGTTGTTGTGAGGATTCAAAGGTGTGTTGTATGTAAAGCACTCAGTCGAGTGCCCTACAGGGAGGCGCTATATAAAAATAAAGATGATGATTATTCCGGTTAGAGGTAGGAATTAGGATTCAGATTAAATCTGTAATGGCACGGAACAAGCTGTTACAGATGAATCCGTTTCAGAACAGAACACGCACATGCACGGGGCAACCGTTCCGCGCATGCGTGGCGGCCATTTCTCACATGCGCAGACTGGCCCGGCGACCATTTGCGCATGCACCATCACTTTTTAAAATATTTATTTTTAATTTTTTTAAAAATGACTGCACCTGCGCAAGTGGCTTCCGGACCGTTCTGCGCATGCACGCCCTCTTGCAAAATGGCAGCGGTATGGTCGCCCGTGCTAAGTGCTCACTGCTCCGAGGGTCACTGTAAGTTTCCATGCATCAAAGGCCGGGGCCCTGTGGTCACTGGGTTTTCCTCCATTGGGACCAACGGGGAAAATCCAGATCCCTGGTCAAAGGCAGATGGGAGACAGTGGGTGTTTTTAAAACGAGATGCTACCCCGCATGGCCACCCAGGAGCCCGTCGGACGGTGGCGCTCCCGTGAGCCACGCGGCACCCGCTCATGGCAGATCATGGCGCACTGCCGAGAAATCTGGCGTGTGCCGTGCAGAGCAGCCACGCATCCCCTGCCCGTATGAACTGAAGCGGCCAGCCACGCCAGCAGACAGGCCCCCCACCTCTGAGGCACCGTGGGAGGAGAACACGGCCTCTGCAAGTCACAGGGACTGACCGTGACCACTGGGGGTCCCCAGCGGTCACGGCCAGGATGTGTCAATTTCAAAAGCCAGCCCCACGTGCTTTCCCCTTCGACGAGCGGCTGCCGCCCGCGGTGGCCGTGGCGGGAGCCGTCCGTTAGAATCCCTCCCCACGCACTCCGCCCCAGCGGCTGCTCCACAGCTGTGCCACTCAGCCGCCACGACCCCCTGCCCCCAACAGCCTTGCTCATTAAAAACACCCAGTGGGTTGGTTTGTTTTTTAAACACGTTACTAGGGGTTTCTTGGTTTCAGTTCTCTGTCTATCGGTTCTTCTTTTGGTTCTCAGTTCCCTCAGTATCAGATTTTTAACACTGCAGTTTCCCAACCACAATGTTAAAAAATCCAATAAAAAAAAAACCAATGCAAAAGATCTGATACTGCCGCTACCGAGAAAGAACCGAAATATCAAATTAATCCGATATAGCCATTATCGGCTACTTTGGGTTCTTGGCAATACCGAAAGTCCCATCCCTACACGTTACGGTTACACGAGAGTGAACGCTTCACGACAGAAACACACACCTAGCAGGCCCGTAGCTAGGCTGCAATGGGCCCCCCCCCCCGGTGCAGGAGATGGACTGGGGGCCCCTGTCCCCTCCTATCAGCAGGGGATGGAGCTGTACCAGCGAGCATCACCCCACGTCCCCCCAGGCTCAGGGGCACTAACTGTCCCTTGCGGCCCGGTATAATGTGTATTTTAAACCAGGGGGCGGGGAACCTTTTCCCTCCCAGGGGGTCACTGTGAAAATCAGTACAAGCTCCCAACAGCTGCAGAGAAGTTGGGTGCACTTAAGGGGGGGGCATTCTGATCCTGGCTCTGTCTCCTCTCCTGGTGCACAGCACGCCCTCATCTCTGCTCCCTTACCCAACTGCTCAGTCTTTCTGAGCTTGAGGGGTTGGGAGCGGAACCAGAGGCGGGGGGGGGGGGGGGGGGGGGGGGGGGGCTGCAAGCCACAGCGGTCGCCCCTTGGGATCCACTGTTGCTCACTGGAACTGGTAAGACCCCTCCCCTACAGCTTGTGAGCATGTAGCCACAAGCTGGTTTACACACACAGGATTACTCAACCCCCTACACGTTAAGAATCATTCCTATAGAGCGTCTTCAGAGTTCAAAGTGCTTCACAATCCTTATCTGGTTCCCCCTCACAGCAACCTGGTGGGTCGTTCTTATTCCCATTTTACAGATGGGGAAAACTGAGGCTGAGAGCGAGAGCCACTTGCCCGCTAAGTCAGGATTTGAACCCTGGGTTTCTGAGTCCAGCACCTTATCCATGAGGCCTCTTCGACGCAGGATTGCCCTTACTGACATTCCCAAACATCTAAGCTGCGCTAGTCATTCTCCCCCCCCCCCCCCAAAGTCTCAAGTTGAGCTGAGACAGTTTGTGGTGCGGTCACCGTCAGATTTGCGGTAATCGATCCACACCGACAACGGTTAGTTATTGAGAAGTCGCCATTATTATTTATTATTTAACAGTTGAACTAATTTTACTGCCTTGCCACTCTGCACGGTTTACTGCCATTTTTAACGTCCATTCCACAGCTACCGGCGAGTTCCGTTTACCCATAATTCCTATTTAGCCCGCGGACCCTGGTTTCAGGTTGAATTCAGTTTCCCAGTAGATATTTCCTGGATGCAGCTTTGCTGCTGGTCTGGGGGGAAATAAACCAGAAACGACAGAAGGCAGAAAAAGGGTAAATCAGTTCTGCGGTAATAGCAAAACGGCATTTATCGGTTAATTTTGGTTAACCACTGCAGTGTGTGGTTACTGATTGGTTAACTGATTAGCTCGCTGGGATTTTGGTGATTTACCGTGGTTATGGAATTAATGATCTCTTCCCGCTTCAGTCCACACGCGAAAGGGGCTTGCTAACTACATCGTGTCTCTTGAACTCAAAGCAACCCCGGATGCTTGGCCGCCACCGGTTCTTTATTTTTTTTCTTTCCCCTTGCCTTGTGCCATTCCAGTGTCAGGCCGTGAGGAATTTATTTGTTCTCGAGTCTCTCTCTGCTGTGGAACGTGGGCTGCTTCCTTGATGACTCGTACTCTCCTCCCCCCAAAAAACATGACCAAGCAAATATTCTTGGCAGGGTCAGCTGCCTTCAGCGGATGCTCTGAAATCTCAGCGGGAATCCAAGCGAGCCAGAGAGGCACATGCCGATCGTATGTCAAATCTGGAGAGCGCCTTTCTGAAAGAGACAGGAGAAAAGGCCTGACAGTTAAAGCTCTGGGCCATGGGTGGAAAGCGGTGGGGGGGATCCAGACCCAAAAGGGCGTCCCAATCCTGACTGATATTATCCGATAGTCTTTGCGGGTCTTTGCTGCTGCCTGGGGGCCATGGGGTTAAGCCTTAAATTGGGGTCCCACAGAAGGAACCACTGAGACCACGTTCCAGCGAACAATTAATCTGATGTGGTTGGGCCTTACTTCTGTTTTACCCCTGAATCGTTCACACAAACACGAATAAACCAGAAGTTATTCAGGAGTAGGTAGAGAAGTATGAGAAATCAGGAGTCCGTACTCCTCTTCGGTTTCTAGTTCAAAGTAATTGTTCATGTGAACGCTTATCAGGGGGAAATGGTTCAGGAACCATGATGTCTCAAGCTAGTGGGGAAATCGACACAGTACTACTTTGGTTACTTTATACTGTTCATCTGAACGCTACAAAAGTGGGGTAGTTACTTTGATTTCAGTAAATAAAAGTCGTTACTTTGGTTTCTCTCTGTTCATCTGAACACGGCCTGACTTTGGCTGCTTTGCACACGAAACAGGAGAGGGGAAGAACTGCCGTGAGCTGTTATCATGTCAGGGGGAATCACGTGACGTTCTGCTCGTGTGCGGCAGTGTTCAGCGCATTTCTGCTGTGATTTCAGTGACGGGCGACAGGGCTGGACTTTCAGCCGTCTCTCATCACAGAAATCATGGCAGAAATGGGCTAATCACGTGAAAAACCCAGCACACACGAGCGGAACTTCACCTGATCCCCCTGATGTGATTTTATGTATTTCATTATTATTTATTATTTTCATCTTTACCCCGCCCTGCTCGTCCAATAACGACTTAGGGCGGCTCACAATAAATAATAATAAAATAAATATTAAGTCCCCCCCCACCCCCATCCTGTCTCGTCTGCAAGCGGCCTTAGACTGAGATTTTTCAGTGCTGCCCAAGGGATTCAGACACCCCATTTCCCAACGGTTTCCATGGGAGCTGTGTCTAAATGCCATAGGCCTCGAACGTTCTGTGCCTCAGTTTTCCCCATCAACAAAATGGGTATTCTATACCAACCTCAGTAACGAGGACTACGACAACCGTGTTGGTTCCCTAACCTTTCATCATGGTTTAAAAGGTGTCTTGGGCTCATGTCTGCCACCTAGTAAGTCAAACTGATCAGGGGAGGAGTCCTCTGACCGCCAGGATCTAGAAATGGATCACTCCACAATGACCTGCTTTGCGTTCCTCTGAAGTAACGGAAGCCATTGGAGACAGGGTACTAGGATAAGTGGACCATTAGTTTGACTCAATAAGGCCATTCTTATATGGCAGGGGTGGCTTGGGAGGTGTGTGGGATTTCAAGTGTGTAAGGCACGCTTATGAAAAATACATGTTGCAGGGCCTGCATTGGCACCCTACAGCACAGGTCGAGCTCCTAGGGCCTTGCAGGGAAATAAGGAGGGTCAATCCTGCCCCCGGCTGCCTGACTCTGAACGTAGCTCACTCTGAGCCGGAATGAATTCATCTCTCATTCATAGGATGCAGGGCCCTTCAACATGTATTTTTCATAACCGGTCCTTTCAAAAGAGGAGAGCATCAAAGAGAAGTGAGGGCAGCTTGAATTCAAGCGCCTGCTCCCCCAAACTTCTTTCCTCCATCTCCTCCCTCCGGTCTCCGCCATGTGACGGGCAGCGGCGACGGTTTCATTGATACCCGTTTCACTGTCCTCGTCAGTTACGAGCGCCGCTCGCTTTGCAGAACGGGCCGCGTTGCCTTGTTCGCTCTCTCTCTGCGGCAGGTGGATTTCTCTCCCCCTTGCCCTTGCTGCAGAGGCAGGCGATCTTGCAGATCCTAGCGCAGCCTCCCGGGAAACCATACAGCGGCCAACACGTGCTGCCAGCGGATGCTGTTTTGCATTTTGCTATCGCCCTGCACGCTCTCAAGTTTGCCAGCTTCCAAATTTAGCTGCAGTGTCATCAGCCGCAGCCTCCTTGACTCCTCTGGTGGATGAATGAGAGATGAATTCATTCCGGCTCAGGGTGAGCTACATTCAGAGTCAGGCACCCGGGGGCAGGATTGACCCTCCTTATTTCCCTGCAAGGCCCTAGGAGCATGTCCTGTGCTGTAGGGAAGAGGACGGGAGGGAGGAGGAGGAGGGCAGCTGTCTGCAGGAGGAAGAGAACATCGGTTGAGAGCAGGAGAAGCGGAACATGTGCTTGTCAATACCAGTCGCAGAACAGAGGCCTTGCAATTTCTGTCCTGTAGCCGTGGGGCTTTCAGTCACACACTTTGGCTAGGGGTTAATACGATCACAGCTCAGTGGGGCTGTAGCACAGCTAGGCTGGTGGTTAGTGCAGGCCAGCGGGCCTCAAACTTTTAAAATCATGTCCCCTCTCCTCTTCTCCATGGGAGTTGAAGCCCCCCCTACTCTTATTCCTCCTCTCTCTCCCCCACCCCTTATTGTCTGACTCTCTCTTCCCCCTTGACTACCCCCTCATTCTGGAAATCCCACCCCACCCCAGCTCGGTCAGAGTGGAACCAGGTGTGGGCCAATGGTGCTCATTCCTGCAATCCACTCCTCCCACACCCAGGAATATCTTCCAAGCAGAGCCACTGAGTGTAGCTATGGGGAACTCGGGCGCAAAGGTTCTTCCCACACAATTAAATATCCAAATCTAGCTTTGCATATTTGTTATTTTATTTTATTCTGGTATTTCGGGTTAGTTGGGTTTTGCTACTTCATTTTGGAACTGTTGTGCCCTGTACCAATGCTGCCACCAGGGGGACCGCGTGTGCTGTACCAATGCTGCCACCAGGGGGAGCTGCATGTGCTGTACCAATGCTGCCACCAGGGGGGGGGGGGGGGCGCATGCGCTGTACCAATGCTGCCACCATTGTGACATCGCTCTTTGGCCTTCCCCCTCTGATGTGGCCCCACCCGCTCTGGGTTTCTGCCTGGTGGGAGGGGATGTGGCAGGATAATCAGAGCGCCTTCCTGGAGAGCTGTGGGTCCAGGTTTGAGAGTGGTGAAAGTTTCACCCGGGAAAGCCACTGTAGCTTAGCAGATGAGGTGTTGGACCTAGGAAATGAGGCTTCCAAATCCCATTTTAGCCACGAACTCACTGGGTGGCCTTGGGCAAATCACTCTTGACCTCAGATCTCCCATCTGTAAAATGGGTCTCACAATGACCTCCCTGACGAGGTTGTTGCAAGGGCAAACCAGAGAAAGATTGTAAAGCACTTGGAACACTGAAAGTGCTATATCCATGATAAATAATAAGAGACATTAATTATATGCTTTACCTTACCAGTTGTGTTTGCTATCCAGTCTTCAATGGGTCGCTCCCCTCTCGCAAGACGTATTTAATGTCCTGTCTATGTTGCAGATTGGAATAATGACATCATTGCTTTGGAAGAAAACTATTCCTTAGGGTAAGGATTGTCCCTCCAGCGAAGTCAGTGGGAATTTTGCCATTGACATCATTGGAGTCAGGATTGCACCCTTCACCGCGCTTCTGGAACGAGGCTGCAATTACAGTGTAGATGGGGGCCGGGGGGGGAGGGATTTGTGTCTGGAATCCAAGCTGCTCTAGAGATGAGGAAAGAGGAAGGGGGGGGGGCATTCTTTCTGGATTTGCTGGGGTTTCTTGTAAATGACCATTCTTAATCTTCCTTCTCACTTTTTTAATGAGCTTTTGTCCATTTAGGGCCATCTCTGCCAGGGTTTAATCTCTCCCTGCTGGGATCCTCCACACTCCTCCCCCAACATCCAGCCAACTCTCCTGCCGTCCTTTCCTTCTCCCACTTGCCGGGAATGCAGCCAGAGGCACCTGAGGCAGGAAATGAGGGGAGAGAGGGCTCTGGGCGTGGAGAGAAACTTCCATGATTTGTGCTGGGCTGGCAGTTGCTGAGCAGCCTCTTCCCCAGAACGCAAGAGTCCACTTGGCTTTTCAAATACCAGGTTTTCCCATCAATTTGCTAGGCCTGGAACTCCTGCCCTGAACACATTTGCTCTCCCTCCCTTCAAACCCCTCCTGAAACCCTACTTCTTCCATCAAGCTTTCCCTATTTGTTCAGTGCTCACTGATACTCCCTCTGCTGTGCTGGCCTTTTCTCCCGTCACTAAGCTAAGCATGGGCACCTGCAACTTCATCAATGTCTCTCCCTACACTCCCCTCTCCCTTGTGCACCCTGCATTGTAAGCCTCTTGGGGCAGAGACCTGTTTTTAATTAATGATTGCCTAGTGCCACGTAGATTTCTGGCGCTATATAGATAATATTTAATCACTAATCATCATAATAATAATAATAGCAGCATATGGCAGGAGGGGTCAGGGGCTTTGTGTGTCAGAAGTCAGCCCGTTCCTCTAAAGCAGGGCTCTCCAGCTGGGCGGTCCACTGTCGAGTGCCACCTGTGGCCTTAAAATCCAATTTTCTTCAGAATCGGAGTTTTCTAAATAAAACACGAGTTTCCAGAAAGTCGTCACACAATAACGGGTCTCAACTCGGCCTGTTCAACTTGCTCAGGTCACGTTGCTAAGTTTGACAGGGACTGACGACCCCCCCTTTGCTAAGGAAACAGCGTTGGCCACACAATTAGAGTTTTTGGCGGGGACTTAATTTAGTATCTGTAGACCCTGCATTTTTGGGTGCTGCAGCATCAGGCACGCGATGCGTACCTGGAAACCCCCAAACTTGGTACTAATTTTTTCTATCTTCTGATTACCAATCAGGTATATCGAGTCAGAAAACGGAAACATTGGGATGGAAATTAAAAACATTAAAAAAAAAAAAAAAATCAGGATCGGAAGTCAATTTTCCAGGACTGGAAACTGACTTCCTGGGATGGAAAAATCATTAACTAGGTGTCAGAAGTTGAAATATCAGTATGGAAGTAAAACATAGGTATTGGAAGTTGACATTCTGGGACACTGGGTCCCCAAATCAGGTTGCAGTTGGGTGCCAATTGGTACCCAATGTTGTTGGGGTCAATTTGGGTACCAGAAATGCTTCAGGTCAAGCCGTTTTGACAGGTGCTCCTTTCAGCTCTAGTTTTTGTGCAATCCAGCTCGCCCACAAGGTGCTGTAAGCTGGCCAGGCAGCCGGACAGACTTGGCCCAAAGCAAAGGCCATTCAAGGTGCAATCCAGACTTCCAGGGAGTTTTGCCGTTTGCCGTGAATGTGGGACTCTGATAGTAATTAATAGTCATAAGAATTTATAGTAATAAATAATACTGCCTTCGACCGCCGCCGCCACAAGCTGGGAACAATGTCAGAGCTGCCCTCCGGGGCGGCTTAGGAAGAACCCTCTTTGTGTATTTGCACCAAAGATGGGAGTTGCTGCTAGCATTCTCACTGATCAGCTGTTGCTGTGGAGCTGATGGGCGGCAGGACCAGCTCAGATCCCAGCAAGGGGGAGACTGGGGCTTAGGGGTAGGGTTACCACCGATGAAGCCATTTAAGGAACACTTATGAAAATTGGATTTTAAGGCCACATGTCGCAGGCCCCGCAACATGCATTTTTTTTCACGTGTTCCTTAAAAACTTGCATCAGCGGCCCCCCTGCTTAGGGGGCTGTAAATCCTCTGTTAAGCAGGCCCTGCTGCCCCCAGTGCTACAGCTGATCAGACAGCCCTCCCTCCGCTGCCCGCTGCGGGGATCCGGGCAGCAGCCGAGAGACGTTGCTCGGGGATGGGGAAGGCTGAGTCACTGGGCGTGTGCTGGGGGGGTGCCTTTTGCAGCCAAACAGTCACTCGCTTTGTTTTAACACAGAAAGTTGTTTTCAAAGCCGCCCCCCCCTCCGCCCCCTTCGCTTCCAGGCATGAATTCTTGAAATAAATCAAGGCTGAGCGGTTGCGGGAAAGGAACCCTGATGATGCTGGAGAGCTTCATCCATGAAGGTGGGGGGCAGGGCAGGGCAGAACCACACCAGGTATGACTAGGTATCCAGAAGGGCATGCGGCAGGGGCGGCCAGACTGGCAGGGCATAGGAGCCACTTGATTCAGCAATCAGCCTCAAGGGATCTACTCGATTGCTCCCACCAGCTCCGGCGCTTCAGACTGGGATCCCTCTTGCTGGCTCCTGGGTACCTCAGCGCCTCCGCCTCATTTCTAGGCGGACACAGCGCTGTACAGGGACAGGGCCCTGCCCAGTGGGATTTCAATCTAAAACGGACAAAGGTGAGGGGAACACAGGGAGAGAGAGAGAGACACACACACATCCCCATTTTACAGATGGGAAACTGAGGCTGAGACTTGCCCAAGGCCACCCAGGGAGTTCAGTGGCCAGGGCAAGATTTGAACCCTGGCTTCCCAGGTCCGAGCACCTTATCCACTACACCCCACTGGTCTCAGGAGCAGAGAGGAGCGCCCCCCTTCCCTACCGCTGCACTGGAGGCGCTCTCCTGGCCTGCCTCCACCCCACAGACACCCTCTGGGCTGCCACTCCTGCTCTCCTCCCCAGGAGTGATCTCTGAGAAGCAGATCACCCTTGCAGCATGATACACTGGAGCATGGCTTGCGATCGACCAGCAGACTGCCATCCACCTCTTTGCCACCTGGATCCAGACTTTGGCTGAAGGACCATTTCCCTGCCCGGATTCAGAGGCACCTTTCTAGGGGGTGGGGCCACGTCCGAAAGAGGCAGGACCCCCTTTCTCACACGGCCCCTGCCCCCAACGGCACACCATGATGTCACAGCGCACTGGGTCTGGGCCTCATTCATGAACCCGCATTCGCCGTTGTCCCCGGCCGTATTGGGAAGCGGTGGGAGAGTCCCTTATTCTCTGCCCCTTCCAACCCAGATCAAAGCTTCCAAGAAGGGGCATCCCTAGTCCTACATGTCTCTGCACAGAAAGGCTATAACAGTCCACCCCCTAGTACCAATATAGCCCTGTCTTCCCCCCCCCCCCGGCCCCCTAAGCGGTGGCCCTAGATAGCTCCGGGAAATAGAATCTGTACTCAGAACCCAGAGATGATGGGTCAAAGCCTGGAGCTGCCTGAACACGGTCACCCATTAGATGTCGGCATGACCGCTCGCCACGCCGGTCCTGTTCAATATGCCTAGAGCACCGCGAAGAGGGAACCAAGTCCAGCCGGCCCCTCTCTAGTCAGCAGAAAATGGGCCCACTCATGGTGGACTGTCTCTCTCCTCTGTCTTGTCTCTGTCCAGGACCGACGTACGGACTCCTGCCCCGGCCCTGCCACGTACTGGTGCTGTTGAACCCCCAGAGCGGAACCGGACAGGCCCTGCGCCTCTTCCGCTCCCACGTGCAGCCGATGCTGAGAGAAGCCGGCATAACGTTTGTCGTCTTCGTGACTGGTAAGTGGAGGCCGGCCTACGGTAACACTGCCCAAGTTCCCTCAGTGCCCGGCGAGGACGACACGACCCTACGGTCGTGCCATCTGCCCCGGGCATCGGGGGAAGTGTTACCAAGAAGAAGACCCACCCACAATGAAAGGCGGTTCCAGCCCGGTTCATAGGAGGCTCTTTCTCTCTCCCCAGAAAGGCCCAATCACGCTCGGGATCGGGTGAGGGAAGAGGACTTGTCTCACTACAACGCCTTGGCTGTCATGGCCGGGGACGGCCTGTTGCATGAGGTAAGGAGAGCGAGGCGGGCAGGCCGCCGGGAACTCTGGGTAGTCTTACCCCCTCGCTGTGTGGGCGTTCGCTCAGAAGGGGTGAGGTAAAGGGGCTGTCACCGCCCAACCCTGTCTCTTATGAAGCATTATGACATCATGCCTCCCCTCCCCTCCCCATAGCTTTCCCCCCAAATCCCAGTCTGTGGTGGTGCCCTGCTCCTCCCCTACTCCAGTGCCCCCCAATCCCAGTCTCCCCTCAACTTCCTCCCGCCCCCCCATTCTGGTTGACATGGGACTGAGTAATTTGACTTGCCCCAAGACCCTATTCAACCTAGCTATGCCAGCGGCAGGATTTCACCAGGAGGCCTAAGGCTAGGAGGGGACTTTTACCCTCTCACAGAGTTAGGTCTACTCCCTCCCCTGCCACCTTCAAAAGAAAATAAAGTCAGTGGGACAATAAGAACATAAAACCATAAGAAATGCCAGACTGAGTCAGACCAATGGTCCATCAAGCCCAGCATCCTGTCTCCGACAGCAGACAATACCGATCCCTTGGGAGAAGTACCAGCAGTCACAATGGACAATCCATTCCCTGCTGATCGCTCCCTGCTCCCGCCGATAAGAAATTCCCATCTCGTAATCTGCTTGGCTAAAAGCTGTTAACGGACCTAGAATCGATTACAAATTATAAATTAGTGAGTTCGCAATTTCATATTGAGTCCTGAAAGGGACAGGAAAGCTTCTAGCTCTGACTGAGGCAGAGCTAGGTTGGACTGGGCCCTGGGGCAGGAGTCGGAATGGGGTCCTCTGAGACACTTAGCAAGGCTTCGGTGGGAGCTAATCACCCATTGGCCTATGCGTCCCCTCCATGTGGCCCTGGGCTCCGGTAGAGCCACACTGCCTGTACCTCGGTGCCCTTGCAGTCTGTTGCTTGTGCCCAGAGGTGCCAATGGTCAGGTGCCAAAAATACCCCAACAGGCTAAGAGCTGCATACCAGAACCTAGGGTTCCCCGTGCCCATTTTTCTAATGTAAATGAGCAGCTGAACTGCACCCCCCCCCCTTCCTGGTAAGAAGCTGTAGGGGGCCCTCTTGGCTCTTTCAAAGCCATTTCCCTCTCCCAAGCAAGAGCCCAGGTGTCAGGAAGGGACTTCTCCCTGTTTCTCAGCGCGGGGGAGCTGCTACCTTTGCACCTCTGTTCTGCAGGTGGTGAACGGGCTGCTGGAGCGTCCGGATTGGGACTCTGCCATCCAGACGCCTCTCTGCACCCTCCCCGGGGGCTCGGGAAATGCCCTGGCTGCTTCTATCAACCACTATGCCGGGTAAGGGGGTTCCTGGGGGCACGGGAATCGGCGGGGAGGCTTCCCAGCAAAGGGGTGGAGGGTGGGAGAGAAGCCCCGCTATCACGTGGAGACGGGCTGGCCATGCTCGAAGGCGGCTGTACTGCCAGCCGGGGGCTCAGATTTCTAGAATTTACCACTCTCCAGCTCCTCCATCTGCTCCGGCGCTAATCTGTGCTCCCGCTGGAGTCACACTGGGGGGGGCTTTTCCCTACCCTCCCAGCCAAGCGACTCCCTCAGCCCCCCTGACAGTGAGCAGACAAAGCCTGTCGCCCCCAGTTCTTGGGTTTCCCAACGCAGGAACATATGGTCCTGAAAATACTCCAGCCCAGATGCTCCTCCCGAGACCAGAGGCGCCCAGGAGGCCTTTGGAGCAAGGCTGACTCAGTCCCAGCTCTCTCTGCACAGAGCTGGCTCCAGTCTAGAGCTGCCCTTGCATTGACTGTCCACAGCTTGCCTGAGAAAGGGGGGGCGTCTCCCCCGTCCTTCTGAAGAGCCCCCCCCCTCCCCAAGGTTGCCACGACAGCACAATGCTCCAGGAGGAGGTGTACCATCCAGATACATTGGGCCTTGGTTCTAGCAGAAAGTACAAGGTCATTGGGCTCCTGCTGCATGAACAGCCCCTGCCCCATCTCTCCTGCTACTAATCTGCTCTGTGCACTTGCATCTTCTCTCTGTCAACGTCTTTAAAGAAAAAGTAAAGAGCAGCTTCTAGTTTCTTAGCTCAGGATGCTCAGTTGCCAATATCGACGGCTCTTGTTGATGACAAATCTCTCCCCACCGCTTCCTGAGCCAGCAGCTGCTTTTACTGCTTGCCGCTGCTCAGAGCTCTCAGTCGGCCAGCAGCCAGTTGTTATCTCTGAGAGATTGCTTTGGTTTTCAATAGCCTGAAGACATGCCCAGGTGGGTGAGAGCTAGTTTCTTTTTGCACCCTGGGAGAAGAAATGCAAATGGGTTATTCTCCTCAACACAGGAGATTTGACAGGGCTATAGGCGGCGGGACCAAGTTGAAAAAGGGCAAGGAAATCTTCCGCCCGCCTCCCTCCCAGCTAGAAGCGCCCGGTATACGACACTATCATCAATTTGGTCTTTGCTTAACAACAAAAGCATCAGAACGTGTTACATTGAAAGGACGTTTGCATTTGTGCTGATGAGAGCGGAGGTGGTGGTGGCTCCAGCTGCGGCTCACATGCCTTGCAGGGGGAGCGATCAGAGTCACTGAGCAGATGGGACTTGCCAGACCCACAGCCAGAGGCAGGGTTAAAGTCACAAAACAAGGCCTCCCCCTTTTCCTCCGGCTGCCACCTCCCTTCTCCAGAGAGACCAAGGGACCCGCCCCTCCCAACTGCCTCTGCCGCCTGCACAAAGGTGTTGGGAGCAGCTGAGCCCGCTCCAAGGGAGAGCCAAGATTTCCCCAGTCCCCTCCGAGGTCAAGCCAGGCCATGTATAAGCCAGCCGCCCTCCTGTAAGCAAATCAGCTGGGAGGCGGCGGTGCCCCCAAGCCAGGCTAAGCCAGCCCCACGCCGAGCTAGCGATAGCTGCCTCTGCCCTGGCGGCCACTTGTCTCGCGTGCCCCTCAGCTCCGGCCCATCTCGCTAATCCCGGCAGATCACGCTTGACAGGTTGACAGCGGCAGCCGGCCCGGCGCGTTCTCCTCCTCTCCACTCGCCTCCGGTGGCTGACCGGCTCAGAGCCGTCTGCAGCTGCCCATAGCCGCTCTCTCGTGCCTTCCTCCGAATGCCACCGCTGGGCCAGAAACAAAGATACCCGACCCCAGGATCTGACCGACGTCTGGGGAGGGTTAGAAAACCTCCTCCAACGGCCAAGTCCATTCCAAGCCACACAGCTGGGCAGATGTTTAAGGCACACTTCTGAAAATACAGCTCGCAGGGCATGCATTGGCACCTAAGGCAATTGGAGTCTGGCACCCATTTCTGCGGCCTACGGTGCACGGGGGAGTAACGTGGCCAGCGCACCACGTCCGACCACCTTTGACTTCCCCAGTGGAACAGATCAAGCTGTTTGCGGGCGGGGCGGGGTAGAAATCTATTAAATAAATAAAATAAAGTACCCATTCCTCAGCAGGGTGGACTGGCTGGAGGCGGGCATCCAGCGTGGGGACCAAGCAGGATTTGGAAACCCACAGCCTGCAGGGCTGTAGCTGAATGGCTTAAACCCCTCAGCTCCTGCGCCCACTAAAGGCGGTTTAACGGATCCATATGGGGGTACGGGGCCCCAGAATTTGGCAGCATGGGCTATTCAAGCACCGGGCAGTCCGCTATGGGACAGGTTTCAAATCGCTCTAGGACTCCGCGACTCGGCTGACCCCAAGGCAGCTGTCCCGCTCGGGGCTGTAAGACTTATTCACAAAAAAGAAATCAACCTAATCTGTCTTGCCCTGGAGCAAGGCATTCATCCGGTGGCTGTCTGCCTCCTTGCGCTGGGGGATGGGCAACAGGGGGGGGGGGCGCATCAAGGAGCACAGGGAACTGGTAAGGATTTCACACCCCACGCAAGGTGGGTTTGAAACGCTACCCACTCGGCAAGCGCGTTGTGTGAATGATGCCCGAGGGGCTCCTGCAGGGGCTTACAGCAGCTCCCTGCCCCAAACTCTCATTTAATTCCTGGCCCCCAATCAGTCCCACGGCTTGACTGAGCATTGGTGGGGGGGACAAGACATCTTCCAGTTTTGCCGCATTGGCCCTTGGCCTCGTGTTGCGAAGGACAGGGTTATTGGTAAGGGATTAGCCCTAGCCCCAGCAGTGGGGTTTTTACGTTCTGGGCCCCCACATGGATTCAGGATTGACAGCGTGTTTCCTTACCTCATTTCACACACACACAAAATAAGATACCCCACCCCCTCCATCTCAGAAGAGTCGTGGTATTAAAATAAAACCCCCCCCCCCCCATTTCTCCTTGCCCATACCCCTCCTCACAAGGGCAACCCCCACCCTCCCTTGATTGTGGCCCCCCTAACAAGGGACCTTTGCAACCCTCCTTCTCACATTGCCTGTGTCCCCCCCCCCCCCATAAGGGACAGTGGCAAAGACATGTATTAGTAGAAATAAACAATTTATATCTATTCTACACATTTATAGTCCATTACACTTTTATTTTCTTTTTAAGCAGCAACAAAGTAGGTCAGTCTCTCCTTTTGTCTTGTACACTCACGTTATGTGTATATACACACACACACACACACACACACACACACACACACACACACGCCTACCTCTGTCTTGCACGGCCCTGGGGTTCCAAGCCAAGCCAGACGTTTCAGTAGCTCCATCTGGCTTCCAGGAGGCAGCACGACCCGGCATCTCAAGGCAGGATGGTCTCACCTAAGATGGGACGTCTGGTCGCTGTGTCCGTGCTAGAGCAGAGAGGGTGGGAAGAGCAGAACAGCTTGGGGGAGGTGCTGAGGGCCCCCCTACAACGCAGGGGCCTCAGCAGCCTACTTGCCGTCTAACTTGAAGGCCGCCCCTGTGCCACCGCTCTGACCTTGCTCAGGGCTTGCCTAGACACCGCCCAGAGACCGACGTTTCCTCAGGTGCCCTCTAGTGTCATTGGGTACTTAACACACTCTCGCTCTCTCTCTCGTAGCAACGAACGTGTTTTCAAGGAGGAACTCCTGACCCACTGCGCTCACATCCTCTGCAAGGGCCTGCACGCCCCCGTGGACCTGGTTTCCTTGCACACGGCCTCGGGGAAACGGCTCTTCTCCTTCCTCGGCTTCGGCTGGGGCTTTGTCTCGGACGTGGACATCGCCAGCGAGAAGTACCGCAAGCTGGGCAACGCCCGCTTCACAGTGGGCACCTTCCAGCTCCTGGCCTCGATGCAGGTCTACAAGGGCCGCCTCTCCTACCTGCCTGTGGAGGAGCCGAGCCCCACCTCGGGGACTTCCTCGTCCCCCCACGGCCAGCACATCAGTCCCTCAGGGCAGAACCATCGCCGTCATGTGTCCTCCAGCAACGGGCCTTCTGGCCCCCTCCGCCCTGCTCCTCAGTCCCCTCACAGGGGCTCCCTTCCAGAAGATTCTCTCCTGGTGCCCTTTGACCAGCCCGTTCCCAAGCACTGGACAGTGGCTCCAGAGGAGGAGTTTGTCTCCATTTACGCCATCTACCAGTCCCACTTGGGAGCGGACCTCGCCATGGTTTCCACAGCCACGCTGTGCGATGGCGTCATCCACCTTTTCTACCTGACCGCCGGCATCTCCAGGATGTTGCTGCTCCGTCTCTTCATGGCCATGGAGAAGGGAACCCACATGGCCCTCAACTGCCCCTACCTCCACTACGTCCCCGTGAGAGCCTTCCGCGTTGAGCCCTTCACCCCCAGCGGCTTCATGACGGTGGACGGCGAGCTGCTGGATTGCGAGCCCGTTCAGGGCCAGATCCATCAACAACTCGGCCGTTTCATCAGCGGGTCCTGAGGCCACAAACGAAAGTAGTCGCAATAAAGGGCTTTACATTGTGCGTCACTGAGCTGGCAAGGCAAGGCCTCCTGCGGGAGCTTGTCTCTCGTCATTCCTATGGGTCTCCCCTTACTACCTTCCAGGTCTCTACTCCGCACCCAACCCCAGTCTCCCCACTCACTCACCTAGTACGTCAAGCAATAACATTCCTTAAATCAGCTCAAGAGGGAAAAGGACATGGGTCATCCAGTGCAGCAGAGAGGGTGGCCATAAACGAGTCCTTTTTGGAAGCACAGGGGTGTGGTGAGATCGGGGAGACTTCCACATGACATCTGCCGCAGGCAATGGTGGTGGGAGTGGGGTCAGTCTCTTTCTGTATCCGATTAACAAGCCTAAAGGGATTTTACTCCACAGAAACACTCCTGAGGTGCCCGATGTAGTAAGGATTCAGCAGAACCCGAACTAGGTCCGTTTCCATGGTACGGGCCTCCGCTCCTCCTTTATTCACAAGGAAAAAGCCAGACTGTCCCAGCCCTCTGAGAAACATACCAAAGGCAACGTGGACGCTTCTTCCTTTCCACGCAAGACCAGAGACCTCGACCAATCTCGCAGTCCCTGTGGGCAGGCGGGACTCTCAACCCATTTGGGTCTCTGGGGAAAATGAGAAGTGGCTCAAGTGTAACGATGAATTTCTAGGACCAATGTTTGTTATTAAAATTTGTTTGGATTTTTTTTTTTGGGGGGGGGGGAGAAGAGAGAATTTCTACCCAAAGCTCTATGTAGAAGAAGAGTCTATTCTTATGAGATGCAGCAATAAAAATCTAACTTTTCCAGTAGCCCGAGAGAAAGTCGTCATGCAGCCTGGGAAAGACTCGACCTCAGATTTCAAACTTATACAGTCTGTCCCAACCCACAATCTCCTGGGTTTGAGGTTTCTTCTGCTATCATCAGTTTGTTACATTCCAAAAATGCTCCTGGGAGCAGCAGTCTTCTTTGAGAGGAGTGTCCCCAGCCCTGGGTAGCAAGGCGTGAGAGGTGGGCTAATAGCTCAGACATGACTTGCCTGTTGTGGGCTCAAGAACGTATGTGGTGTTGGCTGCTTTCTTACTAGCACTCTTCCCTGTGCGACTCTCAGTGCTTGAAGGGGGCTTCATCAACGCTCCACTGTGGCTCAAGCCAACTCATCTCTGGCGTAGCCCAAGGCTTCTGTACAAAGAGAGGCTTGATCGGTTAGGGCTCTGCAACCTGAAGAGATGGTTGAGAGGGGACATGATAGAAGTTTATGAAATCATGAGTTGCGCGGAACACGTCAATATGGAACAGTTATTTACCCTCTCAAAGAGTACTATGGGGCGCTCCATGAAATTAACTGCGGGAAGATTTAAAACATACATTTTAACTTGTGGAATCTGGTGCCAGATGTGATCAAGGCCAGTAGTATAGCTTGGTTTCAAAAAGGATTGGGTAAGTTCTTGGAAAGGAGGTCCATTAACAGCCATTAGCCAAATAGATTTAGGGGACGTCACTTCTTATGGTTGGGAGCTAGGAGAGAACAGCAGGGAACGGACCGCCCATTATGACCTCTTGGGTACTTCTCTCAAGCGACCGAGACTGGCCGCTGTTGGAAACCGGACGCGATGGACCATTGGTCTGACCCAGTACGGCACTACCTATGTCAAGCTGCTCTGAGCGTATCTCCACAAGCACGGTCTAGAATCCTTGGCTGGCATAACCTAAACCAGACTGAATAGCTAGTGATAAATTCTATGCATATAAACTCTAGCTGCAGAATCCTATGGGCTGAGATGAGACCAAAAGAGTCATTTATATAGCACTAGTTATATTCCTGGCACTGCTCATTAAGTAAACAGGTCCCTGCGCCAAGGGGCTTACAATCTAGGACAGACAAGAGGGAGGGAGGGAGAAACAGGGCGAGAGGAATACTTTTGTGAAGTTGAGAAGTCACAGGGGCATGTGCTTAGCTTAGTTACAGGGAGAAGGGAGAGACGAAGGACAGGAGAGAAGAGGGGACCATCAGAAAGTCTGCAATAGGGACAGAGAAGCTAAGGGAAGTTCGACAGAAGAGGTAGGTTTTTAGGAGGGATTTGAAGGCTGGGAGGGAGAGAACAGAACATCCGGAAAAAGTCCAGCTAGTTAGCGTTTCGAACTGAACGGAATCTGATCTCAGCACGAGGCCTGCCCGATTCCGAAGGACAGCGTTGCCTACCCAGAAACCCCTCGAGTTACCCCCATTTGGGGGCTGGTTGCTATGACAGCAATCAAGGCAGTGAAGGTCTAATGCGCCCAAAGAGAACAGCAAACAGCAGCGGCTGTTTATTCAGCTGCAAACTATGCAATTAGGGATTGCAAAAAGAGGGAAAGAAAACTAATTGTTCCCCACGGAGGCAAAGTCCTGGTCCCAAACAAGGAGAAAAGGGTCCTGTTCAGGTGGCAGTTGTCTAAATACAGCAATACTTCTCAGGTTTTAATGGGGTAATTCTTTCAGGGATGATGGTGTGGTTATGACGCCAGACAAAAATCAGTAGCTTATCCTCAATGGAAACGTTTTCCGAGGGGCCATCTACCATGTAATATTTATACAGCCCAAGCAATGCGCCAGGAATTGAATAATAAATCAGAGAGCGATCCCTTCCCTGGGGAGTTTACAGCCCCGGATGGACAAGGGGAGGGGGAAGTAAGGGAAAAGGGGAACATCAAAGGAGAGCGTGAGATACATTTGCAAAGTTGAGAGGCTGTGAGCCCACATGCTTAAGCTTTGTTCGTTCATTTAAGGGAAACGAGAGGGAGGGGCACATAGGGAGAGACCAGGAGACGTTCGTGAAGTTGAACAATTTCAGGTGCCCGTGCCTGGCTTTAGGCCCTTTTCACACAGACACTCGAACGCTGGTAAAACGGGCTGTTACATGGTAGGCGAGGGTAGTGTCATGTCAGGGACTGAGCAAAGCTTTCAAGCGGTAGTGTAGCAGGAGAGAAGGACAGAGATAGGGAAGAGCAAGGCCACGAAGGGGAAGACAAGGAGGTTGTAGCTGGATGCGAAGGGGCGGGGGGGGAAGGCAGCCAGCAGAGGAAATCCTAAATCTCAGCCCCCAGGTGTTTCAGGGAATGACACCATCTGAGCTCTCACCAAACACCCCTCTTGCAGGCAGCCCCTCTCCAGTTCTGTGAACTCTAGAATGGGACCATTTCTGGTCAGCCAGGAGCTCCAGACTTTTAACCTTCACGAACTCCCAAGATCTTGCTGCTGGGAATTAAGATTTTAAACTGACTTGGCCTGTTTTGCCAGACCAGAGCTGCGTATCTTATCACCGCCTTTGTAAACTATGGCAAACCCAGCTTGCTCTGGGAGGGTCCAGCAGGGGCCTGTCCGCCAACCTTGCTCATCTGGAATTAAGGCCGAAACTTGCATTATGAAGCCAAATATTAAAATGTCAAAATTCAAATTTGCACTGAAAATTGCATTGGCAAAGGAATGAGTATTTATCCAATTGGTTATTTGATGTTTCTAGGGAGGTCCTTGGAATTGGCTGAGACTGGGATGAGGCAAGCAGTGGGGGACACCGCCCCCCCCTCCATTCCAGGGAGCGGCACGAGTGGTAATGGTGGGGGCACCAGAAGAGCTATTGGAGGAGCAGCAGGGCTCCTGGAGCCTTAGGAGAGGGGGTGGGCAGCTCCCAGGAGGAGCAACAACAGCTTGAGATAATCCAGGGAGTGTTAAGTCTGAAATCCTGCACCTTCCCCACAGGCATGCCACCCCCCCAAAAGCCTAGGACTGGTCACCCCTGCATCAGGCTAGCCTCTGGTGTTTTGTTCATTGGCTGCAGGCAGGTGTCATTGAAGGCAAAGTAGATGCCCCGTGGGGCATGCCTCTTGGGTATCACTGCATTAAAAAGGTCAGATCAGAATGTTTTCCCACCCCCCAAGAGATGTGATAGGTCAAACGTGGGGGGTGAGGACAATAATTATTCCCCAACTTTTTTTCCTGTGGCCCCGTCTTGAGACTTAAATACCAGCGTCTCAGGATGCCAGAAAACAATCCCCCATTTGCAGATGGACCTCGTGTGACCCCAGCTTGGGGTCCCAACACAATTTTGGAGCCTCTGTGAAGGGTTTGATACAGAAATTCCTGGGCAATCTATGATCCCTCAAAACAGAGTAAACTCATCCCTTGAACTGAAGATAGCAGGTCATGTAAATAACCATGTGTGCTCGGGTTAATTATTTCAGTAGAGCCATTGGTAATATTTGCAGTACTGCATACACGCTGTGGCGGAAAGTGACACCGCCTAGTAGCTGAACTGCATAAACCCAATAAACCCAACGGAACACCCTCCAAAATTCAGAGAGGCCAGGACCCGTTTGGGTAGGAGGATATTGTCTGGGTATTTGCAAGGCTACCCAAAATAACGTGACTGATGGGAGATAAAAAGCAGTTCAGAGGTTTTTTATTGGACTAACCTTCGTTGGGGAGAATGTGCAAACCATTGACCTCTGAATTGCAAGGACATTCTCCCCAACCGAAGTTAGTTCAATCAGTCAAGAGATCTCATCTTTGTCTTGTCTCTTACGTTTGGAAACAAGCACAGCATCTCCACTCTCTCTAGAAAAAAAAGGCAAATAATAAAGCCTGCTACCCATTTCAACTCTGATCTGGATCATGTGGAATGGCAGATTAGGGGAGTGTAAACAGGTTGAAAGGTTAACAGAAGGCAACCCTTCATTTTTAAATATTTTTTTTTTGCAAAGAGGATGGGCGGATGGATGCTCTCTCCTAGACTGCCAACTCCTGAGGGCAGAGACCTCTCTCTGATTGTACAGTGCTAGAAAAATCAAATTTGACTTGTCTAGAGCCCCCACTGCTAGATGGTGGTCAGAGCACTGTACAACTTAAGAACAAAATCCATTTAAGATATAAATCTATATGAAAACAATTTAAAAAGGGGGGAGGCAGCGGGGAAGGGCCACACGCATCGAGGGGAACCAGCAAGGAATCCTAGAAGCACCCGGAGAATAAGCATGTCTTCAGGGGTTTCTTAAAGTTGAGGGAGGGAGGAGCGGAGACGGACCATCTGGCGGGAGTGAGTTCCCCACCGAGGGGCCCGCCACAGCAACGGTCCAATTGCCGGCCGACCGGCGATGCCATGGCCGGATCTCCAAACGGCGGACGGTTTCCGAGCGCAGACAGGCAGCGGGGCAAGGCTCCCGGAGCAGGTCTCAAAACCCCCAGCCCCCTTTCAAGAGAAGGAAACACACGGCAGAATCAGGGTTATTCATGGAGGCAAAATTTAATGGCAAGTCACCTTTTCTCATTTATTACATCTTCAATAGCCAAACCCGCCCACCCACCCCAAAAAAAGTTTCTTTGCAGGTAAAAAAAAAAAAAAAAGAAAAAAAAAAAAGATTGGAGTGGTCACACAGCACTTTTTATACATATATCGTAAGCGCCCAAGCATTCACGCCAGCTAGTGAACAGCAGCACACTCTAAGCGTGGCCTCAGTAAGAGTCACTTCCATCGGGTTTTTTAAATACTGTACAGAATCAAGGCTACAAATCTTTCTCCTCTCCCCCGTTGCCCCCAACCCCAGTCACTCACCCCCCAGCACTTAAAACAGTTGCAGGCTTCTGCTAGGGACACGTTACACAGTCATGAAGCCAGCTTCAAGGCTAGCACAACGATCATGCTTTGTGGGGGGTTTTTTTTGTAGGATTTTTGTGGTTTTTAAATTTTTTTTATTTTTTAAGTTTTTGCCTTTTAAATTTGTTTCATTTCTTTTTACCCCTTAAATATTACATACATACACACACAAAAAAATTACATAGTTGCAGTGTGCTCAACAGCAAACCTCATAAGCCTGGAGCTTCACATTATCAAAAGCTTAGAAAAAACTTTGTAAACCTCTGTGCGTGCCTTTGATTTGGGGGGGGGGGGGAAGGGACAGACAGACAGGGAAGAGGGAATGGCATTTGAGTGATGTGAATTGGCGGTAGCAACGCATGCCCCCTCTTAGAAGGCCAAGAACAGCAAGATCCTTTCCTGGATGGATGGTCCAAGGAGCTTAGTGCAAAACTCTTGGCGATGCTTAGGAAAACCAACTTCTCTCTCCCCTTCCGCTCTCCTCAAGACTAATGGAACTTATACTACACGGACAAGCTCACTGCAAGTCAACGGCACCTGTTCTTCTACCAGTCCTGGAACTGGAAACGAGGATTGCTTGGGGAGGCTAGGGGTGAGCAGCGGACGATGACAGGAAACGGCTAGTATTTTCCCCAACTTCAAGAGAGGCTATTCTCGACTGCGGCTCTAGGAAGAAAACAGGGACTCAATTCCTCCCTTTCAGTGCGGGGGAACGGAGACTGCCACATCTCGGGGAGGAATGCGATGATGCAGCAAAGAGAATGAGTCTCTGTAGGTCACAGTCTGACCTTTCACGCGACGAGTATCAATCGGTCCTAGTGATTGGCGCAGCTAGCCCTCCTGCATCACAGTCCCCTCACCTGCCGCCGAGGGCTCTCTCTCTCATCCTCTGTCCCGTTACATTGCCGAGTTGGCGTTTGTGCTCATGAAATAAGAAACTTAGCACAGCAGCTCCGGATAATTGCTACAGATGTGCAGGGCACATGATCTTACCCTGGCATCTTAATGCAGCTCATTGCTACCATGCACCCTCTTCCCCCCAATTCTCTACTTGAAGCCTGGGGCTCTCCTGCACAAGGCCAACCACCATTGGTGATTTCCAAATATAACCTGCTCTCTGAGTTACCCCGGAGTCCCACCAATCTGGTCTGCCTTTCGGGTTCAGTGCTGCCCCTGCTGAAAATCAGTGGGAGCAGCAGACTTCCCTCAGAGTAAGATTAACTCAAGTGAGAGGAACTGGGGGCTTCAGATCCATCAAGCCTTGTGCAAACCGTGAGGTTTCTAACGGAGGAAACCCAGCAGAAGCAAGCATTAGTGGAGGCAGCTTATAAGGAGAAATGTGTTTGGGAATCCACAGATTCTTTGCTTACTCTTCACATCCAAGTTGGCCAGCTGTCCTCGTATTATCTTCCAGGGAAGGGCTGCCCTCCTCAGCTAATTCCATCTTGCATGGTCCCAGCTGGCCACCTAAGGAGCAGATCCACCCCAGACAGAAACAGGTTGGTCATCACCTGACCAATCCAGCAGTGCAGGAACAGGGAGGGTTTGGAGGCCAAGCTCAAGTCTTGAAGAATCCAACCCTTTTCTAGGCTGCTAGAACAGGCACACCTTGCAGCAGCAGCAGTAGTAGCTTGATGTAGGTGCACGGTGCATACAGCAGGGACAGCCAGAGTACAGAGGCACCTGCTCTCTCTCTCTAGTGCTGCCGGAAAACATCGCATTTGGGAGGGTGGGGTGGGGAGGAACGAGGAGGAAGAAGGTTTGCAAGTGGCCTCAAATGAAAGCTGATTGTGTCTAAGGATACCGGGCCGGAGAGACCCCCATTTTCTCTTGTGCCAAGACTGAAGCCTCTGCAGGTATGCTTCTGCGCTTGCTGAGGGAGGCTGGTCGCTGGAGCCTTAGCAAAGCCAATCTGTCCGTGGATCAGCATTGAGATGCAGGCTACGCCATCTTGAATAACCATGCAGTTTGGCCTAGGGGTGCCTTCATGGTGGCTTGAGATAATGCAGGGAGGGTGGGGTCTACGCTGGGAGCAGGAGAGCCAGTGTGCCTAACAGCATAATGCCAGCAGGGTCCATCATCCTGGACCACGTGGAGAAGACTGGAAAACTGTCCAGGTCTGGGAAAGGAAGAACCCCCCACCCCAAGAAGATGACTTCTTAGAGAGATCAGAGATGAGGGTCAGCTCGGAGTTTCCACATCAGACCCGTAGAGCACTTATGTATCTGCCTCCAAGACACCATCAGAAGAGGGGGAAGCAGTGACCATATCAGTAAAGGACTCTCAAGCTTCCACTGGATAGCAGCATTGTAGGAGACAGGCCTTTCTGGTACACACACTCAAGTTATTCTCCAGCAGGAATGGCACTGAGATGGCAAAGGGACAGAGGGACTACAGGACACTAGATCAAACCCCAAGCAGAACCTTAGCGCCACCTGGGGATAATGGGAGAAGCCACTTCATACCGAGGTGTCCAGGGATGAACAGATCGACGCTGTCCTAGCTCCACCGCTGACCTGGGTCCAGAGTGAAACTCTCCCTGATTCAGACACTTCAGGACACAAGAGGAATGTGGGGGCACAGGGGAGGGCTGACAGTTAAATCAAGCAAGTTTCTTTTATGGAAAATGGAAGGGAGGAAAAATCAGGAATGAGCTAGTGGGGTTCTCTCTTTAACAAATCAGGCCGAGGAGAAGGTGAAGGGAGACCAAGGCAATTTATTGTCGACAGCAGTTGCTAATTCCCTCCTCCCCCCCCCTCATTTCTCTTCTGTATCTGTCTGTCCGTCCCTGTCCTGACGTTTCTCTATTTGTCATCTCGCCACTCTGGGACACCAGCCTCTGTTAAGGCAGCCCGGTACTGCTGCAAGACACCACGGATGCTTTTAATGAACCCCTTGGACAGGGGGAAAAGGGGGAAGCCGATGTCGGGGTAGCCACTCTTCTCGGGGAGGAAACTCCGGTAGCTCTTTCTCCTCTTCTTTGGTCTGACGCTGGGCTGCGAGGCGGAGTCCTGGACGGCCCGGCACTCGCTCGTTAGGTCTCTGGTCAGGTTTAGCGGTCTGACCGGGCCTGGGCTCTCCGAGTCTGAATGCTGATGGAGGCCACCGGCAGCCAGGGCGGAGGATGTACCGCAGCCAGAGTCCTCAAGCTCCTCCTTCCCATCCAGGGCTGGGTCGAACGATTCTGCTGCTGCCGCTGCCCCCAACTCCTGCTCGGAGGGGCTGCCGTACTCGCCCAGCGCTCCCATGCTGTCCACGGGGCTCTCGGCTAACGTGCCGCACGTGGGGAGGAGGGAGAAACAATCCGCCCCCTTGGGCAGCTCGTGGCTCCTCTCCGCCAGCTCGTTGGTCTCCACCCAGGACTAGATCCGATGGACCAGGCGCCAGCCGTTGCTGCGGAAGTGCTCGCGAATCTCGTACTCGAAGACCTCCACCGGCCGGCGTAACAGCTGCGTCATGGACTGCACCACCCGGATCAAGGCCATCTCGTTGTAGCAGCGGCTGTTCTCGTAGCCCTCCTGCAGGCCCCGGTCGCTGTCGAAGCCCGCCTCGTTGTAGTAGGGCTCGTTCACCAGGATAAGACCTGCCGGGAGAACCAAGGGTTACGGGAGAGCTTCGTGCAGAGCCTGGGCACAGCGAGAGTGGCTGGGCTCCTGCTATGGGCTAGAAGGGGCTTGCCTGGGCTCTGGGAGAGTGCAGCCTGGCCTGCGCTGCGGCTGGGACCCACTCTAGCCTGTGCCAGAAAAAAAACCAATTTCCAATTGAAATGATGCCCAACAACAGCAACTGTCCAAGTTGGTTTAGTTTGTCTCATTTATTCCAGTTACCTACGTGTGTTGCTTCGCTTGGCACACAATAAGAGGCGGGGGGCTGCAGAGTCTACACTCACACATTTGGGATTTAGCTCCTGCCCAATCTGGGTGGCTTACAGCAGTTCAATAAAACATTATATATATATATATAAAAAGACCCCAAGCCATTCACAATCCATCCCATGAAGACTCCCCTGCTCTCCTCTTGCACATAGACTCCACACCTCCCATCCCTTCTTGCTTCCCACAAAAGCTCCCATCCCCCTAGTAACAGAGCACTTCAAAATCTCCTGACATTTGCCCTAGCAACATTCCTGACAAGTGCTGGAGGCTCTCCCCCCCCCCACCATTTGGGAGTCAACAAAGATGAAGGGACTTAAAAGCAACTCTGGCCTAAGCCCAACTGGACTCTCCCATCTCCAAAGTCTACGTAACTTCTCAAAGTTTTACTTGAAGTAATTTGCCCAAGTTCACACAGAACGTCTAAAGGGAGGAGGAGAACTGGATCCAAATCTTCAGCCTCTCAGGAGAGCATTTTAACCACTGGGCCAACCTCCATACTCAAGGGACACCTTTGGTGCTGAGCAGAGATGCGAGGGTCCAAAGAAATGATCAGAAACCTTTGGGGAAAAACCTCCCTCGCATCTCCCGGTAAAGAACATTTTGGGGGAGAAACTGAAAACGTGTTCTGTGCATGGTACAAACTCATGTGGCTAACAATTACGATCCAGCATTACTGTTATAACTAGGGATTACTACAGTTCTGAGCCCAAGTGATAACCAAGTTGTTTTAGAAAACCATTTGCGTTTTCCCCACACCTTCAACGTTTCTGGAAATTTTACATCTCTAGAGCCAAGGGCTGAGCGGACACCCCAAACTTTTTCTCCCGACGCTGCTGTGCTTTTATGATTAGAGACTCCTGGGTTTGGCAACAGGGGAGTGTCGCTAGTTAAAGTGTCCTTGCTAAGCCACAGGAAGCTGAACGCTGCAGCAGAGCTAGGCTACAACTGGGTTTAACTCCCCCAATCCTGCCGTGCCGAGCAGAGCAAACACAACCAGTGCCGTAGGAAAATAAACCACGGGGGGGCTTGGGGCTGGTGACTCATCGGCTTCTAACAACTAGGAGGCTGTGCTTTCCCTCGCTGGGCGTGGAGCGGAAAAACAAAGTGAGCAAGAGCTGCCCATGGAGGCAAGGAGGAGAATTAAGAAGGAAGAACTGAGAATCTCTCTTCCCCCCCCCTCCCCGCTGTTTCTTCAAACTGGTCATGACTCACCCCCCCATTGCTCAGTTGTGTTGACTGCTGCCTTGGAGATGGGACATATTCTCTTTGCCCAGATAGCAGGGCATCCCTTCAGCCCTTGCTACACCCCCTCCCCCCACAAACGCTGCCCCCGCGGTGGCACTCACCTTGAATGGAGATGAGAACTTGGAGAAGGCTGGATTTACTGGTCCACCTCTCAGTCCCCTGGAACAGACACGAGTTAAGGTTACAGGAGCCGCGGCGCCTTTGGCCCTTGAGAACATGGGGAAGGGGGTTGGGGTTTGGACCTGGGAGGCCACGCTTCAAATCCCATCCTAGCCATGAAATCAATGGGCGGGCCTTGGGCAAGTCACTCACACTCAGCCTCAGTTTCCCCCATCTGTAAATTGGGAATGATAATGACCTGCCTAGCAGGGCTGTTGGGTGAGCTAGGTAAGGATTGTAAAGCACTTTGAACATTGAAAGTGCCACCAAAGTGATAAATAATAAAGGGGGTGGGGGTAGCCATCGAAGAGCAACCAAGCATTCATTGTCCAAGCCCTGCCCAGTCAGTCATGCTGGGTCTGTGGTAACATCTAGGAGTACAGACGGAGGGTGCAATTCCACCACCAAAGTCAATGGCAAAATCCCCATGGACTTTAATGGCGGAGAATTGTCCTGCCGGCGTGCTTGTTTCAGGTGAGGTGACTGAGGTGCAGCTGGTCTGGCAGCTCCCCAGCCTGCAACTGCAGATACGCTCCAGCCTGCTTGTGCTTTTGGTAGAAAGCTATTTTTTTGGGGAGTGTGTGTGCGTGTTCCAATCTGGTGCAATGACAGGAACTAGGAAGCATGCCATCTCTTGTCCGCAAAAGTCCTTGCTTTTCAAACAAACTCTCAATGTCAGAGCCACCCAATGCTAACTTGCTGAACTTCCTTGGTAAGCCAGCTTGGCCAAGGATTCCATCATAAGAACCCAAGAGCTGCCACATGAACGAGCCCAGTCTCCAACAATGGCCAGTACAAGAACAAGGCATTCAGAGAGATTATTTGCAGAAGGCAAAACTCTTTGGACAACCCATACGTCGAGGGTTCCATCCCTGCCCTCATAAGGTAGAAACTGGGATTCCTTAGAAATCCCCTCCCTGAGCTCTTAAAACCCTAGTAGACCCTTGGCTAACAATTAGCCAAAACACTATTTCCTATGGCAGACAGGGACCCTCAGCCTCCGCCTAGCTCCATCTAGCTGCCTAATCAAAGTAGAGAGGAGAAGATCGGAGCTTTATCTGCTAGCCGTGGGGGGTGGAGGGGTTAGTGGTATGGAGTTAGGGCACAGCGGCACCAGACCCAAGATCTGCTGGACGGGCGAGGAGCCCAAAAGGCCGCAGTTCAGCCACTGATCCAGCTTAGAAACCCAGGCACGTGCCGACAGCGGCGTTACCTTGCCTATCCACGTCCCCAGCAGGCTGACGCAGACCTTGCCGTTGTCGTACAGGTTGGGGTTCAGCCTCCCGCTGCATTGGGAGAGGTAGCGGAAGAGAGGGGGGACGGCTGGGTAGATGTTGGGAAGCTGGATGTCAAACAGGAAGAGCCCATCTTCTTACGGGGTGCGGGTGGGCCCTTTGATAAGTGCTGAGAAGAGATCCTGTCAAGAGACAAAGGCGTGAGCGACAAACACCCCACGATGATACGCCCAACTTGATTAATAGGGGGAGAGTTGTGCTTTGGGGGGGGGGGAGCATAGAGAGATTTTAAATTTATTTATTAATTATAAAATTTATATGCTGCCCCCTCCTGCTAAAAGCATCTCAAGGCGGCTAACAACATTTTAAAACAAATTAAAAAACAATACAATTAAAAACCCCACAATAAAACAAAACGACCCCCTACCCCACCTCCCTCAGGAAAGGCCCAGCGGAACAGCCAGGTCTTACATTGTCTACGCAAAGAAGGGAGGCTGGTGGTCAGGCGGACCTCTGGCGGGAGGGACTTCTCAGTGACTGCGCCGCGGCTGTGGAACACCCTCCGCGAGGTCGACACCTGAGAAACCTGGGGGACCGCGAGGAGGGCGTCGCCGGCTGACCGCAGGAGCGGATCCAGGACCCGGAGTGTGAGCCGGTCCTTGCAGGTAGGTGGGGCCCAGGCCGTTTAGGGCTTTAAAGGTCAGCACCAACCCCTTGAATTGGGCCCGGAAGACTATCGACAGCCAGTGCAGAGAGCGAAGCACCGGTGTCATGTGCTCACGTCGGCCCGTCCCCGTTAGGAGACGAGCCGCCGCATTCTGCACCAGCTGCAGCCTCCGAGCCATCCCCAAGGGCAGCCCCACGTAGAGCGCGTTGCAGTAATCCAGCCTCGAGGTAATAAACGCATGGACGATCGTGGCCAGGTCCGAGTCTGAGACATCCGGCCGAAGCCGACGCAGCAGATGTACTTGGCGAAATGCCCCTTTCGCCACAGTCGCCACCTGGGCTTCCAGGCGGAGCCGTGGGTCCAGGAGCACCCCCCGACTCCGACCCTGAGATACCAGGGCAGGACGGACCCATCAACGATGGGGGCTATCACTCCCCCAGCCTTCCCCACGACCATCGGGATTTAACTTCAGGCGGCTAGCCCTCATCCAATCCCCCACAGCCGTCAGGCTACAGGGGTTCCAGTGACCTGGGGAAGGCCTAGCTAGACAGGTGACCCAACTGGCTAGACTCGGCGTTAGGTGCACTCCCTGCCCAAGCCCCCTAGAGCTCCAGCCAGCTTCCGTAGCTATGGGAGGCACCTCCCCAACGATTGCAGCGCCATGGCATTCCATGGGGGGTGCCGCCAGCTTAGAAAGAGGCAGGAACGTTTTAGCCGCGCCCGTTCTGGAGCGCTATGACATCATGGTGCTTTGTGGGAATGCTGCGACGTCACATGGGGGAAGGGGGCGGGGGGAGTGAAGAGGGAAAGCCTGACACCTCGAGCCCACTTTTCCAGCCCAATCAGGCCTTGAGGCCTAGCTCAAATCATACCACGCTCTTCAAGCCGACGGGTTGCTGGCTTCGTGCCCCAGACGCCGGTCGGTAAGCGGTGCTGACCTTACAGCCACGCCACGTTAAAGAGGGCCTGCCGGACCGATAGGAAGGTTTAAAGGGGAACGTGGTAAGATTTGGCCTAGCCAGCAACTCCACTTCCTTGCTGCCTTCCCACTCAGGTCCCCTGCCTGCTTATTAAGCCAATTACAAGGTTTTTTGGGTAGCTGAGAACAAGATCATCGTCTTGTCCACCCTCCTTAGCCTGAGCTATAGAGCTGCACCCAGCCAGGTAACACCCCACCCAGACACACAAACACTCGCCATTCTGTCTTCAAACGTCTTCACCATGATGCCGTCCGGGAGAGACGTCGCCAGCAGCGCCATCTCTTTCCTTACGGTGCTGAAGAACTTCTTGGCTTCTGGGGGCTGAAACTCCATTTTCTTGAAAGCGTGGGTGTCTACCGGGGGGCAGAGAGAACCAGCAACAGGTTAAGAGAGACTTCCAGTGACAACAGAGCTAGACACCTTCACAGTGATAGGTATCTCCCATCACCGAACAACTGGGGATCAGTCTCACGTAGGGCAGAGAAAAGGGGCACAAGATCTCGAGCCGTTGGAGAGACAAGAGCTGCGTGCACGGTCAGCCGCTGCACAGAGCTTCAGAGCCATAGGCCTTTGTGGTCGGCCAAACATTTGGCAGATGGGGACAGGACAAGATAGCAATTTAAAAACAAAACAAAACCGCTGCCTTTGGGAGGAGCTGGTAACGGGGGAGGCAGCCCACCCTAGATCCCTGCTCAGGTCCGAGATTTGGCCCTGATGTATCTGGATTCCTTCTCCCATCCCCTGCCACAATGTCATGATGTCCCACAAAGCAGCATGTTCGTGTCTTGTCAAGGGGCGGGGTTAATGCATTTCCCCACCTCTTCCCAAAATGACACCCCCCCCCTACGGAGCGCCACGACATCTTGGAGCACTGAAGGGGGCAGGGATTCCCACAGATGGGGATCTTGGCTGGAGAGGGTTGGGCAGAGAGGGCCCCAGGCCTGACAGAAGCAAGTTCCAACTGGGGCTGAGCAGCGGCTCTCGAACTCACACACACACACACACACTTCCATAAGGGAAGCGGGAGGAGCACGCCAAGCCGCCACGCAAGAGAACCGGGTTCAGCCCCAGAATGGCGAGAGGGGAAATCCTACTTAGTAACCCTAATACTGGACGGCTCTCGAGCAGGGGGGAGCTCTGTTAGGCAGTCGTCCTAGAGGTAAAAGAGGCAACGCAAGCCACACCGTTTATTTGGCAGGCAGGGATAGGGTTTTAATATGGGATTGTTAGAGAGAGTTTGGGTTTAAAACATTAGTTTCCCTCTATTCCTGTTTCTACGTACGTTGTGTTACCTGCCTGAGCCTTTTTTGGGAGGGGGAAGAGAGTAAAACACAAATAAACACCTGCTGGCTGGCGAGCGTAAGAGCAGGGAGACTGCTGGGGCGGAGATCCTATCCCTCGCTGGGGAAGACTCACCTGGAGCACATTCTAGTACAGAGAAGACCTCCCCCTTGGCGCTGGTGAAGGTGACGCCCGGTTTGCCTCCGCTCTGCTGGCAAAGCACCGGGGTCTCGCTAGGCCACTCCGACCGCACCGGTGTCTGGGCCGCCTCCGCCCTCTCTTCCTTCTTCTCGGCTTCCCCCGCCACGGGCTCCATCTTCTCCTCCTCCACGATGGCCACGTTGTCCAAGGTCTTCTTCAAGTTCTCCTGCAGCTTTTTGATGTCATCCAAGAACTTCTTCTCGCGGGTGGGCTTCTCGGGCTCGACCGTGGGGGACGTCGGGGAGCCCGTCAGAAGCTGCTCCACCGTCATGTTCTTCAGGCTCTCCAAGATCTTGATGGCCTCCTTCAACTCCCGGAAGCTCTTCGGGGTTCCTTCTTTGATCGCCTTCTCTACGGAGAGATCGGCCACCGCCACCGCCATCGCCACCGCCCCCTGCACTTGCTCCTCCACCTCTTCCACGATGGGCTCCTCGGGCTCCAGCTCCTCGATTTTGGGATGGTCGTCTTCCATGAGGCCGTTGTCCGTCTCCCAGCTGTCGCTCTCATCCTCCCACTCGTCCGAGGAGGCTCCGCTGGTGCTGCCGTCGACGGAGTCGTAGTCCGATTCTTCAATCTCGGATTCTATGTTGTACAAGTGCTACGTTGAGACAAAAAGGATCAAAAACAATCACTCGAGCACATCTTCATTTCATAGAGTGCTTTCAGTGTTCAAAGTGCTCTACAATCCTTAGCGCAACCACCCTGTGAGGTAGGTCCCATTATTATTCCCATTTTACAGATGGGGGAACTGGGGCAGAGAGAGAGAGAACGAACTTGCCCACGCCCACCCAGCGAGTTGATGGGTAAACTAGGATTTGAACCCAGATCTCCCAGGTTCAAGCCCAGCACCTTACTCACTAGGGCTACACTGGCTCTCGTGATTCCCTGGCTGCCTCTACATGTGACAACACAGAACAGTGACACTCAATCCTGAACGATTTAGGAGAGAGACACGCAGTCTGCACTGACCAAGCCGACACAGTTGCCCTCCTCAGCCTGGCCAGAAGGACACGGCAGCTCCGCACGCCCAGCAGCCGTGGTAGCTAACTAGCTGGCTGGAACTGCAGTCTGTCCCTTGGCAAGCACTGCATCTTCCAGTCAACCAGCAAATTGAGATCCTGGGGTCAGCAAGTTCACACCCTGTTAGCGGGGTCCTTGGAGCCCCAGACGATTAACCTAAGACCCGTAGCCCATGTTCAAAGCCGCTGCTTGCGGCTCAGGGATTGCGGCGTGATCCTGTCCGCTCTACACCAATGGTCTCCAGCCAGCGATGCCCTTTCAGGTTGCTCGCAGCAACTCATTAAACCAATGCAAAAGAAAGCAAGGAAGAAAGCTTCTTTTTTTAAAAAAAAGAACAAACATTTCAGCTAGGTTTAAAAAAATATATCCATATATATTTTCTGTTTTCTTACAGCCTTAAAACATAATCTGCAGGATTCGCCTTTCAAAATAAAGTTGAATTTGGCTCACAACTGCAAGAAGTTTAAGGGGGAAATCACCGATCTAAACTAACTCGTCATGGCAAAGAAAATGCACAGCTGACAGCAGGCATCCTACCTGCAAAGCTTGCCCAGAAGCAGCTGAACTGCGTGAAGAAGGTGGATCAGGCTCTGCCTCCAGGGCTGCAGCAGAAGCAGCGGGTGCTGAATCAGCATTCCCCCCCCCGCCCCCCCCCAGAAGTAGGGCGCTCTGGGATAACCGGGACAGCTATAAAAAGGCCAAAACCGTCCGAGAAGCTGGGACTTCAAGCAGCAGAGACGAACTGAACATCCGTGGCAATTACAATAGCCGATGAATTTGCCTGCTTTGATTTGCTATTGGTTCCTGCTTTATCCCATCTCCTTTCTGGGGGAGGCCAGTTTGGTTACTGTGGCACGAGAAGTGTTACCGTGCATGCACCAACAGCGGGCTAGCAGCAGAGCTAGGTTTGGAATTACACCCCACCCCCCCCAAACTCTTCCTGGAATCGGCCGATGCAGCTCGAGTGCATGATCCCTGCTCCTCAAAACGCATCCGCCCCTTTTCCCTGCCAGCCCTTCATGCCTGGAACTCCCTCCCTGAACACATTCGCTCGGCCTCCTTCCTCCAAAGCCCTCCTCAAAACCCCACCTCTTCTGCCAAGTTTCCCCCGGCTCCTCGTTCCCCTCGCTGACTTATCCCGAATCATCGTAACATTCAATGAGTAACGACACCTTTGTAACTAAGCCAAGCACGTGCACCTGAGACCTCCTGAGTTCATGCATGTATCCTGGTCTCTTCCTCTGTTTCCCCGCCCCCTTTAGGGACCGTGTCTCTCTCTTACAATTGTAAAGTGCCAGGTACATTGCTGGCGCTATATAAATGGTTAATAAATAATATTAATAAGCAAGCCTCACTCAAACTGCTGAGCCGGCTCCAATAACCGTGCTCTCTACAGACCTACGTCCCTCAAAGCTTAGCGCCCTCTCACTCCACCCCCCCACGACCTCCTAGCCTGCTGCTCGAGTCTCAAGGGACGGCCTTGTAAACATAGCAGCTGGCATCCAACTCGACTCCCCTGCCTTTTGATGTGATGGGCAATCACGGGGAGTTGTGCGAATGCCTCTCTGTCTCTCTCCTAAAGCCCCTTGATGCAGAGACTGGCTTCGATTGCTCAGTGCCATGTGCATTGCTAGTGCTATATATAAAAAAAAAAAAAATGAAGTCATGCAGGAAAAGTTTTAGGAAGCTGTCTTAAAAGATGGATACCAACTAGGGCTGAACGAGAAAAAAACCCAACATTTCTCGCGAGGAGACTCGCTATTTTGAGAACCGGGACCGAGATCGTGTGAGATCTGGGTCCTGAAACAAGTTCCCAGGTAAGAACACACAACACTGCGCATCTGCAAAATGGCTACTGCCCTCAACCAAAATGGTGGCAATAGCATCGCCCCCACTTTGGTTAAGGGCAGCAGACGGCACATGCACAAACGCCCACTGGACCTTTTGCTGCCCTTCACCACCTTCATGACGGCGACACCAGGGCTGTCATTTCGGTTAAAAGCGGCAGCCATTGGCACGTGCACAAAACAGTCGGGTGGCTATGGTGCATGCACAATTTTTTTAAAAATTCTCACTGAGAACTTGGCGAAACAGTCCTGGCTCTTGATTTGTCCGAGATGAATCAAGAACCGGGATCTCGATGAGATTTCTCCCTTAGGCCAGATCTCATTCCAGCCCGGATACTAACCACGGTGGCTAACGCCGGGCGCGCCGAGGTCCTGCGTTATGTACACCCTCCGTTTCAGGGGTGGGGAACCTTTTCCAGCCCAAGGGCCGCTTTGAAAACCAGTGCAAGCTCTGAGGGCAACGTAGAAGTTGGGGACGGGGGAAACTTAAGACGAATGCTGAGGAAGGGGTGGGGGGTGGGGAGGAGTCCAGAGCATCCCGCTTCTCTGTCTGTGCAGGCCCTCCTTCCTCTCAGTCTTTCAGTGTATGGGGGGCTCAAAATTACAAGGAAGCAGATTTCGGCTGAACACGAGAAAGAACTTCCTAACTAAGAGCTGTTTGACAGCGGCACAGACTTGTCTAGGGCGGGAGTGGGCTCTCTCCTTGGCTGGAGGTTTTCAAACAGAGGCTGGACGGCCACCTGTCAGGGATGCTGTCGCTGTGGATTTCCTGCATTGAGCAGGGGGTTGGACTAGATGACCTCTGATGCTCTTCCAACCAGGCTCTGGGGGGGGGGGGGGGGGGGGGGGGGGGGGCAGGTCCCTGGATCATGGATTGCTATGGGCTGCTCTGGCTTGAGGCTCCTCAGCCCCTGCTCTTTGTAAATCTCCTCACCCCAAAATGCCCAGCTGTGCTAAGGACCTTCAGAGCCCTGAACTGTGGCCCTACGGTTATTCCAGACGGATGGCCGTTTCCAGTGGGGTAGAAGGGAAGTGTCTCCGGAGCATTAGACGAGGGACCCTCGTTCGCTAACGTTTCTCTCGCTGCCACAATGGAGAGAAAACGCAGCCAACACGGGCATGACACTGAGGTTACTCAACTCGCTGCCCTTGAGATCTTGCCCCAAATTCTCAAGCAAATTTCTCCCTTGAAAGCAGCCAGCCGGCATCCGAGCGCACACACGCTTGTTTAAAAGGGGCCCCGCTTGATCCACCCCCAGAGAGCAAGCACCTCCCCCCCCCAAATATTCCTCTTCATAACCCGCCCAGCCAGAAGCTGTCGGGGAACGGAGTGACAGTGGCCGGAGCGGCTGCTGCAGCGGGAGTGAGCAGCCCCTTTGTGGAGCGTACACCAGAGCTTTGATTCCGCCTGTGATCCGATCGCATGTGACAATTGAGGGGGGCGGAAGGGGGAAGGGAGACAGCAGGCTGCTTTGTAGCTCCCGCTTCCATTTCCATAGTGCCACCATTGACCATTCTAGTGTGATTAATGCCGCAAGTTGCTCGGTTGAAAGAAGGGGAAGGCTTGCTCCTCAAACTTCTTCCACACACGAATGAGCTTCTGTGACAACAGAGGGGATGGTGTTTGGCGCCACTCAGCCTTGGCATGATATGCTAAGCAACGCTGGCATCCTCGAGGGCGGGAGGCCAGGGAGCAGACGCTGCAAGGATTCCGAGAACGGGAGGAGTTGGGGGTGGCAAAGGAATAGGAGAAGCCGCGCTCCCACACCTCGCCAGAAACTAGGGCTTTAAAAATCAGGATTGGGGGGGAACCTCCCTTCTCCAGCCTGTCCATGGAGGCCCTCCCGAATTGACATTGCCTACAGCGGTTCATTTCCACTAGTAGAAAGGCGGGGCTGGGGGAGTGCTCACTGTAGAATACCCCACTCCAGACTGTGGGCCCCCCCAGGACAATGCAATGCTTTCCTGGTGTGCCCTGCCTGCCAGTCTGCAGAGCTTCGGACCGGTGCAGAGCTAAGCCTGGGGTTGAGAGAAAGATTCCCTGCTCCATGTTTAATGGTTCTCATCTAGTTCTCAGCAGAATTTGCTCCATCTCAAACACTGCTTTGCATAATTTGATGGAACAGGCAGTCTCCGCTCAGCGGTGACTCAAAAACTGGAATAGCAGGGGGCATCCCAGGTCAGAGCACGATGCGCCGGCAAAAACAGGGTGGCGGCGGCAACAGCAGGGGGTGCTGTAGGACATGACGGAGGGTCCTTGGCACGACTCTCTCACACAATAGTTACATGGAGCGGCCCCAGGACTGGAACCGCGGAGGGGATGCCGCCGGGCAGGAAGGAGGGCCGTCGTCAGAGCTGCGTGAACGAGGGAGACTTGGCAAATCTAGACAGCGCCATTATGTCCAGGCTCAGGAGCGAGTGGCAAGGGAAACATCTTTCAAAATTCAAAATAAAAACATTAATTTTTTCAAGAGGAAGAAAAAAAAATTGGAACAGCAAGTTCTAGGATTTGTCCGTCCATTGTGGAAGTGGGACATTACCCCTAACGTACGGGGTAGGGAGGAAGGACTCAGTTATTCAGACTCTGGAATCATCTTTGGACCCATGAGCCAAGACTAGGGCACTGCCTTCAACAGCAAGCTCTATGGCAAGGGCCCGGGGGTCAAACCCAGCCTGTGGCTTATTTGATTTGGCCCCTTTCCAGTTTTTGGATCTGGCCGCTACTCTTGGAGGCTGAAAGCCTGAGCTCGGTGGAAGGCAGCAGAGCTGAGGACCTGCACACAAGGCGAGAGGACAGATCCGTGATCTGGAGTGAGCGAGCAATCGGGGTTCAGTGGCGCGACGGCCCGTAGACCATATTGCGCCAAACAGAAAGGTGAGGAACAAAGGTGCCCACGATCCGGGATTGAGTGGCCTCCAAGCTGTAGTTCACGGAGCAACATGTGGCTTGACAGCTTAGTAAATAAATGCAAGAGAGAGAAAGAGGGTGCATGTGTGTGCACCTCGGAACTTGCAAGGAAAATGTTAAAACGCACCCAGTGCTCCAGAGGCTCCAGAAAGGGTGGGCTTTAGGGGCTGGGAGAAGCTCTGAGATGCTGTTGCAGGGGGAAAACCCAGTGCATTTAACTATCTAAGCTAGGGCTTCTTAAAGAGACAGGCGCACCAAAATACCAGGTATTAAAAGAAAACAATTTTAAAAAAGTGTTCATTTTTAGTTTCTACTCTATTATTTTCCACTTACTTGCAGTCTCAGAACCTAAAGCTTTCCAGGCACAATTCAAGGTGCTCGCTTTGACCTTTAAAGTCCTCAGCAGTCTGGGCTCCACATATCTGAAAGACTGCCTGTCCTTCCGTGCCCCACAGAGACCCCTGAGAGCAGCCGGCAGAGCCTCCCGGTGGGGGCTGTCTGTTAGTCTTGTTCATACAACAAGGGCTCGCAGGGAGATGTTCTCGGTCGTTGCCCTTCTGCTTTGGAACTCCCTCCCCCACGGAGGTTTGTTTGAGCCTGGACTTCTGCTGGAGGCGGCGCAAAACCTTTCTGTTTGAAAAGGCTTTTGGCAGGTGGGGATAGGACTGGAAATGGGGAGATGGTATTAAGGGGATTCTGGAAGGGCTGGGTGGGCTACCATACCTCGCCCTTTAACAGGGGACACATGAAAAATCCATGTTGCAGGGCTGTGCTGTAGCCAGCGTAGCTCTGCAACATGCATTTTCCCATAAGCTTCCCCTGCTAAAGGGAGAGGTGTTTTGTATTGATTTTAATGTTTTTAGAACTTGTGGGCCGCCCTGAGCCTCCAGGAAAGGGTGGCACATCAATTTAAACAAACCAACCAAGAACGTCATGGCTCGCCATAAATCTTGAACTCGGAAGATTTGAGACCACAAGAAGGATGCGGACCAGCCATCTGGACCCTCCCCATACCTCCCGCAGTCCCTTAAAATGCCCCAGTTCCTAGCCAGCCCATGGAGCCTGGCCTGCAGGAGGGGGACCGATCCTCAGCCCGTCTCTGTGAACCAGTATCCCTGCAGAGCGAAGAGCGTGCGTGGGCGCGAGCAGCTTACCTGCGGCAGGATGATGGTCTTCGAGTTATCGGCCCAGACGACTTCCACTTTGCTGCTGACGTCGACCCGAGCCACCTGTCCTACCGAGGGCTGCAGAAATGAGAAGCAGAAAATGAAAGGGTCATCTCTCACTGTCACAGACCGCTCGATCCGGGCTTTTCTGCAGGGAAGCTAGGTGTGTGAACACAGACACCGTCTCCGAGGCGGGCGCCCTGCGTGGGAGGAGCATGACAACCCAAGTGTCTTACTGCTGCATGACGCTGGGGTCCTATTTGGGGGGGCGGGGGGAAGAATCACAGGAAGGAACCCTGGAGCAAGTGGCTTGTGGATCACCGCCTAGATCGACATCCCAGGGGCAGCACAGCGCGACAGCAACGCCATGCCGCCAACTCTCTCATGCCTTGAGCTGGGGTTGCCATCTAGTGGCGATTTCAGGAATTGTGAATTTCAGCAAGTCTGGTTTTGGGGTTTCTACAGCAGGCGTGGCCGAGGGATCCTTTGTGATCTCTATTTAGTAGATCATGGTGTGTCAGAGGACCAGCCTCCTCAGAGATTGTGACACCCCCCCGTCCCCCCAGCGAGAAGGGCTAGGACTCCTCCTTCAGGGCAGTGAGGGAGGCACTCTCTCTCTCTCTAGGGGAGAACTCCTCTTGACTCTGAAGCCCAGTTGTTGCATTGCTCTAGATATGGGAATCAGCGGGCAAGCTCAGGCAGATCACCTGAGGCCAACCTCTACATCAAGTGTGTCGCATTCACCAGAAGTCTGGCCGCCCCGTTCTACAGACTGTCATCTCGACAAAGCCCATGGCTGTGCTCTGCTTCCCAAAAAGTAGATTTTGTTTGTCTGGCTGCTTTAACGCAAGTTCGACACAGAAAACACAAAGCAACTTAGCAAGGAAACCTTGGCACAGCGGACAAATGCCCCCATTTCTCTGGTATTTCACAATAAAGCAGTCGCGGCAGGGCGTTTGCAACACCCACTGCACATCGGACCCACGAGAGATTTGGGAAGCTGCAGCTTTGAACAGAGTCCTGCGATTGCAAAAACAGAAAACCAACAGTACTAAGTTCTAATTCAAAATGTCTGAGTCTCTTTGGAAGCTCCTTGGTTTTCAAAATAAATAGGGCTCTCTGCTAGTAACTCAGACAATTCAAGCTCACTTTGAAGTGTCCACAGCCAATTGAGGTTTCCCCTCTATTCTCTCACTCCCAGGATAAAGCATCCTTTCTCCGCTTTCAGGGGAGATTTTGTTAGCGCTTTGTGATTGTAAAGCTACTGACCAACCGGAGTCCAATCAATCTCTGGTCTTTATTTGGGGATGCAGTATTTTCCAATTTAGAAGTCATGCCGGAAGGTTAAAGGCAGGAGCCTGTAGGGCGTCTTGGATTAAAAACTTCAAAAGTCAGGCATTCACTGGGGTCAGCCTTCTGCCCCCTTTCAGTCCAAACTAAGGGGCAGGGAATGCATGAACCAATATTGGGATCTGTGATTTTTAAAAGGAACTGAAGGGGCTTCAAGCAGTCAAGCCCCAATACAAGCACCTAACTCCCTTAGGCTACTTTGAAAATCCTAGAGAACTTGCAAACTACTTCAGGCTCCCTGCAGGCGAGTGGGGCTCTCACCTCGTTCTCGGTGGCTGTGGCTCCCTCCTCGGCATTGCCGATGCGAATCACGATGTCGGTGGTGCGGAAGCGGAAGTCGGGGTGGTCGGCAATGTCGTACACGCTCACGTCTTCCTCCTCCCCGATCAGCTGGCCCCAGAGAGAATACACGCCACAAGGTTTAATACCCCATCGCTGATTCAAAACGCGCCACTGCTCTGCCGATTCCTGGTTCCCCTGATATAATACTACTACCATCCTGGGTGTCTGCATGCACGCTCTGGCTCTCACCGATCGCCATATTTGGAATCAGGAAGGGATTTCCCCTTGGGGCAGACTGACCGTCAAACTCAGAGGGTTTTTTTTTTGCCTTCCCCTGCAGTGTGCATGCTGGCTCGCCTGCTTGAAGCCATCTGGATCTTACTTTTTCTAAAACTGTTCTGTTATTTCAGGCATTGGCGTGCTTGGGGGGGGTCACGTCTATTTGAGATTGATTTTGTTTTAGGAGTCTGTTTCTTAGCGGATGGCGTTTTCTAGGCAGATGGTTGGGGTGTGGCAGGTCCTGCAGTGAGCTGGACTACAGGGCCACTGAGCTCCCTTCCAGCGCCATTAGCTGCTCTAACATCCCGCGACCAAGGGCCTCTCGGGCTTTCCTTCGCTGACGCTGCGCTTTGCTATTGGGGGCAAGGTGCATCAGCTCCATACAACTGGACTCCTGCCTTCTCGGTTCCTTCCTCCTCACCTTTTATTTTAGGTTTCATACTGCAAAGAACTGGGAGGATTGAAGGGTGCGTTAAAAGTCAGCTACCTGGCCATTCAATAGGAATAGAAAATAACAGAAGAGGGACATTACATCCTAATGGAAGCTATTTATTAATTATTATTATTAAATAAGCATTTATACAGCACTTCTAGTATTCAAAGTGCTTTACAATCTTTATCTCATCCTCCCAACAGTGTGTGTGTAGGTCATTATTCCCATTTTACAGACTGGGTGGAGGAGAAGAGAACGGAGGCTAAGAGAGAGTAACTTGCCCAAGGCCACCCACAGTGTTCATGGATGAGATGGGATTTGAAACCCGTATTCCCAAGTGCAAGACCTTATCAGATAGGCAACTCTGGCTCTGAATGTCCAACCATTTCACAGAGGTAAATGTTAAGTATTTTTTCTGCTCAGCATACAATTAACCTCTGGAACTCATTGCTAGAGGATGTTGTAAAAACTGATAGCATAACTGGGTTCATTAAAGGATTAAAGAAGTTGTGTTAGTTATATATGTAAAGCGCTCCGAGTGCCATGGCAGAGGGGTACTATATAAAAATAATAATAATTATTATTATTATTAAAGGATTAGATCAATTCCTAGGGGGCAGAGGTCCATGAATGGCTATTGGTCAAGCTAGTCAGGGATTAGAGGTGAACAACCGGGAATTGGATTACTCCATATAGGACCTGCTAAATTTTTTTTTGCCAAAAGAAATCAAAACCCAATATAAATACAATACTTCATCCCCACCACTAAGCCTATCCCCACCTACCAAATGTCTGGTGCAATAGGGAGGTCTTACACTGCCGCTGGAAAATGCTCCGGCTTTGGCAAATTTCCAAGAGAAGGGAGTTCCAAAGCTGTGGGGGCTGCCACCAAGGAAGCGTCACGATGGCATTAGCAGGAGAGGCTGTTCCGTGCTGGCTTTACAGATTGCAATGGGACAAGGAAGCGGTCTTTCAGGTACGCTGGGCCCAAGCCACTTAGGGCTTTGTAGCCAGCGATGTGAAACTGTGCCCAGAAAGCTATCGGAAGCCAGTGGCTGAGTCCAAACCACAGGCGTAACGGGCTCCCAGAGTCCTGTCTTGCTGCAGACCCCGTGGTGACTCAGAACCCCAGCAGGGCCGGGCCACCCCGTGTTATAATCAAACGTGTGCTATAAAGGAGGTTGCACGGTCGTTTACGGTCATGAACCCCCTCTGCTCCTTCGGTCTAGGACAGTCTGCACCAACGGGGGGGGAGGGGAGGCTGTTTTGCTCACCTCAACGTCATCCCCACTGGGCCTCAGCTTGAACCACTTCACCACGCAGGTGCGGCCCACGTGGTCGCCCGACTGCACCACTCCGTACACACCGGGGTCCTGGGAGCTCAGAGCTGTTGAAGATGGTAGATAGATATTATTTAGATAGTGCCGGCAGCGTGCCCGGCAGGGAGCAATCGTGAATTCGAGATCGTTCCCTGCCCAGAAGGGCTTAACAATCCAGGAAGGACAAGGGAGAGGACGACATGGGGCAGAGACGGTCACAAAGATGAGAAGTCACAGGGGCACGTGTTTGGCGACAGGGGACTCTGAATGAAAAGGACAGGAGAGGATGCATCAGTGAGCAACCTGAGGGGGGTGGCTGGGGAAAGCCTGATGGAAGAGAGGTTTTTATGAGGGACTTGAAGGTTTGGAAGAAGGGAAGTAGCAGAGCATGTGTGTTTGGGGGGGGTGTTCTATGCACAGGGGGCAGCACGGGAGAAGGGGCAAAGCCAGTATAGGGAGCAGGAGACACTGGGGTGGGTGAGGGTGGTGTCAAGCAGCAGCTAAGTTTCTAGGTGGGAACGTAGCTGGAACTGAAAGGGAGGGGGGAGAGAGAGAGAGGAGTGAGGTCAGGAAGAGGAGTGAGGTGAGGAAGAGGAGTGAAGTGAAGACAAGGTGTGTGCGCAGGATGTGGAGGAGGAGAGGGATGTATCCTAATGAAAGCTTGACAGCCCCTGTGGCATCAGCTCTGCCCTCTGTTCTGAACAATATAGTTTTTAAAGAGCAGGGGGTGGAGGGGGGCAGCACATGCACAGGGGGAAGGGAGCAGAGATCAGGCCATGCACTCAAGGACAGAGGATGGATCCACGGCATAGACCCATGATTTGGACCCACTCCATTTTCTTTCCCCCATTCTTAGCACACCTTTAAGCACACCCAACTCCTGCCCGGGCTGCAGAGCTTATACTTGTTTTCAGAGCCGTGAACGGTTTTAGGCCCGGGCTGTATTCAAGCCCTGCTCCTTGAGCCTCGCCCTGATGGGTATCTGCACTCAGAAACCACGCTCTGTTTGGGGATCCCACCGTTGCCTTTGCTGCGGCGGGCCCCTCAGGGTGGAAATGGTTCCCGCCAGATGTCCATCTCAGCTCCTCCTCACCTTAAACAGCACCTGAAGACTCATTTATTCTCCTTTAGGATCCACTTAACTTATTATCTCCTCCCTCTTTACTGTCTCCTGAAAGGTTGCTAAATGGAGTTTATATTGTTTTGCATGGTTGTATTTTTAGGTTTGTGAAAGTGCTCCAAGCGCTATTTGGCATGGGGTTGCTATAGAAACCAAAATGATTAATTTTCAAAGTGGCCCACGGAAGGGAAACGTTTAGGGTAGTTCCCCGGAGTGCAGTCTACGAAGTTTAAGAACCAGGATGCTTTTAGCGCAAGGACTTGGCTCTCTGCTTTGTAGGCAAGTTTCGCAGTCAAAATCTTGAGTGTCCAAGATCTAAGGTTTGCGTTGGGAAAGCCTGTTATTGGTTTGGGTGGCTCTGGTCTCCAGAATGTATCGAGGGACAAGATTTTAAAACGTGAACCTAAAATAGATGGAAAGGAAGAGGCATTCGTGTTGCATGCAACCAATGTGCTAAACCATCCCGGGGGGGTGGGGGTGGGGTCCCATTTTGCCAAATACCTCTTTTGTCCACCACAAAATCTCCAGGGCAAAACTCATTGTTGTCCAAGTGATGGACGGGAAACAGCTCGTTGGAGCGAATGTTCTTCTCCACGGTGCCGTCTTGCCACATCACGTCAGCCGACGTCATCGTGGTCACCACCTCCACTGCCACCCTGCAACGAGGAGGGAAGAAGAGCAGCAACGGACTGAGCAGAGAGGCCTGGCCAATTCGCATTTGCTATTTCATGAGCCGTCTTCAATACCAGGAGGCAAAGCTAACTCTACAGAGTAGCAGGATACAAGGGGCAGGACCCAAGATGGTTTTAAATCCTAGAAACAGAGTTGGAAGAGACCTGGAGGGTCAGCTAGATTCTATATTTCTGCTAGCCTCTGTACCAAGGTGCTAGATCATTCTAAACATTTTCTCTCTAACTGACCCTGTCAGCTGAATATCCAGCCATTGTGGGAATTCACACACTGTGAAGCCAGTTCCTTAGATAAGTGCACTCCCTTCTCCTGATAAGCGGTGTCCCCACTATATCCCCAACTAAAGGTTTGCTATCTCTGGGAATTTACCACCACCTATTCTTCCTTGGTCTCCTCCACCAATAGATAATTTTACAGCTGTTATGTAAACATCTCCCACATCTCAATCTGAGTTAACCCCACTCTCAACCATTCCGTGCCCCTCATATAGACCTACTCTACATTTGCTCAGTTTATAGCTTTCTACTGGCTACGCTACATGCCTGAGGAAGGGTCCCGTGTGGCTTGAAAGCTTGTTTATTTCCACCAACAGTTGGTCCAATCAAAGATCATTTGAACCACATGGTGACCCCTCTCTCTCTCATCCAGCTGAGAGCTCCCTTCCCTTGAGCCCATTATTCCCAGTTTTGCCCTTGGTAGCCATGCAGAATGCTTCCTTGCCATCTTCTTCATGGCAGCCCTTTAAATGTTTGCCTTCCCTTAGCCTCCTCTTTGCTAGGCTAAACATACCCAGTTCCTCCAACCTTTCCCTAGGCCCTTCAGCATTTTCGCTCCAGTTTGTCAATACCCTTCTTAAATATAATATATTCTCCTTAATATACATGTTGCATCTTTTTCACCCATCATACAGTAAAACTGTGGAACTCATTGCCAGAGGATATTGTCCAGTTCAGTAGCCTCACAGGCTTCAAAAAGGGACTCTTAAAGCCAGGTCCGTTAGATGGGTTGGTCAGAGGTACAAGACGCTTGACTGTAGGAAGCTGGGGGCAGGAAATGAATTACTCCATTATAACCTACTGCCTATTCCCCTGAGGTAACGGAGGCTGGCCACTGTCGGAGACAGGATGCTGGGCTGGATGGACCATTGGTCTGATAGTAAATGGCACTTATGTTATTACCTATCAGGAGGCTTGTACCTCCAAAACCCATGTTGTAAGCCTCTTCGGTCAGAGGGTCTAAGGCACCCAGGGACGGATTACTAAGCATGGTCCTTACCCAGGGTGTGACATTTATGATGGATGCAAGTCAGACAGAGTCATCTTAATGGGTAAAACCTGAAACCAAATCGTACGTCTGTTCATCCACCAGAATCAGAAGATTGTATTCCTAGTCAGTCCAGATTCCTCTAGAGCCAAAGCCGGACCCCTGTGCTATGCGGACAGGATTCTAATAAAAAGACCGCGACCGCACTATACTTGGGCCCAATTTTCTGGTGCTAAAACTGGGTGGTGGTGAANACAGGATTCTAATAAAAAGACCGCGACCGCACTATACTTGGGCCCAATTTTCTGGTGCTAAAACTGGGTGGTGGTGAATTCTCTCCAGGATCGCACAACACGACCGGAGCTCCAGGCTGCTTCGCCACAGAGCACTGAAAAAGCTAACGACCCACGTCTTCCTGAGCTGTGTGAACGGGTATTTTGCACCCAGAAATCCGGCTCCGGGAGGCTCTCGCGAGCGCAGGATTTAGCGGTCTGTCCCTACCTGTCTCCTGGCTTGAACTCTCTGGAGATCTTGGTCTTCTTCTTCTTGTGCTTCCGCTTGAGGTTTTTGATGGAGAGGGGGATGCTCTTTTTGCGCCCCGTGCCGCTGCCGCTTTGGGAGGAGGCGGTGGAGCTGGCCGAGGAGGTCACCGAGCTGGTGTCATCTGTGTCGTCAGCGGCTTCGTCGTCCGCGTCCTGCTCCATTGACTGAAGCTGGCAGTCCAAGGATCCGTCGCCTTTCAGGATAAATGGCGTCTGGGGCTGTCGCCCCCCCAGTTCACAGGGGTGCTCCTTCCCCATTTCTTCCGCCTGCTCCTCCTTTATCTCCCCCAGGCTTATCGCGCCATTGGGAGAGTCTTCTAGTTCACATTTGGCGTTGGAGGCAAACTCTTCAGATTTTTGATCAGCAGCTGCAGCGGACTCTCTGTCGGGTAACTCGCTGATGCCGTGAGAATCTGGGGAACAGGACATGATCTTCACTATCTGCTTCTTCAGTAATCTCCTCACCTACGGAAAGCAACACTGGTCAGCAAATCAAGCGCGTCGAGGCTTGCGAAGGGTCTCAAACACAGCCACCAAGGACTCTACGCTTGGCCGCTGTGACTTTTGGGGGGTCAGAGGTCCCCCCTAAAGTTGTGTCCAAGTACACACACACGTAACGTTTGTGGTATAGTCAACTGCTGGGGACTTGTGTCCCTTACCATGGCACATTTTACACTGAAGACATTTGTATTTTACACAACACTTCCCAAAAAAACCCACTGCAATATCTGTGCAACCTGCAGCTGCTAGGAATTCCCCGTGGTTGCCCATGCAGCCAAAGAAACAAAATCGTTTGAGAATCAGTAGTTTAGGAGAGGACGATGCACCCTCATTTGCAAAAGTAAAAAAACCCAACACCATGTCTCTTTAGCCCACCTGTCCTCACCCATTTCTCAAAACAAGGAGCGTGATGCTGCTAATGCAGCTCCCCCACAGGGAAAAGAGTGGCATCATTCACTGTCCACGGCTTCAGCGAAACACAAACTGCTGGCCAGGCTGCAGGGATGATGGGACTTTTGGCGTACGTGATCAAACGCGGTCTAGATCCCCTCTCTCCAATATGTTTATGCTCAATTTACATGCTGCCTTTTGATCTGGAAGATCCACAAGCGCCTGCAACGCAAGCCCCCGTCGGATGTCAGGTGCACACTCTGCCTCCCACCCCAGGCTCCGTGACATCACGGGGCTCTGCAGGGTGCGTAGCTGGGTTGGAAGGGCTAAGAAATGCCTTAGTTCCACGCAGGAAGTGACATACCTTTGAAAATTTAGACCAGAGAGGAGGTACCCTACCCACCCTCACGTCAGATCAATGTTTCAGGGTCCAGATTGTTCTGGGGCCAAGTCAGGATCAATCCAGCTCTCTGTTGTTAGGCAGGGGGAGTGACATAGCCACTCTGGGAATGCAACGTGGGGGCAGGGGCTTGAGCTTGGTGTGGCCCGGGGAGGGGGGGCATACAGGGAACACTCCATGAGGCACTCCCCAGCACCTGGATGCTTCCTCCTACCTTGCCTTCGGCTTACTGTAGGGAAATGGAGAGTGGGCTGCAGGCAACGCAGATTTGGGGGAGCCTCTAGGGGCCAGGTGTGCCGACGGCCAGAAGCAAATCGTGGGCCTGAGGTTCTCTGCCCCTGATTTAGACTGTACCAGGAATTTGGGTCAACAATGACATGAAGCAGTTTGGAATACGGTTTGGGAAATCCAATACAGCAGCACCCTATAAGATGCATTAAAGGCTCGCCAATGCCTAGGTTCTCCAACTGGGGGAGGGAGGATCAGGGGCATCCGGACTCCAGCTGGTCAACACCTAGCTCTACACTCTCACCGGGCTAGTAGGAATTTCTAAAATAATGGAGCAGCAATGGGGAGAGAGTCAAAGAACAAGGTGGGGGAAGAGAGGGAGCAAGATGTGTGTGTGGGGGGGCAGCGCATCAGCGACCACAGGCAAGTGGAAGGTGGGGGTGCAATTCAAAAGGTTTTGAGAACCGCTGATCTAAAAGGGCTAAACATTCAGGGCTTCTGTTTAATAGTGTGTCTGGCAGAGGACCCCTCTCAATTCTGTGCCATGCTATCACTTTGCTTGGGTGCTGGAATGTACGGCTAACCCTATTTTGGTTTCCCAGACCTTCCATTCAATCACCGATCAAGGTTAGCCCTGCTTAGCTTTGACGGGAGAATGATCATGCAATAAGCGCAGGACGGCATGCCCGGGGGGTAATTATGAGCCATTGCAACTTACTGCATCTTCCACTGAACTTGGGAGAAGGAAGAGTTTATTCCTCCAAGGAGGATTTAAATGCGAACCAAACTATCAAAGCGGTCAGGTCTCCCACTGCCAGCTAGGTGACCGTGCTGCTTCCCGGCAAACATACCTTTTTGGCGACAGACCCTTCGCCCAGGACGCAGTTTCTTTCTGGGCACTCACAAGTGATTTTGGCGGGTTCCACTTTTTCGGGAAAGACGTAGAGGCAGCGTTCCCCGAGTTGTCGTTGTGCGTGGTCAAAGCACCCCAGCCTCTTCACCCTGTGGGAGTGAGGCGGGACAGAAGTCAGCTCTCTAAGGCTGGTTCACAGTAGCCTTTGATCCCAGAGCAATGGAAAAAAGGGTGCCCTGGCAGGAAGTGGTGCCTTGAAAGGGATGCTGTGCACGGTCAATACATTCCGGCTTCTATTTGGGGCATGACTGATTGAAAAGGGATCGACTCTGCTTTGCAATTAAAGTTGGCCAAGATACTAGAACTTAGTTCAGTGTCATTGGCCTCCACTTCAAGGCCTTATCCCTTCCTATCCCTCAACCCCTATTTCCTACCAGGTTCCCACCTCAAAACGTGGCTCCTCCTCTACCACCACTCTCTTCCTCTCTTCAGGGTCTCCTACTCTTCTCCTGTGCCGTCTCGTAGGCCTGGAACCCCTTTCTCTGAGCACATCCTGCTCTGCTCCCAACCTCCTCCTAAAAACTTCTCTCTTCCATCAGGCTGCCCCCAGCTCCTTCTCTCAGACTGCTCACGGAGGCTTCTCTCTTCCCCGCTTATCCTTCAGGATCCTCCCTCTCCTCCCCTTGTAACTAAGCGAAGGACGTGCCGCAGCGACTTCCAGCCCCTGAAATGTATTTTTTGCAACTCTTCCTATGTTTCGAGGCCTCCCTTAGGAGCAGGGATAGGCCTCTCATCACAACGGTTAAGCACCGAGCACATGGCTAGTGTAGCAATCTACAAGTATCCATTTAGCACTTCCTGTATGGGGGGGGAGAGAGAAAGAAGGGGTTAGGTCCAAGTAGTTACTTGCTTCTTTTTATAGGCTGGGTGTACCTACTTCCATCGCTCCCTAAACAAAGCTTCAGACAGGACTACACTGCACAACCAAAACCTACTCCCCTCCCATTTCAACGACTAGGCTTCAGCCTGCAGAGGTCGTTGGAGGACTTCCAGCATTGACATTGCTCCTTGACCCGACTATAGGAATCTTTCCCATCTTGCCTCTTGGGAGATAGTCTATGGCCATGAGCGTCAAACCACTTACGCAGTAGTCTCAGGGCTTCAGTGGGGCAACTCTAGACTAAGTGGCTTGTGGATCATGGCCTAGATCTTAACATTGCTTTGAGCAGATTATACAAATCGGTCAAATTATTGTGCTTTCAGAATGTCAGTGCATTTCCCAGAATGCAATTCCATTCATTTTTCACGTCTCTCTTTAACCCCTTCCCCCCAAATACTATCAGGCCGATCAGTGAGCGTGCCTTGGGCTGCTTCTCTTCAGCAGTTGTGGCAGGGCACCCACCTGCCCGCCCCCAGACTATAAACTGGCAGATGAGCGTGCTGGCACTCCACTGCCTGCCTCGCAGCGTTCCCCACTCATGCTGTAATCCCACATTTCTGGAGACCATTGCCATGAGAATTGGGCCAAATTCCACAAAAAACAACCACTGAATGCAGCAATGCAGAATTCATGAGGCCTTGCTGAGATAGTGAGCCATATTGAAGATAAATGAGTGAAAGAGAATATACCCATATTCCAACACTGCTTTACTCTTGCTTAACCAGGAAGCTCTTATGTTCATCTTAAATCCTAGATTAACCAGCAAGAGGATAGTTCTCCCATGAGGCAAAGAACTGAAACCCTTAGCTGATGTGCGTCTCTCCATAGTAGAATGAGAAGTTTACATTTTGGGGCACCCTTCTCTGCCCATCAGCTTATCGACTACGTCACCAATTGTTGAAACTAAAGTATTCCGAAGCTGGTCTCACCTGGACAAGTTCTCCTGTGTGATTACTGAGGGCGGAGGGCTCACGCTGTCCGTACCCCCAGGACAGAAACTTTTCGTGATCCAAGTAACTTTTAGTTCCACCACTTGAACCTAGAAAACAGAACAGGGAGGAAATGAGTAAATATCGCATATTTAGGATACTTTACTTGGATCATATGGTGAGGTGGTAAAAATGGAAAGATACTGGAATAGATTTTAACCCCACAACATTGGTCTCGTTTGAAAATCACAGGATTTAAATCAAACTTGCAGTGTCCCCATGAAGAGCTTTCCTGTTAATTACATCAGTACGCTCAAAGTCACGGTACAATGCCTCTAATTCCAAAAAGAGCATCCAGTGTCTCAAGAGGTTCCATCTTTTCCAGGAAACTCATCTCCGGCTTGGAAAGAAATAAGGTTGGGGCCCCAAACTATGAACCAAGCAGTTCAGAGGATTTTTTTTTTTTTTAATTTGGAACAACTTCTGTGGGGGGGGTGGACAGTCAGAACGGATAGTTTATGTCCCTACACACACACAGGGTTGCAGGGAGGGTGGTTTTTTTGTATGAATTTTAACATTTTAAACTTTTTTTTTTTTTTTTAATGTGTATTGTAAGCCACCCTGAGTCTTGTGGGAAGGGTGGCATAGAAATTTAATAAATAAAATAAATAAAGCCAGACAACCAGGGAAGACTTTTTTTGTGCCTGCGTTTTCAATCTCTCTCTCTCTTTTCTGTTCAAGTTGTAATCTTGCTGTTTCTAGTTTTCCAAGCTAGTTTTGGCAGTCATGTCCTAGGGAACTGGTGCAGAGGTAGGCACGACCCAGATGATCCAGCAGTAGGCACGATCCAGACTCTGCTAATGGGAGGGGCATACTGAGCAGAAAACCTTTTCTTACCAGACCGAGGAGTGACATGGCTATAAGCAGCGACCCGGGTTCACTGTGATTTCACCACTGCGGCCAATAAGCAAAACGCAGTGAATATGGGTCCTCGGCTGCAAGCAAGTAACCATCTATTTTGTTTTTAAGATGGGGTCCTGAACATAATGTGGGCTGCATATTCTGCAATTCCCCCGTCCTCACCAACACCCTTCACCAAAAAAACCATAAACAAACCCTGCAGCCAGGAAACCCAAATTCTGCAAGCAGAACTTTGTAAATTAACTCTGTATATTATACATGCAAATGAGTTTCCCAACACGTCAGTCTAGCCATCTGGACATCTTGTCTTTTAAAAGAAACCCTACAAAATGATATCTAGATCCTACCTACCTGCCCACCCAGCCCCCTACTTATCAAGCAGGTGGCTCTATTATCCCCTGGAAGTCATAGGCCACTCCTCAATCAGCTTGTGACAGAGGGTCTCAAACTGCAGAATATATGCCAGCACCTTTCACTAATTAGTTTGCACTGCTCAACCCGCAAAGGCTGCAATTCCCCGCAAAGGCCAGTGTGGAATCACGGACCACGGTTGGTCTCTCTTTTGCACAAACTGGATCAGGATGGGTAAATGAATCCCTTAGACACAGAATTTATCCAAAGAATCCCTACACTGGCAACACGTTATAAACCAATAGCCTGGAGGACATTTCCAATCCTACTACATCATGAACTTCCTCTAGCAGGAGAGTAGAGTCTTTTTAGTAGACTTTGATCAGAGTCTAACAAACGTACATAAAACTTTTCTTCGATTCCCTCCCTCAACTGTGAAATACAGCTTATTTACCAGTAACTAGTAGGGATGTGCGAACGCGGTTCGGAAGTTCGGACCGAACCCGAATGGTTTGGTTGAATCCAAACCAAACTTCCGAACTGAGCTCGACCAAACTGTTCGGTCGAATCCAAACCAGTTTGAAAGGCCAAAACCACTGGTTTTGAATGTACAAACTCAGTTTGGAAGTTTGGAATTTGACCGAACTCGAATAGTTCGGTCAACCGAACCGAACTTCCGAACCGAACTCAGTTCTATTCACACATCCCTAGCAACTAGGTTCTTTGAACAGGCTCTGGATATCCTCACTCATGGGATCTCTTCCTGCTTTGCAGGCAAACCAGAAACTCCTATTTGTCAGCAGTTTTCAGGCACTGTTGGTGGACAACGTGGCAGTGGGATTGTAGATGCTACTGGTGAGGCGGCGACCTTGCTGCTTTCTTCCTTTGCAGGACAGGCTGCGGGGGGCGAGTAGGGGGCTATAGTCCCAGCAGTGCCTATAGAAAGGAAGGGTCTTGTGCCGCGAGGGCTGTGTCCAGGAGCGGATGCTGTGCGTTCCTCAGGCGCGGTGCCGATGGAGGTGCTAGCGGCGCTCTCAGAGTACCCCTTGTAATGTCTATAAATGGAGGGTGGTACTGGCCCTGGAGGTTGGGTAGGCAGAAGTCCGAGTTAGCTGGGCACAGTTCCAGAATCGACTCTACATTGAAGATTCTCTCATGGGTGCCTGGTAGAGGACAGGGACCTAGAGACTCAGAGCCTCTGGTGTCAGGAGTGGCCTGGGAACTGGCTTCTGGAGTATCTGTTCCCCGAGTGAGAGCAGCGATACTCATGGCTGCACGAGCGCTGGTGTCGCTTATCATAGGATGAAAATTTCCACTAGTGACGCAGTGGGCAGCAACTACAGGGGGAAGGGCTCCTATTCCTGTATCTGGGAGACCGAAACCCTCCGTCGGTGCCAGGTGGCTCCTGGCGGTACTGAGGTGATCTGGATCAGCGGGGGGAGAGATGCGGTGATCTTGAGCAGCAATCTGGAGGCGGTAGAGGAAGGAGGAGGAGATGGAGTTGTCGGGGGCTCGTCTTCCGAGAAGACAATTTCTACCGTGATCGATCTTGGGGAGAAGGCGTTCCTGTCGGAATCAGAAGAGGTTGGAGACCTAGGTCTCCTCCTCTTTTTCTTCCTGGGCTCTTCTAGGAGAATCGTGGTGTCCCTGTCATCAGGCAGCGGGGGGCGATGCCGAGTGCGGCGGCGGAGTCGGTGCTGCGGGTTGTGCCACCGTCAGTGAGCCAGATACCCTGGATGGCATTGGGGACGTGGTGGGCGGTGCCGGGAGTGGAAGCAGGGGCAGAAGCCATCAGTGATGGAGATGGGCAGCTGGTACTAAGTAGGTGAAGCCCGGTCTAATAGGGCCCCTTTTTGTGAGGATGTCATGGAGCCGCCCGGGTGGAGTGCACTGAACAGTCCTTGCAGGACTTTGTATCGTGGGCGTCCCCGAGGCACCCGACGCCCCTGTTGTGTTGGTCTGTAATCAAGCAGGGAGCTGGACAAGAGAGGCACCTCTGGAAACCGGACTGCTTGGACATGAAGGTCTGAATCCCAGGGATAGGTTTGAAGAACCACAACGGGCAGGGAGCGCTAAGCCCCAAGTACTTAGTTATAAGCTAACAGCGAGCTAACTAACTATGCAAAAAACATTTTTTTACACTAGTAAAAACTATGCTGACGAAAGGGAATGCTTGGAAATAAGTGCAGGAGCTTCCAAGGAAGAGAGGTGGGAGAATCTGCCTCCCCACCCTCCTTTTATTTCCCTTGCAGGATCGAAAGCCCATGCTTAAGGAGAGGGAAGAGGTGGGAGCAAAAGGAGTGCTAAAGGCTAGACTGTTCCAGGCAATCTGCCTGAAAACTGTCAACAAATTAAAAAAAAAGAGTTTCTGGGTCGCCTGCAAAGCAGGAAGAGATCCCGTGAGCAAGAATCCTGGAGTTACTCAAAGAAGAAACAACTCTTTCAGGTAATGCAGCAGTGATGGCCCATAGATCAAACCAATTGTTGTTAACCATTTCTATAGTGCCTCTTAGGGTTCAAAGTGATTTATAATCTTTATCGAGTTCCTCCCTCACAACCACCCTGTGAGGTAGCTCATTATTATTCCCATTTTACAGGTGGGAAACCGAGGCAGAGACCTGCGCAAGGCCACTCTGCGAGTTCGTGGCTAAGGTGGGTTTTGAACCCTGGTCTCCGAAGGCTCTAGCCCAACACCTTAGCCACTAGGCTATACCGGGGGCTCTCTAATTCTAAAGGGATGGCTCAGCTGCCTCAGCAAGCGGGAATCCTGGTATTCTGTCTGTACTTGGCCATCTCCTGTGGGTGTTCAGTACCAGAGCAGAAGAGCCACCAGGCAGGTCTGAAGCCCTCAGTGTAACAGATGTCAGCCCCAGGGGAGAGAAACAAATTCCCAAACAAGCTGTCTGCCAGGCCAATGTTTCCACAGCAAGCGGCCCTGGATGGGCTCGGCGACCCGTACCTCTTCCACCACCACTCTGAACTTGCTCTTTGTGCTGAGGACAGGCTTCACGCCCGAGAGCCACTGCACACTAGAGAAGACTTTGGAGGGGACAATGAGAACTTGTCCAGGATAAAAGACATAGGAGTCATCAAAGAAAAGGCCCTGGAAGGGAAGAAAGAACAAAAATTGTGAGTCAGAGAGCAGCTGATCGCCTGGTCACATTCTATCGCCCCTGGTATTTGGGTCCTGGATTTTTCTCCTCTCCTTTTCCATCGCTCAGGATATTCATGGGGGGGAGGGGGGGAATTGGCTGCAAAGTCCCCCTGCTCCCACAGCTTATCCCTCTGCTGAGTCACCATCTCAGCTGCTATAGCAACCAGCTGAATGTCACAGGCAGGATTAGGACTTGGTGGGGAAGTGGTGGAGGTTCTTTGCAAAATGCTCACCCTCAGCCCCCTGGAAGACCTTGATTTCATACAAATACTCATAGTAGCAGAGGACCAGCTCTAGTAAGCCAAGCACTGGGGTGGGAGCCAGAGACGCTCTCTCACTCTAGCCTTGTTTCAGACACCTGTGCCCTCTGCCAACTCGCTGGTCTCCTCTCACTTGGTTTCTCCAGTTGTACAAGGGAAATCATTATCACCTCCTTAATGCAGCCACTGGGTAGGATTTAGGTAGCGTTTCAACAGTGCTCTCACCAACTTCCGTTGGTGACAGGACACAAGCGTTTCGGTCACATAGTGCCCTTCCTCAGACTGTAGTTCTGCCTCCTTACATACCTGAAGAAGGGCTCAGAGAAGTCCACAAGTCTGCACATTTTCACCAACGGAAGATAGCTTGGCAAAAGCTACCATCTAAACTACTCTCTCTTTTACGTATGGCCCCAACAGCAACCTCATTCTCTCTAGACTATAGTTTTTTAAATATATAAAGCTTTCTATAGAAGCAGTAAGACTCCTAGGCACTCTGCTGACTAGGTTTTCAAAGTGGGGAGGGGAGTGTGTGTGTGCGCATGCACACGAAGGACCCCAGCTGGCAAATATCTAGCTCCCTCCACACACTGACTGAGGTAGGGAGAATCTCCAAAATAATGGGCTGGCAAGGGAGAGAAAGAGAGGGGGCGAGGGGACACAATGGGTGGGAAGGGGGGAGCAAGATGTATGGGGGGGCTCAACTCCGCCAAGTGGGATGGGAGGCATGGTTCAAAAACGTTTGGTAACCACTTGTCTATTGTACGAAGTGAAGGCAAGGTGGGAGCCGAGCTGGGAAGGAAGTGCTGCAATCAAAGTAAGTAACAACTAGAAACGTATGTACCAAGTAGCTAGATTTTATGTACTGAAGATTTCAAATTTAGCAGTTTGCCAAGGGCACGAGATGGACACTATAAAACCTAACCCTTTAGGGGATGAGAATTTATTAATTGGCGTTATAGGAAAAAAAAAAAAAATAGCTTCAGATTTATTTATTTTTGAGCGACAATTTTTTTTTGGGGTAGCTCTTCAGTTTGAGAAAGCCCAAATGTAGTATTGATTTCAAGAATACCATGAGCACACCCCTGTAGGGGTCAAGATAACGTTGAGAGACACAGAAACAGCTCAGATGAGCTTGTTTACTGGGCCAACCTTGGTTAAGGGAGCATATACAAGCTTTCAGCCCACACTGGGCCTTTCCTCAGGCACGTAAAAAGTCAGAACTATAAAAAGGTTACAGAACTGAACAAAGGGCTCTGTGGCCTAAAAACATGCATATTCTCAGCACCCCTATCCCCAACTTCTATGCAGCCCTCAGAGCTTGGAGTAATTTTCAAAGTGGCCCCTAGGTGGGAAAAGATTCCCCACCCTTGCTGTAGACGTAAGGGAATGCACTCGAGAGTAAGACACGTCTTCATCGTCTAGATCCATGACTTGGGGACCTCCCTTTCCTTCCTTCCTCCCTCCCACCCCCCTCTTCTCCGGCTGGTACAGCTTGTACTCATTTTCAAAGTGGCTGACAGGAGGGAAAACTGTGGCTCTAAGCAAAGTAAAATTTTCTGTCCTCAAAACTTTGAATTAAAAACGATCAGGAAAACAGAGCGGCTTACTGAGTCGCTGACATTGGGGCAGACATCATAGAGTTTTGCTCCATCTTCTGTGCTCATAGAACACCTGGGGGGGAGAAAAAAAGTGGTCTTGGGAAACAGAGTTTGTGAGGGTAAAGGAGAGTCACTCTTGCAACAGCAACCACCACATACATCTGCAAACTGAGGCTAAGCCAGATTTCCTGCAAACAGAACTGACAGTGGGCTCTTTGGTGCTGGCTACGACTGAACCGTTGCTCCAAGTAGATGCTAGGTCTGCAGCAGTGGGTAGAGAGACAACTGTTGCATGTTGCCAAGTGGATAAAACATGCACTCCTTAGATGTCTATGCATTATAAGGATAAGACATAAGGGGCTGTTCGAGTCAGACCAATGGTGCATCTTAGCCCAGTATTGCCACAACCTGACAGCAGCAGGGTTTCAAATCCAGCTCTCCAGGATGCCCGGCAGAGGCCTCACCCAGGCGTGCTACCAGAGATCCTGAATCGGAGATGCTGGGGGTTGAACTTGGAACCTTACACATGCCAAGCATGCGCTCTACCACCTGAGCCACTTCCCACCCCGTGTTAATCATTGGGGGGGAATCAGTACTAATGGGGATGTCATCCTGAGGCTGAGCAGTTTGGTTATAGGTTTGTACCGTTCCGTGTTTATGCAGCCAGACTATGGGCTCTGTCCACCAGGGCGAGTTCTTTGGAATTCAGCATAAACACGGGAGCACAGCTCTACTTACCGCGACTTCTGTGACTGCTCATCTTATTCTGATTGTGGCTTCCCATCATTCCCTGAAAGTTACTAACTTACTATTCCTGGCAGACTGGTCTCCCTCCTCCCCACCTGAGAGTTGGAAAAAGGGGAACAGGGAAACACCTGGCCAGGACTGTTGTCAGGAGGGGTGCAGGAAATCCTGGATTTTTCTTAGTATGTGAAAAACCTTTCCCCTGCTTTTTATTTTAAATGGGTGAAAAGGCTAGCTTGCAGGAACTACCGGGGATTAATGCGCATTAACTCCCAAAGGTTTAAGCTGGAAAGCAAGGTTTAGCAATCATTCCAAAGTCATCACATGCATTTCTTGTAAGGTGCGATAGGATTAATTCACTTTTCAGCCTGCCTTAATTGTTGCAGGAGGGGACAGAGGTGATCTCTCCCACAGGGATGAATCCCCCCCCCCACTGCCTGCCTGGGACAAGGCACTGTTGACAATTAAAATGCACAAACAAATTCCCACAACAAAGAGTACAGGAAGGAGTAGAGTCTCTTGTGAATGCAACCTCAGTCACTTAATGAAATTGACCAGATTCCAGTCCTTCACATCTAGCAATTCAATCCAGCCCAAGGTGAAACTGACCAGTGTAAGAGGAGCCTGCCATACAGCCCAGGCTGGGCTTTCTGCTCCTGCCTGATTGCTGTCAGGAGGAAAAAACAGGAAGCCCCATCTTAGGATTTCCTTGCTCCCCCTGCAGATGGGTCTCCCCACCTTTGTAAGAGGAAAATCACCACAAACAGCAGAAGTTTCCGCTTCAGCACAGGGTGGGAAGATTGGGAAATAATTAACCATGGAGAGAGACGGGAAGCAGAGGAATGTCTCCAACATAGCTCTACGGTGGCCTGTTGATCAATGTGTCTCATGGCAGGCAGGGTGGTGAAACTGAGCAGATGTTAATGGTGCAGATAGGTTTCAGGCGGCAAACCCATGTTTACTCCACAGCAAAACCCGTGGAGACTCCCATGGACTCTAATGCTAGATGGTTAGAACGAACGAACAGCAAGTGCTATGTGTTGAGTAAAGGCTGCTCCATTTTAAAGCAGGGCATGACATGTAGAAAGGAAGGGGGATGCTGGATGAGGCCATTTACAGGCCAGTATTCCAAATACTCTCAGCCAGGGACCTGTCTTCACCTTGTCTTCCCCGCAAATGAATGGGGAAAACAGTGAACTCGGGGCCCCTGTTCTCAGCCATTTGGAGAAGGAAATTTAAGGAACCAAACTCTTGGAAGTTAAAGGAAAGTTTGGGTCATGTTTACTTTAGACAACACGTTCTTAAAGTGAAAACCTGCAGCGGCATGACATTTCAAGGGATTCATGGGCAGGAAGATGCGTTGGAATAGATATCCCTTTTATAGCACGTCCGCACATGGGTTAACAAGGGGCACACAGGAGGGGCTGTAAATTGCATGACCAGGAGGAAAGGGCTGTTTCGATTTGATAAGAAACCTGGACTTACAGTTAAAAAGCTCACAAACCCAGATTAATATGCCCTTGAAATGCCTTTTTGTTTGGGTAATCCTAGGAAGGTACCAAATGGAAAGATGCAATGTTAAGAGTCAAAGAAATGATGGAGCCTTTCTGTGCTTCAGAAGTGCTCTCTCCAGGAGCTGGAAGTTGCTTAGTCATCCCAGTAATTGCTACGCAAGCATTAGGTCAAGCATGCTTGGTTAGCAGTACGGGGGGAAAAAAAGGATCAGGTTACCAAGCGAGGTATTTGCTCGAGAAACATTGTCGTACCTGGCTCCGTTGGAGAGCTTCAGGATGATTTGGTTCTTCAGGTCGTAGACTTTTCCTAGCCAGCAGTCATAGGCTATGTAGTCACCATACATGAAAGGCTGAGAAGACAAAAAGGGTACACGCAGTTAAGACTGGAAGATGACAAACTGCTCCCTTGGAATGCCGTGTAAGCCAGCCAAAGCTGCCACCAGGTCAGCTGCCTCTTCTGCTCAGAACCAACAGCAGAGTCTTCTGGAGACAGATTTACTTTGCCTGTAGACTAACATGATTGATGCCTGCGTTCTCAAGGCAAAATAAATAGTTTTGTCTTTGTTTTGTTTTTTTAGTTTTTTCCCCTTCTAAATTCACACGGTTTGGAAGGGGACAAAGTGTCCTCCTTGCTCTTCTGGAGAACCACCGTGCAAAGGATTTATATACAGAAAGCAGAACTGCCAGGAAATCTTGTGTCCTGTCTGACTAAGTCAGGGATAGCAACGGTCTCAGTTTTGTGGGTCTGCCCCAAGCAGAATACAGGGGCCAATCCCAATCATTTGGGCAAGAGAAGCGGGCTCTAATTCTGACCCAAGCCATGCTTAATTTGTGTGTTTGTTTTTTTTAAAATAAAGTGGCAGGATCGAGCCTGTCTTAGAATTCACACTATCCTAGGTCATATTCTGACAAACAGCATTAAAATCAAAGTATTTATATCTCATCCTTCTGCTAAGGCTCAGGGCTGCTTACAACATTTAAGGCGGCATAAAAACATATATAAATACCCTTAAAAAAAAATCCAACTCCACCCAATCCTATCCCTGGCCTGTCAAACGCCTGGCCAAACAAAAGTGTCTTATATCACTTTGTGGAAGATGAACAGACTTGGGCTTGTTTTCAAGAGAAATGGTTACCAATTATCATTGCAGTAACCTATTTCACTTTGGTGGTGTTCCAACAGCTGAATGGAAGTAGCTTCCCCAATGCCAGTCCACTCTGCCTGAGGGGTGGAGGAGAGTCTTGACCCACGCAGAGACTTGTGCAGGCTATGGGTTTATGTCCTGGCACAGAGAGTGCAACAGGAACTCTCTCCACCCCGCTGACGGGATGTCGACCTCCAGCGGGATGGAAGGGAGTCTGGCTTTGCTGTCTTTACCTCGACTGCAGGTCTCTGCCCAGGTGGAAGAGTGCGCAACCAGATCCCCGCCCCCATACGAATTGTTACGTCAATATACAATCTGAAGGGGAGTAAGCACTCCTGGATTTTCAAGAGTACCTCTCTTTCTACTCTGCAATTACTTCGGTTTAGTACTCTGCTCACATCTCACTTTGGGTGAGTGACAGCCAAAATAAGATGCAGCTACATCCTGGTAGCGATTTGTTGAAATGTGGCCTCAAAGCATCGTGGGGTAATCTAGAAGAGCGGGTGGAGCTGTCCTGCCAATCCTCCTCACTTCACCAACCTGGTCCCGCCCGTTTTGCCAGCTCTTAACCCAGGGCTGACACTGTCATTCAGCCCCAACCTCTTTGGGGGGAAAGACCGGGAGCGAGGCTGGTGCTTCTAGATCCAGCCTTGGTGGCACCTTGGCAGAGCAGCAGAAGCGACAGGGTCTGGAAGAGGGTGCTAGGAGTGACCCACGGCACAAATTAAGCCCTAGAACCAAGTCCCCATCTCTGCTCTATTTAAGCCGTAACAGGATGGCAGCAATATTTTACAAATTATTTTGGAAACTTTTTTTAAATTTTGGGGCCAAAGCTATTCTAGACTCGGAGGAAGGAGTCAAAACAGGTTTCTTCCCCGCCTCCCAGCAAGCTCTGCTCTCCAGTTTTGACAAGCAACAGTGAAAATCCTTAGATCTCCACTGACCTGGAAATCCCCTACCTGCTCAGAAATGAGGGGGGACACTGGGAGAGCAAGGTGGTGACCATTCACACTTCCGTGGCTCTTTTAAACATTCTTGGAACCTGTCGATACAGCAGCTTTTAGATAACGTAGGCCAGGATCCTACAGTTGCCATGGTCAGAGGATTAGACCAGCTAATTGCAAGGCAGAAGCTTCTTGCCCCAAAAGAATCCAGGTGTGTGATCAGAAACACAAGGGGCAGGGAGGAAGGCTGAACACCCCTCTTCCAGAAAAAAAAAACCCTTAAGGTGCAGCTGGGCTACAGGAGCTGTCATCTGATGGCAAGGAACAGCTTGCTACTCCATGTAAAAGCCTAGGATACGTCATCTCAAGATGGATCAGCCCCACAGTTCCCTTGCTTCCCTGTTTTGCAGAACGACTGGGGCTCTATTCTCACCCAGATGTGCTGAAGATCTCTGCTGTTGACAGGATACAGGATACAGTTGGTCCCCACTAGCTTAACGGCACATTCGATGTTGACATCGATTACTGTCCCGCACTGGCTGTCCTGGAAAGAAATAGCAAGAAACAATGGTCAACAACTGGGACTGCTTGTCGTCTCAACTTGTCGTCAAGTAAAAGATGAAGCTCTGACAGCCCTGAATGTTAAAGCCCTTGCTTTTTAAAAAAATTAAATAAATTGAAATAATACGAAAGATATAGAAGAAACCTATGTATGAAATACACATAATCGTCTTGGCAGCTTCACTTTGCTGCTCTCCCGCGTATATACCTGTTTATCTAACCAATAATACATACAATACCAAAAGGAAAAGAAAGAAAGACATTTCTCTCGAATGTACAATCTTCCATCCTTAGATATGGTTAGATGTAACCTTCAAATTGCTTTAAGGTTAAAAGAGGTTTGTGTCTTATCCATGTCTATATGCTCCAGGTTTCATAGACCGTCTCCAATGTCTCCTGCAGACCGAGATCCTTTCCATTGTTAATACGTGCCAAAGTCTCTGTATCCAGTCTCCGATTGTCAGGCCCCCTGGTGTTTTCCGAATGGATGGCTGCTAGGATCATCACCCTCCCTGCTGGAACTTTAGAGCGCTTCTCTAGTTCCTTGGCCCACAGCCCCAGCAACGCTAACTGTGGCGTGAAAGGTATCGTAGTTCCAGTATGCATCTCTATTTCCCCCCATATTTTTTGCCAAAAAATTTATTTATTATTGGACAATCCCACCATTGGTGCAGTGAAGTGCCTATCGGTCCACAGTCCTGCCAACACAGATTACTATAACTCCTCTTTGCCTGGTGGAGCCTCTGCGGAGTTAGCTAGACTCTGTGAATTCATTTTATTTGCGGCTCTCGAACCATCAGGGAGCCAGCACATTTCTGCATACGGGTCCAAAGTTTGGTCACATGCTTGTCTGTAATCGGAAGATTTAGCTCCTCACTCCACACAGAAATGTATCCCGCATCTGGGAGGTGGAATAAATTTCTGATAATCGGGTAGAGCCTGGAAATAATTTTTCTTTGCGGAGTATAGTTGAACATCTCCCATTCTATAGGGTGTGGTTTCCTTACAAAGTCCGGCTTATTTCTTGGCTGCATTAGGTAGCTATGTAATTTAATATAGCACCACCCATCCATTCTTTCCCCACATTTCGTCTGTAACGTATCTCTAGTTAATATAGCCTCATTCACATAAACGTGCCTGACCTGCCAAAGGCCTTTTTCCCCCCACCTCTCTCCAACACTGCTTTCTCCCTTCCGCTCAGGGAGAGCGCCTCACAGAGCACTGCCTTCAATGGGGACCTGCCCTGGGCAATAGCCGCTTTATAGTGACACATTTTCCAGATTCTAATCACGTTATCAATAAACAGGTGCAATATTTTATTTTTTATTTGTATTTTAGGAGGGGCGTCTTCCATTAAATAGGGTCTGAACGTAGTAATCTGTACAATTTGTTTTTCCAGATTCACCCAAGCAGGCTCCCTTCTGTCCTCATACCACAATTTTACACCCCTCAATACAGATGCCCAATAATACAATTTAAAATTTGGGACATTAAGACCACTTTTTTCTGTTGATGTTAATGCTAAAGCCCTTGCTTTAACCACAAAACAAGCACAAAGAAAGTGCCCCCCACACACCCACCCCATCCCTCCTGCACAAGTTTTCCAATCATGCTCTGGAGGAATTCACGTCTCCAAACAAAATCAGTAGTGGATTGAAGTCAAGGATAGGGAGAAGCCAACCAGAGAGCAAAGTCTTTTATCCCTTCCTCCCGCTCCTAGTTTTAAACAGCTGCGGCTGTTTGCGAGCTGCCTCTGAACTCCGCTCCCCCCTTTGCACAATGAGACAGCTACTTTGGCTGGTGCAGTAAAACAACGGATGCCTGATCAGCCACTTGCATCCAGTGTGGATCACATCAGCGTGCATGGAGGCTTGTTGGGAGCCAGATCAGTATCACCGCTTTTGAGAGTGTAGGCAAAGGTTGGCTACGCATCTGTCCATGTCCTCCCCCACCCCCCTGCAAGGAGGGAGGATGTGTATAATAGGGATGCCCGCTGTATGCCGCATTGGGCATCTATATTCACTGGGAACTGTAAGGCAGCGAAAGCCCAGGACTGAGCATGCCCAGCGGAGAGGTTTAGAGCTCTCTGAGACTAAGTGCCTGGACAGGAAAGCCCTCAGGCATGTTCAGTCGAGGGATGAACTGAGCATACCCAAGCTGTATGGAAGGGCCTTACTCAGTAGCCCAGAGGTGGCGTAAGAGCAGGATGTAACTCCTGGAGCTCCTCAGAAACCTGAAGCCGCTCCCAGCTGAGGACCACATGCAGATACATCAGCTGCTTGACTCAGATGTGACTTTATAGACTTTATTTACTTGCCTGGACTTAGAACTGTGACAAAGGCTGCTTTCACACCTTAAAAAATGGGCTATTATAACAACTAGAGATAATACCGGGTATTATAATTCTGCAATTTTTTGTCACGTGTGAGTGCACTATTACCCTTTCATGCTGCAAGATCTCGGGTCGTTGTAAAAGCCACATTTGGTAGCTCTTACAATGACCCAAGATTTCGCAGCATAAAAGAGGAATAGTGCATTCACACATTACAAAACTCCAGCAATTATAATACCCCATTGTTGTCATGTCATGTGTGAAAGCAGCCTAAGGGCTTTTGCCCTAGGAGTCCTTATGGGAGTACCGACACTACTGGTGGCATAAGCCTGGCTAAGAGGGGAGACTGGAGACCATGACCAGAGGTCCCACCATTGGTGAGGGCTCTGGAGAGAGTGTACACACGCTGGGGCAGCACCCAGAGCGAAGGTGCTGTGTGACCCGGGCGGGGGGGGGGAGAGAATGTACGTATTCCCCAAAATAGCTCCCAGTGTCCCAAGGCTCTGGAGGACCCCGTCACAATGTGACAAATGCAAATAAGGAAATAAGGAGTGGATGAGAAAATAGTGCTATCTGAAAGTATATAATTCCCCCAATTTATTCATTAAAAAATGCATCACTGGTACACGAGAAAAAGTCTAAGCAGAAGAATATGGTGCAGACTAAGGCCCATCTCTCTATGAGGAGCTAAATCCACGTGGAACCTTATTTTTATAGTGTTCCCCTGCCAAATGGTGGCCAAGGCACTTCACACATAAAATATAATATAAAACCCACTTTAAAACAATTTAAAAAGGGGAACGTAAAAAAGGAGGGCAAAGTACATGAAAGGGAACCAGCAGTGAATAATAAAAGCAGCTAGAGAATTAATAAGTCTTCAGGTGCTTTTTAAAGGCGAGGGAGGGAGGAACCAAGCTGAGCATCCGGAGGGAACAAGTTACACACTAAGTGGCCCTGCCACAGCAAAGGCTTGATTGCCTGCCAACTTACAGCGTGATGGTGGGATCCCCAAACCAGGGGTGGCTTCTGAGTGCTGATGACCATCAGGGCAAGCTTGGCTCCAGGAACAGAACTTGAATACAGCCTGGGTCTATTGAATTCAATTTGCTGCTCTACAGGGAAGCCAAGGCAGAGACCGCAGGGCAGGCAATAATAGGATCATACGATGATTGAAGCAGCCCTTAAACTCGTACTTCGGAATCATTCACACATCAGGAGAGGGTAGTAGGAGGCAAAGTATGTACTCCAGAATGAGGAGGAGTTCATAATCCCTTTTGCTCTCTAAATCCTCGTTTGTAGCGTGAACCCTTTCTGTGTTCGGGTGGACCGGACTTGGCGCAAGGTAAATAAAGTCATTGGAGGGTCCGGTCCGTTGCAGCACCTCTTCCAAGTAGAGGTGTTTATTGCACAGTAAATTCGGTCTATTTCAACTACTATGCCTAACCCTCAAAAGTTCTACTCCCAAAAGAACAGTGGTGCAGAGAAAGCGCTTCCCAAATATATCTATGGGCATCTGAACTCATCGACTCATTCGAGGAGTCCCGGGGTAATTTCTCCAATGCTGACTCCGCTTTGCTGGTGGAAAGGTTAAGCGCGCGAGATGAATTTTAATGTGGCTTGGTTCCGTTGCAGTCCTTTGCAGGGGGAGGTCAGCTGGAGTGCAGAACTAATGTACGTGAACCAACAATTGTTCCCAGGTAAGACAATTCTGAGAGATCACCAGACAGTGGCTCTCTGGATTTGCTCTATTTTAGATCCCCACACCTGCTTGCAACCAAGCTAAGCACCTGCAACCTGTCAGCTTCAGGCAAGTCTCTCTTAGGCTCCCCTCCCACTTGTCCATTCTAGATTGTAAGCCCCTCGGGGCAGGGACTCCTCTCCGACACCTGTTCAGCGCACTGCTGGTGCTATATCAAACACAACAACATGCTCCAACACAACAAGAACACAGCACTTACACTGGAGCTCATGTGTCTAACCACATCCCGAGGAACCACGGAGCGATCTTCGAGCTTCAGCTAGAGGGAAAAGAGAAAAACAACAAAGGAATCAGAGCTTTGCGACATCGTGAGAAAGTTGGTCAGAAACGAATACAAAGGCAGGAGTAGAATTCGGCTGCCCATATTTAACATTTCCATGGCATTGGCTTTCACTGGCAAAGCTCTACTGCTTTTTACAGACACCAATTAGCCCTTGCCACGCTCAAGAAGCCAAGCAGAGCCATTTTGCAGAGATTGGAGCACGATGGTTAAGATGATTTGTCCAAAGTTATGTTGCAAGTCAAAGTCAGAAATAGATTATTAGAAGAGCCATACTGGGTCAGATCAAAGGTTCATTTAGCCCAGCATCCCGTATCCAAAAGTGACAGTTTCGGATGCTTCGGGGAAACGCACAACGGGTTCTAATGGAGTGACCCGTTCCCAGCTATCCGTGTCCAAACATGACTAATAGCCCGCTACAGACCCAGTCTCTAAGAACTAATCTAATCCATTTAGTTATGCTATTGGCCACTGCGATATTCTCTGGCAATGAGTACCACACGTTAATAGGACCCAGCTGGTTGCGCCAGAGAATGAGCTACGCTCTACTAACCCTCTTATGTTGGAGGGAGGGTGCAGTAGGAACGAGGTTACGCTGCCTAATGCCTCGCCACATTCTAGAAAAACCTTTATGCACCTAGACTTGTCAAGCCGGACTCGGGACACCCCCAAAATTCTGGGTTAACACCATGTGTCAGGGCAAGTCTCAGAAGTCCAGGGATCTCAGCGAGCCAACTTGTGTCCTGGTGCTCTCTGTAGCAGGAAGCTCTCGCTGTAGTATTTATGCACTAAATGGTATGTAACATACGTAGTGCTGTATTACTGGGTCAGACCAATGGTTTATCAAGCCCAGTATCCTGTCTCTGACAGTGGCCAATCTCAGTCGCTTGGGAGAAGTACCCAACAGGTCACAATGGGCAATTCATTCTCTCTTCCATTCCCCAACAAGAAGAGGTTACATCCCCAAAACCGACTTGGCTAATAGCTATTAATGGGCCTATCCTCCAAGAACGTCTCCATTGTCAAACTAGCTATGCTGCCAACCTTGACCACTCCCTCTGGCACAAGTTAAGTGCCGAGTAAAAGAAATACATTCGTTTTAAAAAAATCTGCTGCCAGTTAATTTCACAGAGCGCCCCTTGTTCTAGTTACAGTTAGAGACGGTAAAAAAACAGTCCCTATTTACGTGTTCCTCACCACTCCAGATTTTATGAACTTCTATCATATCCGTTCTGTCGTCTCTTCTCCAAGCTGAAGAGCCCCAACCAATCAAGCTTCTCTTCATACGGGAACTGTTCCAGACCCTAGATCATTTTTGTTGGCTTTTCCTGTACCTCTGCTCGTTCTATTATGTCTCTTGTGAGACGGGGTAACCAGAACTGCACACAATACTCCAGGTGGGGTCATACCATAGACATAGAGGCATTAACATATTTTCACCTTTATTCTCTATCCGTTTCCAAAGGATTCCTAGCAGGGTTTGGTTTTTTTTGACGGCCGCTGCAGGATTTCAATGTATTGTCCACAAGGACGCCAATATCCCTCATTTAGATCCCAGCATTATATACATATGGGTTATTTCTCCCTCCTTGCATCACTTTGCTCTTGTCCACATTAAATTTCATCGGCCACTTAGATGGCCAGTCACCCAGTCTCACAAGATCCTCCGGTAATTCTTCACAGTCCGCTTGGGTTTAAAGAGCCTTGAATAACTTTGGGGCATCTGCAAATTGGATCACCCCGACTCTTTACTCCCTTCTCCAGATCATGAACGACTATATTAAACAGCCAGTACAGACCCCTAGGGCACTCCACTAATATAATGCTGCAATTGCTAACACTGCAGCAAAAACCAGACAATCTAGAATATGGGCACTGAGCGGAAGTGTGTGTCTTCATCTCATTTAGCAGCCCCGTAACCCAAGCCAGGCTAACACGTGTGCAACAGAGCAGAGATTTTCAGCCTGGTATGCAGGAGCACCAAAGTGCTCGGGGATGGTTTGAAAGTGCTCCCCAAACCAGCTGTCAGGAGTACTTGGGAGCACTTTCACACACGAGGCATTGAACTGAACTGAATTACAGAGGGGGAGACTTAATCTATGCAAATTTATGCAATTCATGCAAATGATGCAGTGCTCCCAAGTAGTCACATACATCACTCCAGTGCTTGTGACTGAAAAAAGTTTGAGAACCTCTGCCACAGACCAATGTAAAAAGCAGAGGTTAAGGATTGCTGGATAAAGCCCCTTTATCCTGTAGGCAAGGTTTCTCAAAGCACTTTATAACAATGAGTCAGAATTAGTTTCATAGTGACTGTGGCAGCTAATGGAGCAGCTCGACAGCCCGTTATATGCTCCATGAGAGCTCTCCCCCAACTTTTGGCATGAGAAACCACGTTTGGGAGACAGGTAGTTCTCAACACTTCTCGCAACTCCTCCAGTTGTTCACTGCACAAAAGTCTTACGTTCTGCAACCAGTGAAGCCAAATTCTGCAAATTCACCATGAACATTAATATTTGCATAATTAACGTGATTAGCATAACGCTGCATGCTGGGAAGCCAATTTGCAACAGGTTTGACATCGAATCACAACTTTGCTAATCAAACGACTCAAATCCTCTGGAATTTCAGTACCCCAGACTTCCCACCTCATATTAAAACCCNGGGGGGGGGGGGGGAAGACACCCTACCCTGCTCCTTTGTCCTTAGGAGGGCTCATAACGGAGACGTGATTCCAGTCTGCCCAGCAGTAGATAATCTAGCATCTTTTCCTAGGCCAGAGAGAACAAGTTGCAAGGTCTCAAGACCAACAACTTACTCATGGGTCAAGTTAAAATGTCACTATATCCAGGGACCCATACTCACTGCCACCAACGGGGAAACCTCCGTGAACACGGGTCCCTGACTACATCAACACATTCACTTACCCCCGCCCAAAAAGATCAGTAAGACGACAAAAGTATTATTAAATAAATTCATACTGTAAACCAGGGGTGGGGAACCTCAGGCCCAGAGGCCAAATATGGCCTGCAGCTAGGTTTTTATTTGGTCCCTTTCCAGTGCCTGGATCCAGTTCCTACCTCCAAGCATTCAAAACCCCAGGTATGGAGCAGAGAGGAGGACCTACACCCCTCCCCCTAGGATCCGGACTCTCCTTTTCTTGAGCGCCCCCCCCTAAGCACCCTGTCCCCAACTTTGATGCAGCCCTCGAAGCTTGTACTTATTTTCAAAGTGGCCTCTGGGAGGGGCAACACTCCCCACCCCTGCTGTAAACATACGCCCTCGGCCAAGGTTTCTATAGGAAGTCTACAACATACATGCTCTGATTGAGCACACGTACGGTATTGCCCTCCAAGGGAGAGGCTAACCCAGATGCGTCATCATCTCATCCATTTCTCTGCCCCACTTGCAGCTGCCACAATCCAATACTTTTATTTATTAATGAGCACAGTCCATTACGAAACCTGGCTGACAGCTGGCTTGCTGTCCTCATCTCAGAGAGCAACGTCTGTTACTGGAAACAAGAAGGTGCGGACTCTGAAGCGCCGACACCACACGAGAAGGGAAGGAATTTGCCTGTCCTTTGTACATTACTGTCCTTTCAAGCTGGTTGGGTTATTCCGCGAACCCTAGATCTAGAATAAAAGTCATAGGAGGAAAGGCCAAGGGCACGTTTAGCCGAAAGAAGAGAAGATTAAAGGGGGGGGAGGAAGAGGGCAGGACATGCTGACAGTTTTCCAGATATTCAAAAGAACGCCATATAAAAAGATAGAGACTCTGATCTCCATTGCTGGCGACCAGAAGCAATGGGTTTAATTTGCAGGAAGGCAGGGTTAAGATTCAGGAAAACTGCCCCACTAGAGAACACATCAGCAGTGGGACAAGCTGATTAGAGCAGGTGTGGAATCTCCCTGAGGTTTTCAAGGAAAAGACTGAATCAACATCTCTCAGGGCTGTTTTTTCCTATAGCGAAGGGGTAGGGAACCTCTTTCTTCCTAGGGGCCACTTTGAAAATTAGCACACGCTTCAAAGGCCACATAGAAACTGGAGGCGGGGGGTGCTTATGGAGTGCATTCTGGAAGAGGAGGGGCCAGTTCATGGAATCACCCCATATCATGGGCATGCCCTCATTTCTGCTCCCCTTACCCTGAACCTTTGCTTGTAGGTAGGAACTTGACCTAGGGGCCAGATCCAGAAAGTGCAAAGGGGGCCAAACAAAAAACTACAACAGGCTGCATTTAGCCCCCGGGCCTTAGGTTCTCCACCCCATTATAGAGCATCTTGTCTCAGGCCTTGGGGTGGGTTAGAGGATCCCGGATGTCCCTACATACTCTATAGTTCTAGCAGAGGTGGGGAACGTTGTGTGTCTGGAGGCCATATCACCAAGTTAAAATTGGTTACTGCACTGTGCTGAGAGCTGGTTGGGATGGGAGAACAGTGCAGCTTCCACCAATGAGCAATACACTTGGCACTGGTTGTTCATTATAGACACGTCTCTGCCGGAGGGAAGCTCACAATTCTACGAAGGACAAAGGAGGGGAGATAAGGTAAGAACTAGGACTGAAACTCAGTATTCAGAATTACTGTTTTTACAAAGTATTCGACTCCGTTTTACCGAGTAATTGGCCCGGTACTCAATACATTACTTGGTAAATCTTCGATTGAGTGGGGGGAGGGGAAACGGGCAGGAAGAGGAGCCAGGGACACATACCCCCTTTGTAGAGGCTTTTCCTGCCCTCGTATAAGGGGACTCGCTACTCTGAAAAATACGAAGTACTGAGTATTCAGTCACGTTACTGAGGACCAGCCAAACATTCGGGCCCAATCTTCGGAAACACTTGCATTTTTTTTAAACTCTTTGGTTCAGCCCTGGTAAAAACAGGGATACACACCCATGAAGCTGAGAAGTTGCAGGGGACCCTGAATGACAGGCAAGCAAAGGGAGTATCAGTGACCAATCTTTGGGGGTGAGGAGTTAGGGAAAGCCTGAAGGAAGAGGTAGGAGGGAAGGAGCAGAGCGAGAGAATTTGATGCACGTCTATCTTCAGAGAATAGTCATGCTACAGATTCTGCTCACACTAGTTGTCAGGGCCATTTAATTTTAAGAGGCCTAGGGCACTGAAGCGTTGATCCCTACCCTACCAGAAGTGCAGCTCGACAACATCCCTTCCTGAGGAACTGTGCATCTATGGTCTCTTGAATAAGCACGGATCAGAAGTGGGACAATGTATGTGTATCTAGCAATAACAGCTGCGATGTCCTGGTAGGAAACTCATGTTGTCCGTGGCCATGACTTTCCAGAAGCCAACCTGCGTTGAACGCATGGCCAAGCTGCATGGACAGCATTTACAAATGTAACATGGAACTTCGTGTTTGCGACCAGGACCAAGTAGCTAGCATTGCGTCAAGCAACACCCATTGTCTCAGTCAGGAGGATCCATGCTGTGTCTCTCTCCATTAGATATTCTAGATGCACTGAAAGTCTACAGGTAACTCACGAGCCAAGATTTCATTCTTCTGTTGTAAGCCATGTTTCTCGTGGGCTTGACCGTAATGAATCCCAGTATTGTGCCCATTAAAACAACGATCAGTCACAGCTTAATTAAGTCACAGAAGAGAAATGATTTGAGCACCCTCTGCTGCAATTAATACTTTCTTGTACATTCATCACGCTTTTTATTGGTGTCCACCCAACCTTATGCTCGAGAAATTCAAAAGACTGGGAGGTGAAGTGTCTCAATTGTCCAGTTCACAGCTACCCAAGGCAGAGACACAAAAATAGAAACTGAACTCCTTGCCAACAGGATCGGGATGATTATTCTTAGGCATTTCTATAGTACTTACAGTGTTCAAAGTGTTTTACAATTCTTATCTAGTTCACCTAAGAGGTGAAACGAATAGGCAGTTCAGTATTCATGGGTATTATTTGAACGTTTGTATAAGCATGCAACTAGCCAATTGATATCCACAAACAAAACTGGATATTTGTTTGTTTAGTTATTTGGTTTAATGCGTATGCAAAGTTGTGCAAAGTCAAATAGAACTAAGCTATCCTATGCTGATAGTAGAGCAGATATTCAGTCCATTGGAATTGGTTTGAAGCGGGTGAATTCAGTGAAGAGGACATTCACAATGAGTGTCAGGTACACGGCTTGCACTATATAAATAAGAAATCATTTTTCCACCTCTAATTTATCCTTGCACCAACCCTTTGCAGCTTGCACTCCCTACTGTTGGGACCCATTTTATCTTCTGCCCCAAGGGCCACACCAACCTAGATACACCCTCAAGTTCAACCTTCTGCCCGGAGGCAGGAGACTCCCATACCTAAAGATCCCATGTCCCAAATTAAAGCTTGTTCCACTACTGAGCCGTTCAGTGATTAGGAAGCTTTTCCAAAATGTTTAACCTAAACCTTCTTGCATTTTAGAACATCGCTTCTTGTCCCATCTTAGACAGCGGCGATGGAAAACAAAACCTTCTCCATCTTTTTACTGCATCCTTTTAAGTATTCGAAAGCTCTATATACCCCGCCCTCCCCCAATCTTAATCTTTTCTTTAAGATAAAGATGCCTAGTGCCATCAGCCCTTCCTCACAAGACATTCCAAAACCATGAGTGCTCTTCCCAAGATAAAAGTTGGCATTACTTTTGGTGTACTGACATGGGTCTCTGCACTTCCACAAGCTACGACAAACACTTGTCAATCAATAGAACCAGCTCCTTATTCCACCTGCTAAAGTGAAAGTTCAGAAATCTCCACAAAAGCTGAAAATGAGCCCCCTGACAGGGTGAGGAACGCAGAGAGGTTCCAGTCTGCGTGTCGGCCACGCCAACTGTTCCAGGGCAACCGTGCCTTGCTTGGTGTTCTGGCACACGTTAGCACGTTTGTCAATTTGAGAGGACACGTTTGGTTTATTATTCAGGATTTTAACACCCTTCCCCCACCTTAAATATTTGCAGCTTACCTTTAGAGAAGGGAAAGCCTTCTTGACTTTAAACATCTGTCCATGTCCTCCCCCACCCCCCTGCAAGGAGGGAGGATGTGTATAATAGGGATGCCCGCTGTATGCCGCATTGGGCATCTATATTCACTGGGAACTGTAAGGCAGCGAAAGCCCAGGACTGAGCATGCCCAGCGGAGAGGTTTAGAGCTCTCTGAGACTAAGTGCCTGGACAGGAAAGCCCTCAGGCATGTTCAGTCGAGGGATGAACTGAGCATACCCAAGCTGTATGGAAGGGCCTTACTCAGTAGCCCAGAGGTGGCGTAAGAGCAGGATGTAACTCCTGGAGCTCCTCAGAAACCTGAAGCCGCTCCCAGCTGAGGACCACATGCAGATACATCAGCTGCTTGACTCAGATGTGACTTTATAGACTTTATTTACTTGCCTGGACTTAGAACTGTGACAAAGGCTGCTTTCACACCTTAAAAAATGGGCTATTATAACAACTAGAGATAATACCGGGTATTATAATTCTGCAATTTTTTGTCACGTGTGAGTGCACTATTACCCTTTCATGCTGCAAGATCTCGGGTCGTTGTAAAAGCCACATTTGGTAGCTCTTACAATGACCCAAGATTTCGCAGCATAAAAGAGGAATAGTGCATTCACACATTACAAAACTCCAGCAATTATAATACCCCATTGTTGTCATGTCATGTGTGAAAGCAGCCTAAGGGCTTTTGCCCTAGGAGTCCTTATGGGAGTACCGACACTACTGGTGGCATAAGCCTGGCTAAGAGGGGAGACTGGAGACCATGACCAGAGGTCCCACCATTGGTGAGGGCTCTGGAGAGAGTGTACACACGCTGGGGCAGCACCCAGAGCGAAGGTGCTGTGTGACCCGGGCGGGGGGGGGGAGAGAATGTACGTATTCCCCAAAATAGCTCCCAGTGTCCCAAGGCTCTGGAGGACCCCGTCACAATGTGACAAATGCAAATAAGGAAATAAGGAGTGGATGAGAAAATAGTGCTATCTGAAAGTATATAATTCCCCCAATTTATTCATTAAAAAATGCATCACTGGTACACGAGAAAAAGTCTAAGCAGAAGAATATGGTGCAGACTAAGGCCCATCTCTCTATGAGGAGCTAAATCCACGTGGAACCTTATTTTTATAGTGTTCCCCTGCCAAATGGTGGCCAAGGCACTTCACACATAAAATATAATATAAAACCCACTTTAAAACAATTTAAAAAGGGGAACGTAAAAAAGGAGGGCAAAGTACATGAAAGGGAACCAGCAGTGAATAATAAAAGCAGCTAGAGAATTAATAAGTCTTCAGGTGCTTTTTAAAGGCGAGGGAGGGAGGAACCAAGCTGAGCATCCGGAGGGAACAAGTTACACACTAAGTGGCCCTGCCACAGCAAAGGCTTGATTGCCTGCCAACTTACAGCGTGATGGTGGGATCCCCAAACCAGGGGTGGCTTCTGAGTGCTGATGACCATCAGGGCAAGCTTGGCTCCAGGAACAGAACTTGAATACAGCCTGGGTCTATTGAATTCAATTTGCTGCTCTACAGGGAAGCCAAGGCAGAGACCGCAGGGCAGGCAATAATAGGATCATACGATGATTGAAGCAGCCCTTAAACTCGTACTTCGGAATCATTCACACATCAGGAGAGGGTAGTAGGAGGCAAAGTATGTACTCCAGAATGAGGAGGAGTTCATAATCCCTTTTGCTCTCTAAATCCTCGTTTGTAGCGTGAACCCTTTCTGTGTTCGGGTGGACCGGACTTGGCGCAAGGTAAATAAAGTCATTGGAGGGTCCGGTCCGTTGCAGCACCTCTTCCAAGTAGAGGTGTTTATTGCACAGTAAATTCGGTCTATTTCAACTACTATGCCTAACCCTCAAAAGTTCTACTCCCAAAAGAACAGTGGTGCAGAGAAAGCGCTTCCCAAATATATCTATGGGCATCTGAACTCATCGACTCATTCGAGGAGTCCCGGGGTAATTTCTCCAATGCTGACTCCGCTTTGCTGGTGGAAAGGTTAAGCGCGCGAGATGAATTTTAATGTGGCTTGGTTCCGTTGCAGTCCTTTGCAGGGGGAGGTCAGCTGGAGTGCAGAACTAATGTACGTGAACCAACAATTGTTCCCAGGTAAGACAATTCTGAGAGATCACCAGACAGTGGCTCTCTGGATTTGCTCTATTTTAGATCCCCACACCTGCTTGCAACCAAGCTAAGCACCTGCAACCTGTCAGCTTCAGGCAAGTCTCTCTTAGGCTCCCCTCCCACTTGTCCATTCTAGATTGTAAGCCCCTCGGGGCAGGGACTCCTCTCCGACACCTGTTCAGCGCACTGCTGGTGCTATATCAAACACAACAACATGCTCCAACACAACAAGAACACAGCACTTACACTGGAGCTCATGTGTCTAACCACATCCCGAGGAACCACGGAGCGATCTTCGAGCTTCAGCTAGAGGGAAAAGAGAAAAACAACAAAGGAATCAGAGCTTTGCGACATCGTGAGAAAGTTGGTCAGAAACGAATACAAAGGCAGGAGTAGAATTCGGCTGCCCATATTTAACATTTCCATGGCATTGGCTTTCACTGGCAAAGCTCTACTGCTTTTTACAGACACCAATTAGCCCTTGCCACGCTCAAGAAGCCAAGCAGAGCCATTTTGCAGAGATTGGAGCACGATGGTTAAGATGATTTGTCCAAAGTTATGTTGCAAGTCAAAGTCAGAAATAGATTATTAGAAGAGCCATACTGGGTCAGATCAAAGGTTCATTTAGCCCAGCATCCCGTATCCAAAAGTGACAGTTTCGGATGCTTCGGGGAAACGCACAACGGGTTCTAATGGAGTGACCCGTTCCCAGCTATCCGTGTCCAAACATGACTAATAGCCCGCTACAGACCCAGTCTCTAAGAACTAATCTAATCCATTTAGTTATGCTATTGGCCACTGCGATATTCTCTGGCAATGAGTACCACACGTTAATAGGACCCAGCTGGTTGCGCCAGAGAATGAGCTACGCTCTACTAACCCTCTTATGTTGGAGGGAGGGTGCAGTAGGAACGAGGTTACGCTGCCTAATGCCTCGCCACATTCTAGAAAAACCTTTATGCACCTAGACTTGTCAAGCCGGACTCGGGACACCCCCAAAATTCTGGGTTAACACCATGTGTCAGGGCAAGTCTCAGAAGTCCAGGGATCTCAGCGAGCCAACTTGTGTCCTGGTGCTCTCTGTAGCAGGAAGCTCTCGCTGTAGTATTTATGCACTAAATGGTATGTAACATACGTAGTGCTGTATTACTGGGTCAGACCAATGGTTTATCAAGCCCAGTATCCTGTCTCTGACAGTGGCCAATCTCAGTCGCTTGGGAGAAGTACCCAACAGGTCACAATGGGCAATTCATTCTCTCTTCCATTCCCCAACAAGAAGAGGTTACATCCCCAAAACCGACTTGGCTAATAGCTATTAATGGGCCTATCCTCCAAGAACGTCTCCATTGTCAAACTAGCTATGCTGCCAACCTTGACCACTCCCTCTGGCACAAGTTAAGTGCCGAGTAAAAGAAATACATTCGTTTTAAAAAAATCTGCTGCCAGTTAATTTCACAGAGCGCCCCTTGTTCTAGTTACAGTTAGAGACGGTAAAAAAACAGTCCCTATTTACGTGTTCCTCACCACTCCAGATTTTATGAACTTCTATCATATCCGTTCTGTCGTCTCTTCTCCAAGCTGAAGAGCCCCAACCAATCAAGCTTCTCTTCATACGGGAACTGTTCCAGACCCTAGATCATTTTTGTTGGCTTTTCCTGTACCTCTGCTCGTTCTATTATGTCTCTTGTGAGACGGGGTAACCAGAACTGCACACAATACTCCAGGTGGGGTCATACCATAGACATAGAGGCATTAACATATTTTCACCTTTATTCTCTATCCGTTTCCAAAGGATTCCTAGCAGGGTTTGGTTTTTTTTGACGGCCGCTGCAGGATTTCAATGTATTGTCCACAAGGACGCCAATATCCCTCATTTAGATCCCAGCATTATATACATATGGGTTATTTCTCCCTCCTTGCATCACTTTGCTCTTGTCCACATTAAATTTCATCGGCCACTTAGATGGCCAGTCACCCAGTCTCACAAGATCCTCCGGTAATTCTTCACAGTCCGCTTGGGTTTAAAGAGCCTTGAATAACTTTGGGGCATCTGCAAATTGGATCACCCCGACTCTTTACTCCCTTCTCCAGATCATGAACGACTATATTAAACAGCCAGTACAGACCCCTAGGGCACTCCACTAATATAATGCTGCAATTGCTAACACTGCAGCAAAAACCAGACAATCTAGAATATGGGCACTGAGCGGAAGTGTGTGTCTTCATCTCATTTAGCAGCCCCGTAACCCAAGCCAGGCTAACACGTGTGCAACAGAGCAGAGATTTTCAGCCTGGTATGCAGGAGCACCAAAGTGCTCGGGGATGGTTTGAAAGTGCTCCCCAAACCAGCTGTCAGGAGTACTTGGGAGCACTTTCACACACGAGGCATTGAACTGAACTGAATTACAGAGGGGGAGACTTAATCTATGCAAATTTATGCAATTCATGCAAATGATGCAGTGCTCCCAAGTAGTCACATACATCACTCCAGTGCTTGTGACTGAAAAAAGTTTGAGAACCTCTGCCACAGACCAATGTAAAAAGCAGAGGTTAAGGATTGCTGGATAAAGCCCCTTTATCCTGTAGGCAAGGTTTCTCAAAGCACTTTATAACAATGAGTCAGAATTAGTTTCATAGTGACTGTGGCAGCTAATGGAGCAGCTCGACAGCCCGTTATATGCTCCATGAGAGCTCTCCCCCAACTTTTGGCATGAGAAACCACGTTTGGGAGACAGGTAGTTCTCAACACTTCTCGCAACTCCTCCAGTTGTTCACTGCACAAAAGTCTTACGTTCTGCAACCAGTGAAGCCAAATTCTGCAAATTCACCATGAACATTAATATTTGCATAATTAACGTGATTAGCATAACGCTGCATGCTGGGAAGCCAATTTGCAACAGGTTTGACATCGAATCACAACTTTGCTAATCAAACGACTCAAATCCTCTGGAATTTCAGTACCCCAGACTTCCCACCTCATATTAAAACCCCAGACCTCCCTCACCCAAACATAGGGCTTTCAGACCCGCCCCCCCCCCCAAGGGCCTATTTACCCTCAGGTCATGGCCACAACTCCCGGACGGACGGCAGCTGCAGCAGCAGTTTTAGTTTGGGGTCAGGCGACAGGTTTATGCCTGAGCCAGGATTTAAAGATCCTGCAGACAGCCCCCACTGCAGCGTCGCTGCAATTTCAGCCTGGCACTGCGAGGATTGGCTGATTGTGCAAAAATCACTGCACATTGCAGCAACGCAGTCAACTCGGGTCCCTGTGTATAGCCCATCCGTCAAGTGAAACCGTGTGATGAGGAGACAGCACCTAGGGTCAGGGAAACACAGAGCACTATGAAGTGTACTCATATTAATCCAGAGAATGTGGTTGCCATGTTGGTCCCAAAGTGGGAGGTGGAGATAAAGTAGTATAATTGATATCTTTTACTGGACCAGCTTACCACCAACAAACCCGCTAAGAAGTTTGTCCAATAAAGGAGATCATGTGAATTATTACAGCATTGTCACCATTACCAAGAAAGGTCATAAGATGCAGAAAAGCCAAGAGAAAGGAGCCTGTTTAAAATGCTAATGTGACGGTGTAGTCTAGCAGGTAAGTTCAAAATCCCATCGTAGTGGCCCTGCTCAAGTCACACACGCAGCCTCAGCTCCCCACCTGTAAAATGGGAATAAAAGTAACCGAGCACACGGCTGTGGTGAAGGGGAAAGTAAATAGTAACAACATTTTTATAGCGCTCCCCTGCCTTTAAATGGCTTTACAATCATAAACAACCAGCAACAAAAAACGACACCCAATAAGTTGGAAGGTTCCCAAAACGGATTAACAAAATCTATAGAAGAAATTTTGAGTCACTTTAAGAAAGATGTATGTGCTCTAGGTTTTCTGAATATAGCGGAGAACACTCGCAAGAACAGGTGGTCTTTGTGAGATATCAAGTTCTACAAAGACCGCGGTGACGTTATTTAGAAGAAAATACCCCTGAAGAAGTTCCTGCGAGCGAAACGTTGGGTAAACTTGTATCTACAGCGTGGGCAAGAAAGGAGTGCGGCTTCAGTGTAGGCCCCTCTTCAGCAGAAAGATTTGGACCCATTTATCCGACCGTTCTTAGTGACAGTTTATTGCTTGCTCCTTGTAGACTGATTTGATATGTATAAACGTTCAGTGTGTGAAAGTATTTGATTGTATAGCCTCCGTGAAGGCTTTTTCTTTCATTCCGTTTTCCAATCTCAAAGGAATCTCTGTTCTGTACACCATGATACTGAGCGTTTACAGCAATATGTAGGATGATTATGAAGTAAATAGCTGTGTTTTGGTTACCTGTTGTGACTCAGGAATTTTTTCTTCTATAAGATTGTGTGAATCCGTTTTGGGAACCTTCCAACTTATTGGGTGTCGTTTTTTTTGTTGCTGGTTGTTATAGATTTATGCTACACCCTTATACCTGTATGTTATAAATATAAATAAATATTTACAATCATGAAGACATAAAAATATCAATATAAAGTAAATTTAAAACAATTTATAAGGGGGAAGGTAAAAAGAGGACAAACTATATTAAAGAGAACTGGCGGTGGATCCTAGGAGCACCACCTAGATTTCCTTCCCTTTTCCCATTCCAGAACCTAACACTGCTTGGTTGATCTTCGGTTTCAATCCTGCCACTTGGCTTGGATTTGTGATTAAGTAAATAGTAATAAAGCTGCAATTCAAAAGGCAAGTGTCTGATCCACAACTAACACATCCTACCATCCACTGCTGAGGTTTTGGAGAGCCCTTCTCTCAGGGGGTACTGAGCAGCAAGCTTCTGTGGATTTTTGGAGGTTTGTGGTAAAACCTAACTCCGCAAGCAAGCAAGGATGTGGCAATATTACCACAATCACACCTGAAAACTGAAAGCCTAGTATAGCTGAGATAATTCAGTCTTTCTGCCTTTAATACCATGAATAGAGAAGTCAATCAGGGACCCGAGTTGACTGCGTTGCAGCAATTTGCAGTGATTTTTGCAGAATCAGCCAATCCTCGCAGTGCCAGGCTGAAATTGCAGTGACGCTGCAGTGGGGGCTGACTGCAGGATCTTTAAATCCTGGCTCAGGCATAAACTTGTCGCCTGACCCCAAACTAAAACTGCTGCTGCAGCTGCCGTCCGTCCAGGAGGTGTGACCATGACCCAACATGAATTGTGGGTGGGTGGGGTCTGAAGTACAGGCCACTGAAATCTTTCTACTAGGATCCTTCATCTGACAATAATTTAGAAGCTCCATGAATACGCACAGCAGTACTAACAAGAGCTAACACAATCGGATCGGGTGCCTTCTCATGAGAGAGACTGTAAAAACCCATTTCACCCACTTCTTAAAAATGTGCAAAACTGGATACGTCCCCTTGATGTGCAAATGACCCATCAGTGTTAAGGGCACAAGCCAAGGTTTAACAATCCTGCTGTTTTCTTGCATGTTCCTGATAATGTGGAAAAGGACACTTCCCGTTTTTAGTCTACCGGCATTGGAGACATGCCATTGTTAGAGAAGCCCTGAGATCACACAATCTGTGGGCAAAGTTGAAAGCAAGAGATGCAACAGGGGGTGGGGAGGGGAGGGCAGAAGGGAAGATGCAACTGTTCTCTCCCAAGGTGGGAGAAGTGACTCATGCGAATGTGCCCACAGATTTAAAAATAAGCAGCCTATGCACCAATAGCTCATATTCAAGTCAAACCTGCCCTCCCACTGTCTAGAAGAGGAGTGTCATCAGTTGGAGTGCAGCCCCTCATCCAAAATGATGGCACTTGAAACAATGCAAGTATTTTTAAACACACCCCTATGGCTTCCACACTAGAAAATCAATACAGTGACTAGACTGTCTGTATTCTCCAGGCACGTGACTCAATGCCAGCAGGAATCTGCAGTCACAACGCCTGGGGGTAGGCAGGGGCTCCTCTCATTATTCCCAAGCATTCCTGGCTTCTTGCCATTTCTTTCGACTCGTCTGACACTACTGTCTCAGGCAGACTGCTCTCCCAGCAGCTCAACTGGCACTGAGTCATGTACCTGGGGTTTCTCTCCGTGCACACAAATAATAATCATAATAATACAATCCAGAGTCAGGAAGGCACCATCCTCACCTGTTGGCAGTGCTTTCTTATTTATATTGCGCCAAAAAGGCACCTGGCACAGGTACAATCATTGAGAGGCCCCTACCTTGAGGGGCTTACAATCTAGTCGCCTGCCAATGCTCTTTCTGAAAGTAGAAATTCAAAATGGAAGTTAATTTCAGCAGCTGGTATTTCATGAAATTGAAGCCTTCACTCCACTTTAAAATTGGGCAGCTGGTTGGAACGCGCAGCTTCTAAAGCAGAGATAAAGAACCTTCGCTTGCCCCTGGGTTATTTAGAAAACTAGTACAAGCTCTGCAGGCTGCATAGGAGTTAAGAGGTGATCTATTGAAGACCACAGATCTGTGTCAGGGGCAGGGAACCTTTTTCCTCCCCGGAACCACTTCAAAAGTGAGTACAAGCCCTGAGGGCCCCATTGAAACTGGGGTCAGGGGTGTGCTGAGAGAGAGGAGGTTCCAAACCATGGATCTGTCATGAATCTGTCCCCTATTCTTGTGTGCTGACCCTCATCTCTGCTCCCTTACACCAAGCTCAGCCTTTCAGTGCTTGGGAGGAGGGACTGGATCTAGGCATTAGAAAGGGGCCAAATAAAAGTTAGCCATGAGCCACACCTGGCCCCTCACCCCTGATCTATGCCATGGATACAGCCCCATCCCTGAGTGCCTGCCCTCACCTCCACACTCTGCCTCCAAGCTCACTATTTTAGTGCTTGAAAGCAGCAACTGGATCCATGGGCCAGTTCCAGGAATTGGGAAAAGGACCAAAGAGAAAGTAGAGAGGGGCCATATTTGGCGCACAGGCCAGAGGCTCCCAAATTCCGTTCTAAAATATGTATGTGTTCCATTTCAAAAGCTCCACTAGACTTTGCAGGGCATGTCAGGGTTAAATTCGGATCCCGACTTTGGGAAAGTGCAGCCAGATTTCCACTCTCAGGACAGCCCCTCTCGGTTAGCAGATCGAAGGAGAGATCAGTTTTGACAGCCACACACACAGGCCACGGGTCATGGTAGGTCGGCCTATACAGTGACGAGACGTGCGGTCGTTAAATGGTGTGTAACGGCCTTAGCGATAGGTTACCCAGGCTGAGACGAGAACCAGAGCAGCTCTGTTCAAACGTATGCCATATGGAAATAAAGCATGCGCTCTCTCTATTGTACTATAGGGACCTGTCTAACTAATGATTGTACAGTACCAGGTACACTGCTTGTGCTAAACAAAAAACCCCAATAATAATAATAATAGAAAGTGGTAAAAGTCTTCAAATATTTCCCCTCAAATGGAATCCGCATCCAGCTAGTTTTCAGAATACTAACTTGTTTATGGCAGCAACCAACGAGAAAACAGCTTCTTATGACTCATTGTGGATTGTAGCTACTATTGGCCCTGGGCAAATAAGTGAAAATAATATTATATAGCCAGCTGCAACTCCACTCCACCCCCACCCCCATTGGATGGTGCTTGGGGTGCTTCACAACAGTAGTACATTAAAATACAGTAACACGCTCAAAACAATTTAATTGTATCTTGTATGGCTTTTAGGACAGTTTAAGAGGGGATAGGAAGGCAGGAGGGGAAAATACATTAAGGGCCACCAGAAAATAATAAAAAAAATAAGACTTCAGGTAGCTTTTTGAAGGAGAGGAGGGAGGGGCTGAGAGCAATATCCACACAGGGGGCAAGCTCCCCACTGAGGGGCCTAGCGCAGCAAAGAGCAAGGCTCAAGGAGCAGGTCTCAAATATAGCCAGGGCCTAGACTGTTCATTGGCCTAAGACTAGCAATGCAAGTTTAAATTCAGTCAATGCAGGGTACTGAGGGTGAGTGCAACAGGATCGCGATTGCCAAAACCAGTAAGCAGCCACACTGCTGCATTCTGAACAAGCTGCAAGCGATGGGGAAGCACCACTCGATACTCATGTCCCACCCCACGATATCATGAGTAAGATACATATTCAAATATGGCATTATGAATATGTATATGTTCAAATACATTAATACCACCCTTCCTTCCCTTTTAGGCTGGCGGTGGAGATTTTTTTTTTTAACATGGATAATGCCAGAGATACCTTCCTATAAGGCAGATGGGGAGGGGGGGGGGCTTTTCCCACCCGGGGGCCACTTAAAAAACTTGCACAAGCTCCGAGGGTCTCTCAGAAGTTGGGGCATGGGTGCTTAAGGGATGCACTCCAGGAAAGGAGGGCCCAAATCATGGATCTGTGCCATGGAACTGTCCCCTCTCCTTGTGTGGATGCCCTTATCCCTGCTCCCTTCCCCTGAGCTGTTTTTCAGAGATTGGAGGTAAGAACTGGATCCAAGGGCCAGATCCAGGAAGTGGAAAAGGGCCACATAAAAACTTGCCGCGGGATGCATTTGGTCCCCAGGCCTGAGGTTCCCCACCCCCTGCTGTAAGGAGAAAGCTACAACAGACACAGAAAAAAAGAGGTTGCTACAAATTGAGCTGCAAGGCTACAAGATAATTGTAACAGTTTACCCTCTTTTCAGCCATGCAAGGCCGACAGCAAGGTTAAGTAGAGAAACAGGCAACAGCGAGAACATGAAACGATGGGTTTTTATTCAGTTACTAATCGACGTGCAGCCAGATCATTAAAAGGCCTACGTCTTGGCCACCAGATGCAAGTTTTAGCAAGGGGAACCAAAGATGAAACAGGTTGTGAGAACGCCGACTCCCTGTTGAACAGGCTGTCGGCCCGAGCGATATTCGTCAAAACGTTCAAGCAACCGATTTTTTTGTTGTTGCAATTTTGGTTCATTTGGTTTACACAATCCATTTCTGGATTTCTGTTCATTTTCACCAGGAACAATGAAAACGATCTGTGGAAAACGAACGGTAAAAATGGGGAACGACCAAAATGAAAGAACCAAACTGGATGTACGGAACAAACCAAAATTGCGGAAACAGGTAATCGATGGAAGCAGGGTCCAGGGAAAATGTGGGGCCTAGAGCGGCCCCTCCCCCATAACCCCGCCCCATCGGGGCACCCTCCCCATGGGTGGTCACATTTGGGGCCCCATTGGGAGGGAGTGCTGGCCCACTCTCTGCCCTGGGGAAAATGGGAACCACTGCTGGGCCCCCAAAAGTACAGAAAAACAGCAGGACCAAGGGTGGTCGCCCCAGGTAGCTCTGTGATAAGGCCAACCTTGGACCTGCAGGGCGGACAGGTCATGTTCAGGTTCTTCATTTCAGATTGGATCATTCGGATTTGATCATTTTGGTGGGTATTCGTTTCAGCTCTCCGCCAGAGTAAACGGTTTATGGAACCCATCCTAAATTAGGAGCCGAGACTCTGGCACGCCCTAGCTGCGTTGTCATTAGTCAGGCCTAAAGGGTTTGGTTTCCAAGACCGTCACACCACCACCTTTCACCAGCAATCAATGCGCATAACATTTGCTTCTTATGCACAGCACAGGAAAAATAAGGGTTGCAGTCATTAATCAAATGAAAATGGATTGTCTTGGATTTTTGTCCTGCCTTACCCCCCTGAAGCAGCAGCTCAGGATGGGTTACGAATAAGACCAGACGCATACAGATACACAGAATTACTAAGCACATAAAAAAAATTATTCTCATCCCTTTTAATCCCCAACCCATCCCTGGCTACCAAAAGCCCGCCTCTATACATGAAAGCCTTACATGGGTTTCCTAAAGACGTGCAGGCTCAAGCTCTCGTGGATCTTCGAGGGAAAAAGCCCCTAAAAATGTCCCCTCACCGTTTGGACTCAAGGTACATCGGGGAAGGCCAGGAAGTTGCTCCTGGCTGACTGAAGATATTGCGACAGTGCAGCATATAAGGAGCCATTCTACATTTGGGATGGGGGCAGAGACCGAGGACAGAGGGGCAATGAAGATCACACCCCAAATAGGTACCTCTGACTTTTACGTTCTTGGCCAAGGTTAGAATGGGCCCTGGTGTAGATGATGGAAGTGCCCTCACCCCATTCTCCCAGCAGCAGCGGGCACAGCTTGTGTACTCTGATGGAGCTGCACCCCCTTGCCCCTTTTCTACTGCATCTTTGGTTTCTGGAACTGTGCGCTAATTCTGCCTGAACTTTAATTTGGAGACGTTCAGAGTAAAATTACCTCACTGAAAGGAATGCAGAAAAGCTAGATTTTGACTTGGACACAACAGTGCTTGCCATTAACCTCTCCCTCCCCTCTCACGGCCTGCTGCTCGCCTCCACCCCTACTCCTGGGTACGTTCACACTGCAGGGAAGCACGTGGGGTGCAGCGACCGCCTTCATGCACCACGTGGGCTATGCTAGCAATAGCTTGTCCAGTCTCATTTCTAAAGCCATCATTTCTAGCACTCCCGAGTGCTTTGGTGGGAGAGGGAGAAACCAGGCTGAACAGACATTTTTGCTCCTGGGCAACAGGTGCATTGCATGATTATTTTGTAAGGCAGACCTAAAAAAGGACAGGGAAAGAATGTGACAGGAGTGGGGAAGCCTTTTTTTGTGGGGCCCCCGGATAATAAAAAGGTGGTGGTGGGGGGGGCTCTGCTACTCCACACCAATTGGCTGTTTGGTAGAAATTTCCCAGTCTGTTGGCCATGCAAAACTCCAGCTTAGTCACCGGGGTGGGCTGATGTTTGTGCTGCAGGATTTAGGGTTACCACCTCCCCCTGAGCTTTCATCAAGAGGGGGTGGAGCCAAGTCAGTGGGGAGGGGCAAAGAAAGTAAACGCCCTTTTCTATGCTAACCCTGCCTATTCTGGAGAATCATGGCCACAAAGGATATGGGTGTGGGAGTCATATTCTATTTTGCATTGAAGAGGAATATGAAGTACACCCATTATCTTGCAACCATTTTAATTATTTATATACAGGGGCCTGTGTTTGCTGCAATCGTCCCCCCACACACATCATACAACACCAGCAATTCACCTGATACCAATGATTGTCCACCAGAACCAGCAGAAACTGATGCCCGATGACATTTCCCAGTCTTAGTATCTACGTAGGGGTGGGACTCCAGGGGGATTATGGGATACCGGATTTTTAACATTACCGATTTTACAGTTTTTTAAACGTTGCAGCTGTTAAATGGCGGCGATGTAAAAAATCTGGTAAAGCCAGAAATGTTAATATTAGTATTATCGGATTACTCTGATACAGGCCACTATCGGATTATTCCGATATCGATAGTCCCACCCCTAGTATCTAGGATGCTATGTTCTTCCAAACAACAGATTTATAATCACCTGACATTGCTTCCATGGCAGAGGGATCAATAGACTGAATTTATCCTGGAATTAAATATTCATCAGGGTCAGAGCTCCCTCCAATTCACTGATTCCAGAGGAAAATGTTTCATCATCCTTGGAGTTTTGTTGTGATTTTATTTTTAAGAAAGGATAACAAAACACACACTGCATCACTCTGAAGTTGTCATGGAAACACCATCCATTACACAGCTACAAGGGGGGGGGGGGGGGGGGAGAGAAACTCATCCAGCAATGAACCTTTAGGAAAGGGATTCTGCTGCAGTAAAGCAGTTCTGCAGCACTTTTCAACAACAGGAGGAGGGAGAGAGAGAGAGCGCACGCTCAGCTTCTCATTGCATGCCTCTCTCCTCAACAATACCGCGCCCCCCGCCCCATATGAAGGGTTCATAATAACATTTCCGATATTCCATGTTCACAGCTCCCAGAGACTCCCCTTTCCTTCTCACAAAAATATTTCCTGAGCTAGTGTGTAATAATTTGTAGCAAAAAAAGCTGAAAAACATTTAAAAACTGTATCCTACGTATATCAGCTAACTCCTGTTAAACATTATTAACTATGCACCCAAACATGCTGGAATTATGTGTTTTCTAGTTATTGATTTGATACATTCATAAAATTTGAACACCCCCCCCCCAAAAAAAACCCCCACAATACATCTTCTCTCTCCAGCTCTTTCCCACATTCCGCAAGTGGGTAACCCCCTCCCTACAGTTAATAATTTGGGGGGAAACCTACCTTTATTCCAGTGTTTTGTGCTAAAAACAAAACGTTTCAACTACTGAAGTTTTATTTTCTATTTATTTTATTTTCTAAATTTTTATCCTGCCCCTCCTGAGAACAGCTCGGGGCAGCTTCCAACAATACAAAAACTACATATAAAAAAATAATTAAAAATATAAAAATTTAAAATACATCAAAATATGATTCAGGTATTAAAACAGGGCCAGGGAAACAATTAAACATTAAAACAATAAATAGCGTTGGGGAGATAAAAACCCTTAACTGGCTGAGTGTGCGCGTGGCAGGAGCCCAGAGAAAGGGCAGCAGAAACCAGGAGGCTGCATAGAAGGCAGGAGCAGAAAGGGAGCTTTGCTTCCGGACTGGGAGAACCCAGGGGTGTGTCTGGGTTGGGGAGGTTTGAGAAAGCTCAGAGGGTTGTGCCTGGGCTAAGGGTATAGAAGGGTTTGCTTGGCCCAGAGGGAGAGTGAGCAGAAGCCAGAGGGGGTGGTGCCTGGCTTATAAAAGGACTGAGTGTATGAATTGCAGAGAGACTCTGCTGCTTAAAGGACTGTGAACTGACCCCTCAAGAGTGACTGCTGTGGCCCTCATCCTGCCAGGACTAACCACAGCCAAACCCATCTCTGCCACAGGCTCTCCAAGGGTTTTTAAAAAAGAAAGAAAGACTTCAAGCTGCTTCCAACCATGCAGCAAAGCTGCCATTGCTAGCAGGAAGATTTAAATGCCGTCCAAGGGGAATGCGGTGGGTGGGTGGGTTGAATTGTTTTTATTGTGGGATTTTTAAACTGTATTTGTTGCTATTTGGTTTAATATCTTGTTAGCTGCCCCGAGATGCTTTTAGCAGGAGGGGGCGGCATACAAATTTTATTATTAATAAATAAAATGTGCATTACGTCAAACAGGTAACATAGCGCAAATGGCTTGGGCCCCAAATATTTGAAAGATCGCGTCTTCCCCAATGTCCTGTTGCTGCCTCGGAGGTCAGCCAGGAAAGCCTTCTTGCAGGTATCCTCCGAGTTTTCACAGCAAGGATGTGCAGAGGGGGATTCTCAATGGTTGCCTCACCATTATGAAACTCCCACCCCTTCGAGGCTCGTCTAAGCCCAAGAATCTCCCGCAAATCATGCAAGACCTACATGTTTGGCCAGGTTGTCCTACCGAGTGACTCTTAAAGGAGAGAGGACCGCTCTTTCTGCCTCTCGAACTGGTTGTTACTTTTCCAGGAGTCCCCCGGGGGGTCGGGGGGGGGATCCCTCCCTGAGCCATCTATTAAATACTCTAGAGTTTTTAAAGCAAATACTGCGATACATATTTTTGCAAATCTTTTTTGGAGTTCAAAAACTCTTGCCATGCAATGTTTGTAGTGAAGAACTTTGGACAGCAAGACGTCTGGAGAGGGCCTGTCCCCAATTTCTCTCTACGCAAACGACATTAGCAAAATCCTATCCTTTCAAAGATCTGATAAAATTATCTTCCACCAAAGCAAGCTCTGATGTGAGAGTTCATACACCAGCTTTAGTTATAAACCGGGTATATGCAGAGCTCTTTAGCAAAGGAATCAACTGCTAAATTTCCTTACTTTAATGTCCATACTCTGAAGAAGCTACGTGTCATTTACTACGGCAGTATGACATCACTTTATAGCTCTGTCAAGTTTACATGGCACTTTAAACACCCACTGAAATTACCTGCAATAAGCTTACATGACAAAATAAGGGGCTATAAGTCAGGTAAGGGAATGCATGCCTCTCCTGATTAATGCCTCCATTTGGGGAAAAAGACAATGTTCTAAACAGACTGTATTTGGGAAGTTATGAAGCCAAGAAAAAGTAGTAACCAAGTAAACTGGAAAGAGCGATGCTTTAGAAAAGAATAAAAATCACTCCGTGAACGAAGAAATCACAGAAAGCCGAGCAGTCGGAAAGAGTAACATTGAAGGAATTACAAGGTGTCCCCCAAGTTCTCTCCTTCTATTGTGTTTTTTATTCCACACCATATAAAACGACAGACATTTCTTTCAGAAGAATTTCAAAACTGATAAAGGGCAGAAAAGCTACGTAGCCAGACCACAGGAGGACAGATCTGAAAATGAGTCATACTGGCTTATCGCAAAGGCTTCCTTAAGGGGGTTGACCAAAGTGGTTTCCCTCCTGCTCTTAAGATTTAAAGAGCAGCAAAGCAGCACTAGATGGCACTGTTACTTACCAAGAAGGAAAAGCAGAACAAAAATAAAGCCACAAGATCCTCTCTTGATCCAATATGGATTGAGTGATGATGCTATTTAGTCTCTCCAGTGATGGAGACACTAGATAGCATCATAAAACTAGTAAAGTAGCAAGTGAGGGTGCAGTGCCCAAACCAGCAACACCAGGCAAGAGGACTAGGCTGGTGTTAATGGCACTGGAGAGGACAGACATGGAAGCCTCAAAGGTTTGGTCTATCTGCCTGAAGAAATATTTAGAAGTCAAGGCTACAACTGTTGAATTGAAAAAGGTCTGCAAGTTGAGGGAAATAACGTGTGGTCAACACAGGTATGTTTGTGATGAGAAGAGCATGTGCATTAGTCTTGGGACTATTTTTCCTATGGATAAGACAGGGAAAGGAGCACAATTCTAAATTACGGTCCGAAAAGGCAATGCGACGCTGTCACAATGCACTGGAATAAAATATTGTGGCTGGATCTTTCCTGAGACGAGTCACAGCTGAGTTATTATCCACACAAATATTCAAGTGTTAGATTAAAACTGACATTTAAGTACTTGAAATCATCTGCAAAGCGCAGCTAATTAGGTTTACTCACCTAAGTGCTCTGAGAAAGCGTTCCGAGTATCAGAAAATGCAACGTACGATTAAACCTGGACCCACTTCACAGCTCTTGGATTTCACACTTCCACGAGTCTCTGTCTGATCCTTGTTCAAACAGCTGGCTTTGGCCAATCCAAAATATCACTTTTGCTAACAGTTCTCCTTCTTCCTTTGACTGCATAAACTGAAGCATTTCAGTGCTTTGGAGAAGCAAGCTAGCAACATTCAGCCTAGAGGTCAGGTACATATTGGATTACTGCTAACCTATGGATTCTTGATCCAGCCTCACAAGGCTGCATGGGAACAGCCAGTGCTGGGAGAACCAGCAGCTGAAATGTTGCGTCCCCATTCAGACAGGGTGGCACACGTTGCAGCTGCAACTACAAAGCAGCCATTTAAATTAAATTGTCATTTTCGGCAATTATTGAGAGAGGGCACAAGCTGCAAGCGGCCTCTAAGAGAAGAGGCAGCAAGGAGAAAAACAGAGCCATCTGGGTGCTTTAAATGAGGTGCAATATAGGTTTACAAGGCTCCTGGCTTGGAAGCACCAGTTACACACATGCACTAAGAACAGGGACCCACGGTCACTGCATTCCCCTCGAGTGGGGAAAACGCAGTGAACTCGGATCCCTGATGATTTGTTTTTACAAGTTAAAGCACGTGTATCACTTTAGGGCGTGCGTGGAGAACCTTTCCCCTCCGAGGCCACCTTTGAAAGTTAGTACAAGCTCCAAGGGCCACGCAGAAGTTGCACGGAGGAAGAGGGTGGTCCAGATCATGGATTTGTCCTTTAACCTTCTGTGCATGGCCCTCATCTCTGCTCCCTTACCCTGAGCTTTGCCTTTCAGCGTTAGGGGCCAGATTGAGGAGCTGGAAAAGGGCCAAATAAAAACGAGTCGCAGGCCACTTATGGTCCTCAAGCCTGAGGTCTCCCACCCCTGATACAGCACCAGCAATGTAACTCATACTTCTCATTAGAGGGCCATGCCCCCTTACAATCTAGGATGGGCAAGGGGGAGGGGAACACAGGGATACAGTTAAAAACTTGCAGGTGCCCGTGCGTAGCTTAGTTACAGAGGAGACCCTGAACGAAAGAACGACTGAAGGAGTTAAAATGAGTGAGCAACCTGTGGAGACGAGGAACAAGGGAAAGCGTGATGTATTGAAAGATGTATTTTTAATCCTGACTTTCTCAATTCTTCATTTATAAAAAATTTAATATTTGCAACACAGCAGGCGCTATGTGGATGCCACACCAATACATCATTCCTCCGTCTCCCATGACACAGTGTGTGTCAGCAAAAAGCTCTGTACCAAACCCTCATCCTACCACGCAGCCTAAATTTCCAATGTAAATGGATTCCCTTTTCTCCCCCTCTATTTTCAAGGAATAGCCCACGCTTGGTATGAATAACGTTTACGTTCAGAGACAGCAACCTGAACTCCAAATTCAGCCGCTGGATCAGCTTTTGCCGATCAAACCTTCGGATGGACTGGATCAGAGACTTGTAGCGTTCAGAAAGAACGGATCCTGCTTTTGAACCCTTGTGTCCAGATCACATCACATGACACAAAAAATAGTTATGAATTTCTTGCAGAGGAAGCACTATAGCACATTGTACTAATTGCTGCTTCATGTTTCACCCCCACGGTTCATATCTGCTGTGGCTATCGCCATGCTGGCTGTAATCCCATCATGCTCTGGGCTTGTTTTTGTACATGATGCATGGGGGGGATTTCCCTAGCCCCACCTCCGATGCCACTGGGTCTTGCCTCTTCTCCGTCACTATTCCCTGCTAGCACCGAGCGACACCTTCTGAATTCCGGATGTCAGTCCGCCCCTTTCCTGCCACCCACCTCATGCCTCTATGAGTACCCTTATGTCCTTCCGCCCCCCCACCCCCCGTTTCTCCTTACTGTCTCAACATTTAAAGGCCAGCAGAGCTTCTGGGAACCATAGAGAGCAAATAGGAAACAGTTAGGGGACAGCCACATGGCCAATCCCTGTAACACAAGTCTACATGGATCTAGATGACCAAAAGGGACGTTTATCCCATCACACGATCTAGTGCTGCAGTCACAACAGGTGTTAAACGCGACGGTCGCCCGCTTAGGCCGACGGGCAACCGTCACATTCGTTTTTGCACTAACGCCTGGGATTGCTCCCAGGTGTGTGAGTCAAGCTCAGGCTGGGATCCTGGAGACCTCTGGGCTCACGGTCCAGGCTACCACCTGCTCCATCAGGCCGGAGTGCGCTACGGCGGGCCGGAACGTTTGTTGTGGCCCGGATTGGGGCTGCCACGGCCCACGTCTGCCCATCGTGGTGGGAGGGGGATTGGGGCTGGCTGCACCTTCGTAGCTCCCTGCCCTCCCGGCCGCGTGTTTGTTCTACGGCAGGACCTGATCTTGACTGTGTCCTGCCGCAGCGTTCACTCCCGACCCGGGCCAGGTTGCTGCGGCAGTGCAGTCATTTCTGTTATCACCCAGTGTCGGAATCCAAATCTTTTGAGTTCAACGTTCGATCTAGCGTCATCTCTAGCTGGTAACAAAGCAAGGCAGAATTACTCCTTTTAAGGAGGACTATTTGGTAAAAAAGGGGAGGGACAGAGAGAACACAGCACTGAAAGGCTAGGCAGAAAACATTTGCTGGAAGCGTAACCAACACAGTGTCGTGCTCCATCTTTCCGTGCCAACACTGATCAGAGAAGGAGTGGGGGCTGGCAGCCTCCCTTGTAAATTTCATTCCAGGAGAGAAGTGAGACCACCCTAGGGAGTGCATATCTTGGGGATTACTCTGGGCTGGCAATCTTGCCCGACCGATACATTCTCTAATCTCACAGAAACCAGGTCTCATTGCTCAATTAGGTATGATGAACGCAGCATGGAGGGTGAATGACTAAACCCCAAAGCTGGGTCAAAGTAAACCACTCCGCAAGGAGTGTCAGGATCAAGGCAGACTCTCTTGACAATGCAGGGATGACACCACTGTCCTCTCTCCACATTGCCTTCTGAAGAGCTTAAATATCTCCCCCTCCCAAAAGCCTCTTCATTTGTGCAGCATCTAGCAAAACGGTAATGACAGCTTTAACAGTAAGCGGTAATTGCAAACGCGTTTACTATCTCCTAGCTTTGCAAGGGGCCGTTCTGTCTGCAAAGCTGGCACTGCAGAGGCTGAATTCAGTGACAAAGCCTGGCGGCAGAGAAGACAGGTTTCTAGCAGGCTCTGGTATCCTACAGGCAGCAAGCAGCGGCCCCATGTCTGCTCCACACTCTCACACACAGCTGATGCCCTGATAAAATAGCAGAAGCCACTCCCAGAGCTAACGCTGCAGGAGAAGTGGGGAAGCTACTGGAATAATGCAGCACAATTGCATCATTGCTTGTAAAAGAAACAAAAAGCCTCATCTGCAATTTCTATTCACTGTAAGAGTTTAATCTCTCTCTCCCCCCCCTCTACACACACAAGTGATCTATTGGTGGTGGCGAAGGAGGGAAGAGAAAGGAAAGTGGTTACGAAAAAAGGGTCCTCAAGTTGTGGGCTGCTATGCATGTATGTCAGAGCCGGTTTGCCTGATTCAATGCCGCCACCCCTGAACGGCTAACGCTGCTTGGTATTCAGGTGGCGGATGCCACCCCATGGGAACTGGCCGAGGGAAGATGACATTTATTTCCCATCCAATACAGCTTTAATTCACTGTCTCCCTCCCACAGCTTGTTTTTGGTTCCTTAAGAAAACGTCTCAAGCTCCTTGCAATAACTGTGATGAAGTGATGCAGGGGCTGGTAATAACCGCCAGATAATGGGCGTTATAAAAATAAATCTTAATATTCATGGAAGCAAAGAATGTACCACAATGACTCGAGTCAGTCTCCTTAACATGGGTCAGCCCTGTCCCCCCTAAATCCTGCTTTGTGCCATCCTGGCTCCCAATTCCCCTTTGTTCCAGGCAGGAAGGCAGCTCTGCCAATGCACCCGCCTTGACCTGCCGCTCCCCCAGCCCTTGCTAATCTAGTCTGATGTCACTCCCTCAGTATCTTCAACACCCACAAGGTGGCTTAAGCATCCTAAATTAACCTAAACGCAGACACATTAGAAAGCTGACCACGTTTGCATTTCTGGTCCCCATCATCACTCCAGCTCACACAACATTATAATAGAAGGGGAATTAAATGCCTTGGCAGTTAGGAGACACTCTGGAATGGGGATTAAAATAGCATCCGTGTCGAAAGCTTGTGTCTTGGGCTTTATCAATGCAAGAAAGATACACGGGAGGTGAGAATTCGACCAGATACATCTATTCTAGACTAGGAGAAAGATCAAGGGGTGCACATCAAAGCAGTTAATTTGATGTATTGTCTTGATGCAGACAACGCCTCCGTGGCTTGGACACAAAGAATGTGCGGTTCCGATCTGAAGTTAGTCCTGCCAACAGCAGGAGAAACACAAATCTGAGTTTAATAGTAACTTTATTTCTATAGCGCCCCCCGCCCCCATGGCATTCAAAGCTTTTCACAATGAAAAATAAGGTAACACAATATATTAACTACTTTCAGATTGACTCAGGGCAGCTCACAAAGATGTTAAAATCAGAAACATCAATAAAGCCAATTGAAAATATTCCCCACCCGCCCGAATCCCTACCCCTCCCCATCCACAATCATCCGATTTCACCCACTTGGTCTCTCACATGAAGTAATTCCCTCCCCTCACCCACTACTTGGGGGGTGAAGGGAGGAGAAAGAGCCCCCCTCCCCTCTGTGGGGAAGGGAAGGGGTGTCATGGCTAGTTCTGAAATCAGAATTCTTTCCTTCTTGGGCAACACGACTGTCTCAAGTTGATTTTTGCAAGTATTTTGGTTGATAAATATAAGTATTTATTATTAAACAAACAAACAAAAAATAATACCCTAGCAGGGCTAAATGCTTTGAAGTGCACACCTGTTTGACAGTGAAGTTAGTGGATCCGACTCCAGATACACAAGAAACTGGTTTTTCTGCAAGGGTAATTTTTACAGTTGCTTTCAGAGTAGAAGTACACTTGACTTGGTTCTTGCTACTGCTGCAAACTCAGCCTTGCATTTCACCCAGGCTACGCAGCCTTGTGGGACTAGCAACCCCTTCCATCCCCACAAAAGAGAACTAAAGACTAAATGATGCAACGTCTCAATCAGAAAGCCACCCAATCCCTGGTGCCTACAGTGGCACGGATCCAGCTCAGCTTGGTGTATCTGGACGGCTTTGCTGTTATCTTCCAGACTTCCAGTATGTGGATGCAATCTGGAGAACAGCAACTAATCAATAGCCTCGTTCTGCAAAATGCACTTAAGCTCCCTAAACAGGGTCTGTTAACCTTGAAAGGGAAACCCCATATTTCTTGGGACGGGCAATCTGCTTCCCGAAATATTTTATCAGGCTACATGAGCCGAGAGTGGTATCTGTACAACCCCAAAGAGGGGCTATGCTCCCCCCCCCCTTTATTGTCTACAATTGTTCAGGATTTCAGCTCAACGTAACCTATAAACATATGAGAAACCTCCAGCCCTCGGGCCAAATCCTGTCCCTGGTTGGTTTTGATTTGGCTCTTTTCCAGTTCCTGGCCTGTGGATCCAGTCTTTAGCCTCAAGTGCTGGAGGAGCGCACGGGGAGGGAGGGTGAATCAGAGATGAGGGCATGAGCTCGAGAATAGATCCTCTCTCGTTGCCCATCTTGAGCACACCCAACTTCCATGTGGCTCAGGGAGAGGCGGGGGGGGAAAGAGTTCTCCACCTCTGGCCCAGGTTCAAGCATCTGACAATTATAAAAGCAGTGAGTCTACACAGGTATCAGAATTATTACTCGGGATGGACCAAGAAGAAATTAATCTCCGACAGATGAAGTGCGTGGAATTGAAATTGAGGAGACTTAAAATCAGTGACAATTTAGATGATGCGAATGTCGTACAAATACGTGAGAGACTGTGGAGCTGAGCATCATTTGAGAACATGACCTATACAGAAAGCCTGTTCTACTCCGGCAGAGGAGCAAAGAACTCAGAGAAAGAAAGAAGCTTATGCATTCTTAGCAGCAATCAAAACTAGACATCAGCTGCCCCCAAAGCTTTGGGCAACACGCTTTGCCCATGGAAGATGCAACCAACCATCTCCTCTCAAGCCACCATTAGACCAACGGTGCAAAATGAACAGCAGGTGTTTCATTTAAAATGGAAAAAGGAGGGAAGCTAAAAGCCTTGTGTTTTGCCGCCTTCTGCGTGGCATTAAGTGCCACGTACCCAAGGCTTTTACTGAGATGAGCTGGTTACACAGGGAGGATCTAGATTTGGATAGTACACACACACACACACACACACGACAGTTTTTTTTTTCCTTGAGGGAACAATCCTACCTCTGTATACAAAAGTTGAACGGGGAAAGCACAAACCTGGGAGAGCAACCCAGAGATCCAAAGCTATAGACCAGAGATGGCCAAGCCACGTTCATGGGTTGTGTGGCTCCCAGACAGCTCAAATAGGGTTTCTGAAGAACAGCTTGCCTACCATGCCCAGCACACAGTCTGTGTCGCTTAGCTGCCCCCCAATTTAGTATCCACCACACCACCTGAGGCTAGGCTAATCTCAGCAGTGCCTGCTCAGGCCCCAGAAGGGAAGGGATGCAGTAGGAGGCACGGCTGAGAGGGAACACCCTTGAGCAGTGAACCATTAACTTGTGGAATTTGCTGCCAGAGGATGTGGTCAAGGTCAGTAGAATAGCTGGGCTTAAAAAAAGGAATTGGTTGAGTTCTTGGAGGGTAGATCCATGAATGGCTATTAGCGAGGTCGGTTGGAAGATGTAGCCTCTGGCTGCTGAGAGTTGGGAACGTATCGGCCCATTATGACCTGTAGGGTACTGCTCTGAAGCGACCAAGAGTGGCCACTGTTGGAGACAGGATACTGGGCTCAATGAACCATTGGTCTGACCCAGTAGGTCACTTACGGGAGGGTCTTGTGGCTCTCAGTCACATGAAAATATTGGGAAGTGGCTTACAGACTTGGGAGCCTTGGCCACCCCTGCTCTATAGCCAATGAAATTCCTCTAGTACATTACTCATGCAACGTAGCTCCTGGACCAGGTTTTTTCAAAAAGGAAAAAAGAGAGAATACTTCCCTAGCTCACTGGGGTGAAGAGGGACTAGTAGCATGGACAACGTTTTGGAGACGCTTACCAGAAAGGCCAAAGTAGTGTCATATGGGCACAAAGCCCACACAAGAGACTTGTAGGTACACCACAAAGAGTGTTGGACTCTCTCCCTCCCATGCCTTCACAAGCCCTTTCTTCTCACACTATACAAGGGAAGTCAGGAAAAAAAAAAAATATCCTAATACAGCAGTTCCTGTAATGAGACATCCTCAGAGGAGAACACCTGCCATAATCTAACTAGATCAGTCTCCGACTCAACGCTGACATGCAATCGCTGCCTTGTGACAGATTTTGCGCCTCTTATCAAGCGCGTGTCAGAAAATTGCTTACCTGCTGCATTGCTGTAAGTGTGTTTGCTCACATTCATTCCTAGCACACACACACCCAAACCCATTGCGCCTCCCCCGTGCAACACCACCAGCTCGATTCGCCCTTTCCTCATCTCTCATTCCCCAGGAGCCCTACGCCTGGGTAACAAAGCCACGCAGAGATGCAATGTCAGGCTTATTCTATAAGGTACTTAATGGTGTCTCATGCCTCACCGATTCCCTTCTCACTTTTGCTTTCCGAGCTATTCTTAGCGACTGCGAATTCACAGGTGGAAACAGGGAAACATTGCTCAGGGCACTAACCCCAGAGCCTTACTCCTTCATCCTTCCAGTGTTACCGATTTAAGTGCCTGGATGTTTAAATGTGGATGTTTTTAAAATGACACACCTGACAACCCCAAAAAAAAAAGAAGCCATTTCTTGCGACAAGGCTATTTGACTGAATTAAAGAAATGTAAGGCTACTGTGGAGCAGTCATAAGCCAGAGAAAAGTCTATTCAGAACTCCTCCTTCTGGGCCCCTCATGTTAGGTGCTCAGTATTGGAGCAAGATCCAGTGAAATGCTTAAGCAGACTCTCAAAAGGGCATGTTACCAGTCTACAAATATTTGAAAGGCTGCCAGAAAGATGGAGAAATGCTCTCCCGCTCCTCTGAAGGGCAGGACAAAAGGCAATGGGTACAAGCTGTAGCAAGGGAAACTTAAGACTGATCAGGCAAAAATTCCTGACCGATCAGCCAAGCAATAATAATAAAAATATTTTTATAGCACGCCCACCCTAACAAATGGCGCTTGGAGCACTTCAGTAAAGCAATATTAAAACAATAAAAAAATCCAATTTCCAAAAGGTGGAGGAGGAAGGAACGGAGAGACATTTGGAGGGAGTAGGTACCACGGTCAGGAGACCAATGGAATGGATTCTCCATCACTGTATGTTCTCAAGAAGAGGCTGAATTCTGACTGTCGTGATTCTTTCCAGTTCTATGAAGGATGAACCGTCTTGTTAACTTTAAACACGAGCCGTCCCAAAGGTTAGCATGTGTGTTAAGTGCTTTGCTGAACCAAGCTGGCGTGCTCAGACATTCGCAGGATTGAGCCTCTCTCACTAAAACATGCAGCCTTTGCTGATCAAGAACTCCCATCTATCTGCAGAAAGGACACCCTGATTTGATCGACACCATGACTTTATCTTCAAGGTTTTAAGTAGAGCTAAAACAAAGGCATCCAAAGAGTTTAACTGCTTGGGTTCGTCTCGATGAAACAAACACATTTCCCCATTTATCTCAGGTATGTGTTTGGGAATTTTGGCTCCGTTATCTCGATTCAACCCAAGTGACAGAAATACTCAAATATGCAAATTTCACTTAAGGTGTGAATATTTAAGGCAATCCAAACAGGTAAATAATATTCACGAATGTGAAATTTGCTATTCTTTTTGGCTCTAGTATAAAGATAGGGGATGGAAGCAAAATAGAATGGCTGGCTGATTCGTTACTTATGAAGAAAGTCTGAAGGAACTGGGTATGTTTAGCCTAGCAAAGAAAAGATTAAGGGCTGCCCCCAAGAAGATGGCGTGGAACTGTTCTGTATTGCTACAGAGGGACGGATTAGATATAATGGGCTCAAATTACAAGGAGGTAGATTTCAGTTAGGTATCAGGAAAAACTTCCTAACCATAACGGTGCAACAATGGAACAAGTTGCCTAGAGGGTAGGCGCTCCTTCACTGGAGGTTTTAAAACAGAGGCTGGACAGTCATCTGGTGGGGATGTAGCTGTAGTCATTCTGCATCCCAGCAGGAGACTGTGGACTAGATGGCCCTTGGGTTACTTGCCAACGCTGATAGTCAATGATTCTATGATAAATACGTTACTTATGAGCACGTGTCGGCCAGAACAGGGAAACAGCTGTCAATCTTCAAACAAATTCTACTCGTGGTATTTTGTAGCTGTACAGCCAACTCAGAATCCTCCAGGGGCTTTTTTGGATCAAGAGCCTTCCAAAGCATCTCTCTGCTCTTTACGTGGTTGCTTCGCCTGTGCGCTGAACGTTTCTTTCGTGTCATGCAACTGTGTTTAGATTGGACACTAAATGCGAAGGCGTCACAAGTGCACAGAAGAGACTGACACCAAAATGGTTGAAGTCTAGATGTGTCTTTTCGCAACAAGAAACTAGGAATGCAGAGCAAACTGGAGCTAGAAGGAATTAATAGAGAGCTCCTCTCCACAACCAAGGTGTTCTGGAGGGACAGGCAGGACCCAATCATGATTCTGTAAGCAGGAGTAGGCATGATCCTATAGCGTGAGACTCAGGATCCACACGTGGCTCTTGGGCCACTTCAAGTGCGTCTCTCGGTCAGGGCTGGTCCTTGGCCCCGCGCTGCCTTCACGGTCCTGAGTTTTACTCCATTGCACCCGAGTCTCTGCAGCTGCTCCTCAGTCTTAACAGCCAAACCTGCAGAGCACCAGTTCCCCCAAACAATCATGAAGCAGGACAGGTTTGTGCACAAGCACCTTGTAGTACTCCGCCATATGAAGATTCGGATACTTGTTTCTTGGGTTTGAGAACTTTTCCCACCCTTGGTCTAAAGTCGGTCACAGCTCACCCTCCCACTTCTTGCTTTTATTTATTCAAATTTATACCCTGTCCTTCCCCTACTGCAGTTACCACCGACGTGGCCTTTTGGGAAACAACTAGTAACATGTTCGCTCACCTCCAAGTGCTCGGATGCAGCTCAAGCAGCTGGCGAGAACTAGAAAATTCAACTTGAAGCAGCTCTTCTGCAGCTTCACACAGCTGTGCCTACCGATCAACGTACACAAGTTATTTAATATTATTATGACCAGAAAGTGACAAAATAAAAACATAAGCAGTGACAGACTCGGTCAGATCAATGGGTCATCGAGCTCAACATCTCGTCTTCGACACTAGTCAACGGATTCCTTCCAAGCAGTGCACAACAGGACATAATGGAGTGATCCAATCCCTGCTACTCATTTACAGCTTCCAAATTTTGAAGCTTTTAAGCTTGATCTCATTATCAGAAGGTTTAATTATTATTTTTTTAACACAAATCTAAGTTGTCAGCATGACAAGCTGAAGACACCCAACACAAACTGTTTGTTCTGCCTCATCACAAGCAATAAAGTTCTTGATTAATCCCGGTAGCCTTGCTGGAGGTTTTGTTGATGAGTGAAGCAAGACAGGACATGTCCTACGAGAACACATCCACGGCTTTGACTGGGCTGCGCTGACAGTAGGAAACGCTTGTTTGTGTCAGCAAACCAACCAGATAGGACCAGACGACAATAAGCAATAGACGGCAACCGTGGAAGTCAGAAGGAGGAAAGGGAATGAGAAGAGTGATGAAGGTGCCAGGAAAACACCAAAATTGAGATGTAAGTGAAGGGAGGGACGTGGGAGTCAAAACAGAAGACATCATCGAGCTAGAGGAAGAGGATCCAAGAAACCAGCTCTACAATGGAGAGAGAAACTAGGGTTGTTTTACAGAGAGAATAAAAATCTAATCATCCCCTCCTTTTATGCAGCTCCATAATTAGAATGGGGCCAAAGTAAACCAGAATTGAAAGAAAACCGTTCTTCAAGCTGATGAGGAAAGCCCCTTAAAATCTGCATTTAAGCTTAGAATAATCGATAGCATCAAGAAGCCTTCTCCAGTTTTGCTAGAGGTCTGGCTCGAAGGATTCAAGGGAGCTGATCAGCTCCCACCTGAAATATGAGATGTGCAATTTGTCACTATCGCCTGGGAACAGTCCCTCCTCCTCCTACAGGACAGAATAGAAACCACACATACATAGAGTTCATTTAATCTCAAACGCCATTCTTTTATTCCGAGTACAACTATACTAAGGTACTGAAAGTCAACAGACTTGGCTTCAATGGGCTTTGGACCATGCCTTAATTTTCTCACTCGACGGTATATCAGGATAGGACACTATTCAAAACCAAATGTGATGGCAACTACACGGACAAGATTTAAACCGGCCATGGACCCACCAAATCATTTCATATTAGACACTGGTTACCCACAAATTATGAAGTCAGGTCGACTATTAACTTACAAGGAAAAAGATCTATTTCATCCTAGGTCAGTTGAACAGTCTCTTTACGTATACCTTTTCACTCTGAAGACCTCAAAGCATTTGGATTGGGATGGAAAATCTCAAAACGTAAACAGCACAAGGGCATTATTCAATGGCACATGGGTGCATGAATAGGTCAGCTCAGCTCAACTGAAACCTTGTTTTTCCACCTACTTTTTTTTTTTTTTTTTTTAAACACAACAATTTGGTGGAAGGAAGCCTGGTCAGCTACCACAGATAAACAAGAGGGTTAAATAGGCACCAGAGGTAACGGACTTAAATTCAAGAAGAAAAGAGTTAGGCTGAACATTAGAAAGGATTTTCTAATTACCGAGCCAGAATCATTTGCCAAGGGAGGGTGTGGAGCATCTCTCAGGGATGGTGACGATATTGTATATCTTGCTTAATGGCAGAAGGCTGAACTAGATGCCCCTTGAGGTTTCTTCCAGCTCCATGATTCTACAACTCTAATATTGAACTAGCCATTGAAAATTATTAATTTTCTTTTCCTGTAGGACTTGTTCAGAAGAAACACTAGGCTATGCCAGTAGCTTCACTGCTGAAAAAGTCAGGTGCAGCACGAGGGGTAGCACCATGTCGAACCTACCTCTCAATACACCGTGGAGGGCTGCTTTGTAGCAGCTGTCATGTTCAACGTCTACGTGGAAAAGATCCACCCATAGGTTCTCTTTCCGCCATCCCACAATTCTCTGCTGAGAACCTCAAATGACCTCACAAAGATTTCAACTAACTCATGATTGGTGTTTGACTTGTGGAGGTCTACACCATGTCTCTGCAACACCCATGTCCGAGTATCCGACGACTGAAGCAAGCCATCAGCAGCATTACAACTAAACGCTACAAGCAAGAGGTAAGTTGCTTAAACTTTATAAGATATAGCAGCTTACCCCTCTCTGACAATGTCAAGTCCCCAAACAGCCTAAATTACTAACACCATCTCAGAGTAACAGGCTTCTCCCAGCGCCTCTCCCCCACAGACTGCTCACTAATACTCCCTCTACTGTCCCGTCATTTGGGTTCCCCTTTCCCCCCTAGAACTAAGCACAGACACCCGCGACGTCTCAACTTCGCAAATGTCTCCCCATCTCTACCGTGTCTCTTCTAGATTGTAAGCCCCTTGGGGGGAGGACTTGTATTTAATTAACTGTTCAGTGCCAGGTCCACTACTGGTTCTATATACTTAATATTAAGTGCAACAATTTAAAATACATAAAAATCAAAGGGTACCATTGTTATTTATGCTCTTTACATTTTAGTTCAAAATTTCCTCCAGTTTGTAATTAAACGCAAATCGGTTTAATTTCTGCTTTATTCAGCTTCACTTTCAAGCTCTCAAAGTACTGTTTCATTCTCCACTGCAAGAGAAGTTTAACAATTCCACTGCGTTATTTTAAACTGGTTGCGGGTTTCATTAAACAAACAAACAAAAGAAGTTTCAGTTATAGCCTGCATTTAAATGAATGTAACAGGCAGATCTGTACAACTTTATGAATAGCCAGGCATAAATGACTATTTGCCAGGCAGGGACATTCGGCTATAAAAATTCATGAGTGACAAGCAGACAAGTGGATTTTTACAGCCTTGGTAACAGATAAGGAAAGTTTCCCTTTCTCTTCTGAATTTACCATCAGAGCCCTATGTGGGACCTTGATAACACTGGGGTTTATCAGTGGCATTTCAGAGTCGCCTGTAATAACCCGCCTTCCAAGCGCTGCTGCTTGAATGTTAGTTCTGCAAAGATTAAGCAAAGATAGGAACAGAACGGCAGATCTTTTCTAGGCTCTCCATGCAATTATTATTTTAATTTTTTTAAAAAGCCAATGAAAAACTGCAATTCTTCCTATAGCCAGTCTGCAGTGAGAATGCTTTCCGACAGGTAGCTTGTTATTCGCAGAAACGACTGCGCTACCATTGCGGTTCAGTTACACAAAGAAAGCGCCATCACGCCGTGAGCATTCCCATCAATTAGGAATCGTGAATACTCCGCTGTAGCCCTAATTCTAGAATTGTACCACAATGATATCACCAATGTCTACAGGCAACAAGAAGCCTCCTTGACCCATCACAACTGATTAAATAGCTTCTATGCATTTACGAACGTATCGGCAGACTAAAGACTCCACTCCCGACTTCTCCGTTTGTTGGATATGGCTGTAAGTTTGTCGTGAACTCTATAGAGCATCTTTCTTCTGTCAAAGTGAAGGTTTCCTCCCTCTTATCCCAAGTCTTAAAGAATTCCTCAGTCAGTATCATCACACAGCGTAACCAGTCAGAGACGCGCTGAAGAGAATGTTCCCCACCTTCAAGTGGAAACCTGATATTTAAAACCAACCTCAAAGTTACTTGAAGCGGAGAAAGAGTTTGATGTGATGCCGCTACACACAATACTATCAAAGGTAGAGTTCTTCTATCATCGTTGTTAACCCTTCTAAACGATGGCAGCCTTCACTTCTCCCTCTCTCTCTCCTGGAATGTTATTTGACTTCTAAACACTTAAGACTAAAATACTTGTGAAGCAGCAGTAAAGACACTGAACAACAAGCTCATAGAACTGTAATGGAGCTTGGAAAGGATCGGATGGGTCATCGACTCACCTCCCTGCCCTAAGATAGGAGACCCGATGCCGGGATGATGGAAGATCCTAATCCCAAGAGCTGCCTACAAAATTCTTCATATGGCCAAGCGTCACGAGACACACACGTGTACGCATACACCAGCCTCTCCTGCTTCATGACTGGTTGGCAGAGCCAGCGCTGTGCAGTTCCTGGTGGCTGTGATTCAGCTGCTGAGACACGGGTGGAAGACATGGGACCATTAAGGCAACGTGACGGCCCAGGACCAGCCCTGGCTGAAAGCTGCAGTTAGTTCCAGAAGAAAGTTTGGCTACCCCTATAAACAAAACCATCCCGAACGGATTCTTGTCCAGTGTCAGCTTGGAAACCTCCAGGGAAGGCACGCCACCTGGGCTCTGTCTCTTATACACATCTAGATGTGTATAAGAGACAGGCCCAGGACCAGCCCTGGCTGAAAGCTGCAGTTAGTTCCAGAAGAAAGTTTGGCTACCCCTATAAACAAAACCATCCCGAACGGATTCTTGTCCAGTGTCAGCTTGGAAACCTCCAGGGAAGGCACGCCACCTGGGCTAGCTCTGCAAAGACCAGGCGACCCTTCGGGAGCCAAGTGGAGTGCACCGAGACAAAATGCAGCTCTCTCTTTTCCAAAAATAAAGGGATTATTCAAGCCCAGACTTAGGCCCTTTTTACACGATGGCACCCACACATGAACACCCAGAAATCCAGGTGTTCGTGTGTGGGTGAGTTGTGTAAATTCCACAGCGGGTGGGGGTGTACGCGCTCCTGTGCACACCCACCTCCACCCATCCCCCACGGACATAGCAACTGGCAAAAAGGGCAGCTGCTGCATGCGTGTAGATGTGTGCACCCATCTACACCCGCTTCCCGCCCATGGACCGCAGTGCACACAGATCCCGGCATCGGGTCTCCTACCTTAGGGCAGGGAGGTGAGTTGATGACGCATCCGGTCCTTTCCAAGTTCCATTACAGTTCTATGACCCTGTTGTTCAGTGTCTTTACTGCTGCTTCACAAGAATTTTAGCCTTAAGTGTTTAGAAATCAAACATTCCAGGAGAGAGAGGGAGAAGTGAAAGCTGCCATCATTTACAAGGGTTAAATGACCTTTTTACACAGGTGCTACAGCTTTACAGCATCTTGGCCACCCACTCAAAAGTAGCTATCCCATCACCCCCTGTAATGCATCTTTTCTTCACACCAACACAGCATTTAAAGTAAGTTCAAAACAAATATGCAATTTCACATTCATGAATCTAATTCACATATTTGGACACAGGACAAATATCCAAACTATCTTCGCTTCGTACACAAAATCTGCACATTCACTCAGTTCATTACTTCCACGTTGGTTATTTGGGTAGGACTATTTAGTAGACTTCACATTGGTCATTTGGGGTAGGACTGAATAGGCTACTGAAATAAACGAAGTACAGAATAACTAAACATGGCAAACCCAAGCAGCTACTTTTGGCAAGAGCCTCAATACAGGTGCCTGCCATTGGACCACCTCTGACCTATGCCAACTCTCCCCAGACCCTAACCCTATCTGCTAAATACCTAGCCCCACCCCTCCAAAGTAGTCGTCACTGGAATATGAGCAGAGGTTTAAACAAACCCCCAGGGGAAGGAGTTACACAACTGTGAGGGAGCTACCAAGAATGCCTCTCCGTGGCCTTGCTGTAGGAACTTGATGGGTAGAGGACATGTGTAAGAGGGCACTCCCAGCTGACCTCAAGAGCCACGATGGACATAAGGGAGGAGACAGTCTCAGATATGCGATGCTCAGGCCATTTATTTAGGGCTTTATAGATCAAAACCAGCACCGTGAATTGTGACTAAAGAGCAAATATTTCAGAGTAGCTTACCTCCAGGGGGTACATGATCATGTGAACAAGGAAAGGGGTGTAGAATGCCGTAACACTTTTTAAAGCTAACACCTAACAATGAACTGTTCGCATGGCCCGTTAACTCCCCTGGGTAATTAATTCTGCAAAATGGTTGCTTGCCAAGTGGATTCTCAACGTCAAATAACCCTGGGGGGGGGGGGGAGGCTGTT
>QEPC01011341.1:8450820-8477322 GCA_003113815.1 Sphenodon punctatus | reverse complement strand
CTCAGATTGTAAGCCCTAGGGGCAGGGACCGTGTCTATTTTATTACTTTGTAAAGTGCCATGTACACTGCTGGCGCTATATAAATGTTTGTTAATAATAATAATAATAATAATAATCATAGAATCACAGAGCTGGAAAGAACCCCAACGGTTACCTAGTCCAACAACCCCCTATCATTAAGCAGGATTTGTGGTACGTACACTATCCTCCAGAGATGTCTAACCTAGTTTTAAAGGCCTCCAGCGATGGGGTCTCCACAACCTCCCTCGGTAAATTATCTCACTGCTGAACCATCCTGGGAGTTAGGAAATCCTTCCTAATGTTTAGCCTAAATCGTTTCTCCTTTAATTTAAGCCCATTGCCTCTAGTGCTACCCCCAGTGACGAGAAAGAACTGGGCACCATTTTGCTACGAGCAGCCTTTTGCATATTTGAAAAAAAATGTAAATCCTGTCCCTGCTTACTCATTTTTCTAGGCTAATCATTCTCAGTTCTTTCACCTTCTGTGTTTTCCCCTCCACTTCTCATGTGTTTCCCCCTCCTATCTCCTTTATCACCCTTGCTGCTCTCCTGAATCCTCTCCAGTTCGTTAGTATCCCTTTTAAAGGGGCCCCGAACATGATGCAGTACCCCAGAACCAAGAGGAACAATCACTTCCCTTGTCTTGCAGGTTAAACTTCAGTTAATGTAATTCAAAACAGCAGTCATCTTTTTAGTTGTTACTTTGCATTTTCACTCATATTAGGCCTGTCTCCTACTACAGCCCCCAGAGCTCCCTGATGCTGAATTTTCTACAGAAGTGGTTTGGAGATGTTCAAGCGTACTCCAATACCAGTCAAACCTCTGCTCTTTGGTCTTTTGTTAAAACTTTTGGAGACGTTCTTGAAGGATCGGTCCAGTAATAAATAAATAAATAAATAAATAAGAGAGTGAGAGAGAGAGAGACAAGGAGGCTGGGGGATGGAACCCGACCTCTGACTGTTGGGATCTGGGAATGAAAAACAGAGAATGGATTGCCCCATTGTGACCCATTGGGTACTTCTCGCAAGTGAAGAGATCGGCCGCTGTCAGAGACAGGATGCTGGGCTTGATGGACCATTGGTCTGACCCGGTATGGTGCTTCTTATTTTCTTAAACTCCTTCCTTTTGAGGAGGGAAGAAGCAAGTACTAGATGCATGCACAGACAGCTCCTCCTCTGCCACCACCTCACCTGCTCCAGTCTCCTGTTCCCCAAACCTTGGCCCCTTCTCCTATTCCACCCCCATGACCCCCTCTCCTCCTAAAATGCCCTCCCTGAACACACACACCCTTCTCCCCAACTTTCAAACCCTTCCTGAAAACCTACCTCTTCTGTCAGGCTTTCCCTAGTTCCTAACCCGCAGATTGCTTGATTAGGCTTCTTATACCACAGGGGGTGGAAAGCCTTTCCCCTCCCAGGGGCCACTTTGAAAATTAGTAGAAACTCTGAGGATTGCATACGAGTTGGAGATGCTTAAGGGGTTCACTCAAGGAAAGGAGGGTCTAGATCATGGATCTGTTCCCCGTCCTTGTGCAGATGCCCTCATCTGTGCTCCCTGAACCCAATCTCATTTTTTTCAGTGGTTGAATGCAGGAACTAGATTCAGAGGCCAGACCCAGAACTAGAAAGGGCCCATATGAAAGCTTGCTCCAGGCTGCATTTGGCCCATGGGCCTGAGGTTCCCCACCCGTTAAGCCATCTTGTTCTCTGGAATTCCCCTCCTCCCTTTGTAGCCACACACACTTGCACCTTCTCAGCTTCACAAATGTCTCGCTGCCTCTTCCTATGAAGTTCCCCTTCCCCGACTCCATCCTAGACTGTAAGCCCCTCGGGGGCAGGGACCGCTCTAAAAGAGCGGTCCAGCCCCGTCCTCTTGCTGGAGAAAATACACATGCACCCAACTCCTGTGGTGCCTCTTCACCCAGGCCGACTGAACCAGCAAGCAATGCTTACTTGCAACTGCACAACAATGGAGCAGCAATAAGGCTCATCAGTGGATTTAGTTTTGAAAAAAGAGGGAAGAATCTGTTCTAAACAAAGCAGAGCCTCTAGCAACCAGTCCGTTCAGCCCTTTTAACTTGAGGACTTTCCATGACTGTTCTTATGGCCAGAAGGCAGGTATAAAACCCCATTAGCACTAAATTAACAGGAGATGATCAGACGACTAACTAGACTGCAATGAAAAAATAAATACATCAAGATTTAGGATGCGAACAACTTTTTCCTGTATCGAGTGCATGCATCTAGATGAGTGGTTCTCTAACTGCGGGGCATGGAAGGTACTTGCACGCTCCGACTTAGAAAATGGGAGAACCTCCCAAATAATGGGATGTCAAGGGGGAAAGAGGATGAAAGGGAGAAAGGAATCGAGAAAGGAAGGTGTGGGTGGTGCATGATGAGGAGAGGCTTCAACACTACAAACAAGTGGAAGGGGGGTGCAGTTCATAAATTTTTTTTGAGAACCACTGATCTAGATGGAATGAGTAATTTCGGGGGGGGGCTTGTTGTGAGAAGGGAAGATTCCCAAGCGGAGACTGCCCTTATCCCAGCTGCTTTGCATTAAACAAGCCAACAACAGAAGTTAAAAGATAAAGAGTATTTTCTTTGTAAAAAGTCCCTTGCTTGCCTAGTCATGGATCTGAAAGACAACCAATCATCGGAAGAGAAAGCAGCTGCATGGAGGGGAAAAAAACAAAGCAGCAGCCAAGGCACCATAGTGGAAAAGATTAAATTAAGTCTAAATCCATATTGCAGTTTTCCAGTTAAACAATAGAGTATGCTGCATTAAAATGACATTGACACTAATGCTACACTTGCTATGCTAATGCAAAATATAATTCTACCGTGAACGATTCCTTCTAAGAATTGAGTTAAAGCCAGTACCTTCAGAATTAAGGCTGAAAATTTGGGGCCAGCGCAACCGAGTGGATATGGCGTTAAGACTTGGAAGACCAGGGTTCAAATCCTGTCTTCACCAGGATCCTGCTGGGTGGCCTTGGGCAAGTCACTGTGTCTCGGCCTCAGTTCCCTGTCTGTAAAATAGGAATGACGACCACCTAGTCTACCTTGAACACGGAAAGTGCCACTGTTGCTTTAACTAATGCCCCTAAGAAAACAGAGTCACTGGACGAAGGGCACATTTACACAGCCCTCCCGGAAGGGGGAAAGTTGCTCAGCAAGCAACCCCTTCACACAATAAAACCACCCAGTTCTCTCTGGATAGGGTCAAAGGGTTTAATTTAAAGGGGAAAGGATTTAGGATCAACTTTAGGAAGGGATTTTGTAACGACTAGAATGAGGAGGCAGGAGAATAATTTGCCATGGGAGGTTATGGAGGTCCCATTGCTGAAGGCCGTTAAAAACAGGTTAGATGCGACATCTTGCAGGAACGGTGTAAGCTAGGGGCAGCCAGGGTTTATGGTGCACGAGATCCACTTGTTCCTCCCAATGTCAGTCTCAGTGGATCTACAAGGATCCCTCCTGCTGGCTCCAGCACTCCAGGCTCGAACACATCCCGCTGACTGTCAGTTCTAGGGAACCTCAGCAACCAGACCTGGGAGCAGAGGAGCACTCCCCTGACACTCTGGAGGAGCTTGGCTAGCCGATCTCCTTTCTGGAGAGGCTCCCTGGAGCGTCAGTCCCACTCTCCTCCACAGAAGTGATCTCCGAGAGGATGGTTGTCCTCACCACACCATGATCTACCAAAGACTAGCTTGTCATTCACCAGTAGATTGCGATCTACCTCTTGGCTGCTTCTGTGTTAGATCTAAGTCTACCCCCCCGCTTGATGGATTCCATGCATGGGAGAGGTTAACACGCTTGTTCCTGAAGAACGTTAGGCAGAAGAACGTTAGCAGTAGAGAGACTGTTCAAGCTTAAGAGCTGGATGAGTCACGGCTGCTGCCTCAACTACCCAGGCTTTTTACTATCGGAGCTGGATCTGCAGCGGAAGTGTCTTACTTCCACTGAAAGTCATTGGGAGTAATGCCCAATAGCCATTTTTCCTTTGTAAATTTACCCTTTAGCACCCAATCCCCCCTTGTGCCTTATCCAGTCACTCACACCTGTCCAAAGTTAATGTAGACTGCCAACAGATTAGCAGACATCATCCAAATGGAGTGGCTTTGATCAAGCATTCATGCTGCTCCAGGTTATGAGGCCACCCGACGGATTTTGCCCACTGGGGTGGGAGAGGTCCTTCAGCAAGGCAACAGACACGGGAACTCATCTTATTACCACATCCAGGTGAGAGACAGTGATAGGTTGTAGCTGATAAAGGAAGTCCTACAATTGATACAAAAGTGTAATGGACTTAATTGTACCCTAAAACTGATACAAGACAAAGACCTTTTATTTGATAGATACAAAACTCCCATCCTGTTCCCTCACTTCCTCAGCTCTGCTTGTCTGCTGCTGTCCTGTTCTCCTTTGCTCTCCTCATTCCCCCCGTTTTCTCCAGCCACTGCCCTGTCAGGTCCCTGCACTACTTATTTCCTCTGGTCCCCTGTCCGCTTGCCCACAGAGAAACAGGAAGCGACTTCCGAAGTTCCATGCCTCTATGGTGGCCTTGCCGACGGGGATACCACGGAGGAGACTTCAATAGCGCATCATGTTATCAGCTGCACTGTGGTGCTCTCCGGCAGTTCCCTGGATACGTTCCAGGTAGTAAACTTGTTCACACCGTGGCAAGAATTGCATTTAAGTGAACAAAGATAATGGGGACCCCAGTGTTGGGTAGCCGAACAGGTGGCAAGCATTATATATAGACATACCCATTCACACAACATTCCTCCGGAGTGGGAAGCCAGCACAGGATGGGTTGCTCACCACAGCTTCTGACACCCTTCAAACCACCAGGGAAGCCAGCAGAGGCTGAATTCCCTGTGTTGGCTCTTTGGGGCAACATTAGATATATGCCCCGTTTTCTCCTTTCCCTTCCATTCTGTGGCTAACGTTTTACACCCAGTTCCCACTCCACAATGCACAGGTGCAAATGACCTTGCAAGGGGTAAGGCAGTGAAGAATCTATTGCCAAGAAATTGCTTTTCACGCTATAAGATCAGTTCATCTTTTTGGCCCCAGTGGAACGAGCTACCCAGTGCTTAACACCTTACCTCTACAACCATTACAGAGCACATCGAGCTTATCAGCTAAGAGAGACATCTCATTGTACTGACACGGAACAATTTCAAACCACACACAAAGCTAAAGAGAGGAAGTTTCTAGTCTGGGAGTCCCATGAGCAGGCAATAAGCTAATTCAGCCAGATGATCTATAGATGTTCTAGTAAAGTGACAGTTATTGTAGAAGTTGTATAGGGGGGACCATAAGGGCATTCCCCTATTATGGTGGCCTCCATCAACTACTCACCCCCTTTTTAGTTATAATACAATTAGAAACCTGTGTTCACGAAAGCACAAGCGTTAAAATTAAGGTGGCGGGGGTACTTACCCTGCCCATACAAGCAGGTTCAAGGTCCTATTCCCCTGAAGGAGGCTCACATGTGTGTAGTGCTCAGGAGAAATAACTTTCTGCATGCAAATGTTTGCTGCCCCAGAAAACCTCACCACTACCTCCTTTGTTTTTCAATCACACCACATTGCTGTCTCGCTGGGTATCACTATCTATACACAATGCTTGCTACTGTTCCAACTGCCTAACGGGGGCAGGTGGTGAATTTGTTCAAGCAAACCCCAGGAGCTAGCCAAAGAGGAAACATGGGTTTGTGGGTGTTCGTTGCTCAGGGCAAACCTAGGGAGCTCATCAGGAGACTCGCGGAGCAGTTGAACACACAACAGTGAACGTCTATTCAATTTCACAAGCAATGGGGTAGCAGTGGTTCTGTGCCTAGTCAGTTTCCCCACCAAGAGGGATAGGGGGGTGCCATGCCTAGTCAATTTCCAGGAAGGGGGGGCTTCAGGCATCCCTCATTGAAGATGCCACCCAACAGGCTCCCCCTCTTGGTCCAAGTCCATAGAGTAGCAGGATAAACATGGAACAGCATGAACGTTGGTCCTTGCTGCTCTACCATGGAATGATGATGAAGTTCAATGGGGTCCATTTCCCCCGTGGTTAATAACGAAGCGTAGAAGCCACCCAGCAACTTCGTGTTATTCCAGCCTCCCCCTCCTAGAAGCTTCCTATAATGAGGGGAAGAGCTATTTAACCGTTAAAGAGAAACATAGATGGAAAGAGGTACCTTCTCTTCCATTTCAAGAATGTTCATGTAGAACAAGCCTTTACTTGGAGGAGGGGTGAGAGAAGGGCAATATTACCCTTTTAGACCGGGGTGCAGGATCGACCCATGCGTGCATACAATCATCTCTGCTCCATTCCCCTGAGCTCAAGTTTTCAGTGCCTGGGAGTAGGAACTAGATCCAGGGGGCAGAGCTAGAAACCAGAAAGAGGCCACATGAGAATTAGCCACAGGCTGCGTCCGAGGTGCCCCACCTGTTTTTGACTTCTTGCATCCAAAAGCAAGCTAGAGAACAGTATTAACCCACACAGTTTCTCTTCTCTGGTAGCATCTGAATTAGTCTCAAACCTTGTTTTCAAAACCCAGCTATTTTAAACATTTGTTCAAACCCAGAGACAGCTCTCCCCCTCCCACCTTTTTTTTTTAAAAAAAAAAAAAAAAGGCACAGCATTTTGGGTTTCAAATTAAGAGGCAGAAAAACCAAAGAGAATCCTGCCGCAGTGGTGTTGTTTTGAGACATTTTAGAAATCCAGAACTGCAGCCTCCACTTGTGAAGACTCTTGAGACACACATCCCCTTTCTAAGCTAAAACTGTAGCAGATATTCAGAAAGTGTCCTGCCATCAACACTGCGCAAGCACAGAGACAGCACAAGGGCATTCCGCAGGGCACTTTGCATTGTAGGAAATGCTATGTGGAAGGAAGGAAAAAGAGGGGCCACTGATAAAGTGCAGGAGAATCAGATGTGTGAATGCCACACACACACACACACACACACACACACACACACACACACACAGATTTAGGAACAAGGATTGAGTTTGCCTGGTGGTGGGGGAAGGGGTGTTGTGTGAGATGAGCCTTCAATCTCTAAAAGCTTTCCTTTTTACATAAGGGTTAAACAGCATCCCAGTATCTATAAAAAATGATCACCTAGGTCGCATTGGATGTGCACTAGAAAAGGAACAGTGGGGTGTCAGTAGTGTGGTTTTACAGCGGAAAATAGCTTCTGCTTAATGAAGCAATGTCACAGGCATGTTCAGCTCACGAAAGTGTCTTATTGGGAGTCTGTAAAACAAACAGCATTGTAAGTTAAATCAAACCAGAACTTCGGTGCAATCGCCAAATTTCCTATTGAAAAAGCCCACAATCTCCACCCTCAGGCAGCCTCATCCTGGTTTCCAGCCTCTATACAAAGGGGTGGGGAACCTCAGACCCGGGGCCAAACACAGTCAACGACTAGTCTTAATTGGCCCCTTTCCAGTTCCTGGATCTGGCCCCTGAATCTAGTTCCTTTTCCCCAAACACTAAGAGACAAAGCTTAGGGGAAAGGAGCAGAGAGATGAGGGCATGCGCACATGGAGAGGGGATAGATTTATGGCACAGATCCATGATCTGGACCCTACTTCTCCTAAATATCCCTGCCCACAAATTCTATGCAGGTTTTGGAATTGCACTAATTTTGAAAGTGACCTGAGGGGGAAAGGTGTCCCAACTCCTAATCTATACCACCTACTTCATACTGGGGAGGGAAGCAGATACTTAAAATTGGGGAAGGGGGGCAGGGGAGGGATACAATTTTTTAGAACTGGTTGATTAAAGGAAGGCTCCTTAATCTGTATTATGTCATTCTGTAACTGGCTTGATTTTCAGAACTGCTTAGCCCCGAACAGCTCCCGAAAGCTCCAAGGGGAGCCAGAAGTGTTAAAAATCCTATTTATAGATTTAAGACCTCAATTTTAACATCTCTGTCAAATGCCAAAAACTTCCACAAGATAACTGGGTCTTCTGGCTTTGTGTTCATCTGCCCTGAACGCGCACATTTACTTTACACCTCCACAGTATTGATGCCTGCAACAAGGCTTACATGTTTGGTGCTAGTTAGTAATACTGGGCGTGCTGCAAATTCTGAACACTCAATTTGACAACCTGTAATGGGCTTCTCCGTTTTTCAGAAGTGTTCATGGCTTTATGAAAAGCCAAGTTCCTTTAACGAGGCTTTCTGAGAGTAACTCAAAAATCGAGACTCCAAAGAGTCAAGCGATAGGCAAGTCAGAACAGATGACGATCGCCTAATGGAGAGTTCTGTGTGGCTTGAAAGCTTGTATACCCTCACCAACAGAAGTCTGTCTAATAGAAGAGATCATATGAACTACTGTCTCTCCATCTATTACTTTTGCAACTAACATGGCAACCATAGTCTCTCTCTAGACTCCAAAAAGTCAGTCACTTCGGCAAATAGAAGCTTGGATGTTGAAAGTGGAAGAAACTTCACGAAGTTCTGCAGAGCCCCTAAAGCCACAATTTATGCTAGTTCCTTATTTGTTCATTAACAGCTTATTAACTGTGTAGCTCTGTACAGGAGGCAAGGAGAGAGTCATGGACACTCGAGAAGCTTCCCAGCTAATAAACATCCTCATTTCAAGAGGTCATTGCCCCTTTAACTGCACGGTGCCATGGATATACCACACTCTAACATTCATTGTGTGTCAGTAAAATGTAAGAAATTTTCTTGTAATTAAGGAAGGATCCAAGTAGAGGGGAATATGCTGCAGATTTAGACAGCAATATTAGGCCCAGCTTCCAATGAACAAAGGTATAAACCAAAGTAACTACTTCAGTTAGTCAAATCAAAGTACTCCACTTCAGTAGTGTTCAGACCAACAGCGTAAACCAAAGTAACTACAATGATTTAATTAAATGGAAGAAACTCCGGTAGCATTCAGACAAACAACGTAAACCAGAATAGCACAGCGCCAATTGAGATGCAACGATCGCTAAACCAATGTTACTACTCTTGTACTGGTAAGTGTTTACATGAATAGTTACTCCAGAATGCAAACCAAAAGGTAGTATGTTCTCCTGATTTTTCAGGAGTACATACTTTCCCTGCTCCCGATTAACTTTGGTTTAACGTTCTGCCCGTGTGAATCCTTCAGGAATAAAAGAGAAGCAATGCTCTACTACATCGAATTAACTATGTCGGAACATGGCCTACACCAATTTCACTTGCTGGGTGAACATATTCTCCCTCCTCAACCCCACAATTCTGAAACACTGCATTGCAGTGGAACTCCCCTCAGCCAGGCACTTTTTCAAGCTAGACAAAAAGTACGTCCAAAGAGGTTTCTAAAGTATGGATACCTCTGATGATCTTGAAGAGAACTTCTAACCAATAAACCATAAGCATGTAAAATAAGCTAGGAGGGGATAGGTTCTGCTGATGTGTCACAATCAAGTTGTTTGCTTTAACTTGACAGGACGGTCTGGGTCAAACCACCGAGGTAAATCTGTGCAGCAGATGCCAACTTGCTCAATGCAAGCCTCGGACCACTGCCCTGTACTGACCTTTGCCCTCACACAGGAGCAGAACTCTTCTCTGGGGTCAAAGTTGCTCTTATCGGGTCTGGGGGCTAACCAACCCACAAACCCCAATGAAAACTCCACCCCATACAAATGAGAGAAACAAGAGGGTGTTTTTAAATGACATGCCTCCACGCATGGGCCCCCCACTGTCCACGTAGCAAACGGCTCGTTTCAAATCGGTGCGCGGGGACGTGCGCTCCCGTGATTCACGCACCAGCCACCCGTGGGCAACGCACGGAGCACTTCTGAGAAACCCGGAGTGCCCCATGTGGTCAGGGTGGCTGCCTCCATGGACAGGGAAGCAAGATGGGGAGGCCCCTGTGTGAAGCCCTCCCCGTGCACTTCCCATGGGTGGACACCCCACACCCATCCCACAGTGGTTACTTATTGTTAAATATTTATGTAGCGCCAGTAACATACTGAGCCCTGATCATTTATTACAGACAGGTCCCTGTCGTAACACTCCATCTTTGGAATTTCTTGAGAACCTCATTAGATGAAGGCAAAACAGTCAAAAATAAAAGGTTTAGAACCAAGATAGCCATATAGAAGCTGAGACGGATAGTGTTTTTAAAACAATCTTGACTGCATCCATGGAACCTTGATCTATGAGAAATGAAAACGCACTGCAAAAAGGCAAAGAATACTGCAGGGAAAAGGCCATGATGCTCCATTTCACTTTTGCGAGGTCAGTTTCCAAAATGGACTCCTACAGACATACCTCTCTGTTCCTCTCTAGGAAGGCGAAAGAAAAAGAAAAAAACCAGGAAGGTTTTCATCCTGTAGTTATGCTTTCAAAGCAATTCACTTGGTCACCTTCTTTGTGGCGCTGGGGAGAATTCTTTAAGCCGCAGGCCTGTAACATCAATTGCTGCAGTCTTGAGAGACCAGGCTTGGCACAACTTTTAATCACCGTGCAGAAGTAGCCAACACATCCTAACTTTGCTGCTATTGCCAATTTTAGAGTCTAACCTTTTAGCTGCACAGCTGGGTTCTGAAGAAAGATCTTTTTGCCTTGCAAGCCTAGGTACGGCAGGAAAGCAAATCCTCATGTCAGCTCTCGACTCACTGAGCTTCTAAATGTACAAATCAAAGACATCAAGTTCAAGTTGGTAGCTCCTCTCCTCGGAGAGGGCCGTGGCCCTGGGCCCTGTGCTTTCCTGCTCTTCCAGGGGCCCCATAGAATGCCTGCCCTGACTCTCCAGAGCAGCCACGATGGGACTCCTTCCAAGCGGGGCTGTAAATAGTTTATTTAGGGCCACACAGGAGCTGAAGCTGCTTTTCTTTAGTACTAGCTCTGCCCCCTCTTTTGGAGCCGAAGCCCTCCGGAAGTGGCAGCAGCTGGGGGTGGAGATCCCACCACACAGCCATGGTAGCTCCTACCCTTCCACAGGGCCAGACGCAGCTCCCGTTGGAATCGCGTGATGCCCCCCGCCCCCTTCTCCCTGCGAGCTGCGTGTCCCCCCCTTGCTGCTGTGCAGGGCAGTGAAGGAGGCGATAAGAGGAAGCCTGTGTGTGACCGTGTGTGTGTATGCGTGTGCGAGAGAGAGAATGTGAATGGAATGGGTGGGTGGATAGAGTTCTGATTTCACTTGCACATTGTACGGATGTATTTTTTTTGTATTTTTCTTAAATAAAAATGACATGGCACTTGGTGTTTGTAAGCAAGCATCAGATTGCTAGCGGCTGAAGGAGAAGAAACTGCTGTATTCTGCTTTGGTTCACACCCATGCTTCTCGATTGTGGCCTGTGGCGCTCCCTAGATCCTTTAACTGGCTTCATGCGACAAACCCCGCACGGCTGCAGCCAGATCACTTTTCACTTATTGAGTTCTTAAGTTCAAATTAGCCAGCTGCGTTCGGTTAGCCCAAATTCCGACTTGGGGTAATTACATTTGGCTTTCCAAAAGTCCCCCCGATCAGCTTTAATTGGATTGGATTGAAATTGGATATTTTTCTTCCCTCTGTCTGTTATAACAACGTTACTGTTAAATAGCCACCATTTTTCACCCAGTCTCCATCGATACCTGTGTGCGCACTACATCACTAAGTATCAAAATTTAAAGGAGTTATCTTTGAAAATTCACATTCGGCTAAAACACACTTGTTCGTTACAGAAACACCCCAAAATCACTGTACGTGGAAGGGATGGGTGTGTGTGTTCATGATTTTTGTTTATTTCATGCATTTAATAGCTTCACTCCCTTCTCTAAACAGTTACGGTCATAGGCTGGCCGGCCAGGCTTCACCTTCTGGTAAATAAAAGCAAACTTCCACACAAGCAGCTTGGGGATGGGGAATATAGAGTTGTAGCGGTGATGGCCAACAGCAGACAGTTTCCCCACTACTATTTAAAATCAAGAGTGGGGAACCTTTTCCCTCCCAGGGGCCCACTTGGTAAATGAGTCCAAGCTCCAAGGGCCGCAGAGAGTGTAGGGCAGCGGTGTTTAACGAGCAAGGTTGGGAACAGGAGAGTCCAGACCCTGGATCACTGCCCTCTCCTTGTGCGCATGACCTCATCTTTGTTCCCTGACCCTGCGTTCACTCATTCAGTGCTTGGGGATAGGAACTGGATACGGGGCAAGATCCAGGAACCAGAAGGGAGTTTCTTAAGACTAGCCATGGGATTCATTTGCACCCACCCACCCCAAGCCTGACGTTTTCCACCCCCAATTTAAATGGAACAACATGAACTTAATATGTAATTTAAAGAAGTAAACTGATCATTTTTGTGGTTTCATGTTCAGATCTTAAAGTTTCAAGAAGCGTGTCTCTTTCCTTTCCTGCAAATACATGAAAGGTTCACACTAAAGTTGAGACCCACTGAGAACTACACAGGGTGAAATGAGGAAGTGCTGCCCACGTAAAATGTGGGGTTCATTCACACAACCACTTTCCCCTTGGCAAACTCACCACTGCTTCCTTAAATCCGTGTTTGCTTTGCTCTGTAGCACAATGCTCTCACACAGCTGTCAACTCCCCTGGATTTCAATGACCTAGCCCTTACATACCCCCTTCACGCCCCCCACCCTCACAACCCCCCTCCCCAATGGGGCTGGCACAGCCTATGCTCTGTGCAAGCTCGCTCTCCTTGTTGTATGAATGAGTCCTTGTGTGGCAGAGAGCAAGGAGCCATCAAGGAGCACAGAAAGTGGTAAGGACTTCACACAACACTCTGAACGGCTATGCCACTACCTCCCTCTTTCTGAGCGTTAAAAAATGGAGCCTTTTATGTGAATGATGCTCATGTCTTTCCATTCTAGGTTCTTTGATGCCGTATGGAATTAGAGGCACAAAGCCTCCTAGATGAAACTATTTTTTTCCCAAATGGATAAAGCACTATTAAAATACAATGGAAAGAAATAAAAGCACACAATGGGCAGGGAATAGGCGTAGTGGAAACTATGAGGCAGGCTCTTCCTTAGCTGGTGTTCGAGGAAGGTGTTGTCAACCTTCAGAGCCTTTGAAGTCCCTCAAGTAATTAATCAGTCAAGCACAGTCAAGAGTGATGAGGCTTTTAGCTTTGCAAATGTCAGATGTTACTATTGCTCTTGTATCAACACAAACACCCAACATTAAAAATAACGTCTTTCTTCTGAAGAGAGGAGCAGAGGAAAGAAGAGGAGACCAGTGGAATCATGGCCTCGGAAGCATCTGCAGAAGAATTCTGTTTAAGCTTGATGCAGATACTCTGAGATGATTAAGTTATTTGATTACTAGAGCTGCTGAACAACACTGTCCATGGAAACCCAAAGGCCTGACTTGCATAATGGAAATGAAGGCGATCTCTTAGAAGTCAGCTACAGAAAAAACACCCTTGTACATCAATGTCTGGTATAGATTTTATATTCTCTTGTCTAAGTTGAAATGTCTTTTTTTAAAAAGCTAGCCGAGACTTGTTAACACAAGCAGGCGATAAGAAGCTATAGCCCTTGAACTCGTTGCACTCCTGCTTTTGTTCACAAGACACAAGGAGTGGTTGCCACCTCTCTTACCAAATAGGCACAGCCACGAGTAAACGGCTCCATCATTGAACTGAGCTCACTCGGTGCTTGAGAGCAGGAACTGGAGCTACAAGCCAGCTACAGGAACTGGAAAGGGGCCTAATAATGATAACATTAATTATTAATAATAATTACAGTAATAATTACTAATACTATAGTAATAATTAATCCAGCCACAGGCTGGGTAGTTCAGTGATGGAACGGTTAACTCGTGGCTGTGTTTATCTGAACGGGGGTGTGTGTGTATGGCTTACGGTCCCATGGTTTAACAGTCCATCAACTACTCCTATTAGGCTAGTTTTAATTATCACAGAAGTTTAACTACCCACTCACTCACACAAACCACCTTCCAAGGGTGAGATTCTAATCAATCAACAAGCGGTTCTCAAGAGTTTCCCCGCCCCTACCTCCTTTTGTGTGATATCACCCTTTCCTTTCCCCCATGCAAACTCACTACTCATTCCTTAATCTGCGTTTGCCTCGCCCCAGAGCATTCACACAGCTACCAGCATTTCCCTGCATTTCAATGGCCCACCCCCTAGCATCAAGTGGCAGAGAGCAAGGTGTTATCAAGCAGCATGGGAGGCGGTAATGATTTCACACAACACTCGGAATGTGCGTTTGTGCTGCTACCCACTCTAAAACAGCGCAGTGTGAAAAAGCCCTATTTGTTAACAGCACACACGGTAGCCATGGAAAACAGGGTAGACTTCTTGTCCCAGAGTCAGTGCTAGAAAAAAGAATTCTACACATCTCAGCACATCTACCCGATGAAAAAATGTATAATCTTTAATCTGGGGTAGAGAGCCTGCAGGCCAAATCCAGTCTGCGGCTTTTATTTATTATTATTAGGCCCCTTTCCAATTCCCGTAGCTGGTCTGTCGAGCCAGTCCCTACTCTCAAGCACTGAGTGAGCTCAGGGGATGAGATCATGGGATAAGATGATGGATCTGTGGCATAGATGCATGATCTGGACCCTGTCCTAAGCACACCCTATAAGCACCCTCAACTCCTATCCAGCCCACGCCAATTGTACTACCTTACCTGAAAGGTGTGGCCTCTACCTCTGCTCCATCATAATCCCGGTGATCAGCAGTCAGGAAAGGTACGCTTTTTTCTGTCAGTCGCACATGGTGAGGGCACGCAGAGGCACGTTTTCAGTGGCTGCCCCTGTCCTGCGGAACTCCCTCCCCCTGGAGGTTCGAATCAAAGCTTGAGCATTTTCCAGAAATAATGCACGACTGTTCATTTTTGCCTGAGAGTTTGGTGGGCAGGGATAAATGGTAGATTCGGGGACGTTTCTAAGGGATTTTTAAATAGGTTTTTACGTTGCAATCTACTGAGTCTTAGGGAAACAGCAGGATATAAAATTAAATAAAAAACAAAATATTCAAGTTGCCCATGGGAGAAAAGAGGTTCCCCACCCCTGCTTTACACTAAAAATCCTGGTTAAATCTGGCATAATTACGCTTTCTTGTACGGATGTGCGATCGCGGTTCGGATGTTTGGACTGAACTCTGTCTGTTCGGACTTCCGAACCGAACTCGAAAACGGCCAAACAGTTCGGTCAAGTTCGGATGAGTTCGGGGGGGCGGGAAAAACGTGACTGGAAGGGGGAGGCAACGGAGGAGCAGACTTCCTGACACCAGGGGTGAAGACCAGTGGTTGTTTCAGGGTCAAATGATACCGGTACAGAAAAAAAAAAAAATCTTCGATTTCGCTATCTGTACTGATAGCGCTATTTTCGAATGTTCGGCCAAGTTCAGCTCAACCAAACTCCGCCGAACTGAACAACCGAACTCGGGTTTCGAACTGAACGACCGAACCGCATTCTGTTTGCGCATCCCTTGTTTCTTGGTTCTCACACACATCCATTTGCTTGTTTCTATTAGCTGCCAACTCCTACTGCAAATTTTGCTGCTGGCCATTGATTTCTCAAAAATAAGCCTCTCCTACCTTCTGCAGGACTCTGCTACATGCCTTTAGCCAGTTGGTGTGCTTTCGATACTGCAGGCAACGGATGATTTCTTTCTTTTAAAAAAATAAACAATATACACTTGTCTCAATGACCCCCGAGTTTATAATGAGGGTGTAAAATGAACCCAAGACTTTAACTGGCATCCGGCACATCAAAATGAAGACTTGAAGAGTTAACCATCTTGCAATGGATCTACAAGAGGGTCGGAACAGGTTATCCATTAAAGCAATTCCATTTTACACGGAACTGCAAAAATTCCAGTAAGCCTTTTGCTCTTCGCTTGCTGCTAACCACTGGGCACGTCAGGTGGTTCCTAAGAAAACCCGAGAGACTAACTGAAATGTCAGAAACAAGGAGAGGGTTTGCTGCAGCTTCCCCGCTCAATAAAAACTAATATTAATGGTTTAGGGCATTAAAATCTGCATGCCGCATCGAAACTCTAATTCTGCTCAGTGATCAGCATTTATTCATGCCTCCTGACAAGAAGCCATGCTCGTGCAAGTCGGAGCTATCAATCTTTACCTGTTGAAAGGCAAATACTCTACATCTGTGAATTTCTAGAAAGAAACACACAGCGTCTGGCTTTGAAGATGGGAGGTTTCGCCTGCTCTTGGTTTTTCACCCATCACTCACAGTTCTGCATCACGTACAAAACCTCCATAGCTAGGATTAACATCTTACTACAGAATCCAAATTAGGTGAGGCAGGGGAACTGCAGAGTATAAGGTTTTTAGGAACTGCACATGTAGCCCCCCCAAAGTCAACTATATTTACTGTCCATTTTTTGACAGGTAACAAATCTGCTTTCTGGTCGTCCAGAACTGAACTTGCAAGACGCCGAGTCATTTTTGTGTTCCACAACCTACTGGTTCCATTGTCCAAGTGAAGGCACTTCATGGGATCTGACCATGAGCAACAATTCGCTTACAGTAAACAAAGAGACGGTGCTGATACAAGGTTAATAGAATTGTAGGACTGGGTGGGATTCTCAAGCATCATCCAGACCAGTCATTTGCCAATTTCAGAAAGTAATTGGGGAGAATTCCAGGAGCCCAGATGGCCAACACATGGCTCTCTTATGACTGAGCATAGGGGGAAGGAGTCCAAAATGATAGTGACAAGGCGGACAGAAAGACCAAGAGGGGGTATATAGGGGGGGCTCAACCAAAGACAAGAGGAACGTGGTGGGGAGGGAGAGAGAGAGTTTTTAAGAATTAAGCAGCACTGACCCACTCCAACTCCATTTCCAAGGCAGGATGCCCTCTACTTAGCATCACAGTCAGATGCTTGTCCAGGCAGCTGTTGGAAGCATCCAACGAAGGAAATTCCACAACTGCCCATGGCAACCTATTTCAGTTTAAGCCCTGCTCCCTTCTGTTCTGCTTTCTGTGACATCAGAGAACACATCTGTTGCCAGGTAACTACCTTCTGCCCTGGCACCTTGGGAAACTTGTGGTGTTAAAAGGGTATCTGCTTATATCGGAGGGTACAATGCCTCTCCTTAAAGTAAAGTAGGGTTTGCCGTGTTGGTAAATATCGGCAAGAGAGTAAGTAGTGAAGCAATATCTTTTATTGGACTAACGACAGTTGGCGGTGGTACGCAAGCTTTCGGACCTCACAGGGTACTTTGTCATGTAGTTCTTTTATTGGATCAACTGTAGTTGGTTCATTAAATCACTTTACTACTTTCTCTCCCCTTAAAGTGGCATTCCCGTAGTTATAAAGCAAGAACAATTGCTGATTTCTTAAATGCATTGGTAACACCGGGTTTACTTACCTATACATTCTATGTAGTATGTTAACGTAGTTATACCATCTGTTTTACTTCTCTGTTTTCCTGGTTAACATACCTGTTCACATTTGCAAGTTGGTGACATGTGGTTAATTTATGTATATGTCTTGGGGAATTGGGTTAAAGATCCTTTTGGCAATAATGGGGTTAATTTACAGTGCAAGGCCTGAACGGGATGTGGCTCTGTAACCTTACCTCGTGCAGGCCTCTCTAATGAGATTCTCTGTTGACTGTGTAAGACCCTGGGTGGGGAGCGGAGGACAGGATTCTCTGGTATGAGTTTGGCCTCAACCAAGAATTGTGAAGGAACCAATCAGGAATGTAGAAGTTCAATCAGGAATGTAGAGGTTCAATCAGGAATTGCCCAACGAGAATGAAGACATCAGAAATGGAGGGGGAAATGGAGAGCTTAGAGTGGCGTGTGCAGATTTTGAGGTACCGTGTGCAAAGCCTTAGTGCTGTGTGCAGAGGGAGGTTGACTATAAAAAGGCCTACATGCCTTAAGGGCTGGTTCCACTTCTCTCTGTGAAGATCAGAGAGAGGACTTGGCTTTCAGACACACACACAATCCCCCCGTCAAAGCCTAGCTGGTTCGCTAGCTAGGAACGTCCTCACGGGGGAAGGCGACAACTGTCTTCTAAAGAGCTTCTAAAGGCTGAATTCACATTTGACGACCCTTGCTGCTGCCTGGGGAGCTGAACCTGTTTGTAATGAACTGCTGACAGCACTTTCAATAGAGAAATGATCATTTATGCAATGAATCCTGTGGTCTGGCTCTTCTTTCAATGATGATACAGGAAATGACGGAAGCTAATTCCTTAATAAACTCTGATGAAACTCTTCAACGATGATAGATATGTTGGCTTCATACATATAAGCTTCGGGGGACCTATCTGCAAGTCGAGGACACCCAGCAACATCATCTTCAACTTGGGGCATCTTGAGGCCCAAAAGGCAAGTTAGATGCCAGCTAACCCAAGTGTGCACCTGTATCTTATCAACTTCATAAGTGTCTCCCTACGTGCCCCTCCTCCCCATCGTCCATTCTAGATTGTAAGCCTGTTTCTAATCACAATTGTACAGTGGCAGGCACACTGCTGGCACTATAGAATAATTAATATTATTACTCCTCTCCTACTCCTCATTGGAAGCACAGATCAGCAGCAGCTGAAAGCTAACAAAAATCAGAAAGCTAAGGGATGCAATCCAAACAAAAAAATATGAACATTTGAAAGAGGCGCTGCTTTTTAAAAAAAACCCCCCCCCTGCCGCAGTGGTGTTGTTTTGAGACATTTTAGAAATCCAGAACTGCAGCCTCCACTTGTGAAGACTCTTGAGACACACATCCCCTTTCTAAGCTAAAACTGTAGCAGATATTCAGAAAGTGTCCTGCCATCAACACTGCGCAAGCACAGAGACAGCACAAGGGCATTCCGCAGGGCACTTTGCATTGTAGGAAATGCTATGTGGAAGGAAGGAAAAAGAGGGGCCACTGATAAAGTGCAGGAGAATCAGATGTGTGAATGCCACACACACACACACACACACACACACACACACACACACACACACACACACACACACACACACACAGATTTAGGAACAAGGATTGAGTTTGNGTTTAAAGTTGTTCTGTAACCTCATTGATGACTCAGCATGCAAGGTAAAAAAAATATAGTAAGACTGGGAAAGAAGAGAAGGACTGTGGGGGCGAACTGATCTGTAATGAGACTTTCTGAGGTAGCTAGGGAAAAGAAGCAGCTCACCAATGCTGTTAGAGGCTGATCGGCTATTGGAGTAACACGAGAGATTCTTGCTGCTTTGCTGCTCTGTTTTGCAACTAAAGGCACAAACCCTTTTTGCCATTGTCTTCAGTGGGTTCAGGATTGTGCCCCCAAGATATTTTTTGTGTGTATGCGCTACTTTGCAAGTAATTGATCTAGGTCAGCTCAATGCAGAGGATCAAAACTAAATGGGGGCGAAGGGCGGGGAAGAGAATGAAATTAAAAATACTCAGACTCTTTGCAGCGTTTGACAGGAAGCCACTGAATGTATTCCAGACTGATCTTACATAATTCATTAATATTAAATGAGGGGGCAAAATAGTGATTGTCTACATTCACTGGCCGAAAAAATGGCAAAGTATTGTTATCTAGACAAAAACTGATTATATGGTAAATTAGAGATGCAGTTATGTTCGCACTGGTAATACAGAAATAAGGCATCGCGCTTTATAATGTCTTAATGTCGACGCTGTTTCTCTGGCCCTGTTTTAAAAGTATTTAACTGATTGTTTTAAATTGTTTTTATATTGTTTGATGTTTTATTGTTGGAGCTGTGTACAGGAGGGGCGGGGTACAAATGTCTTAAATAAATAAATAAAAATAAAACTTGTCATTCGAGTAAAATCTAACAAGACTAACCCATTTCTCTTATAGGTTGTAACCTGCTCTGAGCTTTCAGGGTAGGACAAGAGACAAAGCTGAATAAATAAAATGAATGAAGGCAAATCAGCTAAGACACTAGCGCATCCACTGCTAAGTAGTAAGCGTTGTCTAGTGAGTAAAAGGCAGGCTGGGGAAGTCAGGAATTCTGACCTGCTGAAAGGTCACTGACAAGCCTCCTAATCTGTTTCCCCATCTAGAAAATGGGAATATTACTGACTTACCCTTATCAGATACTCGGATGAAAAGGCAATATAAAAAGGGAGGGGGGGGGGGAGAGGAAGAGAAATAGTATTTTAGGAATCATAATAAAATGGTCATGGCACTTGGTTACTTCCCTGAAGACTGTGGGTTCAAGTCCTGCTTGGTCTCACAAGGGATGGACATCTCCAGTCCAGGCAGCTGGGAAATGTTACTCTGAAGTATACTAATTTTTGAGCACTTCCTTTATAACATCTTAAGCATACAGTGCAGACTGAAACAGAGTGCAGTCCTCCATTGTTAAAGCCAATGGGAGTGAAGACAACAAATTCAGAGGCTAGAACAGGAACCCAAACTAGAGAACCCTTGAGATTAAGCTTTACATTGGTTTCAAGGCACTACTTTATAATTTAACTAGGGAAGTTACATAAGCTACTTTCAGACACTGATGTTAGCCAATAGGCTCTACCTCTTTGCAATGGCTCTATGTATCCAATCACTCACAAAATATATGGCGTGTGCACAGCGTGTGGCTACAGTAGGGTTGTCACCTACGCAAATTTTTAAGCAACACTTATGAAAAATGGCCTACGATGCCAATGCAGGCCCTGCAACATGTATTCCTCATAAGTGTTCCTTAAAAATTTACATAGGTGGCAACTAACCCCCCCCCCCCCGAATGATTTCTGTTGTGAAAAGAGTGTATGCGCAATTTTAAAATCAATATGAAGGAATGCTATTCAAGTTTTGTCCTAGTTCTGAAGCAAGCTGTGATATGGAATGGGACATGTGCTCCCACCCAGAACATGGTCTTTGTGGCTATTCAGTGCTAAGCGTTCCAAAGGCATCTTCAAAATCCCCTATGGAGAAGAGGAGTAGAACACAAAATCCTGTCAGAGGCCAGAGTTTCTATTTGCTATTACCAAAGGATACGGATTTAGGGCGATAATTACATTTAAAAATTAACAGTAAAAAATGTTAGCACCAGTGTTGGAACTTCATAAGTTTCTATAAGTCACTAATACAGATTTGACTGTTAAAGAAAACGCTTAATGTTTTGAAAGTCAAAGCAAACAAGTCTTGAGAAGAGTATTCAGACGACTAAAACTTGAGAAAATGCAGAAAGGATTTTCATTTTTAAATTCATCCCCCCCCAAAGGTTTGGAAAACTGGGTTAGAATCCAACAGAGTTTAAATTGATGTGAAATCACTGATTTTACAGTAGAAGATGCCACCGAGTCCTTTGCTACCTTTTCCCGCCCGGGGCCCACTCTGAACATTAGTACAGGTTCTGAGGGCTACAGGAAAGATGCAGGTGGAGGTGCACTAAGAAAAAAAAAAAGAGGGCCCAGATCATGGATCTATGCCAGGAATTCATCCCCTATCCTTGTGTGCATGCCCTCATCTCTGCTCACTTTGAGCTTAGTTTTTCAGTGGCTGGAGGTAGGAACTGAATCCAAGGGTCAGATCCAGGAACTGGAAAAAGGTCACGCAAAAACTAGCTGCAGGCCACATTTGGGGCCGACACAAGGTTCCCCACCTCTGGCTTAAAAGGAAAGTCAGATTCAAAACTAGGATTTAAAGCAAAACACCCCCCCACCCCCAAGCTTTACCCTACAGCTTGTTTCCAACAATCTAAACTATTAAAATTTCAAGACATAATGATTACCCATGTTTAAATCTCATTTTTAAAATGGAGTCCAACTTTATGGATTTTAAGAGCATAATACTTGTATATTATGAAGGACAGGTTTTGCACAAACTGTTTCCACCAAAAATCTTAATTTCATAGTCATTGTTATAAGCACTGTAGGATTTGTGAAATATGTATTTTTACCCACTCTATAGAGTCCTCTAGACTTTACCTGACAGTATCCCATCAATTACCACGTGCAGATTAGCACAGCGCTACTGAAGCTACACAGTTAAACACAGAAGAAGCTACACATTTCATTCTTGGAATTCTGATAATTTCAAGATTCTTTCTTTTTAGAGCATGTCACGCAGCACAACGGAACATGATAAAATAAAGGAATATTTTCAAACCAGGAGGCCTGATATTGGAAATCAAAATCCATGTTTATGAACGTGAATGGCCTATTTTTTGGTGTCTAAAAATAAATTGGAGAATTCAACTTTAGGCACCAGGTTTGAAAGTTTTTGCCAATGATTTACAGAGGCGTGATTGCGCCTCTATTAGTTAAGGCAGATCCATTCAGTCCCCGCCTATCTATAACATGGGAGTTTTGAGTCATTTCACTTCCGGGGTTGCAACTAAAATCTTTTGCAGGCGATTATTCTTTAGTTAGGGATCTTAACAAAAAGTAAATGTTATAGACCGTTAAAGTTCTGGGTAAAGGAATTGCTGATAGTTTTGTGTAGAGAATGGTGCTTTTAATAAAAAGTTCTCATTGAAAAAAAGATAGCACATTGAAGAGAATAGAAGAAATCATTAAGATGTGCATGCCTATTGTAGCTCTCCTAGCGTTGTATATACAACATCGCATAAATATCGTCCGTGTGAAGGAGGGATGAGACACTATAAAGTGTATTAGCAGAGTAAGAAACAGTCAAAAAAATACAGCCTCAGAGCGATCTTACGGGGGAGGGTGACTCGGGTTTGGGAGCACGGTAGCTGGGGCAGATATAGCTGGCGGGGGGGGGTTAGGTTAGACGGGGCAGGGGGCAACTATGGCTGGGAGGCGTTGCAGGGCAGCAGGGGGACAGGTCAGGAGGAGGGCGAGGGGGGTAGTTTGTCTCACGGTACCAGTTGAACAGGAGGAGGGTGCAGAGGGGCAGGTGAGCTGGGACCAGGCGGGTAGAGAGTATGGGCCCAGATGGAAGAGCTGGAATGAGTCAAATAAAAACACAGCTGTGGACCCAGCGATCTGTTCTGAACCACTAGAACTTTAGAAATATATTTNTTGGGGTGGGGGGGGGAAGAGGAGGAGGTGAACTGGAACGTACTGGGGCAGGAAAGCCGGTTTAAATGCTCCTGCTTCAGGAGGATTAAGCCTTTGGCCTCGCTTCCCTGCATCCCAGCCAGGGTGCGCTGGGGCAAATCCTCACTGACCCCCAGCCCCTCCACACACCCTCCCTCCCCACTAATCCCCAGCCTCCACATCCCTGTCTCCCCATCAATCACCAAACAGCCCCTTCCTCCCCATTCACTCCAGCGCCTCACATCCCCATTTACCTCCAAACACCCTTTCCTCCACATTCACCCCAGCCCCCACACCCATTTCCCCCAATAACCCCCAAACACCCTTCCCTTCGCACCCCAAACACTCTTCCCCACTCAAGACATTTCAAAAACCTGATTAAATTCCAACATTTAAAAAACAAGGTTTCAAGTTCATAGTTAAGGTGAATTCATCATTTGTAATATTTTCACATTTCCCCAATCTAATATCACTGTACCTTAAATTCTACACTTTCAAATTACTTCACATCACTATTTTCTTTTACCCACTCTATATTCTCCCCCCCCGAAAAATATCACCCCCTCATCTTTAAAGTACATGACAATTCTGTTGTAACAATGTGTATTACATCGCTTCACACACTCCGAAATTACTTCTTATTCACATGCCTTAATGATTTAATCAACATGTTGACGTTTTTTACTCTGTATCTGAAATTTAAAAGTTAATATTAGTGCGATGTGTAACAAGGCATGTTATTAATTAATTTCTTTAATTTTAGAGTGCATGAAGTGATGTAATACGAGTTGTTACAACAGAATTGTCACGTTCTTTAAAGATGAGAAGGTGATAATTTTGAGGGGAGGAGGATATAGAGGGGGTGAAAAATAATGATGTGATGAAATAATAAGTTGAAAGTATAGGACTTAAGGTATGCTGATATTAGATTGGGGAAATGTGAAAATATTACAAATGATTAATTTGCCTTAACTATGAATTTAAAACTTTTTTAGACATTGGAATTTCTTTGCTTGCCCTCTAGGCCATCACCCCCATAAAGTAGCCAGCAGCCTCTTTCTGCTACGGGCGTTCTGTTCTGCATGATGCCCATTCAAAGACCCCTTTGTATTAATGTTACACTGCCCCTCTCTCTTTTTTCTCCCATGTATTGTCAGTCAGCGTGTGTAAAATCCAGCACTACACCAAGTTTGGGAAATGGCGGTACTCCAAAGGCCTCCGTCACTTACCTCACTCTTACAACAATTGAGAGTTTAAGATCAGAAATTTACAAAACATGTGGTTGACTGTAATTTGCCATCAGGGAAAAAGTAAACCCTTTAATTCACTTCATTGGTTATACACCTTTTAGAACACCACACTGAAGCTTTTGGCAGTCTAAGCCTATTGCTTTTACTAGAGAACTATAGGAGAAGATCTCATTTTAACAACACACCAATCCATTCCACCCCCAAAAGAAAAACCCTTTATAGTCTCCAAAGAAAATATCATTTATCCCCAACAGATCTATAGTAATATTTCTAGACTCCTGTGTTTGGTTTCTGAACAAGCATCTTGAGAAAGACAGCCGCACTTTGGCCTGACCGATAGACCAGTAAGCTGTGCTTATTTCAGGTTAGCAATAAAAGACAATGTAACCCCAGTAGACAGCAGTCTGTTCCCTCAACCTCAAATTAGTGCACAATAACCCTTAAAGGCCAACAGCACATCCCACGGGATAGAATCACGTAGTAATAAGTAATAATGCCTTATTAATAATACAGAAGCATTCCATACTGAGCAATGTCTCTATCACTAGGAATATTTTATTAAGGCATAGCTGTGTCCTTGGTCTCTCAGCTTCTACGAGCTTGCACTGCATTTTGTGCAGAGAACAAGGTTCCTGGCCTTAGGAAGTTGCAATCTTGAAATCCTTTTTCTCTTTGTTGTTCAAATCACCTTGCAGAATATTTTATACCGTTCTGACAACGCTAAGATACAGAACAGCTTCAGTCACCCAAATGTCCATCATTTATAGGGTGGGGAACATTCAAAAACAACAGAAATCAAGGTTGTCAACAAGGAAAGCAAAATGAAGCAATGAATAGCTCCTGGAAGACAGCGCAGACTTGGTGAACCGCAGAGAATTTGAGAGAAGCAGCTGCTTGGATAATCAAGGTTGTATATTTGTGAATCAGTCTGCAGGTACGACCCACAACGAAGTACCTGTGCGTAACACTGGCAGCAGGGAAGGGATGGGAGGGGCGGGGCGGAGACCCGAGTGCGCGGGGGCACAATTTGTTTGGGGCTGAAGGAGCAGTGCAGATTTGAGAGACGAGCAATCTATTTTGGGCCAGCTGCACAAATAGACTGGTGCAAGGTGGGAGCAAGATGCTTGCATGATGCAGACAGCAAGGCAATTTGTTCAAGGCTCTTGCACAGAACATAACGCCCTACTCTGCCTGCCTCCCCCCGCCCTCTGTACATTCTTGGTGCCCAGGCCTGCCCAGCCCCCCTCCCCACAGGACTCTGCCCTGCCTCTCCCCACAGCCCCATCCTAGCCTGTCCATCCCTGCGCGCCCTCACTCTTTCCCCTTCCAGCTGCCTGATGCCTCCCCACAGGGACTGATCCTCTCCCTTCCACCATGCCCCTTGATACCCCTCAGTCCCCATTTCTAGTCTACCCACCCAAAGCCTAGCCTTCCTTGATTCCCCCTCCCTCCTCTCCAGCTCCATGGTGCCCCCCCTCCCTCCCTCCCTATGGGGTCCTATCCTACCTGCTCTCCTCCCTCCAGCCCCTTGGTCCTCAATCCTAGCTTATCCTGCTCCGCACGGAGCCTAACTCCCACCTCGGGCCTGGCCCCACCCCACCCCATAGTGCCTCTTCCCCATTTGGCCTTCTACCCTCTGCCCCCCAGCCCTGTGGCACCTCCCCCATGGGGCTTACCCCCTTTTCACCTCCATCCCCATGGCGCCTGTCCACTCCTTCTCCTCTAGCCCCATGGGACCTCTCCCCCATCCCCCTACCGGGCCTTTCCTGTAGCCTCATGGGGCTCTAAATCCCTTCACGGAGCTCAACCCCCTCCTCCAGCCTCATAGTATCCCATAGGCCCAGCCCCCCTCTCCTCCAGTCCCAAGGACCCCCCTCCCCTCTATTCCCCCATGGTGCCTACCCTCCACCAGCTCCATGAGAGGGACCCCCTCCACGCTGACCATGGCGCCTGCCCCTCTCCTCCAGTCCCCATGGGGCCCTCGCTATTCCCCCATGGTGCCTACCCCCTCCATGGACCCCATGGAGCCTGCCCCTACCCCCCTCCTTCAGCCCAAAGAAACCCTCTTCCCCCCATGGGGCCTGCCCCCCTCCTCTCCCTCCCCCCCACGGGCCCTGCCCCCTCCTCTCCAGCCCCAAGGAACCCCCTTCCCTCCATCCCCCCATCGGGGTGACCTCCATCCCCATCCCCCCAGGGGCCCTACCTCCTTTCCTCCAGCCCCAAGGAAACCCTTCCTCGCCATGCCCCCCATAGCCGGCCCCCCCATGCACCCCACAGAGCCTGCCCCTATCCTCCACCCCCTTCATGGGCCC
>QEPC01011341.1:8360546-8420292 GCA_003113815.1 Sphenodon punctatus | reverse complement strand
GGGGGGGGGGGGGGGGGGGGGGGAAATGTGGAGAGAAACAAGTGCAGAAAGGTAGGGAAGAGCAAGACCTTGAAATCTTTATTCCTATATTTACATTTTTAATGTTTTAATATGGGCAGGGAGGGAAGGGGGTTGGAAAAGTAGTTGTATTTTTTATTCTCTGGAAGCTCCCCCAAGTCCATTTTTTTTGGGGTGGGTGGGGGGGAGAATAGCAGTGTCAAAATCTAAAGCACTAATAATAAAAAATGCCCCCCTTGGCCTCCTGCCTATTTTGTATTAGGAGTCAGCCTGGTAAGCACGCTCGCTCTTGGCCTGGCTAAATGGACAATAAAGCAGGGGTTGCTGAGCACTTGGTCTGTAGGGTGGCCGGCGAGGCAAATTTTGAAGGAACACTTATGTAAAATACATGTTGCAGGGCCTGCCTTGGCCCCTTAGGTGACGGCAAGACAATAGTGGAAGACTATTACTCCACACAGTGTCAGGAGCAAGGCCTTGAACTAGCGACTTGGGGTTGAAGAGCAAGAGTTGGCTCCTCAGCACCACAAGGGCGGTCCCAAACGCGCCCCGTAGGCCCCCAATTCCAGGAGCCATTATCCTCAAGGGAACCACACGCAGCCTCAGAGGAACATTCGCACCCGTTAAAAGTCAAAAGGGACTTTCTCCATCGCCGTCATTGCGCCCGAGATCGCAGGATGAGGACGATGATTTTTTTTTTTTTTTAAGAGAGCTCCTCTTGCCAAATGACACTCGGTGCTTTACAGACATAAGACGCAGCAATATATAAAACAATATACAGGCCATTTAAAAAGGGACGGGAAAAGGAGGGAAGACAGACTCACAAGTCCTATAAAAGCCTATAGAATTCCTGCCCAGCCCCCACACCAATCGACAGTTACCCCTCACGTATGCTAGAAAGCCCTAAAACAGGCCCCCCCCCCCATCTGAAAACTTGCTTCCTCGCTTATGTCCCATTGTGGCCCTGGAGGTCAGCCAGGAATGCTCTCTTGGATGCACCATCAGAGTGTCGTACCCATACAGCGATGGAAAGCAGAGAGGCATTCTTGGTGACTGTTATGGAACTCCCTTGCCCTAGAGATTCACCAGGGCTTGATTCTGAACATCTTTCAGAGGCAATGCAAGACCTTTTTATTTGGCCAAGTGTTTGGTAGGTGAGGATAGGGGCTGGGGTTTTTAAAAATGGGGGAGATATATAGTGTGTGTTGAAACACGCCAGGGTCCAGGGAAAGGGCAGGATATCAATTTAAAATCAAATCACTATGAGGATTATTCTGTTTTCCTATCCACTTTCTAGCTCTGCAGCTAGCCGGCTGGTCTCCCTGCCCTTTTACTTGTGATTTAGCTCCTACAACTTAGCCCCCTAATAACAATCAGCTAAAATGCTTTATCCCCCGGCTGAGAATCACGTCAGGAAGATAAAACCTGATTGGGATTCCTTTGTTGGCGTGGCCCCTTAAAGCCCTTTCCCTTTCTGTCCCAGGGGGCGCGGGTTTAGAACCGTCTTAGGGTTTCGTCATGCGCTTTCTCAAATGGGATGGATATAAGGCAGAGCCCTGGCAAACAAAAGGAGAAGACAGATCAAAATTCAGAGCTCTCGTCTCCTCTCCTCCCTCTGGCAGCAAGACTGAGAAACTTGACCCTTCCCCATCCAAAGGGAACGACGGCCAGAAACTCTATTCCCCAGCTAGGTAAGTGCCCGTGTTCCTAGGTTATCTCCATCGGTTACGACTGGCGCCAACACTGCAACTGTCTAGTCATGTTGTAGGTTCTAGGGACTCCTGTAGGTACAGGACAGGGGCTGCTGATGGGTCCTGACTCATATTCCCACTGGCCCCGCCACTCTGCAGCAGAGTTTCTACGGTGGCATAGGGGGGGCTTGCCTTGGAGGGGAGAGAGCCCCCATTTCAGTACGTCACGCTAAAAAGGCCCCAGTTGCAAGCCACAAAGGTATGCAATCAGCCTGAGCACCGCTAGGACATTTTCAGAGTGGGTGGGGGAAGGAGCGGAGCCAAGACTCGACCCACACCCACTCTGAAATGTTCATAACTCAGACCGCTCGCAAAAGGGCCTCCCAACAGAATCTGGAGACCACGTCCCGCTGAGCCCCCTTTTCTCCAGGATAGCTAGATCACCCATTGGGAGTTCTTTCCAGCAATAGGATTCTCTATCTGTAGCCTCTTCTCCCGAGTGCACCCGCCTGTTCATGCTGAGGAGAGTCCTTGAAGCTTCCACGCTGCGATCTCTTGTTATCACCGACTGGCACAGACTTTAAGGGGATCCGCAAGAGTCGGCGGACTCCTCTCCCTCACCTGATTTCTTCCTGCAGTCTCCCCCCCACTCTCCCTCTGCAAAGCCCACCTCTCTCGGAACACACGTTCCCGTCACGTCTGCCACCTTGGCTTCCAGGAGTTCAGACGCTGTCACTTTTGCACATCAAACATTCCAGCCTGGATGCCCCCGCAGCCCTGGCTAACAACAGAACAGATTGCTGTAAATGCAGGAAATAGCAGCATTTCGTTAATAACATGCTAAGGCCCCATGTCAACTCGCCGTGTTGGCAAGGCAGCGTTTTGGGGAGGCTTGTTCTTCCCGCAAAGCCTGTTAGTGGATGGCCGGCCTGCCATTGGCGGGGATGAGGGGGCTGCACCTGTGGAATAATAATATTTCATGACCTGCACTCTCATCTCTTTACCCTCCTTCCCCCAAGCCTTGTAGTAAATTGCTTGCAAATAAGAGGATCATTCCCAATGCACAGAAATGCATTCTGCAGGGGATGGGGCAGGTTTGTAAAGCTGGCGTCCGCCACCTTCCTAGGACGTCCTCTCCGACCCACTGCCTCCTCCATGAATGGATGATGGCACAGATATCATACAAGTCCTAGCTATGTAGTGTGAAGCTCGCACACTCCCCCCAAGAGAAGTGGTTCCAATCCAAAAGAGATTCCTCTGAACTATTTTGTCTTCATCGCTTACATTTGGAACCAACATGGCAACTGGGTGGCCGGCAGCTTCGTTTTAGACGGCCACGCCCTGAAGATTTTCTGTCTCTCTTCTCTAGAGAGCGAGCCACAGCCATGTTTGGAACGTAGATCCCAGAGACAGCCGCGCTGTAAAGCGAAGAAACTTCGCAGGCATTCCGAGCGCCTCTAGAAACAGGCAGCGGGGATGAATTTCACATTCGACAAATCCGCTGTCCTCAATTTGGTTCCGACAGAGCAGGTATTATTCCGATACCTCCAGCAAGGCGCCTGGGGCTAAACAACTCCTGGTTAGAGATTGGGCCCCTGCCCCGAGGGGCTTACAATTTGGAATGGACAAGGGGAGGAGCAAATAGGGAGAGACAAGGAGAAAGGCAGGCAGCCGAGAAGTTGCAGGTTGTTAGAGAAGGAGAAAGGGACTCCTGCCACTGGGTTTAAGCAAGATGCTTTCCAGTGCCCAGTCCTGTTAAGGAGTTTTCCTGCTGTGTTCCTTCCCTCCAGCAGCTCCACGCTGGGTTCTCTCCCCCCATAAGATCATACAGGGCCTTCATGTCTCACTGGTGTTGCAGGGCACCTGCCCTCTCAACTCCCCAAAACAGGCTCGCCTGAAAAAGGGACAAAATACCACTCTTGCTGCTTCTTCCTTCGACTCCCTAATTCCCCCGATTACCATAAGAGCTTCCCAGAAGGCAGAAGACTGGCTTGGCAGCCTTAAGGGCCTGATCCTGCCTGGCACGCGGTGCTTTCTGCCAGGTGCTGAGTTCCTTCGGCTTCCCTCTGGCACCAGAGGGAATGGAAAGTACTCAGCCCCTCCCCGCCAGCACCCAGCAGGATCACAACCTCGATGTGTCCATTGAGTCATTATCGCCAGCTCTCTGGTGACCTCAAAGCAACCTTTCCCCACGGTCAGCGAATTAACCCTGCTGATCTCGTCGCATTGCTCCAACAGTTGGTCTCTGGGTTCTGAAGGCCATGCATGGACCCTCTCTGCTCTGTCATTACCGCACAGCTGGGGGGGCTTGGTTCGCCAACGGGCACGGAGGTTGGATTTCTCCGGAGAGGGACGATGCTCAAATCTCACCTTTTTTGACTGCCAGGCCTTCATTCCCATCGCCCTGATTAAGAGGCTGGACGTGTGTGTGTATATATAGAGTCATGCAAGCGCTCTAATCTGGTATGTGCTCAGCAGGTATTTTGGGCCGCTGCCTGATCGTGCCGGCGGAGGTCGATTGAAATAGCACCGGCAACACCAGCTCCGATAGGAGAAGGGAGAAAACACAGACGGGAAGACCCCCTTTAAACAACAACAACAACAAAAAAAGAGGAGACGACAGGGGGGGGGGCGAGGAAGATGTCAGTCATCAGCGCCTTGCCGTTCCTCAAACCCCTTCACTTTAGACCGCCGCGCAGCTCCCCCGGGCGCCAGCGCCGCCACACTCTTCCCGCCAGCGAATTCCGGTGCCTCACCCTCGAGGATGCCATCAGCGTCTTCGAGATCGAGAGGGAAGGTAAGATCCACCTTTTGTCTTACTCCGTGCAGCCCTTCCCCCGCCACACCCTGCTTCCCAACCGTCTCCCAACTTGGCACAGCTTTGCAGAAAGCTGCCAAGAGCCCCCCCCCGCCCTCAGTCAACAGAACGCTGGCAACAATAGACTCTAAAATGGAGAATGTCGCCACCTACATCCACGGTGAAATTCTGATTGTTCCCCCCTTCTTGAATATTGGATGCAGTTCTGATCGCATCTCAAAAAAGGACATCGAAATGGGGGAAAAGGGCCTATAAAAGGGCAACAAAGATGCTCAAAGCGCCCTTCTCATAATACTAGAACTAGGGGATGCTGTGAACTTAATGGGCAGCGGATTTAAGACAAATGAGAGAAAGCACGGTTTCACTCACCGTACATCTAAACCTGCGGAACTCATTGCCACAGGACGTTATGAAGGTCGGTAGCATAAACAAGTTCAAAAAGAGGGACCGAATAAGCTCTTAAGAGCCAGGATAGGTCAGTCAATGGCTAGCTAGGACTGGGAAAGCAGGGAATGGCTTGACCCATCAGGCACTTCCCCGAGACAACTGAAGCCGCCACGGTCGGAGACATGCTGAGTTAGCTGCAGCAATGGTCCAACCCAGTGCGGTGGGGCTTATGCCCCAAGATTTCAGACATCCTAGCAGATGTCATGTACTCAAACCGCTTTTATTGTAACCCAGGGTGCAGCTATCATGGACCGAGGGGGGTGAGTTGTGCCCGGGCCTCCAAGGGGTCCCCTTGCAAACAGCTGGAACACCACTAGGAAATAGATTGGGGAGGCAATGGGGCCGGCACACCATCCCCTTCCTAGCGGCGCGCCGGCTCCTGGCAAAAGGCTGCGCCAAGCAAGACATTTTCCCCGGGGGCAGGAGCAGGGAGCTGGTCCCACCACAGCTGCTCCAGGGAGCGGGGGCTGCCTTCATGGGTAAGCCCAGCCCCCATCCTGGAGACCCCACCCCCTGGGGGGGGCATAACTGGGACATGAGCCCAGGCCAGCCACAGCCTGACTACGCCATTGGCGTAGACCAGGCCTGCACAAAGTGCGGTCTGCAAGGACCTTTCCTGCGGTCCGCCATGCCTCCCCCTGGCTGCAAGGACCTTTCCTGCGGCCTCACTCCCCCTGGCTGCAAGGACCTTTCCTGCGGTCCGCCATGTCTCCTCCTGGCTGCAAGGACCTTTCCTGCAGTCCGCCATGCCTCCTCCTGCTTTGACAATCGCCTTTCCTCCAGCCCCCGCACTGGCGCAAAACCCTCCTTCCTCTGTGCAGCAAGCCTATTGAAGGCGCTGGCTGGATCCCTCCTTCCTCCTTCCTGGCTCCAGCTTCCTACTGCCCCCGATGTCTCCACCTGAGCCCCTCGCTGCCGCTTCTGCCACCTGGATCTCCAGCCCCTTACTGCCAGGGTGTGGGGTTATGCAAATTAGGGGTGGGGCTATGCAAATTAGGGGTGCAGCCACATGCAGCCCAGGGTTATGGGCCAAACCAAATTTTCCGGCCCTCGGCACAAATCGAGTTGAGCACCCCTGGCTTAGGTTGATCTCAAGCCCTTTGCAGAGCTAAGCGAAGAGCAGAAGAGGCAAGACCCTCACAAGAACAAAGATGACAAAGGAAACAGTTACAAAGAGGAAACAGTTCCAAAGAACTAGGGATCTCTCTTCTCCCCTGGGGTCAGACTCAGCCAGCTTCCCCGTCCTCCGCCTCCTTCCATTTACTCTCACTGTCTGAGCCCACCTTGACCTGAAATCCTCCCGGCCCCAAAAGAAAGCTCCTGACTCGTAACTCCGAGAAAGGTAATTTCCTCTCTTTCTTACCAGCCTTTATTTCCGTCTCCGGCGACTGCCCCCTCCACCTGGATGAGATCCGGCACTTCCTGAGCCTGTGTCCGGAGCTCTCGCTCGGCTGGTTTGAAGAAGGACGCTTGGTGGCTTTCGTCATTGGCTCTCTCTGGGACCAGGAGAGGCTCAGCCAGGTAAGAAGCAACTCTTCCCCAGCTTGGCAGGGAGAACAGAGCTCGCGAGGCAGATGAAACTTGGTGCACGTCGGGGAAGCAACAGAGAAGTCGGAACAGCCAAGGGAAAGCTTAGCCCATATCTAGGGCTGCCGTTCCTGCACTTTGATCCCGAGCGTCCCACTGGCGGAACTGTGGGAAGGGACAACCCTACCCACAGCTTAGTGAGTCTGTAAGAAGTTAAGCCCCGACTCTGCCAGGAATTAGTTCAGTCTAAGACGACAGAACGGCAACATGGAGTCATAAGGAGGGTCCGATAGGGATGGGCGAACGTCGTTCGGAAGTTCAGAGTTCGGACCGAACTCTCTCTGTTCGGTCATCTGAACCGAACTCGAATTTCAAACCGAACCAAATTTCCGGACTCTGTTCTGTTTGCCCAACCCTAGTGGCAACACACACCAAAAAAACCTGATTTTGAATGGCCGAACTTGGTTCGGAAGTTTGGAATTTGACCGAACCTGGTCTGTTCGGTCGACCAAACCGAACTTCCGAACCGAACTCGAATTTTAAACCGAATCGAACCGAACTGAATTTCCGAACTAGAATTTTAAACCGAACCGAACTGAACTTCCGAACTCCATTCTGCTCGCCCATCCCTAAGAACCAGTCACCGCCCCAGAACCCAGGGGGGCCTATTCAAGACCTAGGGCCCGATGTCGCATCGGTAGATCTTAGCATGAGGCAGGCTCTCATCCACAGCATCACCATTCCTCGCCCCCACCAATTTCTAGCCTTCCCAGGTACACCCCCATCACCCTCAGAGGCAGTGAAGGTGCTTACACCGTTCAGAGCCGATTAGAAAAAGGGAGAAGGTTGAAGTCTGGAGAGCGGGTCTAGCCAGCTGTGAAGCGGGGGATGACCCTGGTTTGAAAAATGAACCCTACTGGTAAAACCTTGGCTTTCAAGCTTTGTCCGAGGGACAGAGCCGCCCTCCAGTCTCCTCCCAGCTTTACAGCGGTGCTTCATCCCCGACAGATCTCCTCCGTATTGGGAGCCACGATTTCGGGGGAACAGACTAAGTCAAGGTGGATGCTGCGACCTTGAAAAGCCTACGACCTTGAAGGCGCCTAACATTACATTTCGAGTTGACTAGGGTTGAGAATCTAGCCTATCCCGAGGCCTCTAATGTTCTTCTTCTCTTCTTCCTTGCCAGGATGCCTTGACCTTCCACAAACCCCGCGGCACCACGGTCCACATCCACGTGCTAGCTGTCCACCGCACCTTCCGCCAGCAAGGCAAAGGCTACATCCTTATGTGGCGTTACCTGCAGTACCTGCGCTGCCTGCCCTACGTCCGGCGGGCCACGCTGATGTGCGAGGACTTCCTGGTCCCCTTCTACTCCAAGTGCGGCTTCAAGGCGGCGGGCCCCTGCAACGTCACCGTTGGCTCGTTGAGCTTCATCGAGATGCAGTACCCTGTGCGCGGTCATGCCTTCATGCGCAGTAACAGTGGCTGCTGAGAGTCCCTTGCTGACCCTTCGGTGATGCTTCTCTGGCGATGGTTAGGGCCAGCGGTTCCTCCCCATAAAGCAATAGGTTGCTGCTCACAGCGCCTCAATAAACAAACGTGAAACAGAGAGAAAGAGAGCATGCCTCAGAACCGGCAAGGAAATAGTCAAAATACACCGTAAACCTGGCGCTGCTCTGCCATTTGCAAATTCTGCTGCTCTGCCCAGAGGGGCTCGCCATAAACCCCAGACTTTTAAAGTGGCTCATGACCACCAAAAAGTGAGGAATGCCCCCCCACCCCCCCAATCCTGGGCACTTCTCACTGGCCTCAGCCCTGCCACCTCTACACCCCAATGAAAACCCAAAGCCTGCCGTGNTCAGCCCTGCCACCTCTACACCCCAATGAAAACCCAAAGCCTGCCGTGTCCAGCGCCGGCACAGCCATCTTTCAATTGGCAGCTAGACGTTGACCCAGGCCCTCCCCGCTCATGTCTTAACGGTTTTGGTCTGGTCACAGCTCCCCACGGACAGACAGGGAATCAAGGGCAGGCACCCCATCGCTCCCTTTACCCACTCGGGAGGGCACCAAAGAGCTGCATTTGGTGCAGAGGCTGAGCTTAGTCTCCTTAGGACAGGAACGTCTCAATTCCCGATCACTCTGCGCTGCTCCTGTAGCGGCAGGCCTGGTCTCGCCTAGATTGTAAGCCCCTTGGGGTAGGGACCCGTCTCCAGTTAATGTTTGTTCAGCACCAGGGACATTGCTGGTGCTATATAATTAATAAATAATAAAGCAGTTCTTTGGGCTAGGATCGCCACCTCATCAGGTTTTGGCCTAGACGCTTGGGGAGAATCCCTGGTTTCTGTGGCTCAGACAAGGCAACTTGGAGAAACGGAGGTTACTGGGGGCAGCAAGGGGCAGGCCATAGGGATATTCCCATCCCCTTTCTGACTTGGTTTTACCCCAGGGAGCAGCAGGATGTCGTTATATCAGTGACCGACAGCCTCTCCCCCTGCCCAGTAACCCTACTCTTGGCCCATTACGCAAAGAGACAGAAAGCATCGCCTGAGAAGCAGCACAGCTGGGATGGAGCCAGCCTTTTCTTTATAACTATTGGCCTTGGAGCATTTGCCATGGGGTGGGAATGCACTCCAACGAGGCTGCCCTCCCTTTCACCCCCCATGCCTTCTCATGCTAGCCGCTCTGTTCTGCCGAGATGCAGGACAAGGCACCGGGGCGCGCGTTCTGTAAATATGTAACATAAGGAAATGGGGAGGGGGATGTATGTCCAGGCTGACAGCCAGTGGGAATGGTCGAGGGTCCAGTGATGGGGTGGGGTGGGTGGCCACCCACTGCGCTAAGCATGCCCCCTGTGAATTCTGCCTTGCTGCAATCGCCGAGACTGCCTCTGGCATTGCAAAATTACAGCCCGGGTGGGGGAGCATGCGAGCTGGCTCATGTGATGCTAGACTTTGAGCTGCTGACATAGTCTGGGACCACGGAGCTTCCTAACATAGGGGAGCACCCCACAACTCCTCATTTCACTGGAAACCCCCCCCCCCCCAAATGTAGAGCTTGGAGTGGTATTTTGCGTTTAAGACAGGAGACGGCCAAAGCTGTTGGAAACACAAGCTGGGAAACTTATCTGCATGTTAAGAGGCTCCCTTCCTCCCCCGTGCAGGAGGGAATGCGCAGCCAGGATATGTGCAGGGATCGGCTGGTCCGAAAGCCCCTCCCGCATGGCTTTGCTGGCTGACACAGAGCAGGAACCCCACGCATATCCTGACTGCGCATCCCCTCCCACCGCCAAAATATGCGCGCCGGGGGGGTGGGGTGGGGGGTGGAGGGGGGGAAAGAGGTCTGAAAGGAGCCGAAAGGCCTAAGATGAAAGAGGAGGAGGTGGGGAATGGATCCTTTCTGTGAAGCGCAACAGCTGAAGAAAGACCCTCCCCTTCCATCATCATCCCTTCAATTATTAGGCAGGCAACGCATTTCAAAATGCATCCAGTAAGATTCTTTGGGATGGGGGCTTCATCTAGGGCAGAGATGGGGACCCTATTCCTGCCCAGGGACCACTTTCAAAATTAGTGCACGCTCCGAGGGCTGCATAGAAGTTGGAGATGCTTCAGGTATGCACTTAGGAAGAGGAGGGTCCAGATCATCCATTCATCCCCTCTCCTTGTGTGCCTTGCCCTGATCTCTGCTCCCTTCCCCCCAAAACACTAGCCGCAGGCCACATTTGACCCCTAGGCCTGAGGTCTCCCACCCCTGCTCTAGTACAACGTGGGACATTTTTGTCATGGTTCCTGAGAACCAGCTGGAAAACAAATCATTCCTATTAGAGAGTCCCAGAAGTGAGTGTCAATTCCAAAACACATGTAGCTCCTTTCTTTCTCCTCTGCCAAGAAGGGAAGACAGTCCACCCACTCTCCATCCTGTGTAGAGCCAAGGTGCCCCCCACCCTGCAAAAGCTCTCCCTAGCCCAGTTCACTGGAAAGATGCAAGGCCCATGGGAAAGTTCTGCACAACATCATCAGCATCATTTTTTGTGTGGTTAAATCAGCTAATAAATTTTTTTGGTTTTTTTAAATGGATTCTCCGTTTGATTTCCTGCCCTCACCTGGAAGGTTTCTCCATGTCGTAAAATTGAATTGGTCAACGGGAACTGGGGACGGGAGTAGATTTTACACACTTGAGCGGTTACAGCAGAAAGCGGTTGGTCATCAAGTATATCATGTCTTTTTTTGTCTACATTTCAAAAAACAAAACAAAAAACCCCACCACCTTGTCGCAGCTGTTTGCCCCCCTCCAAAAAGTATATCGCACAAATCACACTTTCCGTCCCCATCCATATTTTTAATACCGGTAATGTAGAACCTCGTTTATTGGGAAAACGAACAAGAATTCATGCTGCTCTATGGACTCTGACCAACAGGGGGAGTCTGCCAGGTGGCAGCATAAGTAGGGGGAGCGCACTGGTGAAACTGACCAGGCGGAGCACCCCCTGTGAAGCAAAACTCTCCACTAGTGAAACTGACAAGTCCAAAGCAAAGCAACTCTCCTTTGGTAGCGTTCAGACAGTGTAAAAAACCAAACGTTAACTCTTTCGATTGAATTAATTCAAGTTAACTATGCTCGCTCAGTAGCATTCCAATGGCCAGCGTAAACCAAAAGCAATATCGTGCCGATTTCCCCCCTAGCAGGACGGAACAAGCTCCGAACCAAGGTCTTTACCTTCACCCTGAGAAGCGTTCACAGAAAAGTTACTTCAAAATACAAACTGCAGAGGAGTGCTACTCCTGATTTTTTTTCCAGGAGCGCCTGCTTCTCTTACGATTTCTGAACAACACTGGTTTTGCACTCGGTTTGTGTGAACGCTTCAGGAGTAAGACAGAAACAAGGCCCACCTATGTCAAGTTAACAGTTTGTCAGAAGACACCCCAGCTGTCTACGTGGGAGGTTAACAGTGCCTCTTCTGAGCCAAACCCCGATCTGGAAGAGAGGTTAGGATGGGACTCTAAAACGCCCTTTTAATCCACACGGACTAGCTAATATTACCTTAGGGTCTATTAAAGAGAGGTAGGATTTTAACACCTTTTCTTGTGTAGACAATCCCCGAATCAGTTCGGACAGCACCCCTGAACAAAGCAGATTCACGCAATAGGATGACATGTCTAGGAACCTAGGGCGACGGGTAAAACCAGACAGGTGGGTGAGTGTCGCAGCTCTGCCGCTTGGGAGACATCGACCACCCCTCCCCCGAGGAGGGGCACCCAACCCACGTGCCCACGACCCAGGGCACATCCTGGGCCAGCTGTCTGCCCGCCCCCATCGGGCGGCATGTGTTCACATGTACTGGTGGGTTCCGGGTCAAAGCCGGCCACTGTCACATCTGTTAAACACCCTACGCCTGGGTAAGGCTGAGGGAGAATAACAAATGTATTAATTAATAAATAATTATTAATAAATAATAATGTGGCCAATTGCCAGACTAGAAAGAAATCAGACCACTACAAGGGTTGGGTTTTGATTCCGTTAATTTAATTAGGCAGAGAATTTTTCAATCCCTCAGTGCAGAACTTACTCGGCCGACAATCCGTTGGCTGAAATGTTTTCTGGGTGGGGGAGAGACAAGTGGACTCTCTCAAAAAAAGACCTTGCAAACGAAAATGGGGGGGGGGGCGGGGGACATCCTCGCAAATGGCTTCCCCCTCAAACAAACACAACCCCACTGAGAAAACAGCCGTCGCCACAACGGGGCCCCCAAGCGACAACTGGAGGATTCATTTTAGCGCCCAACTTCTTCCTGAGCGGATCATTGGGGTTTCTTGGTTTAGACCACCGGGACGAGAGAGAGAGAGAGAAAGATGCATATAAAAATCCCCTCCCTTGAAGAACAAAAATGGGGGAGAGGTTTATTTTCACAGTACAATTTAGGATACCCCACCAAAAGGCACCGAGGCAGGGGATGTTGCTAGGAGACTTGAGCACCATCATGCACCCATTAGGCACATGAAAGAGAGAGGGCAGAGGCCGGGGAGGGCGGCAGGTCACGTGGGGGGCAGCTCCCAGAAGTCTCATCATTAAAGTGCTTCGTTTCAAGCCACACCCCGCGATGCCTCTGCCTCACAAGGAAGGGCCCACCGGTCCCACTTAGGGCCCACCGGTCCCACTTAGGACGGCGCCGCCACTGGATATTTGTTGACCGCTGGAAGTGACTGAGGCCACTCTGGATTAAAAGCCACTTTGCGTGTCCTTCGGCTGAGAGCGTCATATAAAGGAAGGAAAGCGTCTCAGTTGTTTTTGGTTGAAGTCTTCTTCAGGAGCTGCCGCCATTTTTGCTCCTAGAGAAGACCTTCTTTGTGGTCATACTGACCAACTATGGCTTTAGGTGGCCCCTGCAAGGAGCACAAAGACCAGCTTCCTCTCCACTTGTCCCCCCACTCCCCACCACTGGACATTCAGGTTTATATGAACAAGGACAGTTCCTTCCCAAAGCTCCACCTCACACCATGTCAGAGCTAAGGAGAGAGGATGTGGCAATAAAGCTGCCGTGTGAATACCCTTGGCGCACAGTTTCAAGATGGCCGACAGGAATGTAGTGGTAGCTTTGGCCAGCTCTTGCCTCAAGCTGGTGCCGCTTAAAATCCATTGTGTGCCAATCTCCCATGTTAAAATTTTCCCGCCACTCCCTCCCTCTTCCAGCTCCGTCTGGCGCCTTAGGAGGAGGTCAATGTAAGATGGCGTCCAGGTCATACTTCTCACAGAATTTGTTGGTGAAGGGCAAGCAGGTGAGATATTCTATCCAGGGCCAGTTAATGGGGTAGACATAGAGCCAGACCACCAGGGAGGCAAAGAGGCCGGCAAAGATCACCAGGGAGACGATGATCATGACCCGCTTGCGGTACTTGTCCACCGTGCCGAAGGTGATGTACGGCAGGAAGGCGAAGGACAGGAGGAGACCGCTGAGGAAGCCAAAGATGTGGGCGATGTTGTCGATCCACGGCAAGAGGCCGCACACGAAGAGGAAGAGGACGATCCCGGAGAGGTTCAGGAAAGCCTTCCAGGGCTTCTCCAGCACCTGCCAGCTCTGGATGAGCTCCACAAAGAGGCAAGCCAGCAAACCGAACTGGGATCCTGCGGGGCCAACCTGGGGGGAGACAATGGGGAGAAGAATGGGGAGGGAGGCAAGGAAACACGCACGGCAGCAGGGATGGGGGAACCTCAGGCCCACTGGCTAAATCCCGCCCACCGCCTTTTATTCATTTATTTTAGTTCCATTTTTACCCCACCCTTCCCAAATGGTGCAGGGCGGCTTACGAAGCAAAATAAAAACAATACATACAAACCCAGCATTTAGCATAACCCTCCCCCCCCCCCCCCCCCCCCCCCCCNCTTCTACCCCAACCCCCCATGCCCTATCCCCACCCACCAAATGCCCCAACAAATAGAAAGGTCTCGCACGTCCTCTGGAAGACGCCCAGGCTCAGAAGGAACGCCACAGCACCAGGGCAGCAAACCAAGCACGCCTCCCCGAGAGCCCTCATCGTACGAGCACAACTAAGGCTGCGTTCCCAGCGGCGGCGGCGGCAGAGGGAGGGGCCAGGGAAGACGCGGCAGCAGGGAAGAGCCGGTGCGAACGGGGATCTGCCACGGCTTCTCTCGCGCACGTGTCAGGGCGCCGCAGATGGGAACGCAGCCTAACGGGGGTACCCACGGGGAGGCGCTCCCGGTTGGCCGCAGGGGGACAGGGAAGGATAGGTAGCCTCTTAGATAGGTGGGGCCCAGGCCATTTAAATCATCATCAGCTTTATTTTTATATAGCGCACCCCCTGCCAGGGCACTCTGAGCGCTTTCCATGGAACAAGTGGCTTTAACGGTCAAACCGAGCATTTTGGTATATGGCCCCTCTCCAATTTATGGATCAGGCCCACAGACCCAGCTCCCACCTTCGAGAACGCATCGGAACACCTCCTTCCCCCATTCTGCACCCCCAAGTGTCCTCCTTCAGCCCCTCTGCCCCCGCCGAGACAGACCCCATTTCCTATCGCGGAGTAGATCACGAGATGATCTGTCCAACTTCCCGACGCCACCGGTCAGGCTTTATCTGTCAAGCAGCCAATCAGGAAGCTGGGCAAGGGTCAGCCGAGGGCCAATCGGGGAGCTAGGGGGTGTGGCCAGGTTAGCATAGCAACCTTATTTGGAGAAGTCTAGGCCTGGCCAGAGCCAGGTCGTGGCACAAAAAGGAGCCTCCTCCCAACTCCGCCAGTTTTAGACTCTGCTCCTCGCAGCACCGCCTCGTTCTTCAACCCAAATAGCATACATCTGCCCCGCTCCCACCAGCAGCGAAAGGGGGGGTTTATTCCCGGGATTTCATCAGCTTTGATCCCAGCTCCCAGGCTCCGCGGGCTGCCTCTCCGGCGGCTCCTGTTGGCTCATCGCTGGGATAAGGAGAACACAGCGAGGTTCACGAACCTTCTCAGTAGGTTAATGAGAGCTCAAAGTAGGCTAATTAAGCACACGCCCCATGTTGGCCTGTCCGTTTAAATCGTAAAGAAACAAGACGGTAGGAACCGTAGCTCCCGTAGGACCCGAGCTCTCTCCTGCCCCCTAGACACATCCCGTTGGAAGGACTGGTTTGAGGCAGTGAACACCCTTCATCCAGCTGGGGGAAGAGAGCGGCTAGTCTGGGATGTGGCCAGTTGCACCATGACAGGAGGGCTGTCTGCCACGCTGGGTCAAGCCACTGATCCATCTAACCAAGGGGTGGTCTGGTGGTGTCCGTCTCCTTCCTGAGGGCCACTTGAAGGGCCAGACTGGACCAGACCAGCGGTCCATCCTTCGGCCTCCAACAGCGGCCACTCTTGGGCGTTTCGGAGACGGACCCAACAGGTCATAATTAGAGATGAAACGAGAACCCACAAAAATCAGGGAAACCCATCAAATTTCCAGTGCCCAATTAAAACCTGAACATTTCAGGTACTAATCAGGACCCAACGTGGGCCTGATTCGGGTACTAATGTTCCAGAATGGCGACTTCAGGTCCCGATTGTTTGGGTATTTGGTACGGCCGACACAAGAATCAAATCGATTTTTTTCCTCGTGAAAATTTCACGAGAATTGAAAATCATTACAGAAATCTCAGGACAATCTTGGTAACCGTTTGAGGTCTCGGTCGAGAATGTCTCGATTTACGGCTTACTGTGATTTATCGTTTACAGATTTACCCTGTACTGCTGTGTTCTTCCCGGTAACGTGCATGAAAAAAATAGTCACCACAGCTGTTCTGTGTACGGGCAGCCCTCTTCCAAGATGGAGGAGGGCAGCCATTTTGCGCATTACTGAGATAAATGCGGTACACGGTAAGTCGGTATATGGTGCACGGTAAATCGAGAAAAGAAACTCAACCAAGAAAGTGTTGAGAACCGGGAAGGTTTCTTGATGATTGATTCTTGCCGAAAACGAGTCAAGAACCGTGATTCTTGGTGAGAACCGAGAAAAACTCGAGATCGAGTTTTAGCCCTAGTGTTTGGATACCCAACACGATCCCTGGAAATGTGGGTACGAGCTGTGGGCCCTACACTGGCTATCCATTTCAGTCCAATGGGGCGATCCTATTTACTCCTAGCTCTTGACCGTCAGACGTTATGCCCCCCAATCAGCCTGACGATGGAGCCATCCTCTAAGAATGCATCCAATCCTTTTTACAACCCAGTCATGTGATTGGCCTTCGCAGCATCCTCCAGCAAGGAGTTCCACAAGCTAACTGTACGCGGAGTGAAAAAAGGGCTGCTGTTCCATTGGTTTTTAAATTTGCTGCCAGTTAGTTATCGGTGTCTCCCCTAGTTCCATATTTATTTGAAAGGTGAAACCATTAGCTCCCTATTTACTTGTTCCATGTCACTCCTGATTTTTGTAAACGAGTACTTTGAAAATAAGCGCAAGATCCTGCAGGCAGGCTAGGAAGCTTAGGGGTGAGGTGCTTAAGGGATGGGCTCTGCATGGGGCGGAGGGGGAGAGAGGAGCCCAGATCATGGATCTGTGTGATGGGTTCAAACCCAGTCCTTCTGCGCATGCAGCAGCCACATGAGCTGCGGAGGGTCTGGTGGGCAAGCACAGGGAGCAGGGACAACGTTCCCCCCCACCCCGGAAGCCGGGCGTGCAGGCCGCTATTGGACCTCCCACCGGGGTGCCGGCCACACAAGCGTGCCCCCGCCCCGACCACTATCCCACCCCCAGCCAGGATGTGGCTGCGGGGGGTTGGAGCGAGTGGTCACCACTCAAAGTCCCACCGCTTGACCTCGCCGCACCTCGGGCAGCCGAGGCCGCGATGTGCTGCATCCTCAGCCTTTACCCCCAGGATACAACACGTAACATCGGGAGGCCGCTGGCCACGGCGGGGGAACATCTGGCAGCGGCTGCCACACGATGCACTGCGTTGTGTGGCAAGGCTGCCCAAGGCACAGCAGGTGTCTCATGTGGCTGCACCCAATGACAGCTCCCTCCCAAGTCATTGCCTCATTATTAGCATCACTTATATAGCGCCAGCAGTGCACCAGGCAGTGTACAATCAACAGTTATAGCCCAAGGGGCTTACAATCTAAGAGACAAAGGAGGGGGAGACGAGGGAGCGGTGAACATTTCGAGAGACAAGGATACAGTCACGAGCGTGAGAAGATGGTGCATGTGCTTAACTAAGGCCACTTTTGGACATGCCCCCCGTGTATTTGGGCTGCGCGGGGGGAATGCGCAGCCAAGATACGCACGGGGACTGGCCGGCAGAGACACGCAGGGGGGCAGAGGAGGAGTGAAGCTCCTGGGTTCGAGTGTGGCATTGGATCAAAACCTGCATTTGATCGGTCTATCGTTCCGACTTCCTATCTGCCTGAGGAAGGGATTGGTGCGGCTGGATACTTTCAGACTCTCCCCAACAAGAGTTGGCCCCAATGAAAGAGAACATGTGAATTACACTGGGTGAAAATAAAGGAGAGGAGGATAGTCCGTATTAGCCTCCCCCCGCCCAGACTCTCTCTCGGCCCCAGGGAAAAGGACACTCAGCAGGGTAGTTTTCTAGCGAGGCAGCTCTTTCGGTGACTCAGCAGAAGGCAGCGGTCTCGTCTCCCCATGCAATCACTCCCCTCGAGGGGCTGGAGGAGGGATTAGGTGTGCGAGCTGATTTAGCTCCCATCAGATTAGCCATCTGCCCGCTGGGTCAGCCTGCGAGGCGCGGCCGGTCTCGTGTGCGGGCCAACGGGGCACGTGCGAGCCTTGCCTTGCACGTTGGCGAACACAAAAGCCGCTTAAGTTAAAGCTGCATTGCCAACCTTTGCAGCGAGGGACTAAAGAAAGGGGGAGGGGGGGCGGGGGCCCTACTGCGCAGACCAGCCCAACCAAAACATCATTGGACTCTGGTTTCAATTCACTCTATTATAAAGGAGCAGAAAAATCTCCGGCCCATGGGCCAAATCTGGGTTTTTATTTGAGCCCTTTCCAACTCCTGGATCTGGCCCCATGGATCCAGTCCCTGGCTCGGGGCGAGGGCATGCCTTCCTGGGAATGAGTTGTATAAATGGCATGGACCCTTCTCTTCCCCACCCCAAGCATGGCCCTTTAACCCCCTGCCCCTCCACTCCTATGGAGCCTGCAGAGCTTGTAACTCCTTTTCAAAGTAGCCCACAGGAGAGAAAAGGTCCCTCACTCCCTGGGGCTGTGCCTTTTGCTCACCTTGGGGAGGCCGAGGGGTTGAAGCGACTAGGCTTATTCAAATCGAGAAGAAGGGCTAGACCAGGGGTAGGGAACCTTATTATAATGTTCTAAAGGCTGCACGGAAAGGGGGCTGGGGCAGGAACGGGATCAGGCAAAGGAGGGTCCGGATCATGGATCTGTCCCCTCCTCTCTGCTCCCTTCCCCTGAGCTCGGTCTCTCAGGGCTTGGGGGTAGGAACTGGATCCATCGAACTGGGGAGGGGCCAGATTAAAAAAAGAAACCCAAATAACCTTGCCAACGTGAGCTGCGTTCAACCCCCCAGGCCTGAAGTTCCTCGTCTTGGGGTTAAAGCTACACTCCACTCCAGAAGCCTCTGCCCCAGGAAACCGTTTCTATTGGAAGAGGATCTATAGACGGTTCGCCATAGATGCAAATTGTTGCAGGACATTTCGTGTGTGGCAACCTTCCCCTCGATTGGATGTTCAGATCCTTGACCCTCTTTCCCCTTTCCCTCCCACTGCAAGGGGGGGGCAGATAGCACCCTCATGGGGGGAGGAGCTTCAGGGAGAGGAGGCGGAGCCCCCATCCTTGCAGTATCTGTACCCTCCCAGGTCCGAAAGCCCAACTGCCTGGGGCTCTGTCTGCAGAGGGGGGACCAGAGAAGCAAGCCCTTTCCCCCGTACCTCTGCCCTGTATGGGAGGAAGATGGCGCTGGCTAGGTTGCCTGTGATGCCGCTGAGGATGAAGATGATGGAGATCCTATGCCAGCCCGCCAGCTTCTCCAAGTCCCTCAGGACGGTCATCTGGAAAATCACTGACACGAGACAGTGCACAATCCTAGGGAGGAGAGAATTTGCGTCAGAGCCTCGTGTCCCATTCTGCCCCCTCCTCCGTTTCGAAGCCAGACCTCACCCAAGCGCCAAACTCCCGCCCCTTGACAAGACCGAGGCGCCCAGGAGAAGCCACCAACACAATTGCAGTAGCCTCTTCTGGAGAAGGATTACCCATGCTTGCCTGTCCCTGGAGCCAGGCAAACTTTACTGGCTCTGGGGATTGAACTCTTGCTCCAGGAACCTCTAAACTTAGAGCCAACATTCCTGGGTCTGCTACCTCAGAAACTGAGCAGATGCACGAACCGCCACCTGGTTCGAACTCTAGAGGGCGACAGAGCAGCACATGGTGCCGACAGCATCGCGGGCCAAGATACCTCTGGTGTGGATCGATCCATGCGGATCCCGGGCTGAAACCACTCGCTTCAACACCGGCCTAAAAAGGACAGCTTGATTGTTAGGAGCAGCGGGGTGGGGAATCTCAAACCTGTGGGCCAAATCTGACCTGTGGTTTTATTTTTTTATTTGGCCCCTTTCCAATTCCAGGATCTGGCTCCTAGATCCAATCCCTAGGCCCAAGCACTGGGCGACTGAGCTGAGATGAGGGGATGGATCCATTATCTGGAGGATCCGCCTCTTCCTGTCCTCATCCTAACGTTCACGCAGCCAAACGGAGCTTGTACCGGTCTGCAAAGCGGCCCCTGGCCAAGACTGGCATTGCCGAGTCGAATCAACACTCCAAAGGGGGGCTAGGGCTTTGCTGGCACGACGGAGCTCCTTACCCCGCATGAAGGAACAAGGAAAGCCAGAGTCTGTAGATCTGATCGGGAATCTCTGGATTCAGAAACGGCAGGAGGCCACACACCTCGCCCAAGCAGTGCACCTGGCGGCAGGGAAGAGGAAGGGTGAGAATGAGGGTATTGTTTTTGATGTAGCATAAGCAGTCATGATTTATTCCTTTCGAGACCAGTCTCTGCCTCAAGAGGCTTACAATCTAAGGTAGACAAGGGGGAGGGAAAACAGTGAGAGAGGGGGTGACCTTCCCATTTTACAGATGGAAAAGTGAACCAGAGAGAGGAAGAGAGTGTGTGCATGACTTGCCTGAGGTCACCCAGTGAATTGATGGCTAAGATGAGATTTGAACCCTGGTCTCCCAGAATCCAAGTCTGGCATCTTAGCCACTAGGCTACAACGGCACCGGATCGATCAGGAGCTCAAAGACATTGAAAACGAGGAAGGCTGGACATCAAAGCACAGCACGAAGCTAGGCAGCTCGACTGTCACCTTGGCGCATTCAGACATGATCCAAGGAGTAGGGCTTTATTTATTTATTTATTTTCCAATTTAATACCCCGCCCTTCTTGCCATCATCCAGCCCGGAGCGGCTCACGTTATAAAAACCACAACTAAAATTCAACAGGGGGTTACCCCCGCAACACACCACAGTAGACCTAGTGTCTGAACATGACATGGACAAGATGGCAGTCCCGCTCCCACAATCCGTAGCAGCCACCCTCCTGTAGGATAGAGCAGCTCAGGTCTTTGACGGGTGATGGGAATTTTTTGGTTATAAACGGTGTCACTGTCTACACCCAGCAAGTTAAGAAGCAACGGGGGGGGGGGAGGGACAGGAGGGAATTTAAATTATTAATGTATTAACTTTTACCCCACCTAGTGGCTTATAAATCATCATCAATACAATCAAGTCAAAAGATTGATTTGTTTAGCCGTTGGCCATAACAATACTAATATACAAATCATCAATACAGTACAAATGTCTTCACTGCACTAGCTAATGTGGTCCGACGTATTTATTCTGCAATAATTTATTATTATCCTGTCTATTTTCAACCGTTGTAACGTGCCAGGTATATTGCTGGCGTTATATAAATACTTAATTATTATTATTATTAATTTCTTTTTTTTTTTTAATATAATAGGTAATTCTTTGCTTTGTTTTCCTACGGAAAGGGGGATGCTTGTTGGTCTTATCCATGGCGGATTTACAGGCTTGTAGAGCACTTTCTTTTGGATCGAAGGCCCACTTTTATTTCTCTTCCCATCAAAAACAAAAGCACAGGTGAACTCCGGGCTCTGCTCACCTGCGAGCACAACGTCGCCTCCTCGTGGAAGTAGCCGTGCATGAACTCGCAGTACTCCCGGGTGGTGATCTCACAGCTGGAAAAAAATGGAGAAGGGGAGGGAGGGTCACTGCATGCAGGAATCTCTGCCCTTGCCGCAGATCCAAGCCTCTCAGTCTTCCCTACCGGCCCATCTCCAGGACACTTAAAATGAGTCTTTCTAGAAGAGATTAGGAATCGGACCCTATTCTAAGGGATCACCTCTGTTAACCCTTTGGGCATCTGGGGCCAAAGCGTTCTAGAAGCACAAGAGCCAGCTGATCCCTGGTGCAACCATTGGGCATGAAGCAATTACGCCAAGGGCGTACGGGCGACAGTTCTCCCAAACCCGTCCTCGGCCACCCTCCAGCCCACGGAGCAGAAGGCACGGGAGAAAGAATTCCGGCGACAGGGGCTGACAAGGCTTCAGCGCCTCCAGGATGCTCTCCAGGCCGGAATCCAGCTTACCTGCCTTTGGTCCCGATACAGCACGGCCTCCCCTTGATGTCGCAATCCATGTGCAAGAGACCGGTGTGGTTACTTTTGGCCTGGTCAGTACAGATCTACGGCGAGGAGAGAGACGGTTCGAGAAGACGCTCTCTGGGCACATGACCTTGTGCCCGAGTGGAACAGAAGCCAGCCCCAGGTTTTAAAACGCAGGCTGGTTGCCAAGGGCGCCAACAGAATTACGTTGGGAGCAGGAGAGCTCTTTGCCAGAGGACCCAAAGCATCCTGTCGGGATACCTGGAAGGGGCGGGGCTTCTGCACTGCCCTGTGCCTCCCCCTCGGGGAAGAGGCTTCGTGGGGGTGGGCAGCCGACCAGGTTTCAGCCCCGGCAATTACATTTGGGGGCGGGGGGCGGGGGGAAGAGAGAAGACCTGGGAAATATTCCCAGGAGACGCGCACCCCACCCCCCAAAAATGCAAAAGACCAGGAAAAGGCAGAGAGATTAGCCAAAATAAATGAAAGCCTCACTGAATCCCAAGAATATGTTCAGCTAGAGAGAGGCAGAGTGGTCTAGTGGGTGGCTTGCGAGGCCGGGCTCCGGCAATTTTCTCTTTCCTTTTTGTGTGCACGCAAATTAAGCACTGTCCGCTGCCCCTGCATGGGCCACAGTCCATGTATAGCAAGATCCATTTCTCCCAGAAATAGCCCACGCCTGCTGAGAGGTTCTGAGGCCCTTGGGTGGGGAGAAAGGGGGGTGGAGATGCCCCTCCCTTCAAGGAAATAGCTAGGTTGGATCCCCAGCGGCAAAGGACACGGCCTGCCCCCAGGGAGAGTGCCACCCCCCCAGGCTGATGGACACTGTCCGTCTCGATCGGAGCTCCCCCCCCTGTCCATCTCTCTCCCGACTCGCTCCTCAAAGACCTTGGTCTTAGCAAGTTTCCCACCGTTGCGAATCCCTTGGGGGGGGGGGGGGGAATTGTCCTTACCGGCCACTTGGTAATGTCATCTGGCCAGATGTGGGGCTGAATGGAGGCTGGCTCCTCGCACGTCCTGCGGGGGATAGAGTTGGTCAGAGGTTGGAGCAGGCAGGGCTTGTGTATACGATCCCCCCCTTTTTGGGGCTGCCCAGGCTTCCTCAGAAGGTCACCCTTGTTTATAAACAGGGAGTGGGAACTTTTCCCCCCTCCCAGGGGCAAAGGAGTAGAAGGGCCGAGGGCCGCAGGGATGTTGGGGGCAGGGACCCGTAAGGGACACATGGAAGGGGATGCGGCTCAGGGAGAGGAGGATCCAGATCATGGGTTTGTCCCCTCTCCTTGTACGCAGGCCCCCAGCTCTGCCCCCTTCCCCTGAACTCAGTCTCTCCGTGCTTGAGGGTAGGGACCAGATCCGGGGGCCAGAGTCAGGCACTGCAAAGGCTCCAAATAACAAGAGTTTGCTGCCGGTCACACTTGGTCCCTGAGCCGGAGGTTCTCCCCCCCCCCCGCCCCCGATGTGGAGGTTATGGATCCATCCCCTATCCTTGTGTGCATGCCCCCACCCCCACCCCGAGCACAGTCTTTCAGTGATTGGCGGTGGGGTAAGAACTGGATTCAGGAGCTGTATCCAGGAGATGGGAAAGTGTCAAATTTAAAAAAAAAAAAAGCTATGGGCAACGTTTGGCCCGAAGACCCGATTTCCTGCTCCTGATTTATAAGAAAAATGGTTCCTTGCTTCAGCTAGTATAACTGTAAAGCTATTTATTAAGCAAGCAAGAACAAAATTACCCACAGACACCGACAGACCCAAGCAGCTCCCAACAGCCTCAGCATCCTGGTCGTAACACTCCCTGACTCCAGCTATGGAATCTCAAGTGTCACTGAGACCTTGGAATGTTCACCTTGGCTTCTCTCTCTCTCTCTCTCTTTTTTTTTTTTTTTTTTTTAAAAAGGGGTCCACGCCCCACACTACCTACCTGGGGTCCTGATGGCACACAGCTCCCGAGATCCTCTTCATGCTGGAATTCCCGGGACTGAACGCCGGCGAGTTCAAATCTGGCCACTTGACAAAGGTGGCTAGAGTTTCCTACAGTTGCGGGAAAGAGGGAGAGTGGGATGGGGGGGGGAGAGATTGATTTATTTTTTAAAGTGATACACAGAACTGAGAAATAGGGAGGATCGTTTCCTGCCAGCGGGCCACTTTGGAAAAGTTAGCCCAAGCTCTGTGGACTGCCTAGGTAGGAGCTGGGGAGAGGAGGCAGCACTCCACCCCTGCCCACTCTGAAAACTTCCTGGCAGGGCCCTTTTCAAGGCAGAGTTCATGGATCTATGCTATGGATCCATCCCCTCCTCTCTGCTCCCCCCCACCAGCTCACATGCAGCATTTGAGGGCAGAGACTGGATCCAGGAATTGTAAAGGGGCCAGATCAAAACCAGCTGCACCCCAGATTTGGTCCCCGGACTGAAACTTCCCCACCCCCTGCTGCCTTAACAGAAAGTTCCTGGCCCTCACCGAACAGTCTTTCCTCTGCGTTTGGACGCAGCCCGAGTTGTCATTCTGGACACAGCAGCCCGAGTTATGCTCCTTATCCCTCTCTCGCTGAATGAGGTTCACAATCTGCTGGTCCTTCCGGAGGCAGGGGGAGAACTTGGCCCCCAGGTGGATCAAGTCAATCTGAAAAAAAAGCAAGGGGTTCTGTAGCGGGGACGTGACACACCTGGGGGTGGGGCGGGGGGACACACACAACAAACTCTCCTCAGCTACCGCGGAGCAAAGGGGCTCAGTGGAGCCTGGGTTTTGGACTCTAGGAGGGGCCCTTTGCAAGCAGCTTGAAAACACTGTTAAGGAAATTTTCAGAGTGGGCAGAAGAGGAAGCAGAGCCAACACTCTGCCTTGCAAAGGGCCCTGCCAGGAAGGAAGTTTTCCAAGTGGACAGAGAAGGGAGAAGAACCAGCACTCTGCTCTGCAAAGGGCCCCGCCAGAAAGGAAGTTTTCAGAGTGGGCAGAGGAGGAAGCAGGGCCAACACTCTGCCTTGAAAAGGGCCCTGCCAGGAAGTTTTCAGAGTGGGCAGGGGTGGAGTGCTGCCCACACCCACTCTGAAAGCTTCCTTCCTGATCCAGTTGGTCACTCCAGGGGGCTCTCTGTGAGCCGGGGCAGAGGGAGGCAGAGGCTGGCCAGGCCCCATTGCTAGGGTCGTCACACAGGGAGACTGCCCCCTTGCCCTTGGAAGGGCTCATAATTGGGACACGAGGCTAGGCCCGACCACAGCCGTGCCACGCCAGTAGGTAGAATTGCTCTTCGCTCCCGACACGATCAGAGAAATGCCTGCAGGGGGAAGTCAGCTGGGGCCGGACCGGTGAGCTGGAGTGGATTATTCCAGGACTCCCGGTGCGTGGAGAGCAACGCAGGATACGGTCACTCTCATGCCGCTGGCGTTCCACTCAAGCCCAGGACTGGTCTGAGCATTTCTGTAGCCCGTGCAACAGATTCCCAAGTTAAGATTCCAAGACCCGACTCCTTGCCCTCTAGGTGTGGCTTTGTGCCACCAACCTTCTTCAGTCTGGCTTTTCCCTACTCCCTCCCCCACATCCATTATTCACGGAGAGAGGCGGAGGGGGATCCTGGAGGATAAGCCAAGTACGCTCACCTGCAGTTCCCGGACCGTATCCCTGTCTCTCCCTAGGCAGGGCCAGCCTTGGAATGTGTGGGGCCCAGGGCAAAGATAAAATGCATGACCTCTGGTGGCCCCTCCTGGTTGGGACCCTAAAGAGGGTCATGTTTGGGGCCTTGTTGGGAGGGAGGTCCCCACACCTTCCCCTGGCGATGACCAGGATCACTGTGGGGCTCCTGGAAAAAATGGGGCCTCGGGCTTTTTCCAGTAGGCAGGCCTTGTCTGTAGGTCCCACTCCCCCTTGTTCAGTCCTAGACTGTAAGCCTCTGGGGGCAGGGACCTCTCTCTCATCATGACTATTCAGAGCCATTGCTGGTGCTCTACTAGTCATCATTCCTCTTGGCCTTGCAAACTCGGGGGGGGGAGGGGGGGACCCAAGATTTTTAGCCCAAACCAGATGTATCTATATCCCTTACCGAGCTCGGACCAATCCAGAAGTTCTCTTGTTGGATGTACTTGACGCTTTCGTACACACCTTTATTTCGCAGCACCTGCAGACAGGGGAAGGGGAGACGTTCCCGGCGTCAGGCTCGTGGGGGGGCACGTAGGGAGCCAGACAAAAACACAGGGGTGGGGGGGATCGCGTTGCAAAATTCAGCCCGGGCTTGGCTGCCTCCGCCGTTGGGCTGAATAAATTGGGATCGTCCAAGACGCCATTGGCGCCGTTCTGACTAGCTTCTGTGGGGCCACCCAGACGGACGATCGCTTGGCCTCTGTGCTGGGGCTCTACTCTGCCCCTAAACCCCCCCAGATGTGGGGGGAAGCAGGGGAGGATTCAGAACAGCTGCCCTGCCGGGCTCCAGGAACCCAACACCCACCCACCCCGGCAAGCAGCAATAAACAGGAGCCACTGGACTCTACCGAACTTACTAACTCTGTTGTCAGGTGCTGGGCGAAGCCGATGGGCGCGATCCCGTAGGTGCAGATAACCAGCAGGGTGATGATGATGTGGACGAAGGTGATCCAGTACGTGAAAAACGGCCTGGGAGCGGGAGAATAAAGTCAGACGTTGCAAAATGTCAGAGTCAACGCAGCAGGGCCCTGCGTCCCCCAGGTGCTACAAGGTTTCCAGACCTCCAAGATGGTCCCTCACATGGAAGGCAGAGAAGATGGGGATTCGGAGAGGCCTGGACAGGGGGTTGTCTGTCTGTCTCAATTCTCCGGACGTAGCCAGTCTTTGGCAGGAGTTGCTGTTTGGCCTCCGCGCCCCCCCCGAACAGCCATTCGGAGTCCCGCATCCTCAAACAGCGCAAACCAGTTTGAGAGTTCCCGGTCGCTAAGTTACTCCTGGACCGTGGGGCCAATACTCACCCCCAAAATAGCAGGGTTATTGCTAATCACATGCATGTGGGGCTTGGAATGGGAATAGTGGGGAGGGGAGCAGGGGCAATAGGTTAGACCAGGGATGGGGAACCTCAGGGCCCACAGCAAGTTATGTGGCCCCTGTCCACTTCCTGGATCCAGTGCCCTCCAGTCCCTGAAAAACTGAGCTCAGGGGAAGGGAGCAGAGATGAGGTCCATGCACACAAGGAACGGGGACAGTTCCATGGCACAGATCCATGATTGGGGCTCTCCTTTCCTGGAGTGCATCCCTTAAGCACCCGGGCCCCAACTTCGGCGCGGCCCTCGGAGCTTGTGCGAGCTTTCGAAGTGGCCCGCGGGAGGGAAGAGTCCCCCACCCCTGGGTTAGACTGTAGGCAGAGCTCCGGGCTGCCTTCATCAGCTAGCACCCCCAAGGAACGACGGAGGGAAGCAAACAGACCCTTCTCCTTGTGCGTAAGCCACACCGCACATCTGGCCGGGAATAAGCCCCTTTCCTGGCCCCGAACAACCGTGATTAGAGATACAGGCCCCTGCCCCAAAGGCCTTACAATCTAGGATGGACAGGGGAGCGGGAACATGGGGAGAGCCAGAGAGATCGTCATCAAGCTGGTCCCCCCCGCCGCCCACCTGTGACCGTCGGCGAGCTCCAGCTGTGACCGCACCACGCTGCTGATGCTCCGGCGGTAGGTCCTGTTCAGCCATTTACCCACCACTCCCAGCCCGTAGTAGCGTTTCTTGCGGTCGAAGGCAAAGTGTTTGACTCTGGACGCGATCCGCTTGCCTCTCTTGGGACTGCCGGGCACCGGTCCGGGGGCCTTGGCGAGCCCCTTCCTGGAAGGAGAAAAGCAGGAGGGCCGTTTCAGGGCACACCGTGTGTGTGTGTGTGTGTGTGTGTGGGGGGGCCCTCCCCTCCAGGGGCACTGGCAGAATTATTCCGAGGGGGCGGAGCCACATCAGAAGAAACGGAGTCAATTTTTGACACACCTCTGCCTAGTGGAGCATCCTAGTGTCACCTGGTGCTCCAAAAAGGGCACAGCCACTAAAAAAGGGCGGGGCTCTTCCCATCATGACCACGCCCTTTCCAGAGCCTCATGACATCACAGGGTTCCAAAGGGGGCGTAGCCACATCAGAAGTAGGGTGGCCATACCTCCCCCCCCCTTTTACAAGAGGACAGTTATGAAAAAATACATGGTGCAGGGCTGCACTGGAACCCCGCAACATGTATTTTTCAGAAGTGTCCTCTTTTAAAGGGGGGGGGGGGGGGAGTATGGCCACCCTCCTTCGCTTTGGGACCGCAGAGCCATTTGGAGGGCGTCGCGTGCAGGCCCCAGACCCAGAACTCACTGAGTGGGCAGCTCCGATTCGGGGGTCCGGCCGTCTTCCTGTTGGGGGAGGGCTCGGAAATACGCGGCGGAGAGGGGGGGTGATTCAAAGACGTCGTCGGGCATGGAACACAGCTCGTCGTGCGTTTCGATCTGCGAGGAGAGAACAGACGCCCGGGTTGTCGCGGGAAGCCTCGGCCCTGCTCGGCGGCCGGGCCTGCGTTCGCCCTGGCCACTCGGGCTTCAGCGGGGGTGGGGTGGGAATAAATCCGGCTGGTTCCGCGTGGCTAGTCACGCTACCGCGGCCGGCAGCGCCTCCCCCGGGGCCTCAACCATCAAGGGTCCCGCGGCACCGGAGGATGCTCATCACTACGGCAGGGGGTGGGAGAAGCCTTGAGTCCCGTTCTGGCTCTTGGAGGCTCCCAGAAGCCTTCACTGCCCGCGGCCTACTGTCTCTTTCCCGGCAGCTGGCGGGCAGAACGCCGAGACCGGGGGAGCCTCCGGCACTGGGGAACGTTCCCCAAGCTGGGTCCCTGCCCAGGCTTTACGTGGGATCCAATCCGGCCAACAAACTGGAGGAGGGGAAAGGTTCGCTACCCTTACTCTGTGAAACCTTGGGACGGGACACTGGGAGCAAAGCCAGCGGCTGAGGGAAAAGGGCCACTTTTTTGGGCGGGGGGACACCACTTCAGAGACCCTCTCCCCTCAAACGCCGATTAAAGACCCTCCCGAGAGAATGTAAGGGGTTTCCCCCTGCCAAGGACAGGGGCCAGAGAAGGAAATCGTGGTGGGTGCAGTAGAGATGCCCCACCACTTGGGGCGCTGTCCATCAAGGGTGGGGAACCTTAAAAAAAACACAACCCCCTCCTGTGGGCCGGAGGAAGGGCGAAGAGGAAGGTCCAGGATCATGGATCCATCCTCTTATGGGAGCGCACACCCTCATCTCTGCTCCCTCCCCGGCGAGCTCACACTTTTAGGGCTTGAAGGGACGGACTGGGCTAAGATCCAAGAGGAGGAAGGGGGCCAAATAACTCCCCCCCCATCCCCGCCAACAGCTGTGTGGGGGCAGTGGGTCCCCAATCAAACCACCTCTCCCATCTCCTACTGGACCACCGCGCATGGGAGAGACTGCCCACAGACGAACCCTTTTGGGGGGACATGCCACAGAACCGTGTGCAACCGGGCCTGTGAAACAGACACCCACTTGGGACTTCTCGCCTTCCATCGGGGAGGGCAAAAAACCACCTTTCCACCCCTATTAGGTCAAGACAGCCTGATCCCAAACTCTGCGGAAAAGGGTGCAACCTGCATGCAGCCCGAGTAGGGAATGCAACGGGGGTGCAACCTGCATGCAGCATGCGCGACAGAGTTTAGGCTCAGCCCCACTGTTATTTACCCCCCCTCTCTAAACAACAGCACTAGGGGGGCACTTTAAGGAAACTAACAGGGAGGCCGATTCTTAAAACAAAAATCGATGGAATTGGTTTTTTCCCCCCCACTCCGTGTATGGTTAATCTGTGGAACTCCATGCCAGGAGGAGGCTGTGAAGGCCAACAGCATAACCAGGTTCAAAAAAAGGATTGGATAAATTCTTCATCAGCGGCTATTTGTCAAGGGCACCAGGGGAGGAGACCTCTGTCTGACTGAGGGCAAATGGACCAATCCATCATGCCCAGTTGGGTACGCCTCCGAAGCAAGCAAGGGCGGATGCTGTCGGAGACAAGATGCTGGGCCAGAGCCACGGGGCTGATCCAAGATGGCGCTTTTGATGCAGCAAAAATAATGCAAAAAAGGTGAAGACAGATACCACATTTAAGGATGAAAAACTGGGAAAACCGCTGTGAAGAGTGGTGTCACACCCTCCCCCTGCCGCGGGAGAGCGGCCACACCCACCACGGCCCCTGGGGGCCTTTCACGGCAGCGGTGATTTGCCACCGAGGGCAGGGCTGCGAGGGGGGGCGGCGGGGGCGCCAGGAAGGCCATGGAACCGCGCTTGCCTTACTGAAGAACGAAGAGTCAAACGTCTCCGCGGCGTCCACCATGTCCTCGTCCATGAAGCTGGGGTAGACAAAGCTACGCTTGTTACTCCGCTGCTTCAGCGCCGAGGGCTCCAGAACGGGGCGACCCTGGCCGAGGCAGAATGACAGTTAAAAAAGCAAAACAAGGGAATACCCAACACCTCCCCCCCCCTCAACACTCGTTCAAGCAGCATTTTATGGGGAGGTTTGGGGGTGGGGGCATCTGCCACCCCCCCCTTCCTTATCAGCCAGGAACGGCACGTAGCGCAGGGAAGCTTTGAGCGGTCTCTTTACAGGTACTTTGCCCCCAGAGTAGAGACAACGGCAGTCATGTCAACGCCTCTTACTCCAGAGTAGACCCATAGAGTTCAACAGGGGTAAATCAGGAGTAAGTGCTCTTGGAACTTCAGCCAGCCAGATTCAGGGTAGGAAGGAAGCCAGCAGGCAAACCATTAGCTCCACTCCGAGCTGTAGGGGAAATCTCCACCTATGGGTGGAGACAGACAGATGGGGCAGTATGTATGCAAGTCACCGACACTTCTCATCTAGCACAGAGACGTGGAAGAGGCAGGGATGGGGCACGGTTAAAAAGTCTGAGAGCCTCTTGCTAGGGAAAAGCAAGGCCTGCTGACGTTGGGAAGCGTCCCAGAGCAAAAACAGTCAAGTTCTCTTGTAGAAAGGAAATCATTCCTGCACTTTCAGGAGCTCAAGGGCCAAGGTTTGAACCTTGCTCTTGGTGACGCGCAACTATGAAAAGGGAACTCTCTTAACAGGCTCCGAGGAAGGCTGGCGGCGGCGGCTCGGTCGCAAGCTGATTCTCCGCCAAAGGACTCACTTTGATGATTGCCGCGGCCGCCCGGAAGCTCATGTGGGCCACGGACTCCCTCTTCCGGCGAGGCAGGCGGGTGTAGCCGGAGCGCACGCTAGTGAAGGACGTCAAGGAGATGACCCCGGGAGTCGAAGGCGGGAGGACGGGGTGAGGGGTGCGAGGGCGATCCACTTCGTCCGGATGCCGGAACGGGCGGCCTCGTGCTAAGGGGTCCACAATCTGAAAAGGAAAATCCATGCAGAAGTCAATCAAGGCGACTTGGTTGCACTAGGTACAGAATCAACTGCCAAGGCTCCAAATTGTCAGTCGCCGGCAACGTTTGTTGGAGACCGCGATTCCGTGAACTTTGGATGGGAACGGGGCCAAGCCAGAAAGAGGCGGGACTCCACTGTGATCTGACCACGCCCCTTTTGGGGAACCATGCTGTCACAATGCTTAGAAAGGGGGAAATGGGAATCACATAATGAGTTCAAACTAGAACTCTCTCCGAGAGCCAGTGTACCCCAGCGGCTAAGGTGTTGACCTGGACCAAGGAGATCAGAGTTCAAATCCCATCCTAGCCATGAGCACAAGGATTGGCCTAGGGCAAGTCGCTTTCTCTCAGCCTCAGTTACCCCCACCTGTAAAATGGGTATAATAATGCGCTGTGTCACAGGGCTGTGGGGAGCCCTTGGAAGACAAACATCTTAGTGATCCCTTTAAGCCAGACGTTAAACAGCAGAAGGGAAGGTCTCACCTTGGGCATCTTGCATGGCTTTGGCGACTCAGTCCCTTGGAAAGAAGGCACCTCCTGGCTGGGGAGTTCCATGTCACGGTAAGGTGCCTTGAGCTTGCCGTAGCGGAGGCTGCAGTGCTGGAGGCTCTTGCGCTGCCAGTGTTGGCGTTTCCCCTCCCAGTCGCTGCTGACGCCGAACCACTGGGCCGTCCCCCTGGTGGAAGGAAGGCGGGTGGGGAGAGAAACATTTCCCAGTGATCTACCTAGTAAGGATGGGAATTTCGGATAGAACCAAATCTACCCCAGAACGACCAATTCAGTTACATCCAAAAATTCGGATCTTTAACATGGTGGTTTGTTCCCATTGACTTCAATGGGGGGGGGATGCAGAGAAAAAAATCCTAATCCAAATTTAGATCCAAAATTCATAAAGAACTAAATTCGAAATATCCGAAACCAATATTCCCCCTCTGGAATCCCACCCCTACAGTGCCCAGGCAGTAAAGGCGAGTGCATCTGTCTGTGGCCGAGAAAGATTCCTGTCCCTGTCGAGCCGCTCCTTGGACAGCTCTTGCAGGAAGGGACGCTCATGAACGTCAGGGCTTCTCAGCTTAGAGAAGAGACTGAACGGGATTAACAAAACCAGGAGTGGTGCAGAAGCTGCTATTCTCCCCTTCTTGTCATGTTAGAACCAGGGGATGCCCTAGGAAGTTAGCTGGCAGCAGACTGAAAACAAGCAAGATAAAGTACTTTTTTCACTCAATGGACAATTAGCCCGCGGAACTCATTGCCAGAAGACGTTGTGAAGGCCAATAGCTGGGTTCAAAAAAAAGCATAAATTCTTAGAAGACCTGTCCACAAAGACTTTCCTTAGCTATCCCCCAGACTGCTAACAGATGCTCTCCCTTTCAGGGGCTCTCCCTCCCCACCTGTAACTTAACTAAGCAGGGGCACCTGCAACTTCTCCATCTCTTGAATGCATCCCTGTCTCTCCCTAGGTTTTTCCTCCTCTGGTCCATCCTAGATTGTAAGCCTCTTGGGGCAGGGACCTGTCTCAATGATTGCTCAATACTAGGTATATTGCTGGCAAAAAATAAATTCATTAGTAACGGTCAGGGAAGGAGATCTCCAACTCCCAGGAGCTGAGAGGGAAAGGCTAATGACCTGCTGTGCACTTCTGTGGAACAACCAAGGTCCCACCACTGTCGGAGACAGGATGCTGGGTTAGAAGGACCACTGGTCTGACCCAATATGGCTTTTATGAGACCAAAGCAACATGCAACACACACTTTGAATAATAAAAAGCATTAAACAAGTTTTCAGAGATAGGGGCAATTTGCCAACATGACATAAATAGTCCTGCTTGCAGGAGCTTATTCAGACATGCACTTGTGTGGAGGTTGCTACCTCCTCACTCGCTTTAGCCTCCCCTGCGGTCACATGAGTATACACCAGGGAAAATGTTTTAATTAGGGACCCACATACACTGCATTTTTTCCCATTGGAGGCAACAAGGAAAATGCACCCTGTGAATCGTAACTACTAGGGCTGACGAACAGAGAGCAGCCAAGGCGCTCGCCGACTGTACAACGACCTCTGCATTCGGGACGGCGTGGACCGATTCAGAAGCAGGGGTGGCCGATCCGTCCCTCTGGCTCATCCGAGGGACGCTCACTGCAGCTGCCAAGAGCCAGCGCCGTGCGCTCCTTACTTGCGAATGCTCTGGGTCAGGGAGGTCTGCCTGCGGAAGTCGTGACGTCTCTCAGCGCCGCCCTCCTCCCTTTTTCCGCCGGGCTCCTGGAGGCTCACGCTCTTGTGGTAGGTGACTTTCGAAGGCTGAAAGGGAACGCGGCAAGAATTTAAGAGACAGAGCGTGGAGGAAATGGCAGTGTCACCCACAGGACCACGGAGGACAGTGGGCTAAAGGGACCACCGGTCTGATCCGCCCCAGCGGGGACATAGCCCAGAAGATGGAACAGGGCCTTCCTGGACCAGCCTCCCAGCAACGAGGGATAGAGAGCTTTTATTGAACCAACTTCTGTTGGCGAGCATACACCAGCTTTCAAGCCACAGGGCCCTTCCTCGAGACCTTTTACTCGACCGGAGGAAGCCTCAACGTTTGCGTACGCTCCTCAACAGAAACTGGGTTCCGTAGAGACTTCCTCTCTCTTCAACAGGTAGATAAGAGCCGTCGGCCAATCCGGGGGGTTTATTTCCTTACCGCCATCAGGTTGATTTTCTCCTCTGGCTCCATTGGGGGTATCGTGATGGAGAGGTTGGGGGGTTTCTTGCTCTGGAGGCGGCTGCTACTGGTGCTGGAGCGGCTGCCCCCGTTCTTGTCGCTGGAGGACATCTTGGGCAGACGGCGTCAATCAGCCTGATGGGAGAGAAGGAAGAGCAGGCTTGCTTTATTTAAGTTGTTATGCCACCCTAGCCCAAAGGCCCCTCCCAAATCAACCCGGGAGCACTCGGGTGTCTTTAGAAGGGCTGATCATACAAGGAGCTCGACGGATCTGTGTTACTCCCTGTCCTCACTTCCCACGGCCTTGCCCCTCTCATCTTTCTGCCCTCATTTCTTGCTACATTCCCCCCCCCCGAACTTTGATCCTCCTCAGCCACCGGCCACTCCTGCCCCAGTCTCCTCCCCCTTAAACCAATCTTCATCGAGGGTTGAAACAAATGTCTTCCTGTCCCCGTTTCTCCCTGTGCTCCACCCTTGTAGATTGTAAGCCTCTTGGGGCAGGGATCCATCTCTAATCATGATTGTTTAGTGCCAGGTCCATTGCTGGAGCTCCTTTTTTCCCTTCCCACCCTCCCGTGGAATAGAGATGAAGAGACTTGGGTCAACTTTTCACAGCAAGCCGACGACAGAGGTGGGAAACTCAATTACAGGATTCACAACATTTAAAAAAAATAAAATAAAATAGAATCTAACAGCTGAAAGAGATCATAAGGACCATCCGTTCCAACGCCCAGCACTAAGACAGGATTGACTAGATCCAACTTGTCCTTGCTTCAAGACTCAGCGACCATGATAGGCCCATTGCTAGCTGTAGAGTTAGGACGCCATCTTGAGTTTTCTCCTCGGTTATCGTTGAGAACCACAGTTCTTGACTAGTTTTAGTCGAGAAACGATAATCGAGAAAAATGATGTTTCAACATTTCTTGGTCATGAATCCCCCCCGCAAAAAAATACCGCTTATCGTTACGGTTTACCATGATCATCCCGGTAATACACAGTAAGTGCTTCTTGTTTCAGTCCTCGCTGGCTGACACAACCCGTGAGAACTGCTATTCAGTGAGACAAAGAACACGGTTTTTGAAGAAATTCCCATACCAGTTAAAAACATAGCGCAAGTTTATATAGCACCGGTATTTATATTGTGACAGCTATGCACCTGGCACTGAATCAATCATTAACCAGGGACAAGGTCTCTGCCCTGAGGAGCTTACAATCTAGACAAAGGAGAGGGGAACACTGGGAGACCTTCACAAAGGTGAAGTCACAGGAGCACGTGCTTGGCTTAGACAGCAGAAGGAGCATCAGTGAGCGGTCAGCGAAGAGGAGCCGCTAGGGAAAGCCTGATGGAAGAGGTAGGTTTTGAAGAAGGATTGAAAAGGTTGCTGGGAAGGAGCAGAACAAATGTGTTCAGGGAGGGAGTTCCAGGCCTAGGGGGGCGGTAAGGGGCAAAGATGGTTCAGGGAGGAAAAGACTCAGGGACATGCAAGGGGGTTGCAGAGGAGGAGTAAAGCTCCCCGGTGGGAATGTAGCAGGAACCAAGCACAGAGAGATAGCGGGGAGCAAGGCCATGAAGAGTCTTGAAGGTGAAGCCAAGGGGGAGAAGGGGCCAATGGAAGAAGCAGAGAAGGAGTTGCACATGCCACCGACGCAACGAGTCCAGCAGGTTCAAGGTTGACAAGCTTATCTCCTATCCCCCAGCGCTAAGGGACGGCAGGAAAGCGTCGGTCCCCAAGTTCGCCGGATGATTTTAGCATGGAACAGCAACACAAGTAGAAACGTTTACAAACCCTGAGCCGCAGGATGCGCTCCCCAGCGGAAGCGGAGGGCGCTCTGGATGGTCACAGTACGGCGCCCATGTTGAACATGTGTGCAAGAGGGAGAGCAGAAGAGGAAGCTCTCGAACTTGTGACCAGAAAGTTCTCGAGGAGCAGGATTTAAGCTGCTGGAGCCTTTTCTCTTGAACAGCTCTTAATCCCATTAGGATGCGGCTCATTTTAGAAACACTTAAATGGGACTCTCTCAACAGACAGCCATAAAAAAAAAAAAAAAAACCGGCAGCTACCCAAGTCTTTTAGCAGACCCCAGGAAGAGTACTCAAGTGCAGGGTGTCAGGAACACTCGGCAGGAGCGAGCAAAACTGTGCCAGATCACGTATAGACATTTGACCGCAACACAAGCAGCAACCGAGAGCCTGCCGCAGCCAAGAACATGAGAGAGTGGGACAGACCACACAAAGAGTTCTCCCCACTCCTCTAGGATCCGAAGCCACAAGACGAGAATGGGAATCAGATTCTGGCCCTGGCAGGAGCTACACTCTTACGTAGGAGGGTGCTGCACAGAAAGCCTAGGAACAGACACCTTTTTCTACACGGCTTCGCCACAGGGCCCCACGAAATTCTCCACTGCTACGACTGCAGCGGTTTTGCTGCAGACGTCGGCTGAAGGGTTGCAGAAATTGCCTCTGGCACTGCAGAATTACAGCCTGGGTGGGGAGCGTGCGGGCTAGGCAATGGGATGCTAGACTGAGCTGCCGACCTATATTTACATTTACAATTTAATTTATATCCCGCACTTTCTCGGCATTACAGCTGACTCAAGGCGGCTCACAATACAAAAGGCGGCTCACAATATATATGCTGGGAAGGGGGTGGGGGCACTCCTGACACAGTGGCTAAAAGGCAGCGCCTCCCACCCCCTTGTAGAACTGGAAAGCCCCCCCGTTTAGAGCTCTGTGGGGTATTTGGTGTTAATGAACAAGAGATTTTTTAAAATCCAGATAAGCCAGAGCTGGTGCAGTCTCCTGCCATGGGGCAGGGGGCTAGGGATATCCTGCCCCAATGAGGCTACATCCCGTTGCAGTATTAGAACAGCACAGCAGAAAGGGGGCAGGGATACGAAACTCTTCCATCCCGACTCATGACATCACAAGGTTCCACATGGGGCAGGAAAAACGTCGTTTCCTTGGCCACGCTCCTCGTCTAGGGGAAATAGCCCAGAGATTCGGGGTGAAAGCCCCAAGGGCTAGCAATCCTAGGAGAATATACTAGAGGCTTCCAAGCTTTAAGTCTCAAAACTTATTATACCCGGATCCCACCCCCCGGGAAAAAAACCCCAAAAAAACCTGCTTTCCTTCTGCCCAAGCCTTCAATTTCCTCTTGAAAACTAGGGCTGAAACAAATAGTAAACATTTTATTTGCGAGTATTTCCGAGTTTGAGGACTAGCTCCAAATACTTGCTATTTGGTAACATGTAAATTAAAACCAAGTATTTTCCAAATACCGAGTACCAAATCACCGTATATAGGGGCAGGAAAGCCCTGTATGTTGGTCTGAGTACTGAATTCTTTGGTTACTTGGTACTCAGCAAAACAGAGTCGAATGCCGAGACACTTGGTAAAAAACGAATAATTTTGAATACCGAGTTTCAGCACTACTGAAAACCTACCTCTTGCATTAGGCTTTCCCTCGCTCCTCACTGATGCTCCCTCTGCCAACCTATCATTCAGGGCCCCCTTCTCCCCTGAAACCAAGGCAAGCGCGTGCCCCCGAGACTTCTCAACTTTCTGAATGCCCCTTCCCTTTGTCCAGCCTAGATTGTAATCCCCTTGGGGCAGGGACCCATCTCCAATTAACCACTGTTCCATGACAGCAACATTGGAAAAAATCATTAAAATCCTATGACCCCTTCCTCCAGGCCAAACAGGGACAGGGCTGAGAACCCTAACAACAGAGGGCAGAACTGCCATCTGCTTGGGGTCGTGACCTACATTTTAAGTCCCTGTTTTACACCCTTGGGAAATCAGCAGCATTAGGGAGCCAGCAGCTGCCATCCTCAGAGACCAATTACGCCAGAGTGGTTTGACCCAACTAGATGGCAAACACTTTCAAAGTAAGCAAGCTGAAGCCGCCTAAACGAGTCTGCTCAATGCCCCCACCCCAAACGTTCGGGTGACCCGAACATTCAGCCAGTCTGCCTAAGCACGATCGGCGCATCTAGGTTAGCCAGACCCTGGGCATCTCTACCTAAGCTCCGTTGGAAAATGACCGAGACAAGGTCATAGTAAGCTCTGGTGATCTCCCCCCTCGGCAGGCGTGGGAGGCAGCATGCAGCTAGGGGCGTTTGTAACCAGGGGATGCCCTGAGCTCAAGGAGAGAAGCACCCTGGAGGGATTAGCCGGGATGATGGGGAGTGGGTCTAGCTGCCTCTGCCCACGGAGCTATGTAGGTTACACTGGCTGAGCCGGCAAGACCTCTACGCCGGAACACCAATCCACGCATTCTCCAAACTGGGGCCCGGGGAGATTGACACGGGGAATACGGCCAACAGGAGCCTGCCGATGGGTGCCGGGAAGGTGGGGGGCATTTACACCCCTTTGGTGCCCACTCCTTCCAAGTCCTTTGGAGAGGACCATGTCCCCCTTTGAACACTGTGGCACCACAATGTCCAGAGGGACGGGGATATGTCGAAGGGGACTGGCAAAAAGACTCTTCCGCCCCCCCCCCCCCGGCCTTCTTTCCGACATGGCCACACCCATGCAGAACGTTGTGACATCATGTTCCAAAGGGGTGTGGCTAAATCAGAAAAGCAACAAGAGACTCCGTTAGCCCCACCCCCGACATGGCCACGCCCCTTGCAATGTGTCGCGATGCCTAGCGCTGAACAAGTGTGATTAGACAGAGGTTCCTGCACAGGGGGTTACAACCTAGTAGGGATGGGAATTTCGGTTTTGGATAAAACCAAAAGTACCCGAAAATGGCCATTTCGAATTAATCCGAAATTTCAGGTTTTTTTTTCAGTTTCGGTACTATCAGATTATTTGCATTGAATTTTTGTACCGGATTTTTAACATTGCGGTTTCCCCCCCATTGAAAAAAACGCAATGTTAAAAATCTGGTACAAAAATCAATGCAAAAGATCTGATAGTACCAAAACCAACCCCCCACCCCCCTTCCCAAATTCATGAAAACTGAAACAGAAATTTTGCCCAGAGTCCCATCCCTACAATCTAGGGTGGACAGGAGGAGGAGGAGATGGGGATACATTCAAGAAGTTGAAGGTGTGCTAAACGTGGGTGGGAGGGTTTAGAGCCTAGCTAAGGCCTGAAGATTGCACGCCTCCCCGCCCCTCAAAGAAAAGAAAATATCTGGTCTTGCTGTTGATCTAATTCTCGAGAGACAGGAGGGAAAACCAACCCCACCTTGTTTTGTTCACCAGCAGCTGTACGTATGTAAGGCAAAGTCCTGGGTAGGAACCCCCCCCTCCCCCCATTTCTCTCCTGGAACGTAGTTAATCAAGCCGTGCCAAAGGCTTGGACAATCCACATGCCATTTGCTCTGAAGCAGCCCCACCGAAACCCTGTAGCAGCAGGTAAGGAACCCTGGGGGGGCCCAAACGCAGTCTGCCCCCAGTTTTTATGGGGCCCCTTTTCTAGTTCCTGGATCTGGTCCCCTGGATCCATTTCGTAAACACCCCCCCCCCCAGTAGCACTGAGAAACTGAGCTCGGGGGAAGGGAGCAGAGATAAGGGCACGCACACCGGATCATTCTGAGCGCATCCCCTTTACGTGCCCCCGACCCCCACTTCTCCGCGGCCCTCGGAGCTGGTACTCGCTTCCAAAGCAGGCCCCTGGGAGGGAAACGTCTCGCCGGCCCTGCCCCCTGGGGCCTTTAACGGGACTACTTTGGAGAAAGTGGTTCGCGGCCTTTATAGCTCTTACATGCACGAGGAGAGAAAGGAGCAGCTTAACAACCTAGGGCCTTAATGCACCGTGTTAATAGCTTTCAATAGCTCAAAATAAATCCCGCCTCCCCCCCCGGGCATTTTCAGCGCTAAAGCAGAGAGAGAGAGAGGGGGGGAGAGAGAGAGAGAGCAGCCACGGGGACTCCTGTTTTAGCAGGGGAAACGAAGTCCAGGCAACCGTGATTACCGATCCCATTCGAAAATTGCACAGGAGCAAATTGCCACTCTGAACCACGTCCTGTGCGTCCCCAATTACCCCCGGAGCCCTGAGGCTTTAAGAGATGGTGGATAGATCCAGGCCCCATTAGCACTGCCTGCACCAACAGAAAGGGGGGCAGCCTTCGAGATTCCCTTGATCCCCCTCCCCAACCCTCTTGGGCAGCCCTCAAAAGATGCCTTGTGGTCCATCGCGGCTCCCTCCGCCACCAGATTCCTTGACTCTGCTGCCCTCTGCTGTGAGACATGGGAATACCGTCTGAAAGCGATGCCACCTTCTCACCCCATAAACCAGGGAATGGGATAGTTTCCTTCCCAAGGGCCACTCTGAAAATTAGAACAAGCTCCAAGGGCCACAGAGGAGGTGGGGGTGCTTAAAGGGATGCTCTTAGGAAGAGGAGGGTCCAGATCATGGCTCTGCCCCCTCTCCTTGTGGGCATTTCCCCTCATCTTGGCTCCCTTCCTCAGAGCTCCGTCTTTTAACGGCTTGCAGGGAGGAATTGGATCCAGGGGCCAGAGTCAGGAACTGGAAAGGAGTCACATAAAACTAGACACGAACTGCATTTGGCCCTTGAGCTTGCTATCAGCCATGGGGGAGGGGAGCAGCTCTGGTCTAAGGACCAAATCCAGACCTATGGCTGGTTTCTTTAAATCTGGCCTGATTAATCCAGTCCCTGCAGTCAAGCTCTGGAAGCACAAGCTCAAGAGAAGGGAGCAGAGAGGAGGGCCTGCACACAAGGATCGGGGACAGATCCATGAGCTGGAGCCTCTTCTGCCACATCCTGAACGCACCCCTCAATGCCTATGCAGCTTGTACGTTGTAGGGGACTGGATCCGGCCCCTGGATTCAGTTCCTACTTCCAAGGACTTGAACGCGGGGTAACGGAGCAGAGAAGAGGGCAAATGCACACAAGGAGCAGCGACAGATCCACGATCGAGACCTGCCTCCGAGTCCAGGCGCTCTGCGATTGTACTCTGCTCCGAGGAGGGAATAGTTTCCCCTTCTCTGGGATAGAGGAGTGCAAGATTTCAAAGGGGGGATGAAGGAGGGAATTGTTTACTCTCTCTCATAAGAGCTATAAGACCCGATCAAGTTAGTAGGCTTAAATTTAAAAAAAAAAAAAAAAAGAGCTCCCCAAAAGCAGTAATTTTTAACAAGATGCAAAATTAACCTGAGGAACTCACTTCCACAGGATGTTCGAAAGNCACCCTCCTTCGCTTTGGGACCGCAGAGCCATTTGGAGGGCGTCGCGTGCAGGCCCCAGACCCAGAACTCACTGAGTGGGCAGCTCCGATTCGGGGGTCCGGCCGTCTTCCTGTTGGGGGAGGGCTCGGAAATACGCGGCGGAGAGGGGGGGTGATTCAAAGACGTCGTCGGGCATGGAACACAGCTCGTCGTGCGTTTCGATCTGCGAGGAGAGAACAGACGCCCGGGTTGTCGCGGGAAGCCTCGGCCCTGCTCGGCGGCCGGGCCTGCGTTCGCCCTGGCCACTCGGGCTTCAGCGGGGGTGGGGTGGGAATAAATCCGGCTGGTTCCGCGTGGCTAGTCACGCTACCGCGGCCGGCAGCGCCTCCCCCGGGGCCTCAACCATCAAGGGTCCCGCGGCACCGGAGGATGCTCATCACTACGGCAGGGGGTGGGAGAAGCCTTGAGTCCCGTTCTGGCTCTTGGAGGCTCCCAGAAGCCTTCACTGCCCGCGGCCTACTGTCTCTTTCCCGGCAGCTGGCGGGCAGAACGCCGAGACCGGGGGAGCCTCCGGCACTGGGGAACGTTCCCCAAGCTGGGTCCCTGCCCAGGCTTTACGTGGGATCCAATCCGGCCAACAAACTGGAGGAGGGGAAAGGTTCGCTACCCTTACTCTGTGAAACCTTGGGACGGGACACTGGGAGCAAAGCCAGCGGCTGAGGGAAAAGGGCCACTTTTTTGGGCGGGGGGACACCACTTCAGAGACCCTCTCCCCTCAAACGCCGATTAAAGACCCTCCCGAGAGAATGTAAGGGGTTTCCCCCTGCCAAGGACAGGGGCCAGAGAAGGAAATCGTGGTGGGTGCAGTAGAGATGCCCCACCACTTGGGGCGCTGTCCATCAAGGGTGGGGAACCTTAAAAAAAACACAACCCCCTCCTGTGGGCCGGAGGAAGGGCGAAGAGGAAGGTCCAGGATCATGGATCCATCCTCTTATGGGAGCGCACACCCTCATCTCTGCTCCCTCCCCGGCGAGCTCACACTTTTAGGGCTTGAAGGGACGGACTGGGCTAAGATCCAAGAGGAGGAAGGGGGCCAAATAACTCCCCCCCCATCCCCGCCAACAGCTGTGTGGGGGCAGTGGGTCCCCAATCAAACCACCTCTCCCATCTCCTACTGGACCACCGCGCATGGGAGAGACTGCCCACAGACGAACCCTTTTGGGGGGACATGCCACAGAACCGTGTGCAACCGGGCCTGTGAAACAGACACCCACTTGGGACTTCTCGCCTTCCATCGGGGAGGGCAAAAAACCACCTTTCCACCCCTATTAGGTCAAGACAGCCTGATCCCAAACTCTGCGGAAAAGGGTGCAACCTGCATGCAGCCCGAGTAGGGAATGCAACGGGGGTGCAACCTGCATGCAGCATGCGCGACAGAGTTTAGGCTCAGCCCCACTGTTATTTACCCCCCCTCTCTAAACAACAGCACTAGGGGGGCACTTTAAGGAAACTAACAGGGAGGCCGATTCTTAAAACAAAAATCGATGGAATTGGTTTTTTCCCCCCCACTCCGTGTATGGTTAATCTGTGGAACTCCATGCCAGGAGGAGGCTGTGAAGGCCAACAGCATAACCAGGTTCAAAAAAAGGATTGGATAAATTCTTCATCAGCGGCTATTTGTCAAGGGCACCAGGGGAGGAGACCTCTGTCTGACTGAGGGCAAATGGACCAATCCATCATGCCCAGTTGGGTACGCCTCCGAAGCAAGCAAGGGCGGATGCTGTCGGAGACAAGATGCTGGGCCAGAGCCACGGGGCTGATCCAAGATGGCGCTTTTGATGCAGCAAAAATAATGCAAAAAAGGTGAAGACAGATACCACATTTAAGGATGAAAAACTGGGAAAACCGCTGTGAAGAGTGGTGTCACACCCTCCCCCTGCCGCGGGAGAGCGGCCACACCCACCACGGCCCCTGGGGGCCTTTCACGGCAGCGGTGATTTGCCACCGAGGGCAGGGCTGCGAGGGGGGGCGGCGGGGGCGCCAGGAAGGCCATGGAACCGCGCTTGCCTTACTGAAGAACGAAGAGTCAAACGTCTCCGCGGCGTCCACCATGTCCTCGTCCATGAAGCTGGGGTAGACAAAGCTACGCTTGTTACTCCGCTGCTTCAGCGCCGAGGGCTCCAGAACGGGGCGACCCTGGCCGAGGCAGAATGACAGTTAAAAAAGCAAAACAAGGGAATACCCAACACCTCCCCCCCCCTCAACACTCGTTCAAGCAGCATTTTATGGGGAGGTTTGGGGGTGGGGGCATCTGCCACCCCCCCCTTCCTTATCAGCCAGGAACGGCACGTAGCGCAGGGAAGCTTTGAGCGGTCTCTTTACAGGTACTTTGCCCCCAGAGTAGAGACAACGGCAGTCATGTCAACGCCTCTTACTCCAGAGTAGACCCATAGAGTTCAACAGGGGTAAATCAGGAGTAAGTGCTCTTGGAACTTCAGCCAGCCAGATTCAGGGTAGGAAGGAAGCCAGCAGGCAAACCATTAGCTCCACTCCGAGCTGTAGGGGAAATCTCCACCTATGGGTGGAGACAGACAGATGGGGCAGTATGTATGCAAGTCACCGACACTTCTCATCTAGCACAGAGACGTGGAAGAGGCAGGGATGGGGCACGGTTAAAAAGTCTGAGAGCCTCTTGCTAGGGAAAAGCAAGGCCTGCTGACGTTGGGAAGCGTCCCAGAGCAAAAACAGTCAAGTTCTCTTGTAGAAAGGAAATCATTCCTGCACTTTCAGGAGCTCAAGGGCCAAGGTTTGAACCTTGCTCTTGGTGACGCGCAACTATGAAAAGGGAACTCTCTTAACAGGCTCCGAGGAAGGCTGGCGGCGGCGGCTCGGTCGCAAGCTGATTCTCCGCCAAAGGACTCACTTTGATGATTGCCGCGGCCGCCCGGAAGCTCATGTGGGCCACGGACTCCCTCTTCCGGCGAGGCAGGCGGGTGTAGCCGGAGCGCACGCTAGTGAAGGACGTCAAGGAGATGACCCCGGGAGTCGAAGGCGGGAGGACGGGGTGAGGGGTGCGAGGGCGATCCACTTCGTCCGGATGCCGGAACGGGCGGCCTCGTGCTAAGGGGTCCACAATCTGAAAAGGAAAATCCATGCAGAAGTCAATCAAGGCGACTTGGTTGCACTAGGTACAGAATCAACTGCCAAGGCTCCAAATTGTCAGTCGCCGGCAACGTTTGTTGGAGACCGCGATTCCGTGAACTTTGGATGGGAACGGGGCCAAGCCAGAAAGAGGCGGGACTCCACTGTGATCTGACCACGCCCCTTTTGGGGAACCATGCTGTCACAATGCTTAGAAAGGGGGAAATGGGAATCACATAATGAGTTCAAACTAGAACTCTCTCCGAGAGCCAGTGTACCCCAGCGGCTAAGGTGTTGACCTGGACCAAGGAGATCAGAGTTCAAATCCCATCCTAGCCATGAGCACAAGGATTGGCCTAGGGCAAGTCGCTTTCTCTCAGCCTCAGTTACCCCCACCTGTAAAATGGGTATAATAATGCGCTGTGTCACAGGGCTGTGGGGAGCCCTTGGAAGACAAACATCTTAGTGATCCCTTTAAGCCAGACGTTAAACAGCAGAAGGGAAGGTCTCACCTTGGGCATCTTGCATGGCTTTGGCGACTCAGTCCCTTGGAAAGAAGGCACCTCCTGGCTGGGGAGTTCCATGTCACGGTAAGGTGCCTTGAGCTTGCCGTAGCGGAGGCTGCAGTGCTGGAGGCTCTTGCGCTGCCAGTGTTGGCGTTTCCCCTCCCAGTCGCTGCTGACGCCGAACCACTGGGCCGTCCCCCTGGTGGAAGGAAGGCGGGTGGGGAGAGAAACATTTCCCAGTGATCTACCTAGTAAGGATGGGAATTTCGGATAGAACCAAATCTACCCCAGAACGACCAATTCAGTTACATCCAAAAATTCGGATCTTTAACATGGTGGTTTGTTCCCATTGACTTCAATGGGGGGGGGATGCAGAGAAAAAAATCCTAATCCAAATTTAGATCCAAAATTCATAAAGAACTAAATTCGAAATATCCGAAACCAATATTCCCCCTCTGGAATCCCACCCCTACAGTGCCCAGGCAGTAAAGGCGAGTGCATCTGTCTGTGGCCGAGAAAGATTCCTGTCCCTGTCGAGCCGCTCCTTGGACAGCTCTTGCAGGAAGGGACGCTCATGAACGTCAGGGCTTCTCAGCTTAGAGAAGAGACTGAACGGGATTAACAAAACCAGGAGTGGTGCAGAAGCTGCTATTCTCCCCTTCTTGTCATGTTAGAACCAGGGGATGCCCTAGGAAGTTAGCTGGCAGCAGACTGAAAACAAGCAAGATAAAGTACTTTTTTCACTCAATGGACAATTAGCCCGCGGAACTCATTGCCAGAAGACGTTGTGAAGGCCAATAGCTGGGTTCAAAAAAAAGCATAAATTCTTAGAAGACCTGTCCACAAAGACTTTCCTTAGCTATCCCCCAGACTGCTAACAGATGCTCTCCCTTTCAGGGGCTCTCCCTCCCCACCTGTAACTTAACTAAGCAGGGGCACCTGCAACTTCTCCATCTCTTGAATGCATCCCTGTCTCTCCCTAGGTTTTTCCTCCTCTGGTCCATCCTAGATTGTAAGCCTCTTGGGGCAGGGACCTGTCTCAATGATTGCTCAATACTAGGTATATTGCTGGCAAAAAATAAATTCATTAGTAACGGTCAGGGAAGGAGATCTCCAACTCCCAGGAGCTGAGAGGGAAAGGCTAATGACCTGCTGTGCACTTCTGTGGAACAACCAAGGTCCCACCACTGTCGGAGACAGGATGCTGGGTTAGAAGGACCACTGGTCTGACCCAATATGGCTTTTATGAGACCAAAGCAACATGCAACACACACTTTGAATAATAAAAAGCATTAAACAAGTTTTCAGAGATAGGGGCAATTTGCCAACATGACATAAATAGTCCTGCTTGCAGGAGCTTATTCAGACATGCACTTGTGTGGAGGTTGCTACCTCCTCACTCGCTTTAGCCTCCCCTGCGGTCACATGAGTATACACCAGGGAAAATGTTTTAATTAGGGACCCACATACACTGCATTTTTTCCCATTGGAGGCAACAAGGAAAATGCACCCTGTGAATCGTAACTACTAGGGCTGACGAACAGAGAGCAGCCAAGGCGCTCGCCGACTGTACAACGACCTCTGCATTCGGGACGGCGTGGACCGATTCAGAAGCAGGGGTGGCCGATCCGTCCCTCTGGCTCATCCGAGGGACGCTCACTGCAGCTGCCAAGAGCCAGCGCCGTGCGCTCCTTACTTGCGAATGCTCTGGGTCAGGGAGGTCTGCCTGCGGAAGTCGTGACGTCTCTCAGCGCCGCCCTCCTCCCTTTTTCCGCCGGGCTCCTGGAGGCTCACGCTCTTGTGGTAGGTGACTTTCGAAGGCTGAAAGGGAACGCGGCAAGAATTTAAGAGACAGAGCGTGGAGGAAATGGCAGTGTCACCCACAGGACCACGGAGGACAGTGGGCTAAAGGGACCACCGGTCTGATCCGCCCCAGCGGGGACATAGCCCAGAAGATGGAACAGGGCCTTCCTGGACCAGCCTCCCAGCAACGAGGGATAGAGAGCTTTTATTGAACCAACTTCTGTTGGCGAGCATACACCAGCTTTCAAGCCACAGGGCCCTTCCTCGAGACCTTTTACTCGACCGGAGGAAGCCTCAACGTTTGCGTACGCTCCTCAACAGAAACTGGGTTCCGTAGAGACTTCCTCTCTCTTCAACAGGTAGATAAGAGCCGTCGGCCAATCCGGGGGGTTTATTTCCTTACCGCCATCAGGTTGATTTTCTCCTCTGGCTCCATTGGGGGTATCGTGATGGAGAGGTTGGGGGGTTTCTTGCTCTGGAGGCGGCTGCTACTGGTGCTGGAGCGGCTGCCCCCGTTCTTGTCGCTGGAGGACATCTTGGGCAGACGGCGTCAATCAGCCTGATGGGAGAGAAGGAAGAGCAGGCTTGCTTTATTTAAGTTGTTATGCCACCCTAGCCCAAAGGCCCCTCCCAAATCAACCCGGGAGCACTCGGGTGTCTTTAGAAGGGCTGATCATACAAGGAGCTCGACGGATCTGTGTTACTCCCTGTCCTCACTTCCCACGGCCTTGCCCCTCTCATCTTTCTGCCCTCATTTCTTGCTACATTCCCCCCCCCCCCGAACTTTGATCCTCCTCAGCCCGGCCACTCCTGCCCCAGTCTCCTCCCCCTTAAACCAATCTTCATCGAGGGTTGAAACAAATGTCTTCCTGTCCCCGTTTCTCCCTGTGCTCCACCCTTGTAGATTGTAAGCCTCTTGGGGCAGGGATCCATCTCTAATCATGATTGTTTAGTGCCAGGTCCATTGCTGGAGCTCCTTTTTTCCCTTCCCACCCTCCCGTGGAATAGAGATGAAGAGACTTGGGTCAACTTTTCACAGCAAGCCGACGACAGAGGTGGGAAACTCAATTACAGGATTCACAACATTTAAAANAAAAAAAAAAAAAAGTTTATGGAGGGTAGGTCAGGCAGCGCTGTCTCCAGTTGGATGATGGGAGTGAATAGCTCCATGCCTGCTCGAGGATGCTGTGAAAGCCAGTAGCTCAACTGGGTAAGTTCCTAGAGGATAAGTCCATCACCAGCTATTGGGTTGTTCATGGGACAAGACCTTGGACTGTCAGGGGCTTGGAGCAAACAGCAGGGAATGGGCCCTCCATTCCCTGGAGGCTTCTCTGAATGAATCAAAGCTGGCACTGTCGGAGACAGGATGCTGGGCTCGATGGACCATTGGTGTGAGTCAGGGTGGCTGATCTACCCCCCGTCATGCTTTTTGTGCTTTCCTGGTGCAGGTTCCTCTTGGAGAAGGAATGCTTGGCTAGATCAGCCATTAGTCTGACCAAGCAGGGCAGATCTTAATAAATACTTCCCAACCCGCATCACCAACCGTTCTGGGACCTCCAGCTCCCGCAGACCAAGAGCTTCTCTTTTCAGAGAACATCACAGGTTCCCCAGGTGCCATCTTCCACGTTGTTTCCAGCATCAACATCTCCAGCTTGCTTCCCGGTTCTGCCGCAGAGCGCAGCGGCGCAGGGTGTGGACGCGCCATTGGGGTTTGCCGATCCGGTGATTTTTTAAAATCTCCGACCCATTTGCTTTTCACACTCTCCGGAGTCGAAAATTGAAGTCTTGTGCTCGCCCCATTACCTTGAAATTTAAGCAACCACCGGATTCCTGAGGGAGGGCAGCTTTTCTACGGCAGCTGGTTCTCTGCTTTGCAGGATGCACTTCCTAACCTGGGGCAGGGAAACCTTTTCCACTTGGAAAAGGAGTAGGACGGAGCTCTGCCAGCGGGTCAGGCGTCGGGCGAGGGGGCGTTTAAGGGATGTGCTCAGGAGAGGGCGAATTTCGATCACGGAGCGGTGCTATGGATCCATTAATTGTACCTTTGGTTGTGCCCCAGAACTGGAAAAAGGTGCAGAGAAGGGTAACAAAAAAAATGATCCAGAGTCTCGAGCGGCTTCTGTACAAGGAGGGACTAGGGCTCTTTAACTTGACGAGACAATGGCGAGGGGACGTGACAGAAGTTGATGAGTAGTGTGGAACAAGTCGATAGGGAGCAGTTATTTACTCTCTCAAAGAGTACCCGAACTAGGGGACACTCCATGAAAACTAAATGGCTAAAGATTTCAAATTAAAAGTATTTCACGCAAAGCGTCCATCGCTTTTGGAATTTGTTGCCAGAGGACAAAGTCCCCCATGATATCCTTATGGACAAGCCGGTTAAATATGGGCTAGATGATACTACCGTTGGGTTTGAAGAACCGTACCCAAAGAGCGCTCATCAATGGCTCTCGGTCAGTCTGGAGGGAGGTATCGAGCGAGGTGCCTCCTGTATCCGGTCCTCTTCAACATCTTTATTAATGACTTGGATGAAGGAGTAGAGAGGATGCTTATCAGATTTGCAGATGACACAAAACTGAGCAGGATCGCCAACACCTTAGCAGACAGAAACAAGATTCAAAATGATCTTGGACAGGCTGGAAAGCTGGGCCCAAAACTAACACAATGAAATTCAACAGAGAGAAATGTAAAGCTCGGCATTTAGGCAAGAAAAATCAAATGCACCAAGTATAGGGCGGGGGATACCTGGCTTGGCAGCAGTGCGTGTGAAAACGGTCTTGGGGCTGTAGTTGATCATGAGTCAGTAGTGTGCGATGCAGCGGCTAGAAGGGCCAAGTCAATTTTAGGCTACGTTAACAGAAGCACGGTGTCTGGGGCATGAAAAGTCATAGTTCCACTCTATTCTGTGCTGGTCAGACCTCGTCTGGAATACCGTGCCCAGTTCTTGGCACCGGAATTTAAGGGCAATGCTGGTAAATTGGAACGGGTTCAGGGGAGGGCGACAAAGATGGTCAGGGGTCTGGAAACCAAGTCCTATGAGTCAAGGTTGACGGAGCTGGGTATGTTTAGCCGAGAGAAGAGAAGACTGAGGGAGAGACACGAGAGCCATCTTCAAATATCTGAAGGGCTGTGATAGAAGATGGAGCAAGCTTGTTCTCTGTTGCTCCCAAGGGCAGGACTAGAACCAATGGGCTCAAAGTACAAGAAAGCAGATTTTGGCTAAAGATTAAGAAGAACTTCCTAGCGGTAAGAGCTGTTTGAGAGTGGCACAGACACTGCCTAGGGCGGGGGTGGGCTCTCCTTCGCTGGAGGTTTTCAAACAGAGGCTGGATGGCCCATCTGTCAGGGATGCTGTAGCTACGGATTTCTAGATGCCTCCGAGTTCCCTCCCAACTCACGATTCTAGGGTGTGATCAAGGCTGGTAGCTGGGTTTAAAAAAGGATTAGATCAATTCTCGGAGGGTAGGTCCATGAATGGCTATTAGCCAAGTAGCTCTGTGGGACGTAACCGTAGACTATCGGGAGTTGGGCGGAACGGCAGGGGGCGGATCGCTCCACTGGGACCTGTCGGGGGCTTCTCCCAAGTGACCAAGATGGGCCACTCTCGGAGACAGGATGCTGGGCTCGACGGACCGTCGGCCTGACGCTTCTTACACCCTTCTCTCTGCTCGCCTTTCCCCGAGCTCATTCTTTCAGTGCTTGACGAGAGGGGCGGGATCCATGGACCAGATCCAAGGAAATGGAAAGGGGCCAAGTATCACTAACATCCCAGGCCTGATAGGATCCAAAAGGCATCCAAGCACCGTAGCAGGCAGGCACCGTGAATGGCCCCCGAGGGGGCAGAGCAAAAAACCATCACACTCCTCTCTGACCGATCAGGATGCCCTGTAAGGAACAGGGCTGTCGGAACAACCTTCGGGGACAAAACTACACTGAAAGAGGGAGGATCTGGGCAGCTTGCAAACATATAAAAACCATCCTCAGAAACCCCCTTAAAAACCACTGCCCCTGCCCCACGCCTGCCAAATGCCCGGCCAAACAGACAGGTCTTGCATTAATTCTGGAAGAGGAGCAGGTTTGGGCTTTGATGAATCCTTAAGGGGCGAGGAGTCCCTTGCATCCCTTCCGTGCACAATCCTGCTTCCTCGGGGGCGGGAACAGATTCCCTATGCCCCACCCTCTTCCTGACATGCCTCGGCCCCCCTCTAGCCTCCAATTCCTCCAAGTTACCCGGAGGCGCCCCGACTGACCTGGTGAAATCAGGGCTCAGCCTTTGGGTGCCGGAGAGGCGGCCACCCTAGTCTGGGTTGGAATCCTTTCGACATTCGCCCTTCCAACCTAGCATTGATTCGCCTGCCTATCTCTGCCGTTAACTCCTGCCTATTTGCCCAATTTCCTCTCTCTAATTTTTCTAATTCCTACATTCTATTTTCCTGCCTAAATTTCCTACTTATTTCGGCCGTTAAATTCACCTCGCCTATGGGATGCTCCATTGGAACACATGGTTTACCACTAGATATGTTTATTTATTTTTAAATGACTGCTGTCCACCAGAGGGCAGCAGCACCTCTTTAGTGAACCGGTTACCCGGCGGCTACGGTGTTTTCTGGGTGCTAAGCCGCGGACACCACTCTAGATAATGTGAGGACCCCCTCCCTTAATATAATACAATTGGAGCTCCGTCAGCCCCTGGGAATGCCCCTGTAGCTTTGGTGGCAGGGAGGGGAGACACACACACACGTTAGGCCAGGGGTGGGGTGAACCTCTGGGCCAAATATTTGGCCTTTTCCCAATTCCTGGATCCATCCCCTGCCCGTGAGCAGTGAACGAGTGCGCTCATGGGATGGAAGACGGGATGAGGGCACGGATCTTGGGTGAGGAACTTCAGGCCCCGGCGCCAGCTTTTATTGGGCCCCTTTCCTGTTCCTAACCCCCAAGCACCGAAATACTGAGCTCAGGGGGACGGCACGGAGTCGAGGGCATCACGCACACGAGGAGAGGGGGATGGATCCATGCGCCGGAGCCCTCCCTTCTGGGGGGCACCCCGTAAATACATCGGGCCCGCAACTTCCGCGTAATGAATCGGAGCTCGTACCGATTTTCAAAGCGGCTCCCGGAAGAGGGAAGATTTTGCCTCCCCCAGAAAGCACAAGTCTATGATCTAGATCCCCGCCTCCCCCCGACCTAAACACCCCCTTGCAACAAGGTGCCCGGGGCCGGAGGGCAGCAGCCCCTTTAAGAAATACAGGTTGCAGGGCTGCGTTGACAACCGGTATTTCTCGTAAGTGCCCTCTTAAAAATTGCATATATGGCAACCCTATCCCCGTTATAACCCCATAAGCACCCCAGACTCCCATCTGGCCCACTGAGCTTGAACTAATTTGGCCACGCTATGTCAGTAGTTCCAAAGTTACCCCACTATTGAGATTGAAGTACAATCCCACAAACCGAGACAGCAACAAAGACAAGGGAACTGTTATAGCAAGCAAGAACCCAGACATCGGGTTGAAGCCCTCTCTTTACCTCATCAATCATGCGGTTTATAGCCTTGCGTATCTCTGCGTCTTGTAGGAAGGGACGACCCACCCAGAAGCCGACCTAAGCCAGAAATAGTGCCGTGACTCCGTCAATTCAATCAAAAGTTAATTGGCCATGGGGATGACCGAAAGGCAAGGCGCACACGTTCCAAACTTAGACATCCTTGTCTCATCTCTGACGCAGGCAACGATCCACAAAAATCAATGAAATGGAAGTCAAGGTACGAAAGTGGCCGCCGACGTAGACACAATGAGGTCAGTCCAAAATGACACCCAAAAGGCACCCTCTGTCCACGGTTGTGGACAGGAAATGGAACCTCTGGATTCATCGTTTCGGACAAACAAGGCCCCATACGATGAGTTGGGGAAGCCTTCCCCACCGGCTGCCTCCTTCCTCTTACTCAAGGAGAGATACGGTGCTATAAAAGGAAACTGGACGTTGGCCAAGCTGGAAGGAAACCCCTGGATGTCTTCATTTAAGACGACTTTGCCTTCAAGATCCGAAGCAGAAGAGCCCCGATTTCCACTTTAAAAAAATCACCAAAAGGATACCCAGCCAAACCAAGAGTTCGGGTTCCAGATTAATAAGACGCTTCCATGAAGAGAGGTGGACGAGGCCAACAAAGATGATGAAGGGGTCGGAAGGCAAAGATCTACAATGAAAGGCTGGAGAAACTGGGAATGTTTAGTCTGGAGAAGGAGGATGAGGGCAGAGGAGATAGGACAAGAGATTCTAGAGATGTGAAAGGCTGATTTATCAAAATGATGCCCAAGGAGGGGAAAAAAAAAAATCTAGTGATGGGGAAAGAATGGGAATTGCCCTCAATAACAGTGACACACATCCTCTCCCTTCCCCACACTAGGGTAAGAGTGGGAGTTTTTATTGTAGATATTGGATTATTGTCATTATTGGTTTGTTTTTAAGGACTGTAAGGCACCGTAAGCCAGCGTAGGAAGGGCGGTGTATACATTCAAATAAAGGTAAACTGGACACCTGGCAAAACACCCCAGACGGTGCCGTGAGCGTAATCATTGGACTAAACAATTTTACTCAGCTCTGCCCCCTGTTGGTCGGTACAAGGAAAACTCCTACAGGGAGCACGCGCCGGGTGGTGGTGGATAACCGGTTAATGAACACACTTCACAAGAAGCATGCCAGAGACCAGGCTCCAATGAACCGATACTTCAAAGTAGTTCCGCCTTAAATCACTTTTACTTCCGATTCATTCGCACAGACAGAGCCCCACGTCAAAGTTATTCTGGAGTGAGAGAAGTAAGTACGTCCTCCTGAATGATGCGTGCGTGCTCCTCTTGGCTTTCAACTTCAACATAGTGTGAACCCTTTACCTCAAAAGTAAGAAGAGGCTAACACTGCTTGCCATGACCACCAGGGTGAGAATATGAAGTAACTACCTCTCTTTGTAGTTGCAGTGTGAACGGTACCAGAGTGGAGTAACTACTTCGATTTAACACCGTTCATTGGAACGCGCCCTGAGCGATGGGAGTCATGGTAGTACGCGCTTTGGGGTTTCCATAGCTTCCCTGCGGGTAGTAACTCCTATTTCTTGAACAAGGGTAGGGGATTTAGACACCCCATTGAAGGGATAGGTCAGAACAGCCCGTGCGTTTTTGCAAAATGATGCCTGCCGTACACGGCCACGTTGGTTCGGCCGGCGCCATTTTGTGCATGCGCAAAACGGCACATTTCTCTCCTGTTCGTTCCGATTTTTGTTTCCCACGATCGAACCAACTGGATCCATTGGAAATATCATCCGGTCGGAAACAAAGTTCCAGCCTTCCCCGCCACCCCCCTTGCAGGAGGCGGGAAACAGGTCATCGAGTGCTAGCCACCATTGACATAGGTATAGGCTCCTTCCACCAATCCAATATTAAAGCAAGATGGTTGGCAGTCACTTCATGGGGGCTCCCACTGCTAATGTCACGTCTTGAAAGATGAGCCATCCTACTACGAGAGCAATCAATGACGACCAACATTGTCGCAAGGCCGTCGTGAATAAGGCCCTGGTTATCTGGGACTTGATCTTGGATGGGGCGGCGGACCTTGCGTGCATTACAAAGACCTGGCTGGACGAGGGGGCAGGGCCATCTTTAGCGGACCTCGTTTCGGCCGGGTATGCTGGGCAGCATCAGCTTCGCACGGGGGGCCGGGGGGGAGGTGTAGCTATTATTTTTAGGGAGGACTGGCCAGTTAGGAGATATCCAATCCAGGAGATTTTGGGGTTGAGGCCCTCCATGCGGTGTTTGATTTGGCTGGGGGCAAGCTTGGGGTGTTGTTGGTATACCGGGCCCCTTCCTGCCCAGCGGCATCCCTTGCCGCTCTAGCAGAGCAGGCCTCGGAGGTGGCGCTGAGCTCCTCCAGGACTTTGGTCCTGGGGGACTTCAACGCCCATGCCGACGCCGGCCTTCTAGGAGCAGAGCGTGAGTTCATGGCCGCCATGGCAACCATGGACTTGTCCCAGGTGGTCAACTGCTCGACCCATGTGGTGGGGGCATACCCTCGACCTGGTGTTCTGCTCTGGCCTTGAGGCGGGTGATCCGTTAGTGGGGGATGTGAGGGTCACAACCTTGTCATGGACGGACCATTATCTCCTATAGGCCAGCCTCTCAGCGCACCCTCTCAAGAAGGGGGATGGACCAGCTAGGGTGGTCCCCTCTCGGAGGCTGATGGAACCGCAGCGGTTCCAGGAGGCTCTGAGGGAGATAACCCTGGACCCGGATGGTCACTTGGTCAATGGTACAGCATTGGAACATCTTGCTGGGTGGCTCAGAGACGTCTACTGCCTCCGTCTCATCACCGCAGGGCCCCTTGGTTTACTGAGGGGCTGCGGTGTATGAAGGGCTGTGCAGCAGCAGTAAAAAAAACCGAACAGAACGTTAGGAGTTATTCGCAAAGAATAGAGAATAAAACGGAGGATATCATAATGCCTCTCTACAAATCGATGGTGCGACCGCACCTGGAGTATTGTGTGAAGTTCTGGTCGCTCCATCTCAAAAAAGACCTCGCTGAACTAGAAAAGGTGCAGAGAAGGGCAACGAGAATGATAAAGGGTATGGAACGGCTTCCGTACAAAGAGAGGCTTGACAAGATGGGTCTCTGCAGCTTAGAGAAGAGAAGACGGAGAGGACATGATAGAGGTTTATAAAATCCTGAGTGGTGTGGAACGAGTAGATAGGGAACGGTTATTTACCCTCTCAAATAGTACTAGAACTAGGGGACACTCCATGAAACTAGCTGCAGGCAGATTTAAAAAAAATAAAAGGAAGTACTTTTTCACTCAACGCATAATTCACTTATGGAATTTGTTGCCAGAGGACGTTGTCAAGGCCAGTAGTATAGCTGGGTTTTAAAAAGGACTGGATAAGTTCTTGGAGATTAGGTTCATTAATGGCTATTAACCAAGTAGCTTACGGGATGAACTTCTTACTGCCGGGAGCTGGGAGTGAACAATGGGGAATGGATCCCCCATTGTGACTGTTGGTTCTTCTCCCATAAGATCGAGATTGGCCACTGTCGGAGACAGGATGCTGGGCTTGACGGACCGTTGGTCTGACTCAGTATGGCACTTATGTTCTTATGACAGGTAGACTCAAAGTCGATCCCAAGCCATGAACTAGGGTGGTTAAGGTACCCCAGTTTCTATGGCTTATAGAGCATAAGGGAACGATGTGGCCAGCACCACGTCCAACCACCTTTAGCTTCCTCCAACCCAATGGATCTGGTTCCCATTCACAGCTGGAGGTGGCCATTGAGGAAGACCAAGCAGGACTTCGACCCAGAGCCTTCAGGTATGCGGCCAAGTGCCGTAACTTTGGCCACCATGCCTCCTCCTAGAGAAAGCCTGGCTCTTTAAGGGGAACACACTGTTTTATGCTGTTTTCTGGCACTGTGCAACAGAAAGTGTCTTCCCCAGAGAGCGCGCACAGGAGTAAAAACCTAGCTCTCCGTGTTACCCAAGACAGTCTCTGTGCTGTAACTGAGTCACAGCTGGCGCTTTGGTTCAGACTGGCTGCTTTGCTCCGACTTGTGCGACACAGCGTGCGGCCCTTACCTTCGGACCCAACGTACCCAGCGAGCAAATTTTCCTGGTTCATTCACACGGGTCTCTTAGCATGATGCGATCTCCTCTTGGTCTGGGCAACGCTGCAGATCAACAAACACATTTTTTTATAAAACTAGGTCAGTGCTGCAGGAAGCTGACTTCTGGATGGCAAGATAAGAACCTTAGGGCTGAACCGCTAGTGCCCTCGGTGCGGCAAGGAAACGCCAAAGACAGCAACAGCCAACGCACCTTCTCCGAGGGTGGCAAGGGATTGCAAAGCAGAGAAGCAGCGTCTCAAAGGGCGAGAGAGACGGAGACACTTGGGGAATTGGTTTCTCTTGGCTAACAGGGGCAGGGTCTGCAATTATGAACAGCCTGTCTCAATCCAGGAGGAGGAGGGCCTTGCGGGTTGAGGATTGGTGGAGGAGCTTGCCTTGAAGGAGGGCTGGCTCTAGAATTTGTGGGGCACGGGGAAGGGTTTGCCTCATTGCTGAGGGGGACCCGGCAGCAACATTCGAGCCAGGCACTCGCCACAGGACGTGAAAAAGGCTACAGCCCCGTTGGTCCCACCTTAAGGCTGGCTCGGCCTTAACTTCCCCTCTCCTTTCTGTCTTGAGCCTTTCAAGGCTGGGGTTTTAACATTATTTCCAATAATGGGAAAGGGGCGGCAAGGCACCCGGCCCCAAACGCTGGCAGAGTTCCCGTGAGAGTCTCTGCCGCTCTCCCAGCTAAGGGCTTTGTGTTCACACATCGACGTTTCCTGAGGAAGTAACTCCCAATTCTCTTCACCCTCGTAATGTGAGCGGAGAGGGTAAAGCGAGGGGAGGAGACAAGGTGCCGGGCTCAATGGACCATCGGTCTGACCCTATACAACCCTTACCAGGAAGGTAGATTGACCGCTATTCAAGGGGAGGCCTGGAAGGGTGGCTTTGCCTTCCCCCATTCAAGACCAGTTCCCCTCACTCATTCCTCCGTAATTGCACTTCTCCTAGGCCGCTTTTAGACGAGACAAATTTTGCGCATGATTGGTGAAAAACGCGCGTTTCAATGCTCGTTTAAACACCTAAGCCGTTTAAAACGCGCATTTGCTACGACAGTGTAAAAGCCAAAACCGTTTTGAATGTGGTTTTGTCTGATTCCAAACCGGTTTTGAGCCCCTTTGATGATCGGGGGATGCCAAAACCGGTTTTTAAAAATGCGTATTTAAATGTGCACTTACAAAACTACATTAAAAGTGTCTCATCTAAAAGCGGCCCTAGCTGTGCAACCCTCCCCACACCTACCATCCAAGAGACTCTGAAGGATGTGCTCATCTGAAAACATTGGAGGGAATCTCCTTTTTATTTCACTCCCTGCGGTCCTCCTGGTTCCTTGAATTCCCACAGCACTTCCTTGTTCGCCCCTCGCAGTGGGCATTTTTACACACACCTTAAAGTGCTGGTCTTTCAATCGCCTGGGTACAAGTCCACAAGTAAGTTTTGGATGCATTTCACACACACACACACACACACACACACACACACACACACACACACACACACACAGCCCTGAGGCAGCCTAAAGTAGCCGCAGCTGTAGACGTGAGGGGCTGCCATGGAAACCAAGTGACCACAGCTGCTTGGAGCAAAGCAGTTTACCAGAAGAACTTTTTAAGCACAAAAGTTCTCGGAGAAGTTCTATGCAGAAGTTCAAAGAGCCAGATGATTAAGATCTGGGTGACTAATTTAGACGCACACAAAGTTCAGGATGTAACAGCAAACATGCAGGAAAAATGTGTGTGTAAAAACACCCAGTGAGCCTATTTCCCCCCACACCCTGCCACGAGCGGGGAGCCGTAGGGCATGCTCCTAGGATTCAGAGCCAATGCCGACACCAAGCCAAGTAAGCCTGGCTTCTCGCGGCTTGTGAGAACAGAAGCAGAGGTTGGCAGTTACTTCAAGTCACGACCCCCGGATCTGGCATGGCTTGTGCAAAAAATACAATGGGGACAGAACTTCCTCTCTCCCACTGCTTAAAACTGTAAACTCTTTGGGAGAAGGACCGTCTTCCCACGCTGCGCGGTACTAGTGAAGCAGGATCCCAGTCTCACCGGGTGCAAGGGAGTTAACTATTACAAGCTTCACGGGCCGGCCAGGAGTTGTAGGGTGGGCTCCGAATAAGAGATGGAAGAGGCGGTTCCAGATCACAAATCTAGTCTCTGCTCCTGCATGCACACTCTCATCCTCGCTTCCTTCCCCCAAGCTCACTCCTTCAGTCCTTGAGGGAAAGGGCTGGAGCTACAGGGCCAGATCCCCCAACTGGAAAGGGGTTGAATTAAAAACAGAGGCCTAGGCTGGGATTTGGGATAAGGGCTGCAGGTTCCCTACGCTTGGCTCCAGAAGATACCACAGTTCAAAGGGGGTCGGGTGGGGAGAAACGAGCAGCCCGAATCCAAAAATTCCGGATGGTCCAATCACCGTGACGCAGGAAAGAGGTGTGGCCACCCCAGAAAGGGCCACGACCCCATTTGCTCCGCCCCTTTCCAATGGGGCCACGCCTCTTTCTGCACGTCACGTTGTCACAGATCCCCAAAAGGGGAAAGCGGTGACATCAGAAAAGGCCAGGGAGCAGCGTTTCCCTTTGCTCATTTCCAATGCGCTTCTGTCCCACTGCCCCAAAAGCTCAGAAGGGCTGGGGACAGGGAGGAACCGGGGGCGGCTTGTGACTAAGCCCCCCTTATGCCCATCGCAAAGCCCACAGCCATACATCAGCAGTTGAAACACACGCCCACCCACTCCCCAAGTATCATCAATGCAACCCTCCACCCCCGGGTTTCTCAAGATCAGCTCTGCACCTCGTTCTGGAGTTGCTCTAGACCCATCCGAGTCTTTTCCTGCTTTGAAAGGCTAACGTTAAAAACACCAGGCTGAAACTCGCCCGGCTCGCCTCAGCCTCCGCCTGCGCGGTCAAAACCCCCTTATCCCATTGATTGTTCGTCAGGAACCGACGGCAAAGCTCCGCTCGGAAAGAGCGCACGCCGTGCACTTAAGGTTGCCCGTTGGAACAGCTACTTCCTTGGATCGGCTCCAGAGCAAAGTGTTCTAAAAGCCCTAGGTGGAAAGCTCGTCTAACTAAAATAAAATAATAATCAAAGAAATCCCTCTGGTGAATCGGGGACGAGGGTAGAGAACCAACAAGCCAAGGGCGGGGTGTGGAGAATCACAACCCCTGGCGACCGGGAGCAAGAGGGAAAAAACAACCCCCCCGCGGCCCCTCGAAAGCAGAACAGAGAGAGGAGAGGCACAGCTGCATTCCAGGATACGTTATCAGAGCAGGCTGAGCCGAGAGCAAAGCCTCCCCTCCCTGCTCTGAGAGAGAGGCTCGCAACACAGTCTTGCCTTTCCTCGCTGGGCCTCATTGCGCTACGACGGGGGCACTTTCTCCTTCTCTGAGACCACTTTGAAAAGGAGTGCAAGCTCCGAGGGCCACAGAAGATGGAGAGCAGGGGAGAACAAAGGAGCCTGATCCTCATCCCCTCATCTCGCCTGCCTTCCTTCCCCGAGCTCAGCTTTTCAGGGCCTGGGGGTAGGAACTAGAGCCAAGGGGCCAGATTAAAGACTAGCCGTGGCCCGAATCTGCCCCCCTCCCCCAGCCCGCAGCGCCCCACTGCTAGAATAGGTCCTAAGCATTTTGTCTGGGGGACCCAGGTTTCAGTCTTAAAAATAAGTTTTGTTTCCTGCCCCTCCCACCCCGAAGCATATGTAGTATATGAACGGATCCCACTGGTCCCAAGCCACAGGCTGACAAGCTCTGCGTTCAAGACTCGACCAGTTCCAGCCTCTCTCGTGTCTCCTTTGCCAGAGAAAAGGCCACGAGGAAGGGGGCGGGGGGGGGGGGGGGG
>QEPC01011341.1:8301577-8359204 GCA_003113815.1 Sphenodon punctatus | reverse complement strand
CAATCTAAACGGGAGGGAGGGGGGGGGGGGGGAGAACGGGGGACACTACTTGTGTAAACGTTCCAAGTCTGGAATCCTTTGAAGGCCAAAACCGTAACATCCAATTGGGCATGTAAGGTGACCCGCCCTTTCCCTAGACCAGGTTGGGGGACGTCTAAACCCAGTAGTCACGTCTGGCCCCTGGCTCCTCTCCAGTTATAATTATTATTAACAAACATTTATATAGCGCCAGCAGTGTACCTGGCACTTTATCATCCTTTTATTTCTAGAGCGTGCCCCCGACCCTCGCCGAACGGTGCTTGGAGCGCTTCACAACAGGACACGATAAAACAATCGAAAAGCCATTTTAAGAACAGTTTGGAAAGGAGAAGGTAAAGAGAGAGGCGAGAACACGTTAAAGGGAATGAGCAGTGGATCCAAAAAGCACCTAGAGAATAAATAAGTCTTCAGGTGCTTCTGAAAGGCGGGGAGGGAGGCACAGACTTCCAGCCCGCATCCTTAAACATGGAAAATATTTATTTATTTCAATTTATTTATTTCAACAAATTTCTACCCCGCCCCTCCTGCACTCAGCCCGGGAGCAGCCCGGCAAAATGAGCAAAGATGAGGGCATGAACTCCAAGACAGAGGAAGGACCCAGGATCTCGACCCACCCCAAGCACACCATCACCCCCAAAGCCCCCAAAGGAGCTTTGTAGATGTTTCAAAGTGGCCCAGAGGAAAGAAAAGGTCCCCCTGATTAAACCTAGATCTTCCATCGAAAGAGCTTACGCCAATCCCCTTGGCGCTGAACACAGAGACTTTTCTGCTCATCGCACCAGGAGCCGAGCTTTGAAACAAGTAGCTACAAGCAGAATCCGAACTCAGAGGCAGGGAACACCCAGTTCCACGAGGTGGTCAATGGCTACTGGAGGTGTGGAAATAAATCCACCTAGAAGGGAAACAATTCCACTCTTTGGAAGGTGGAAGACATGCAAAAAGAGATGCATTCACATTTTTAAAAAAACTGGATTCCTCCCAGCGACCCTTAGGAATACAGTGACAATCCGGCATAGCTAAGGCTTTCACTCCCGTGCCAGCAGGCTGCTCGCTCCACACCTGTTTGCCGAGCGCTGGCTCGGTCAAAGGGCGTGGAGGGGACGTGGGGGACGGGGTGGGGCCGACAAGGAAGACACGCTCGGAAGAACAAAAGAGGGAGAGTCGCCTTGGGCTTAAGAGGACGTCGCAACAAGTGAGGTTGGAAATCACAACTGTTGAGCAGACTCGTTTACTTATTTATTTGTGCAGTTCCTACCCCCGCACTTCCCACAAGTTTTACAAGCAGTAAAGCGGAGGTTAATTTCAGCTACAAGCAGGAGGACCAAGCGTTTGCCCAGACAGGCCTCCGGAGACGTGGTTCCAGACTGGGAAAGAAATTGAGGCTTATTTATTTATTTATGAGGAAATCTCTTTTCATCTGGCTGGGAAAGTCTGGACACTCTAAGAGGTGCATTTATGGTGAACTGTGAGGAGGAGAACGTATTGGGAGGAGTTATAAAAAAGGCACGGCTAGGCAGTGTTGTAATAAACTATCATTATAATCTTTAGTAATCGTTATTTTTATATAGCGCCCCCTCCCCCCCCGTTACGGCACTCGGAGTCCTTTACATATAACTAATAAACACAACTTTTAATCCTCACAACAACCCTGTGAGGTAGGTTAGGCTGGGAGAAGATTGTGACTGGCCCAAAGTCACCCAGTGAGTTTCTTGCTAAGGCGACACACTTGAACCAGGATCTACACCCCCGCCCCCCCGGTCCAGGTACTGCACACTTAGCCATTACACCAAACTGGCTCTTAGCCGTGGTTATAAGCAACCAATCGGGCTCCTGAAGCCATGGATTCCTAAGATTTTAGCCCACGACACCTCCTTTTTGAAATATCAATATAAAAGTCACCGAACTGGAGCAGGAAGGAACCTCATGGGTTTGGGACTCTTAACTGTAAGCTGCTACAATCAGTTAGCCATTTGCTTGTCTGCCTTGCAAAGTGGAGACCACTTTTTACTAGCCCACTGGGAACGGGGTGGGGGGAATCTCCCCTAGTTACCGTCTACCAGATAGGATTATTTTTTATTGACGTAGCACGAACAATGTGCCAAGGCACTGAGCAATCATGAATTCAGGGCAGCTTCCTGCCCCAAGGGGCTTACATCTAGGATGGAGCATTCATGAATTTGAGAAGGCGTGCATATTTATCTTTAGTTACAGGAGGATTCTTTTTACACTAAACAGTGTCCAAATAAGCTTTGATTTCCATTATTTTGCCTCCATCAGAAAACGGGTGTTCTCGGAGCCAAGATCTTGCCATTTTAGGGTTCGTACCCCTCCCTATTGCTGCGCATTCGGGGTTACAAACAAACACAAAGGCCCATTCCAGCATCTGTATCCGAAACACCGATACTAGAACTGTGCACTCTGGTTCCGAGTGAATTACAATTTCCCTCAAAACATGGCATCCGCGGTCTCCAACTGGACCTGAGAGACTGCAGCCACATATTCACCTTGGAGCCAGGCTGCTCTCCGACTCCTTTCCTTTTAGGCCTGTCAAAATGGCAGACCCCCACCGCACGTCTGCCGCAAAATAACCCAGGTGCAGGGAGCTGCGTTCGTTGCATTTTTCACATTTGGCGGTGATGGGGGAAAAACACAACAGACACGGACGGGCACGGATACAAACAACAAATAAATGCAAACGTCAGAAAAACCAATACCGACAAGATTAGCGGACTCCAGGCACAGCCCTAACCCTCCCCCTTTGAGCTCCAACAATCCAAATGAAAAAGCCCCCTTAGAAATTAGAGGTGCATGTCTTTGACAACGGGCAGCAGGTCAAAGAGGGTCTTGGATTCGTTCTGCTCTCCACTGTCGCACACAGGGCGAGATCCTAGGGGTTACTTATGCCGGCCCGTACGTGCACCACAAGCAGTGAACACGCGCGCCGCAAGCCACACGGCGCAACCGCGTGGCCCCTCTGATGCACCCCCCCCCCCCAAGCCCACACACTCTGCAGGCACGGCTCCTGCTCCATCCCCCAGGCTGCGGTGTGCGTGGGCTCGGCTTGGGGTGCATGCGCGCCTGAGCGAGCGCCATCCTGTTGTATCGTGGGCCCGCCACCGGCACAAACCGACAGCAGGATTGCATTCCCGGTGCTTTAAATTTTAAAACTAACTTTAAAAAAGGGAGGATATTTATACCCTTAACGTAGAACCAAATAGAGATCTTATGTAAGACGCCACCAACTCTCGATGTCTCAAAATAATCCCGCTCAGCACTGACGGGATGGAAGTGACGTTTGCAACACCCACAAGCCTACCAGGATGGTCTGCACCTCCATCCACACCCACCCACGCTTGTTCCCAGTCTCCTAAGCAGGAAGGAGGGACTCCAAGGCCGTCAGTTGCCATTGTAAGGAAGGCACGGCCCCTCGTCCGCATTGCAAGACCCTTTAAGACTAGCAAGAGAAGAAAGGCTACATTCGCATTCTAGACGAGGCTCTGTTTAGGTGCACACTTCTCTTAATGGCTTAAAACAGGGGTGGGGAACCTCGGGCATGGGCAGATGTGTCCCCCCCCCCTCCTCCCTGACTAGCTTTTACACGGCCCTTTTCCTCTTCCTGGATCCAGTTCCTAGCACCCAAATATGGAAAAACTAAGCTCAGGGTAAGAGAGCAGAGAGGACGGCATGCACAAGGTCAGGGGACAGATCCATGGTCTGGCCCTTCCTTTTACTGACTGCACCGCAGCGTCCAATTTCCAAGAGGCCCTCAGAGCTTGTGCGAATTTTCAAAGCGGTCCCTGGTACGGAAAAGGTTTAAAAGCTTGACTTGTTAACGTAATCTCTTTTAAAGCAATGTGGTAGGGATGTGCGAACGCGGTTCGGAGTTCGGACCGAACTCGATCTGCTTGGACGTCCGAAGCGAACTCGAAAACCAGCCGAACAGTTCGGTCATGTTCGGGTGAGTTCAGGGGCGGGAAAAACGTGAGTGGAAGAGGGAGGGAGCTGAGGAGCAGACTTCCTGGCACCAGGGGTGGAGACCAGGGGTTGTTTCAGGGCCAAATGATACCAATACTGGGAAAAAAAAATCTTCAAATTCAGTATTGGTATCGATAGCACTATTTTCGAATGTTCGGCCAATTTTGGCCGAACCAAACTCTGCCAAACTGAACAACTGAACCCAAACTCGGCCAAACCGAACAACCGAACCCAAACTCAGGTTTCAAACCGAACGACCGAACATCCAAACTGCATTCTGTTTCCACATCCGTACAATGTGGCAGGTGGGAGATTTTAAGGAGTCGTTCAAATGCGATAAGGGATGCTTTTGATTATTCCTCTGAACACCCACAGGAATTTTATTTGGGCATTCCAGTGACGGAAGCTTAGCCGAGACATCACCTTTCCTCCATTGCGGCCCCTGAGGTCGACAAGGAGCGCTCTCTTGCGGGTACCACCTGCTAATCTCGTTCCTACGGCAAAGGGCCGCAGAGAAGCGTTCTCGGTCTCTGCCGCTATGTTACGGAACTCCCTTCCCCCGGGAGTCGGTCAGAGCCTGACCATTTTTCGCGAGGCGGTGCAAAACGTATAGTTTTCGAAAGCGCTTGGCAGGCAAGGTTAGGGGGTTGAGGTGGGAGGATTTGTGCACAGGTGTTTTTAAATGGAATTCTATTGTTTTTTTATGATGCCTGTTTTATTAATACGTAAGTCGCCTTGAGCCTTAGAGGAAGAGGGGTGGGGTGGGGTAGAAATTTGATTAAATAAAATAAAAGTGGAAGAAACTTTATTACATGGAAACCAGTGCTCAGAGGGCTCCAAAGACAGTAGCAAGAGGTAGAGCTTAAAAAATGAGCAAATCCATCAAATTTGCACTATTTGGTAATCTAGTGATAAAACCAAGGAAGCGATAGTAGTTTCTCGCATCCTCATGATTGTTGCATCCCTCGTCTCTCCCTCTGTCCCCCCTTCCCTGTCTCCCCTCCCCCTGTCTTCTTTCGATTGTAAGCTCTCGGGCAGGGACTGTGTCTATTTTATTCGCTGCAAAGCACCAGGTACATTGCTGGCGCTATATAAATGCCAACAACAACTAGGGCCAAATTGAACTCAAATTCAATTTTGGAATTCAGTTTAAGCAAGTGAGATTCTTTCCCTGGACATTGTTACCAAATATACTAGAGAAGTTAGAGAGAGGGGGTTGCGTTACCATGTTGGTCCCAAGAGACGGAGACAAAAAAATAGTTTGATTGGACCAATTTTGGCCGAGGAAAATCACCCACGTTAGTGCAGATCAAAGGGAACCATCCAAACCATCGTGTCTCCATCTCTTGCCTCAATCCTGGTCTGCGACATCCTGGCTCCTTGCAGTCCAAGGCTGACGTAAGCAACGTTTTATGACCGAGCAACGAAATGGCCACTAATGAATTTGATTAAAACGGTTCAGAATGAGGTTAAATCCATCAGGGTCATTACGTATCTGTCCAGTCCCGGTTCTCCAAAAAGGAGTATGGAGAATAAAGGGACTGTTCTATCTTCCTGCACCTACCTATCAGTGTAGACAAGACAACTGGAATTCACATATCACAGGAAGAACCCAGCTAGTTAATAGGGGGTCACTGGGATGGCACTGAATGAAGCCAGCAGCTCTGCCTACAGCTTAAAAAAAGAAGAAAGAATAAATTATCAAATTTGCACTATTCGATCTGGACCTGACAAAGTCGAGAATAACTACTATTATCGTGGTTTAAGTGGATAAGGTGCTGGACTTGGGACCTGAGACACCTGAGTTTGAATCCTACCCTAGCCAGGAACTCCCTGGGTGGTCTTGGGCAAGTCATAATCTCTCGGCCTCAGTTCTCCATCTGTAAAATGGGAATATGTATGCATCTGTTTCTCCAATTGTGTTCCCCCTCATCCTTGTCCATCTTAGATTGTAAGCCCACTGGGCAGGGACCTGTCTCCATTAACAACAATTGTAACGCACCAGGTACGCCGCTGGCGCTATATAAACGCTTAATAATCGTAACTATTGGTTCCCATTTTGGATATCCATCTGACTTAGGTTTTGGGTGGTTTCCAGCACGTTAGTGCTGGAACTCTCATTAGCCTTATAGAGGCTAGCCAATGGCCAAGCAATTTTCAGAGGTTCTGTAAGAACCACAGCTGGGAACTCAAGGGTCATTCAGTCTAGCTACCTCCTCGGTGCAGGATCCCTAGATCATCCCAGACACATGCACAGCCAACTTCTTAAAAACCACTTCCAATAATGGCGAATCCATCACTTCTCTAGTTCTCAAGCTGCGAGAGCCATACACCCGCTGAGCTAGGGGCAATCTCCAAAATAACGCAGCGGAAGGGAGAGAGAAAGGGGGCTTGCAGCAGACTGCATCATAGCCCCCCGCGCCGCCAAAAACGGAAACAAAACTGAAAACAAAACATTTGATTTCGTGCGATACCAAGGCTGATAACAAAAAATGAAATTTCATTATTGATTTCGTTATCGTTTTTCATTGTTGTAACAACAAAAAAGAAAAACAGAAATTTCATTTACGTTATCGAAATAACGAAGATGAAGTGCACACCCCTAGCCCTGGTTTTTATCACGGAGGTCAGGGTAGCGAAATCCTCCTCTGACAGGAACGCGAGTTCTGCATCACATTAAATCGGAACGTGCGCGTGCGGCGAACATTAATTTAACTGACGGCTAAAATTAGACCGTGTAGCGGCCTGCAATATTTATTTTACTTCGCATTTATATCCCACCCTTCCCAGAAGGCTTAGAGCAGCTTCCAAAGAAGATATAATATAAAAACATTTAAGATACAATCTCTCCCCAACCCACTCCCGGTTAGTCCTCCCGCAGCCATGTTTATCATAGAGAGGGAAATTGCAAAGCACGCAGGGATACTCGGGAGGTTTGGGAACCCAACATTTCAACTGCAGCGCACACAGGGATATTTGCGTGTGTGGGGGGAAGTGGGAACCAAACACAGCGTTATGAATTGTTCCCAGGCAATTTAGCAGCGTGTGCATGGATCCAGTTAAATTTAATCAATTTAAATTAAATTAAATAAATAACTAATAACTAATCCCTTAAGGTCCCATGACTTTGCACTGGCCCATAAACGGCGGAATGAGAACAACATGGGCATGATGCAGCCCGGGAGGAATCTCCCGTGATTGGGCTCGCATGCGAAAATTGGCAGAGGTGCAAGCAGTCGGTCAAGAAAATAGAAAAGGAGGAAGCGACAGAAGCGTGGGAAAGGGGAGCAAGATGGGTGGGGTGGGGTAGGGGGAGCCTTAAGCACAGACAGGCAGGGCTCAAAAAAAAGCTTGAGAGCCTCTGCCCTAAACCCAGCAGAAGCCCTTAGCCAGAACTGCGGCCTCTCTGATGCTCGGAACTAAGGAGAGGCTTTAATCCATCTCAAAGGCAGCTTGTTCTTGCTAGAGTCACTTCCGAGACTCCCATTCATAGAACTATAGTGGAGGAAGGAGTCTTGGGGATCTTCTTGTACAACCCCCGTCCCCCCGCTTCAAGGCAGGATATCCTCTGCTTACAGCACCTCAGAGGGATGCTTCTCCAGCTGGGCTTCGAAGATCTCCAACCTCCCCGAGCAACGTATTCCATTACCCCGCAGTTCTGACAGTTAAGACATTTTTCTTTGTATCTAACCAAAACCCTAGCTTGCGGCAATTTAATCCCAGTCCCTCCCATGGTCTCTTCTGCGGCCACGGAGAACAAACGTCCGCTGTCTTTCCTGCTACATCCTTTTAGATATTTAAAAACTGCCCCCATTGCCCTTTAATCTCCTTTTCACTAGACTAAATACACCCAATGCTTTCAACGTTTCCTCGTGTGGCTTGTCCTCCAGCCCCTTCATAATTTCGGTTGCTCTCATCTGATTTTCCTCCAATTTATCTATGTCCTTTTGGAAGTGCAGAGCCCCAAACTCAACACAATCCCCCAGTTAAGCTCTCACCCAACACCGAGTAAAACAGCATTAATGCCAACAGAACAATTCCAACACAAGGATCTCCGTTTGAGATGGAAAATGTTGTGCGCTTCCCACAAACAGCTGTTTACACAGTTAAATGAATTTGCTAAGACCACACAATCCCAGCCAACTTTTGGAGGGGTTTATTTTTTTTTACACTGCTGTTTGTGCAATCAAGTCTTATGGCATAATAAATCATCTGTGGAAAATATGATCATCGAGTCTCATAAAGATAAAGGTCGAGGATGTCGGAGTAAATTTGCCTGACCAAATAGTTGCATGTTTGTCCAAATGGAAAACAAGCTGCTGAATTCAACCAAAATGATGCAATATGGCTCCGCTTTAAACGTAAAGTCTCCCCGCAAAAAATAAAGGAGTTTGAATGAATAATTGTAAGTGAAATTTGGTAGTAGATCTTCAGTGAGCAAAAGGAGAATATCCGGTTCCTGTTTTATGGACAGTTCTAGTATTCCCCATTTTTGTGATCGACTCAAAATAATCAGCTCTCATTTGCATGACTGCAGTAGCATCTAGACTGGTGACTCAGTCATGATCAACTCAGAAGCCACATGAAACTGTCAGGTTGACCAAAAGAGCCACAACTGCCTGCCTGCACCAGCGCCAGCCAGAGAAACTGCAGCACAGAAAGCCGATCAGCTGCCAGCACCAAACAGCTGATCGGCGACTACTGCCAATCAGCTGTTCGACACCAACAGCTGATCAGCATTCTGCCACACATCTCTGGGTAGACATCGTTGAGCGAAGTCTCAGGTCACGGGCTCAAGAGTCGTTTGGGGTGGGGAACTGCTGTGTAACGTAAGAGAGCATTCATTCAAGGACTTGCAATTAAGTTGCAATCGAGAGAAAGGCTGGCTGCGGCGTTGGTCCCAGATGTTGTAGATGGACACACAGTTGAGACGATCTCGTATTGGGTCAATTTCTCTGATAAATAGAAGTCTGGTGTGGCAACACCATCCACTTAAGTCACCAGGGAAAGACTCTTATTTTGCCTCGCACACCCACCCACCCCTGTCTCAAAGTTACTCAACAGAATTCTTGTTATTTGAGCTCATCTTTTCTCCCCACTCAACCTCCTCTTTCCTCTATTACCTTGTCCTCTCCTCATTACCAGGGTGCTTTCATTCTTTATGTATAAGCGGATATGATCTATTTTCAAGATGCTGTAAAGCGTTTGTATTTGGCCCCTGGGGGATAGGAACTGGATCTGGCCTCTGGATCCAGTTCCTATCCCCCCCAGCACTGAAAGACTGAACTCGGGCTAAGGAAGGGAGAGAGGAGGACATGGACAGCTCCATGGTCTGGATTTTCCTCTTGCCGAGTGTACTCCTTAACTTTTGGAAGGGGAGGGGTTTCTGAGGAGGGAACTTTTTTTTTTAAAAAAAAAGTGTTTTTAAGAGTTTTTATGAATTGTAAGCCACCCTGAGCCGACTTGGGAAGGGTGGCATATAAGAAATAAATAAATAAATAAATAAATTGACCACCCCATCTCCAATTTCTATGCAGCCTTTGGAGCTTGAACTAATTTTCAAAAGTGGCCGCTGGCAGAAAAAAAGTTTCCCACCCCTGCTCCAAATCTACCAATTTTGGTCTATTTTGTGTCGCTCAGAACACGATAAAGAGTTAAGCTGAAACACAATAAGAAGTCACAGGATTGGTTTATATTCCCCGCCCTCCTGCTCCTGCCACCCCCCCAACCACTGCTCGCCATGCACCTCACCAATTCACCTCGTGAAAGGAAAACTGGGTGCATTTACCTGGGAATTTTCCTTCCTATTACCCACCCTGAACAGAATGGATGGAACACTTGGCTGGGAACGCACAATAAGACTCCCTCCCAGCTGAGCTTCTCTCACAGGGGCCTGTGCCTCAGTTTCCCAAACGACAGGCCTCCAGCTCACATATCTCCCCCTTCAACAGTCTCCCTCCCCCTGGACCCTGCATGGCAGTAGGCTCAGCTTTCAGAATCGAAAACTCAAGTCTCCGAACACCCATTCTAGACCTTATTCCCCCGGCTCCAGGGCCTTCCTGGTCCTTCCCTAGTCTGGAGATGCCTCTGACATTCAGCTCTTCCAACTTCGGTGACGATGTTCTCTCTCTACAACAGGGGCTAAGGGGGGTTTAACAGCCTCCTTTGTGGCCAGCTGGCTTCTCCAGCCACAACTGACAGCCCTCGGCCTTCTGCCACTTACTCTGGCAGAGGAAACCGAGGCCGTTAATCCTTCCAGGGCCGGCTCATCCGACTTCAGAAGGTTGCCCACGGAAACGCAGCAAGACGTTCTAGCTTATTTGCTGCCACAGTTTTCACACAGACTGGACGTTCCCCAGAGAGAAACCAGGCTCGCAAATCAGAAAGGGGAGAGTGTTGGGGCACCTGTTGGCAAACCCCTTTAAAAAAAGCCACAAGTCTAATGGCATAGCTAAGGGGTGGTGGGTGGGTGCGCCTGCGGGAGGGCAGGGTGCCGGGCTGCTTCAAGGAGGCGGCGGTGCGGCCTCTGCTCAAAAAACCATCGCTTGACGCTGACTCCCCTGCCAGCTATCGGCCTGTCTCTAACCGTCCCTTTTTAGGGAAGGTTATTGAACGGGTAGTGGCTCAGTAGCTCCAGGAACACCTTGACCGCGCCGGTTATCTTGATCCCTCTCAGTCTGGCTTTTGTCCGGGTCACGACACTGAGACAGCACTTGTGGCTTTGGTGGATGATCTCCGCCGTGAAAAGGACCGGGGTCGCTCGACCCTATTGGTCCTGTTAGATCCGTCGGCAGCATTTGATACCGTTGACCACGAGATGTTGGTGACGCGCCTGTGGGACAGGGCGGGGGTGGGCGGGATGGTTCTTGAATGGTTCCGCTCTTTCCTGACAGGGAGAACTCAGCGGGTGGTTCTCGGGGACTGCTTTTTATCTTACCGAGACCTCTCGTGTGGGGTCCCGCAGGGTTCTGTCTTGTCCCCTCTCCTGTACAGCGTGTATATGCAGCCGCTCGGCGAGGGGGTCAGGGAGTTCGTGGTGAGGTGTCATCGGTATGTGGATGACACCCATCTGTATCTCTAATTTTCGACCGACCCAGATCCGGTGGTCTCTATGCTTACCCGGTGTTAGACAGCTGTGGGGGACGGGATGAGGGCTAATTGACTACGACTGAATCCTGACAAGATGGAGGAGATGTTAGTGGGTAAGTCAGGGGAGATGACGGCTCCCTCGACTGATGGGGTCTGTCCTCCGTTGACTTCCCAGGTACGGAACCTGGGGGTGCTCCTCAATGCACCGCCTGGATCTCCAGGTGGAGGCTGTGGCGAGGAGCACCTTCTGCCAGTTACATCTGGTGCGGCGGCTTTGGCCGTTGGTTTCGGTTTCTGACCTGGCCACGATCATCCATGCTTTTATTACCTCTCGGTTAGACTACAGAAACGAGCTCTACGTGGGGCTGCCTATGGTGACGGCTCGGAAACTGCAGCTGGTGCAGAATGCGGCGGCCCGGCTCTTGGTGGGGCTGGGTCGCCAGGAGCACATTACACCGGTGCTCCGGTCTCTGTACTGGCTGCCAACAGTCTTCCGGGCCTGATTCAAAGTGTTGGTTTTGAACTATAAAGCCCTACACGGCCTGGGCCCTGCCTACTTGAGAGACCGCCTCACTCCCCGGGTTCTGTATTGGCCCCTGCGGTCGGCTGGGGGCACCGTGTTGGAGGTCCCCCGGGTCGCCACACAGAATAGGGCGGTCTCGGTGCCTCTGGGATTCCCTCCCGGTGGGGGCCCCGTCTGGGCCCCTGACCTCCCGGCCTTCCGTAGAAACTGTAAGAGCTGGCTGTTCCGTCCGGTGTTGGCGAGGGAGAGAGTGATGGGGTGGGGAGAGAGTGAAGGTGGGTGGGGTTTTTCTTTTTTTTTTAGTGTTTTTACTAATACTGTGGAGTGGTGTTTTAAATGCGTTATTGTATTATTGTTTATCTAGGTTGTTAGCTGCTTCGAGCTGCCTGTGGCAGGAGATGGCGGGGTATACATTTTAAAAATAAATAAATTGCAACTGCTTAATCTGTACATCCCACCCCCAAACCCAGGGGTGGGGTGGGGTGGGGGAACCTTCAGCCCACAGGACCGGTCTGGCTCATGGCTGGGCTTTTACTTTTTGCCCCTTTCCAATTCTAGGATCTGGCCCGTGGATCCAGCCCCCATTGTCAAGCACTGAAAGACTGAGGGCAGGGGAAAGGAGCAGAGAGGAGAGCCTGCCCACAAGGCTAGAGAACGGCACCATGATCTGGACCTTCTCCCACCCGCGGCATACTGCTTCAGCGCCCCCTGCCCTCAACTCCCAGCAGACCCAGAGAGCTTGTACTAGTTTTCCAGAGTGATTCATGGAAGGGGAAAAAAGGTTCCCCATCCCTGATCTCGGCTTCAGGATCAGAGAAGGAACCCCAAAGCTTATCTCATCCAGACCTCTGCTATTGAGAGCCAGTGCGGTGTAGGGGATAAGATGCTGAACCTGGGAGACCAGGGTTCGAACCTCATCCTAGCCAATGAACTTACTGGATGGCCTTGGGAAAGTCACCTCTCGGCCTCAGTTCCCCCATCTGTAAAAAGGGAATAGGTGTTTGTCTTTCCCTGAGTGTTCCCCTCATCCTTGACCATCTTAGATCGCAAGCCCGCTGGGCAGGGACCGGTCTCTAAAAATCGGTGACTGTAAAGCACTGTGTATGCCTAGTAGGGATGGGACGATCGGTATCGGATTAATCCGATAGTTAGCGATATAGGATTAATCCGATAATACCAATATCGATATATTGTTTTTTAACATTGCCGATTTTTCAGATCGTTAACATTGCGGCCATTTAAAAAATGGCCACCATGTTAAAGATCCAAAAAATCGGCAATGTTAAAAAAACAATATGCTGATAAATTCAATATCGGATTAATCTGATACCGATAAAACCAGTAACCGATAATTTGCCGCTAGTCCCATCCCTAATGCCTAGTAGTGCTACAGAAATAAGCAGCAGTAATACTATTAAGCAGGATCCACACCATCCCCGAGAGACGCCTGTCCAACCTATTTTTAAAAGGCCTCTTGGGCCAACCTCCCTTGGCAAAAGATTCCACTTCTTTAATGTCCTAGGAGTTAGAAAATATTTCCTAATGCTTACATCTCCGCACCCCCATTTCTGCCTATTCCCTCTGTTCTTATCTTCAGCTGACCAGAGAACACAACCGGGCACTGGACCCACAGCAGGGACCCACAAAAGCCACTCACATTTATAATTCCCAATTTGACTTACAACGTTTCAGGTACTTTTCGGTAACCAACACCGTGTCCAATCAGGTACCGGAAATACCACCCTATGGAAATACAATTTTTGTCCTGGGTTTTGTGTCTTCCAGTCCTAGATCCACCCTCCCCCCCCAAAAAAAGTTTGAGATATTTTTTCAGGTACTCAAACTGAATTTCATTTCCCTCCGCAGGTAGTTTAACGGTATTCCCCGAATACGTTGTGTCCGAATCAACTACCGGATTCAGTTGGACAGGGCACCAATTTGCTCACCACAGCCTTTGCTCCAAAACAGTTACAGTGATGATCTCGCCATACAGCTAGGATCTCAAAGCCACCTCCTCTGCACACTCCCCTCAACTCAGCGGCTGCTGCGGTGGATAAGGGCACGGAGGCAGGAACAACCCCGCTAGCTTTTCCCACGACGGGTTACATTTTCTCATGGACGGACAGAACGCCTCCCTGGAAACTAGACGGCATCAGCACTACCCGGCTCGGAAAGAAAGGGTAATAAAGGAAGGGGGAAAAGGAAGGACAAAAAAAAACTACCGGGGGGTAGGGGGGATGACGGACTAGATGTAGAACAAAGAATGCTCTTTGCTAGGGGTAGAGCCCTGCCAGGTCCAGATATTTGGGCCGCTTGGTCCTGAGCCCAACTACATCGTGCCCAGTCTAGACCCATGAAGCCGGGTTCTTTTGACCACCGCACAATGCTTCTGGGCACCCCCGCCCTTGTCCCCGGAGTGCCAGGACATCACAACATTCCACAAGGGGGCAGGCTTCATCAGGAAAGGGGTGGCGTTAATGCGTTTCCCCCACATCTCCTCACCCCTATGGAGCATCACGAGTCCGTCTTGATTGTCCATAGGGAGCCCAGCCAGAGCAATAGGAACAAAGAATATGCCCGGCCAACGGCTGATGGATCAGTTAGGGCCCAGACCTCTGCCTAGGGAGCAAGAGGCTGAACACACCCCCTCCCCCTGTGACCTGCACAGGAAGTGTAACCTAGTGGAGAAGGTGTCGGACGTGGATGTGGGAGACCAGGGTTCAAATCCCATCTTAACCATGAACTTACTGAGTGGCTTTGGGCAAGTCACTTGTAGCCTCAGTTCTCCCATCTGTAAAATGGGAATAAGGACTGACNATCAGCCATCTTTGATCTAGATCAGGATGAGGCTGTTGACCTTGTATGCATTACAAAGACGGGGCTGGAAGAGGCATCTCGGCCTATATTGTCCCCAAATGGTGCCAGCTGGGTATTCGGGCAGCACCAATTTAGGATTGGAGGCCGAGGGGGTGGAAAGGCAGAGATCCGTAAAGACACCTTGGTCTTTTGAAAGTATCTGGTGCCTAAATCATCCAACGCAGAGTGGGTCTACACCCTGCGGAAGGGTAGGTCGTCCAACACTCTTAAAATTACGGTTGTCTAGCTCCTGCTCAAGAAATCATCTTTGGGTGCTGACTCCTCGGCCAGCTATCGGCCTGTCTAACCTTCCCTTTTTATGGAAGGTTATCGGACGGGTGGTTGCTCAGCAGCTTCAGGCTCAGCCTGATCGGACTCCCGGACCCATTTCAGTCAGGTTTTTGCCTGGGATCTAGCCTTTCCTACCATGCTGCATTGCAGCCCTTGCCGTCAGCTGGGAGCGCTCGCGCGTGGGTACCGCCTGCCAATCTTGCTCACACAACAAAGGCCCCCAGAGAGGCACTCTTGGTTGCTGCCCCAGTATTGTGCAACTCCCTTCCTCACCCCCCGGACGTCCGTCAGAGCTCAAACATGCTGGGGGCGGTGTATACCATTTTTGACAGCAAAGCGTTCGCGCAGGCGGGGCTAGGGGTTGGGCTACGTAGGCTTTCAGGGGTGGGTTGGCTAAGGGATCATCATATTTTTTTGTTTTTAATTGCTGTAAGCTGCCCATAGCCTTCAGGAAAGGGCAGGGTAGAAATTTAGATAAATAAATAAATAAATACACTTTTTCTCTGGGTAAACTCATTGAAACCCACGGCTTCCAGTAGCACCAGTACGCTGATGACACGCAACTCTCTCCCCACTCCCGCGCTCTCCCCCTCCACCCAAACTTGTATTGCTGACTGTCTCACGGACATCTCTGCCTGGACGTCTCGTCACCAAGTCAAGCTTAACACGGTCAAGACTGAATTCCTCCTCTTTCCCCCCCGAAATGCTCCTCTCCTCCTTCCCTCTCAATTTCCACAGAGGGAGTCACCATCCAGCCGGTCCCTCGGGTCCGTAGCCTGGATTCACCTTCGACTCCTCCCTCTCCTTTAAGTTTCTTGATCCAGGCTGTTGCTAAATCCTGTCCCTTTGTTCTGTACAATATTGCTAAAATCCGGCCTTGCGTTACTAGCTCTAGTCCATGCTCGAGTCATCTCTCGCCTGGACTACTGCAGCTGCCTCCTTACTGGTCCCCCTCATCTCCATTCAACGCTCCGCAGCCAAAATCATCCACCTTGCCCGTCGCTTTGACCTTGTACAGCCCCTCCTCTCCACCCTGCATTGGCTCCCTCTACAGGAACACATTCAGCACAAGTGCCTGGGCTTCACCTTCAAGGCTCTGCACGGCCTTGCTCCCCCGTATCTCTCTGGTCTTGTATCCCGCCGCGCTCCTGTCCGGGAGCTTCGTTCCTCCTCTGTCCCCACCCTCGCCTGCTCCTCTAAACGTCTTTGCCCCGTTTCCCTTGCTGCCTCTCATGCCTGGAACTCCTTCCCTGGATACATTCGCTCCGCTCTCTCCCTCCAAACTTTCAAATCCCTCCTGAAAACCCACCTCTTCCGTCAGGCCTCCCCTAGCTTGTCATGAGCGATACGGCATCCTTTCCCCGTCACTCAGAACCTAATTCCTTGTAACTAAGTGAAGCAGGTGAGCCTGCAACTTCTCAACCTCATGAATATCCTCTTCTCTTTCCTGATGTTTACCTCTCCTTCGTACCCCCTCCTTTTTCTTTCAGATAGTAAGTCCCTTAGGGGTAGGGACCTGTCTCTGACTGTGGATTGTACAGTGCCAGGTACATTGCTTGCGCTATATAATATTCCTCAATCCCCTTATTCCAGCATCACCCTATTGATGGCGCTGCCTGGGACTATTCCAGAGTAAGCAGCTAGAAGTTTTTAGGCTGTTCCCATTCTTGCTGGGGGACAGGCTATCATGGCTGGGGGAAGGGGCCAGAAGTTATTCTGAATCCTGTTTTTGTGAACGGGTCCAACTTGCTTCAGTTCCCACGGCTGTACAATGGGAACAATGTCTACCTTGGGGGTGGGGAAGCTTTTCCCTCTCGGGGGCCACTTGCAAAGCCCCTCTTTTCTTTACTTCCAGTGGTCCCTCCAGTGTTCACCAGGGCGGCGTGTGGGAGCGCCACTCCCCTCCCAGTGGGGCCCCAAACACAACCACCTTTAAGGCCCCACAGAGGGTCCCCAAGGGGAAGGGGCCACTAGGGGCCCTGCGTTTTATCTTCACCCTGGGGCCTTGCAAATCCTAAGGCTGGCTCTGACCCCAAGCACTGAAAGACCGTGCTCAGGGGTTAGGAGTTTGAGCTGAGGGCACACGCACAAGGAGAGGCGGACAGATCTGCGGCACAGAGTGATAATCTCAACTCTCCTCGCCCTGAGCACACCCCTGCCCCCAACTTCACTGCGGCCCCCGGAGATTTTACGCCTTTTTCAAAAGAAGTTCCCCCACCTTTGCTCTAGGCAGATTTCCATTGCATAGAAATGTTCGGCTGCAGCCCATAACGTCGCCTCAATTCACAGGCTGTAAAATTTCTGCCTTCTCCTCCTTGTCAACCCCCCAAATCCCAGTAGAAGAGGTGTAGGAAGGCTGCGTGTATTTAAACACAAGCTTGTTTGCTTGGGGAAGGGGGGGGGGGGGCAACTCTGAACTGCTCAGTTTCACTCCCTCCCACGCTGGGGCTCACCAGCAGCTGCCACTTCCGTTGCCTGGATCGTTGGAGGGAGAGAGAGCGAAAGCTTCTTGCCGAGTGAAAAGCTTCTGTTAATAAACCCAGCCGGGGGCGGGTGGCCAAGGCAGAATCCAAGCGTTTAGGACAGAACAGCCTCTTGTCCGAAGCCGGGNGCTGTACTTATTTGGACTTTGTTTCTCTTACTCTGCTAATACACTTTATAGTCTCTCATCCCTCCTTCACACAGACAATATTATTTATACAACGTTGTATATACACAACACTAGGAGAGCTACAATAGGCATGCACAACTTAATGATTTCTTCTATTCTCTTCAACGCGTCATTTTTTCCAACGAGAACTTTGTATTTAAAAGCACCATTCTCTACACAAAACTATCAGCGATTCCTTCACCCAGAACTTCAACTATCTATAACGTTTACTTTTTGTTAAGATCCCTAACTAAAGAATTATCGCCTGCAAAAGATTTTATAGTTGCAACCCCAGAAGTGAAATGACTCAAAACTCCCATGTTCAAGATAGGCGGGGACGGAATGGAAATGCCTTCTTGCCTTAACTCAGAGAGGTGCAATCGTGTCTCTAGAATGAATCACTGCCACCAACTCAAAAAAACCCAAAACAAACAAAAAAAAAACTCAAACCCTTTCCACTTTTTTTGTTTTTAACCCCACCCAAGCAATTCTAAGACGGAGCGCATCAAGGGAAACCGTTTTGTTGGCCTTTCACCCACAGCAGCAAATAGGTCACGAAATGTAACTTGCAGACGCCAGGCAAAGGAGTCTACGTGGAGGGAAGCCAAGACACTCTCCTGCAGCAAGGACATTTGGCAGCAGCAGCAAGATGAGACGTGGGGCACGGGGCAGAAAGCCAAGGGCAGAGGCACGCGAAGGAGGGAAAGGCCTTGCTTGCAAAGTAGGTCAAAGGAACCAGGGTGGGAAGGCAGGGGAGGGTTCAGATAAAAAGACATGGGGCAGGGGGAGGAGAGATGCTACGGAAACATGAAGTGAATAGGAAGGGGACTCACAAGCCGGATGGCATAACTTTGGGGTGAAATGTGTGGGGGATACTGGATCCCCTTAGCCCCATATAAAACCTGCTCCCTGGAACTGCAGGGGCAGAAAAAAAATTGGTGGGGGGGGGGGGAAGGGGAGGAGACGCATCCCCCGCTACAATTACACCCATGTCCGACATGCATATACCGCCCAACATTTCCAGAGGTCAAACTGAGACACGCCCTGTCCCCTTAGCCAATAAGCCTCACCCCCAAATAAGCTCCGCCTTTACACTTACACGTGCACACGCACCCCCCTCAGCTTTCCAAGCGACAGACGCTCTCCTGCTTCTCATTCGACTTAGAGCCTTGTCATTCCATCCTCTCTCCATCAGCCTCTCAAGGGCTTTTCCCGAGGGGCCCACGGGTGGAATATCAGCCGTGTCTCTCCAAAGAGAGAGAGTGGGATTCACCACCCAAAGAGGGACTCTTCCCTCCTAAGTAGTGACTGCTGCACTGCACCCCTTACCCCTCACTGTAACCTCCGGCAGGTACCTTGTGGATTTCCCCTTCCCTCGTACCCTGGCTATAACCGTCACTCGTCGTACCAGCAACGCACACTTGGCGATTTTAGTTTCAAGCCGTATAAACACAGGAGGAAAAAAACAAGGTTCAACAAGGCCCCTGGGATAAAGCCAACACGCTGTCCCCTGATCTTTAAACAGAGGTTTTGAGGAAGCTAGTGATGCCCCGCCTCGAACGTGGGGGAGAGTAGCCAAGTGGTTCCCCAACAGCTGAGCGTGGACCGCTCTGGAACCTTGTGTCCGGCCCTCGCTGTAGCCGTCTACGGGGTGGAGAAAGACCTATGGCTGTGGTCGTCTCGGTTCCCTACGCCAGCTGAAGAAGGCTGCCGTGCAAGGACAACTAATTTAGGGGTGGGGAAAACTCTGATGGGGTGTGTGTGAAATCTGGTCCACAGCTCTCTATTTGGTAGGGATGGGACTATCGGCAAATCATCGGTTTTATCGGTATCCGATTAATCCCATACCGGATTTATCGTTTTTTTAACATTGCCAATTTTTCGGATCTTTAACATTGCGGCCATTTTAACAATGGTCGCAATGTTAAAGATCCGAAAAATCGGCAATGTTAAACAAAATATGCCGATACCGATATTATTGGTATTATTGGATAAATCCGATAGCCAATTATCGACATTATTGGATTAATCCAATACCGACAGTCCCATCCCTACTTTGGTCCCTTTTCAGTTCCTGGATCCGGCCCTTACCCTCAAGGACTTAAAGGCTGAGCTCAGGGGAAGGGAACAGAGGTGGGCCTGCCCACAAGGACAGACCCATGATCTGGGCCCTCCTCTTCCTGAGGGCACTTCCTCCCCCAACTTCTATGGGGCCCTAGGAGCTTGTACTAGTTTTCAAAGTGGCCCTTGTGAGGGTGAAAAGTTCCTTACCCCGGAGCTAAGTCGTGGTCCTCTCCACCAGCGCATTGATCGGTCATGAGCAATTCCCATGTATCATCATCTGCTCGCCCACCACTGCTGGGCTAGCTTTTTTGGAGAGCAGAGATAACAAGAGGAGGCTATTTCCTTGATATAGGCTTGCCCTTTGGCTAGAAAAGCAAGGAGGTTTCCAACCCCACAAGTTTCCTTCTTCAGGAAAACACAACACACTGGTTTCCAAGCAGTCCAGTCCGTCGCTGGACTTTGGGATTCTCGCAGGCCTGCCAGTTGCCAAGATGTGTTCCGCTCTAAGCAATTATCCCAGCCGTACGCGCGCCATGGCTTGTTCTGGAAATTAAACCTTTTTCCTCCCAGCTGCCAGCGAACAGCCCGTAGTCCCAAGTGATGGAGAAGTCAATGCCACTGCGTTTCAAGACAACATTAGAAAGGAAATCCAGTGTCCGCCAAGCACAAGGGAACACTCTTCAGGGAAACGTCTCCGCTCATCCAGAGCCCAGACGTCCCTTCCAAAAAAGAGGACGTTGCTTTCAAAAGGAGAGCGGTCAGCTCTTCAATCGTTCATGCTGGGATCAGGGATGGGTTGAACGTATGGGGCCGAAAACTAATCCCAGCTCTGCCACCGACCGCTGCGCAATGCGAAGCTGTTACTTTATTAATAGCTTTACTCACAATTGTGTCAGTTTTCCTCCTTGAAACAGGCAGGAAAAGGCCGACCCCTCAGGATCCACAGTAACTTCCTCAGGGAGGGTAGGTTTGGGTTGGGGTCTGCCTGCCCCCTTTGCCAATCAGACACCGAGATCAGGGGGTACTTTTGGGCTATCCATCCCCCCATGGGTTTTGCTGGCCCTCAGAGTTATTGTCTTCAGGGGGTGGGAATTGGTAATCGGGAGCCAGAGAGGGGGGCTGTTTGGGGGAGGGGGAAAGAAAGGCCATCAGGGGTATTGAGAGAGGCATTTAGGGAAGAGTGGGTCTTGGGAAAAGACACTGGGTGTCTTTAGACGTCACCAAGATCGGGTGTCAAAATCCCTAAACACGTGCTTGGCCGTTGTGTGTTAAGCACCATAGCAATCCCAACACCAATTTGGCCACCTGTTGAACACACGATGTGAACATAATTGCGTCACAAGGACAATTTGCGTGTTCCGGCTGAACACATGGCCAACGTTGAAGCTAACGGGGGCCCTGTTCTGAAGCCGATGCTGCTTAATGCGAAGTTAGTGGCAAATAAATCAGCCATCTTTGATCTAGATCAGGATGAGGCTGTTGACCTTGTATGCATTACAAAGACGGGGCTGGAGGAGGCATCTCGGCCTATATTGTCCCCAAATGGTGCCAGCTGGGTATTCGGGCAGCACCAATTTAGGATTGGAGGCCGAGGGGGTGGAATGGCAGAGATCCGTAAAGACACCTTGGTCTTTTGAAAGTATCTGGTGCCTAAGTCATCCAACGCAGAGTGGGTCTACACCCTGCGGAAGGGTAGGTCGTCCAACACCCTGAAAATTACGGTTGTCTAGCTCCTGCTCAAGAAATCATCTTTGGGTGCTGACTCCCCGGCCAGCTATCGGCCTGTCTAACCTTCCCTTTTTATGGAAGGTTATCGGACGGGTGGTTGCTCAGCAGCTTCAGGCTCAGCGTGATCGGACTCCCGGACCCATTTCAGTCAGGTTTTTGCCTGGGATCTAGCCTTTCCTACCATGCTGCATTGCAGCTCTTGCCGTCAGCTGGGAGCGCTCGCTCGTGGGTACCGCCTGCCAATCTTGCTCACACAACAAAGGCCCACAGAGAGGCACTCTTGGTTGCTGCCCCAGTATTGTGCAACTCCCTTCCTCACCCCCCGGACGTCCGTCAGAGCTCAAACATTCTGGGGGCGGTGTATACCATTTTTGACAGCAAAGCATTCGCGCAGGCGGGGCTAGGGGTTGGGCTACGTAGGCTTTCAGGGGGTGGGTTGGCTACGGGATCATCATCATATTTTTTTGTTTTTAATTGCTGTAAGCTGCCCATAGCCTTCAGGAAAGGGCAGGGTAGAAATTTAGATAAATAAATAAATAAATAAATACACTTTTTCTCTGGGTAAACTCATTGAAACCCATGGCTTCCAGTATCACCAGTACGCTGATGACACGCAACTCTCTCCCCACTCCTGCGCTCTCCCCCTCCACCCAAACTTGTATTGCTGACTGTCTCACTGACATCTCTGCCTGGACGTCTCGTCACCAAGTCAAGCTTAACACGGTCAAGACTGAATTCCTCCTCTTTCCCCCCCGAAATGCTCCTCTCCTCCTTCCCTCTCAATTTCCACAGAGGGAGTCACCATCCAGCCGGTCCCTCGGGTCCGTAGCCTGGATTCACCTTCGACTCCTCCCTCTCCTTTAAGTTTCTTGATCCAGGCTGTTGCTAAATCCTGTCCCTTTGTTCTGTACAATATTGCTAAAATCCGGCCTTGCGTTACTAACTCTAGTCCATGCTCTAGTCATCTCTCGCCTGGACTACTGCAGCTGCCTCCTTACTGGTCCCCCTCATCTCCATTCAACGCTCCGCAGCCAAAATCACCCACATTGCCCGTCGCTTTGACCTTGTACAGCCCCTCATCTCTGCCCTGCATTGGCTCCCTCTACAGGAACACATTCAGCACAAGTGCCTGGGCTTCACCTTCAAGGCTCTGCACGGCCTTGCTCCCCCGTATCTCTCTGGTCTTGTATCCCGCCGCGCTCCTGTCCGGGAGCTTCGTTCCTCCTCTGTCCCCACCCTCGCCTGCTCCTCTAAACGTCTTTGCCCCGTTTCCCTTGCTGCCTCTCATGCCTGGAACTCCTTCCCTGGATACATTCGCTCCGCTCTCTCCCTCCAAACTTTCAAATCCCTCCTGAAAACCCACCTCTTCCGTCAGGCCTCCCCTAGCTTGTCATGAGCGATACGGCATCCTTTCCCCGTCACTCAGAACCTAATTCCTTGTAACTAAGTGAAGCAGGTGAGCCTGCAACTTCTCAACCTCATGAATGTCCTCTTCTCTTTCCTGATGTTCGCCTCTCCCTCATATCCCCCTCCCTTGCCTCTCTGATTGTAAGCCCCTTAGGGGTAGGGACCTGTCTCTGACTGTGGATTGTACAGTGCCAGGTACATTGCTGGCGCTATATAATATTCCTCAATCCCCTTATTCCAGCATCACCCTATTGATGGCGCTGCCTGGGACTATTCCAGAGTAAGCAGCTAGACGTTTTTAGGCTGTTCCCATTCTTGCTGGGGGACAGGCTATCATGGCTGGGGGAAGGGGCCAGAAGTTATTCTGAATCCTGTTTTTGTGAACGGGTCCAACTTGCTTCAGTTCCCACGGCTGTACAATGGGAACAATGTCTACCTTGGGGGTGGGGAAGCTTTTCCCTCTCGGGGGCCACTTGCAAAGCCCCTCTTTTCTTTACTTCCAGTGGTCCCCCCACCAGTGTTCACCAGGGCGGCGTGTGGGAGCGCCACTCCCCTCCCAGTGGGGCCCCAAACACAACCACCTTTAAGGCCCCACAGAGGGCCCCCAAGGGGAAGGGGCCACTAGGGGCCCTGCGTTTTATCTTCACCCTGGGGCCTTGCAAATCCTAAGGCTGGCTCTGACCCCAAGCACTGAAAGACCGTGCTCAGGGGTTAGGAGTTTGAGCTGAGGGCACGCGCACAAGGAGAGGCGGACAGATCTGCGGCACAGAGTGATAATCTCAACTCTCCTCGCCCTGAGCACACCCCTGCCCCCAACTTCACTGCGGCCTCCGGAGATTTTACGCCTTTTTCAAAAGAAGTTCCCCCACCTTTGCTCTAGGCAGATTTCCATTGCATAGAAATGTTCGGCTGCAGCCCGTAGCGTCGCCTCAATTCACAGGCTGTAAAATCTCTGCCTTCTCCTCCTTGCCAACCCCCCAAATCCCAGTAGAAGAGGTGTAGGAAGGCTGCGTGTATTTAAACACAAGCTTGTTTGCTTGGGGAAGGGGGGGGGGGGGCAACTCTGAACTGCTCAGTTTCACTCCCTCCCACGCTGGGGCTCACCAGCAGCTGCCACTTCCGCTGCCTGGATCGTTGGAGGGAGAGAGAGCGAAAGCTTCTGTTAATAAACCCAGCCGGGGGCGGGTGGCCAAGGCAGAATCCAAGCGTTTAGGACAGAACAGCCTCTTGTCCGAAGCCGGTCGCTTTACTCAGCGACAGAGGGAAGACGGTTTTCCCCGAAAGGGCGGGAGAGGAAGCCAGTCATAGCAGGCACCCGGCTGCAAAGAGTTCACTCTCATTTCGCCAGAAGACTTGCACAGCTGAGCCCTTGGGGTTATTTACAAAAAACAAAACGGAGCCCCAAGCACCAAATTCTACGGCGGCTCTGGAGGGGCCGAACCACGGCACAGGTCCTAACGAAAACAAACAAAGAGGCAGACGACAATTGCTGGATTTCATTTGTTCTTATTTTAAAATTTTATTTAAAATTATGAATAAAAACCAACACACACTGCACAAAATTAGCCACTGGAGCCGTTCTGTGCACGTATTCGCTCTTCCCCCCACCCCCAAAATGGCTATTTACCAACTCGCAGCGAATGTCGTCGAGTGCTTTGGGGCAGGAAACGAGAACGTTGGTTTTTCCCAATGGAACTTCGCCACAAGCAAAACCGAGCTGCCCAAGGCAGGTCTATGCATTTCCCCAGGGGGCCCGCACTGTGGCCCCAAAGCCGAAGGCAGCCAGGAGAACAAGGCGAGTAATACTTTCAGGCTGCACCGGACGCAAGGAAACCAAGCAACTCCCAAGCACCTTTTAGAGGTCAGAACTGGAGTCTTAAGCACCCTCCTTGCTGCTCTGCTTGATGGACCATGGTCTAGGTGGGGAACCTCAGGCCTGGGGGCCAAAGGCGGCCCATAGCTAGTTTTTATTTGGCCCCTTTCGAGTTCCTACCCCCCAACGCTGGAAGACTGAGCTCAGGGGAAAGGGAGCAGGGAGGAGAGCATGCCCCCAAGGAGAAGGGATGGATCCACAAACTAGTCCCCTTTAAAGTCCCTGGGATCTGGCCCCTGGATCCAGTTCCTACCCCCAAGCACTGAAAGACCGAGCTCAGGGGAAAGGACAGGGGGCAGATCCATGATCAGGCCTCGCCTCTTCCTGAGCGCACCCCCTCGAGCAGGGGCACTCACCGCCAACTCCTCTGCGGCCCTCGGAGCCTGGACTAATAATCAAAGTAGGGTTGCTATATATGCAAATTTTTAGAGGGCACTTGTGAGATATACAGGTTGCAGGGCATTGAAACCAATGCAGCCCTGCAAGCTGTATATCTCATAAGTAACCTCTAAAAATGTGCACCTATGGCAACCCCTAGATCATCAAAGCAGCGCCCCCAGGAGGGGAAACGGTTCCCCACCACCCTTGGCTTGAGCACCGGGATCTGGATCGAAGATCAACATGAGCATTGCTGGAGAGAGTCTTGAATCCTGCAGGCCCTGCCGGCACCGTTTAATAACCGCGGCAGCACGCACGCCCAGGGCGGGAAGGGTCGCTGCCTCTCCCAGGGGAGGAAACCAGACACTGCTCAGACATTTGCATGGAGTGGTTTATATAGATCCAGAAGACCCTTTAGCTGGGGCTACTAAAGATAGGAAAGGTGGTCGGCACAGGCTAGATGGAGCAGGGGCTGAGCATGGGGGCGTAAGGGGACACAGGTGGGGCATCCAGAGAGATGTTCGTAGGCCAAGGACGTGCCCTTCTAGCTCGGATCCATTCCCGAGTTGCCTATTACAAAAAAGTACCCAGAAAGTGTTTAACTTGCTAACAAACGTGCAGCCTTAAAGCACGACTTGCATTACACACACTGTAGCAGGGTGGCAGATGCGAGTCCTTTCCCAAGAGACTAAAAAAACCCCAGCTCTGGTCCCTTGAAGCAGGGGGCCAGAGGGCCTTTCAAGCGGAGCAACGCCCACAAGATAGGGAAGCGCCCCTGAGGGCAGGCCTGACCATCAGAGACTCGCCGGAGAGTCGCCGCACGGCAAGCGGAGACAGTTGCGAACCGGTGAGCGAGCGCCGGCACCACCGACAAACGCCGGAGCGCCCAGCGGCTGCGCTTCAGACCGACGGAGAGGAGCTAGCGGCGGAACCACGGAACGAGCAGTCGAGACCTATAGCGTGACCGAAACCAGCCGGAGGGGTGCACGGGGTCAAGACCAGTATGAACTAGAAATACAAAGCAGCCCAGAACCCAGACTTTACCGGGACAGGCGGCAACCCCGCTACTCGTACCTTCCAACATTTCCAATGGCCAAAAGACAAGCCCCATCCCATTGGCCAATAAGCCACGCCCATCAGAAGACAAGCTCCGCCCCCTCATACCTGCACACCCTTCCCAGCATCCCAAGGGCACGGAGAGTGAACCAGCGCGCTCCCGCTTCTCATTCCGCTTAGTGTCTCGTCATTCCATCCTCTCCTCGCCGTCCCCTCAAGAGCTTTCCCTGGGAGGCAGCCGGGAAAGAGGGGCCCGCGGCTGGAATCCAGAGTCTTCCTGTCCTGAAAAAGTGACGTTGACCCTTCTGCAGGAGGGACAGTGGGATTCAGCACCCAACGAGGGGATGTCCCTCCCGGATAAGGGATTGTTGAGGCGGTATGGAATTATCAGCTTGGCGGGGAAATGCTTTAGGCAGTCTCACGGTGTTCTAGTTTGGAGAGAGACCGCGTCTCCAACACAATCCCCAGCCCAGTCCATAACTGGACCCCCTCCAACAGCAGCCAGCACAGACGCAAGACAATACCGCCATGGACCCAAGTCCTTCAGCCCAAAGGAAAGCCAATCCACTTCTTCCTGGTCCCCCACTCTGGACTTGGTTCTATCAGAAACTCTGCCCTTCCTTTGAGTCTCTCTTGCAGGAGGCGTTCCCTAACCCAGGGGCCAGTTTGACAATTCATACAAGCTCCAAGAGCAGGGCCGGAATTCGGGGCAGGCAACATAGGCACCTGCCTAGGATGGAAGAGGTTTTATGTAGGGGTGGGGAAGGCAGCAGATTTTGGGGGCTTCTCTTCTCCGCCCACGCCCATCCGGTCACGGTGCCCTCTCCCCGCACCATAACCGCACTGCCTCCCCTGTGCCACCCACAGTCTGGAAGGGGACGGACCCCCCCCCCAATCCATCCCCACCTGGAGAAGCCCCATTCCGCCCCCGCGAACATGCTCTGGANTGATCGGTCATGAGCAATTCCCATGTATCATCATCTGCTCGCCCACCACTGCTGGGCTAGCTTTTTTGGAGAGCAGAGATAACAAGAGGAGGCTATTTCCTTGATATAGGCTTGCCCTTTGGCTAGAAAAGCAAAGAGGTTTCCAACCCCACAAGTTTCCTTCTTCAGGAAAACACAACACACTGGTTTCCAAGCAGTCCAGTCCGTCGCTGGACTTTGGGATTCTCGCAGGCCTGCCAGTTGCCAAGATGTGTTCCGCTCTAAGCAATTATCCCAGCCGTACTCGCGCCATGGCTTGTTCTGGAAATTAAACCTTTTTCCTCCCAGCTGCCAGCGAACAGCCCGTAGTCCCAAGTGATGGAGAAGCCAATGCCACCGCGTTTCAAGACAACATTAGAAAGGAAATCCAGTGTCCGCCAAGCACAAGGGAACACTCTTCAGGGAAACGTCTCCGCTCATCCAGAGCCCAGACGTCCCTTCCAAAAAAGAGGACGTTGCTTTCAAAAGGAGAGCGGTCAGCTCTTCAATTGTTCATGCTGGGATCAGGGATGGGTTGAACGTATGGGGCCGAAAACTAATCCCAGCTCTGCCACCGACCGCTGCGCAATGCGAAACTGTTACTTATTAATAGCTTTACTCACAATTGTGTCGATTTTCCTCCTTGAAACAGGCAGGAAAAGGCCGACCCCTCAGGATCCACAGTAACTTCCTCAGGGAGGGTAGGTTTGGGTTGGGGTCTGCCTGCCTCCTTTGCCAACCAGGCTCCGGGACACCGAGATCAGGGGGTACTTTTGGGCTATCCATCCCCCCATGGGTTTTGCTGGCCCTCAGAGTTATTGTCTTCAGGGGGTGGGGATTGGTAAACGGGACCCAGAGAGGGGGGGGGAAAGAAAGGTCATCAGGGGTATTGAGAGAGGCATTTAGGGAAGAGTGGGTCTTGGGAAAAGACACTGGGTGTCTTTAGACGTCACCAAGATCGGGTGTCTTACACGTGCTTGGCCGTTGTGTGTTAAGCACCATAGCAATCCCAACACCAATTTGGCCACCTGTTGAACACACGATGTGAACATCATTGCGTCACAAGGACAATCTGCGTGTTCCGGCTGAACACACGGCCAACGTTGTGTCTAATGATATCGTGTGGCGTGTTAGCAGGTACAACACGGCTAATGAGGTGGCAGCGCTTGTGTGCCGAGATCGGGGTGGCGAGCAAAACACCAATTTGCCCCAAGATGGGCTGCGTGTCTAAGCAGCACCACATGGTGAACACAGGGCCAAGCCAGTGTTGATATCAAGGTCAAAACGCACAGAGACCCGTTGATGTTATGTTTTAAAGACACCCACTGTCTCGGGATCCTTGGCAGCGGAGGCTAACGGGGGCCCTGTTCTGAAGTCGATGCTGCTTAATGCGAGGTTAGTGGCAAATAGATCAGCCATCTTTGATCTAGATCAGGATGAGGCTGTTGACCTTGTATGCATTACAAAGACGGGGCTGGAAGAGGCATCTCGGCCTATATTGTCCCCAAATGGTGCCAGCTGGGTATTCGGGCAGCACCAATTTAGGATTGGGGGCCGAGGGGGTGGAACGGCAGAGATCCGTAAAGACACCTTGGTCTTTTGAAAGTATCTGGTGCCTAAGTCATCCAACGCAGAGTGGGTCTACACCCTGCGGAAGGGTAGGTCGTCCAACACTCTTAAAATTACGGTTGTCTAGCTCCTGCTCAAGAAATCATCTTTGGGTGCTGACTCCTCGGCCAGCTATCGGCCTGTCTAACCTTCCCTTTTTATGGAAGGTTATCGGACGGGTGGTTGCTCAGCAGCTTCAGGCTCAGCCTGATCGGACTCCCGGACCCATTTCAGTCAGGTTTTTGCCTGGGATCTAGCCTTTCCTACCATGCTGCATTGCAGCCCTTGCCGTCAGCTGGGAGCGCTCGCGCGTGGGTACCGCCTGCCAATCTTGCTCACACAACAAAGGCCCCCAGAGAGGCACTCTTGGTTGCTGCCCCAGTATTGTGCAACTCCCTTCCTCACCCCCCGGACGTCCGTCAGAGCTCAAACATGCTGGGGGCGGTGTATACCATTTTTGACAGCAAAGCGTTCGCGCAGGCGGGGCTAGGGGTTGGGCTACGTAGGCTTTCAGGGGTGGGTTGGCTAAGGGATCATCATATTTTTTTGTTTTTAATTGCTGTAAGCTGCCCATAGCCTTCAGGAAAGGGCAGGGTAGAAATTTAGATAAATAAATAAATAAATACACTTTTTCTCTGGGTAAACTCATTGAAACCCACGGCTTCCAGTAGCACCAGTACGCTGATGACACGCAACTCTCTCCCCACTCCCGCGCTCTCCCCCTCCACCCAAACTTGTATTGCTGACTGTCTCACGGACATCTCTGCCTGGACGTCTCGTCACCAAGTCAAGCTTAACACGGTCAAGACTGAATTCCTCCTCTTTCCCCCCCGAAATGCTCCTCTCCTCCTTCCCTCTCAATTTCCACAGAGGGAGTCACCATCCAGCCGGTCCCTCGGGTCCGTAGCCTGGATTCACCTTCGACTCCTCCCTCTCCTTTAAGTTTCTTGATCCAGGCTGTTGCTAAATCCTGTCCCTTTGTTCTGTACAATATTGCTAAAATCCGGCCTTGCGTTACTAGCTCTAGTCCATGCTCGAGTCATCTCTCGCCTGGACTACTGCAGCTGCCTCCTTACTGGTCCCCCTCATCTCCATTCAACGCTCCGCAGCCAAAATCATCCACCTTGCCCGTCGCTTTGACCTTGTACAGCCCCTCCTCTCCACCCTGCATTGGCTCCCTCTACAGGAACACATTCAGCACAAGTGCCTGGGCTTCACCTTCAAGGCTCTGCACGGCCTTGCTCCCCCGTATCTCTCTGGTCTTGTATCCCGCCGCGCTCCTGTCCGGGAGCTTCGTTCCTCCTCTGTCCCCACCCTCGCCTGCTCCTCTAAACGTCTTTGCCCCGTTTCCCTTGCTGCCTCTCATGCCTGGAACTCCTTCCCTGGATACATTCGCTCCGCTCTCTCCCTCCAAACTTTCAAATCCCTCCTGAAAACCCACCTCTTCCGTCAGGCCTCCCCTAGCTTGTCATGAGCGATACGGCATCCTTTCCCCGTCACTCAGAACCTAATTCCTTGTAACTAAGTGAAGCAGGTGAGCCTGCAACTTCTCAACCTCATGAATGTCCTCTTCTCTTTCCTGATGTTCGCCTCTCCCTCATATCCCCCTCCCTTGCCTCTCTGATTGTAAGCCCCTTAGGGGTAGGGACCTGTCTCTGACTGTGGATTGTACAGTGCCAGGTACATTGCTGGCGCTATATAATATTCCTCAATCCCCTTATTCCAGCATCACCCTATTGATGGCGCTGCCTGGGACTATTCCAGAGTAAGCAGCTAGACGTTTTTAGGCTGTTCCCATTCTTGCTGGGGGACAGGCTATCATGGCTGGGGGAAGGGGCCAGAAGTTATTCTGAATCCTGTTTTTGTGAACGGGTCCAACTTGCTTCAGTTCCCACGGCTGTACAATGGGAACAATGTCTACCTTGGGGGTGGGGAAGCTTTTCCCTCTCGGGGGCCACTTGCAAAGCCCCTCTTTTCTTTACTTCCAGTGGTCCCCCCACCAGTGTTCACCAGGGCGGCGTGTGGGAGCGCCACTCCCCTCCCAGTGGGGCCCCAAACACAACCACCTTTAAGGCCCCACAGAGGGCCCCCAAGGGGAAGGGGCCACTAGGGGCCCTGCGTTTTATCTTCACCCTGGGGCCTTGCAAATCCTAAGGCTGGCTCTGACCCCAAGCACTGAAAGACCGTGCTCAGGGGTTAGGAGTTTGAGCTGAGGGCACGCGCACAAGGAGAGGCGGACAGATCTGCGGCACAGAGTGATAATCTCAACTCTCCTCGCCCTGAGCACACCCCTGCCCCCAACTTCACTGCGGCCTCCGGAGATTTTACGCCTTTTTCAAAAGAAGTTCCCCCACCTTTGCTCTAGGCAGATTTCCATTGCATAGAAATGTTCGGCTGCAGCCCGTAGCGTCGCCTCAATTCACAGGCTGTAAAATCTCTGCCTTCTCCTCCTTGCCAACCCCCCAAATCCCAGTAGAAGAGGTGTAGGAAGGCTGCGTGTATTTAAACACAAGCTTGTTTGCTTGGGGAAGGGGGGGGGGGGGCAACTCTGAACTGCTCAGTTTCACTCCCTCCCACGCTGGGGCTCACCAGCAGCTGCCACTTCCGCTGCCTGGATCGTTGGAGGGAGAGAGAGCGAAAGCTTCTGTTAATAAACCCAGCCGGGGGCGGGTGGCCAAGGCAGAATCCAAGCGTTTAGGACAGAACAGCCTCTTGTCCGAAGCCGGTCGCTTTACTCAGCGACAGAGGGAAGACGGTTTTCCCCGAAAGGGCGGGAGAGGAAGCCAGTCATAGCAGGCACCCGGCTGCAAAGAGTTCACTCTCATTTCGCCAGAAGACTTGCACAGCTGAGCCCTTGGGGTTATTTACAAAAAACAAAACGGAGCCCCAAGCACCAAATTCTACGGCGGCTCTGGAGGGGCCGAACCACGGCACAGGTCCTAACGAAAACAAACAAAGAGGCAGACGACAATTGCTGGATTTCATTTGTTCTTATTTTAAAATTTTATTTAAAATTATGAATAAAAACCAACACACACTGCACAAAATTAGCCACTGGAGCCGTTCTGTGCACGTATTCGCTCTTCCCCCCACCCCCAAAATGGCTATTTACCAACTCGCAGCGAATGTCGTCGAGTGCTTTGGGGCAGGAAACGAGAACGTTGGTTTTTCCCAATGGAACTTCGCCACAAGCAAAACCGAGCTGCCCAAGGCAGGTCTATGCATTTCCCCAGGGGGCCCGCACTGTGGCCCCAAAGCCGAAGGCAGCCAGGAGAACAAGGCGAGTAATACTTTCAGGCTGCACCGGACGCAAGGAAACCAAGCAACTCCCAAGCACCTTTTAGAGGTCAGAACTGGAGTCTTAAGCACCCTCCTTGCTGCTCTGCTTGATGGACCATGGTCTAGGTGGGGAACCTCAGGCCTGGGGGCCAAAGGCGGCCCATAGCTAGTTTTTATTTGGCCCCTTTCGAGTTCCTACCCCCCAACGCTGGAAGACTGAGCTCAGGGGAAAGGGAGCAGGGAGGAGAGCATGCCCCCAAGGAGAAGGGATGGATCCACAAACTAGTCCCCTTTAAAGTCCCTGGGATCTGGCCCCTGGATCCAGTTCCTACCCCCAAGCACTGAAAGACCGAGCTCAGGGGAAAGGACAGGGGGCAGATCCATGATCAGGCCTCGCCTCTTCCTGAGCGCACCCCCTCGAGCAGGGGCACTCACCGCCAACTCCTCTGCGGCCCTCGGAGCCTGGACTAATAATCAAAGTAGGGTTGCTATATATGCAAATTTTTAGAGGGCACTTGTGAGATATACAGGTTGCAGGGCATTGAAACCAATGCAGCCCTGCAAGCTGTATATCTCATAAGTCTCCTCTAAAAATGTGCACCTATGGCAACCCCTAGATCATCAAAGCAGCGCCCCCAGGAGGGGAAACGGTTCCCCACCACCCTTGGCTTGAGCACCGGGATCTGGATCGAAGATCAACATGAGCATTGCTGGAGGGAGTCTTGAATCCTGCAGGCCCTGCCGGCACCGTTTAATAACCGCGGCAGCACGCACGCCCAGGGCGGGAAGGGTCGCTGCCTCTCCCAGGGGAGGAAACCAGACACTGCTCACTCAGACATTTGCATGGAGTGGTTTATATAGATCCAGAAGACCCTTTAGCTGGGGCTACTAAAGATAGGAAAGGTGGTCGGCACAGGCTAGATGGAGCAGGGGCTGAGCATGGGGGCGTAAGGGGACACAGGTGGGGCATCCAGAGAGATGTTCGTAGGCCAAGGACGTGCCCTTCTAGCTCGGATCCATTCCCGAGTTGCCTATTACAAAAAAGTACCCAGAAAGTGTTTAACTTGCTAACAAACGTGCAGCCTTAAAGCACGACTTGCCTTATTACACACACTGTAGCCGGGTGGCAGATGCGAGTCCTTTCCCAAGAGACTAAAAAAACCCCCAGCTCTGGTCCCTTGAAGCAGGGGGCCAGAGGGCCTTTCAAGCGGAGCAACGCCCACAAGATAGGGAAGCGCCCCTGAGGGCAGGCCTGACCATCAGAGACTCGCCGGAGAGTCGCCGCACGGCAAGCGGAGACAGTTGCGAACCGGTGAGCGAGCGCCGGCACCACCGACAAACGCCGGAGCGCCCAGCGGCTGCGCTTCAGACCGACGGAGAGGAGCTAGCGGTGGAACCACGGAACGAGCAGTCGAGACCTATAGCGTGACCGAAACCAGCGGGAGGGGTGCACGGGGTCAAGACCAGTATGAACTAGAAATACAAAGCAGCCCAGAACCGAGACTTTACCGGGACAGGCGGCAACCCCGCTACTCCTACCTTCCAACATTTCCAATGGCCAAAAGACAAGCCCCATCCCATTGGCCAATAAGCCACGCCCATCAGAAGACAAGCTCCGCCCCCTCATACCTGCACACCCTTCCCAGCATCCCAAGGGCACGGAGAGTGAACCAGCGCGCTCCCGCTTCTCATTCCGCTTAGTGTCTCGTCATTCCATCCTCTCCTCGCCGTCCCCTCAAGAGCTTTCCCTGGGAGGCAGCCGGGAAAGAGGGGCCCGCGGCTGGAATCCAGAGTCTTCCTGTCCTGAAAAAGTGACGTTGACCCTTCTGCAGGAGGGACAGTGGGATTCAGCACCCAACGAGGGGATGTCCCTCCCGGATAAGGGATTGTTGAGGCGGTATGGAATTATCAGCTTGGCGGGGAAATGCTTTAGGCAGTCTCACGGTGTTCTAGTTTGGAGAGAGACCGCGTCTCCAACACAATCCCCAGCCCAGTCCATAACTGGACCCCCTCCAACAGCAGCCAGCACAGACGCAAGACAATACCGCCATGGACCCAAGTCCTTCAGCCCAAAGGAAAGCCGATCCACTTCTTCCTGGTCCCCCACTCTGGACTTGGTTCTATCAGAAACTCTGCCCTTCCTTTGAGTCTCTCTTGCAGGAGGCGTTCCCTAACCCAGGGGCCAGTTTGACAATTCATTCAAGCTCCAAGAGCAGGGCCGGATTTCGGGGCAGGCAACATAGGCACCTGCCTAGGGTGGAAGAGGTTTTTTGTGGGGGTGGGGAAGGCAGCAGATTTTGGGGGCTTCTCTTCTCCGCCCACGCCCATCCGGTCACGGTGCCCTCTCCCCGCACCATAACCGCACTGCCTCCCCTGTGCCACCCACAGTCTGGAAGGGGACGGACCCCCCCCCAATCCATCCCCACCTGGAGAAGCCCCATTCCGCCCCCGCAAACATGCTCTGGAGGTGGTGTCAAGTGTGGAGGAAGAGACTGGGCGCTGTCATCATCTCAGACGGCAGCTCCCGTGTGCACCAGAATGGGTGGGGGGGGTGGAAGCAGCAGCCTGAGTTGCCTAGTGGCACTAAAATCCTAAGTTTGGCCTTGCTCCAAGGGCCATCTAGAAGTTGGGGAGATGCTTACGGGGTGCGCTCAGGAAGAGGAAGGTCCAGATTATGGATCTGTCCCCTTCTCCTTGGGTGCAAGCCCTCATCTCTGTTTCCGAGCCGAGCTCAGTTTTTCAGTGGTTGGGGCAGAACTGGATCCAGATCCAGGAATGGGAACGGGGCTATATGAAGAGCTCACCATGAAGTTGCATTTGGTCCCTGGCCCGAGGCCCCCACCCCTGCCCTAACCTCCAGCTGCCAGATCTTTATTTTGCATAAAGAATCCAACACCGAAGATCAACAGGGTTAAACACAAGCCACTGCCAATGTCTGAGCTCGTGCCCTCTCTCTGCTCCTATGCAAACTGCACCTCGTCCCAGTCAAAATGAAATCCTTCGACACGCACTGCCAGGTGGGGGGGGCGGAGGAAAGCCTCCCCTGCCTCGACTGAGCTCTTTAGCTGTATCCATTATACATACCGGCACACATGCATTTTTAAAAAGGGGAATTTCATGGAAACTTAAATGGGTTTCAGAGCGAGGCGCTTGAAATATTTATAAACGCCTTATTAACTTAATTCCAACAATGATCAAGAACCGAGCCTCTGAAGGAATGTAGTCAGCCAAGTACATCAAGGATTCTGCTTCAGGTACAGCAGCCAGGAAGTGGTTCAGAGCCTTACAGCGCGGTCAACCTGCCGAACAGACCAAGTTCGGTCTGAACTCCGAACTTCCGAACCGCGTTCGCCCATCCCTACCCTGGGAAGCCCCCACCCCCAAAGCCCAGCTGGGTTAAGATGGACCCTTGGTCTGACCCAGCGTGGCACTTCCATTCTTAAGAACCAAGCCACAGAGGAATTCCAGCCACGGCCAAAATCTGCTCCATTATAAAAAGCCACCTCAATTCCCAACGCTTTGCTTGCTTCCGGGCCCCCAGCCAGTGTTGCGACTTTGCAATTATCCCCCACTCCCCCGATGTAAAGGACTTTTTCCCCCCGAGAGGAATGCACACAATTAATTAGCAAGGTGACCCCAACTAAAGAAAGATTTTTAAAAAAAGAAAGAAAAAGAAGCAGCAGCTTTGAACATTGCCTCAAACCAGGAAATGGGAAAACTCAGACAAGGCTTGCAGTTTAAGCTGTTTTCCCTGCGTGTCCAGCTCTCACCGCTCCCATGGCTTAGAAGTGGCTTCTGAAATAGCTCCCCATCACACTTTCCCCCCCCCCCACCCCCTTTGGTCTGCCTCTGCAGCATTCAACTCCCCAGCTGACCGCGTCCCGGCAGATGTGACCGAAATCCGAGGGCGGACCAGGGAAGACACGGAAACGCTAAGGCACAGCGTGTCCAGAAGTTTAGCTGGAAGGGGAAGTGCTAAAGTCTGGTGTTTTACAATGCAACCAAGCCCCTTTCTTCTAGTTCTGCATGAACTAACTAGAAGTCAGGGCCATGAGACCGCAATGTGTCTGCCCTTTTGGGTGAAGCAACTGTTGCAGGGCGGGGGCAAGCAGATTCCTGACTGTGCAATCCTCCAATTTATCCCTCCTGCGCCTCAGAATGACACCCACAGGTTGAGTGCTATTCTAGAACACCTGAAACCTTGAGCAGAGTCCTTCAGCCCCACCCGAGCCCAGTGGGAACCACCTAGTCCTATCCGGTACGGGGTAGCCCAAGCGACTCACCAGAAACCCCATCATTGCTCTCAGGTCATCATGGAGCTCCAGGATGTGGAGCCGCAGGACAAAAGGGTGAGGCTAGGACAGTCCCCGGCCTTTTCCTGACTTGACCCCAGCCAATATGGTTCCCTGGGGGTGGGGCTACAATTGGCCCCACCCTTCCCGACAGCCCCAATCCCTAATCATGATATCGCGGTGCACTGTGAGGCGGCGGAGTCACCAGGCTATATTATACACCCAACCCAGGCGGACAAGACTTCCTGTAGGACCTTGAGCAACTCACTTAGCGGCTGTGTCTCACTCCCCCACGTGTCAACGGGAGGACAAGCCGTTTCCAACCCCTTGGGCATGTTGCACGGCACAGAGGGAGGCAAAGCAGCTTCTCTCAAACTTTGTAGCCCATGCCCACCACTTTGGCGTTCCTCCAGACAGACCCTATTGAGGAGGGACATTCCCTCTTTGGGTGCTGAATCCCACTGTCCCTCCCTCAGGGGGGAGAGAGGGACCAAGAAGCCAGAATTCAAGCCTCAGGAATCTTGGTGGCCTCCCAGGAAAAGCCCTCGAGGCACCAATGGGGAGAGGATGAAAGGACAAGAAACTAAATGGGACGAGAAGCAGGGAAGCGCCGGCCCCACTTTACACGCTTGGAATGTTGGGAGGGGTGCAAGCGTGTATGTTTGCGAGGGGGTGGAGCTTGTTCGCCAAGAGGCGGAGCTTACTGGTCACGAGGGCGGGGTTTGTTCCTATGGCCACTGGAAGTGTTGGGAGGTACACTTCTGCTTGTGGGAGGGGTAACTGGAGTCCCCACCATATGCACACTTTGCTATCCTCCTGTTCCCCCCCTCCCCACTACACGCAAGTGGTTGCCCCCCTGCCATTTTGGAACTCGCCCCCCCCACCCCAGCCCAGTCAGGGTTTGACAGCCATGTTCCTTCTCACGTGCCCCCCACCTTCCCCGATACCTTCTGTGCCGCCTAGTTTGAGAATCGCCTCGGCAAAAAGACCTCTGTGCTGAGGTCTTGCGAGTCAGGCTTTTGAGATGCAGAGAAGGCAGGCGATTGATTTGGGGTTCTGCGCTCAACCACAAGAGTGAGAAAGAGTCAATAATTTGGGCCTAATGCAGAATTCCCCACCCAGACCAGGATTCTGGAATCCACCTGCAAAAAAAAAACAACCCGAAGCAAAACCCCAATACATCTTTCCATGACAAATGTCTGTACTGTTTTTCCGAACAGTGTAGGGAAACACACCCCCACACACCCCCGGTGCTCTTATGACAACAATCTGTCAGGTGGTTTAAGAAACCCCCCCCTCCCGTTATGAGCAAGTTGTCTTTCTCCGTCTGCTTGCTGACAAAGCTTTGATGGTTCATCCTAACCCGCTCTAGCAAGTACAGACACCGCACTCGGCTTCCTGGAACTCAGAAGATCACAGGGAACACAGCGGGGAACATAGAAGCCAGGAAGCCACACAGTGCAAGTGTGCAGTGACATTTTCAGGTCCACCGCTAGCCTGCCAGAGAATTTTAACTTTCCAGAGTGGGCACAGATGGACGCTGGCTGGAAAAAAAGATGGTTGCGGAGGCTCAGCAGCTGCTGATCTGTTCCGAAATGGACAGGGTGGGGCAATGCATCAACAGGAGCGCTGTACGCAAGACAGGGGAAGCCGTTGTGGGACACTCCACACCCGGGTCTGGTTAGGTCCCAGCTGGAGTTCTGCATTCCATTTCGGGCACCCCATTTTAAGGGCACCATAGAAAGGCTGGTAAGGGCGCAGAGGAGAGGAGCAAAGAGGATATGGGTTTGGAGGACGCATTCCAGGAAGAAAGGTTGAAGGATTCAGACACGTTAGACCCAAGAGGAGAGAGGCTAGGAAGGCTCTCACAAAAGAGGAGCACCGCTCCCAAGACCAGTTGCTGAGGTGTCCTAGAACTGGGAGCCAGGGGAAAAGGCCTTGACCTCGAGTCCCACACTCAGTAGGTGGGCTCCTAGTCAGTCAACCGAGGCCTGGAACACCAAGTCTGGATGCTCCTGCCCTAGACTAAAAAGCCACATTGCGCTGCAAAGTATGGTACCACCGTACTCTTTAACCTGGCCCCTGGCTTTAACGGGGCCTATTCAACTACATCAGCCTGGACGCAGACTTGTGTTGTGCTGCCTGCAATCAGCCTTCGGCTATTTCTGGCTGTCAAACCTTCTCTCAGGGAAGCTCCGTGTTTAACAGGCACCTCTGCAGCCCCTCTTCCTGCCGCTATGTAGACCAGCTGTCAGGAGCCCACAAGTTGTACTTACCAGAAAAGGGCGGCGCTCAAGCTGCCTGACTTGCAGAAATGCTGCAGAACCAGTTAGGAAGTAAAATTGCAAAACGCGGCAGAGCCGCAAAGTCCCCTTTCAAGCCTGGTAGCGGTCTGCACCCAGGGAAAGAGGCAGACAGCTTCCTGATGAGTTCAGAGGAAACTGATGCAAGCCAGGCTGAGTCCGTAGTTTCGCTTGGGCAGAAGTGCAGTCAGCACCCAGCTGCATTCTGATTCAACAAGACAGCAATTGCTTGCCTGCTGGAGTCCAGCGTGCCCACGGGGGGGTGGGGGTGGGGTACTTTAAAGCTTAAACATGGCAACTGGAGCCTAGTGCCAAGATCAACAGTAGCTGGCATGCCTCTCTGAGATCTGTCTGGTTGGCCCCTCTTTTGGAAACTAAACTAACAGATTCTTCTGATCACTTTAAATTTTTGACCACTCTATCTCATGTGGATCAATTAGTGTTAGTAACAACTTTTCTCCTTCTTGTCGCCAAAAGACGTGTACTAATTCATGTTCAATTAGCCTCTCGAAGATTGAAAGGGAAGCTGTAATACCAGTCACTACTTGACCGCATAAATTATCATGCCCCATACTGATGGAGGGTTAGGGTTGGCATCTTCTGTTGCCAATTCTTTGCCTTGTTAAATTATTACTTGACTTTGCATTAGTTCGTTCAACTACTTTTCAAGTAACAGATAATGGTATCTGTCTTCAAATGCTCCCTGATTATGTTTTTTATCCTGCGACTGTGTTTTGCAACATATTTGATACATTTTAGTTGCAATTTTTATGTTGTTTTATCTTGTTTTGTCATTGATGTTTACTTGGTTCCTTTTGATACCGTGATTGTAGGTTTAATTTATTTATACTCTTCTTATTGTATGTTTTGTTTTTGTCTTATGTTATATGTTGGCCATGGTGACAGCCGGTGCCTAAATAAATAAATTACAAATTACAAAAATTACAGTAGCTGGCATATTTGCAGATAATGGGGGTGTGTGAGGGATGGCTCGATGCCATGACCCTCCCTTTGGGGGTGGGGGTACAGGCATGGGTATGTGGGGCGGGAGGTCTGATGCTACAACACCCTTGTTGTGTGAGTAGGGGGGTACGGGCACGGGCTGGGGGATTTGTGGAGTTCATGGTTTGATACTGTATTATTATTATTTTTAAATTAAAAGCTGCACTTAATCCTCCTTTGGAGGAGTGTGGCATATAAATTGAATGCACCACCACCTGAATTTTTGGATAAACTTGCCAAAGAGCCAAGCACATACCCACAACCACAGTTACCTCTGTTGAATATCTGCTCTGGCTTTTAAAGGGAAGGGGGGGGATAAAGAGAAGAGGGAGTGTGAGACAGACAGACAGACAACATTGGGCTTCTTTTCTTGTATGGTAGATTCTCTGATGTCTATACGCGGTTCCTTTACCTAATGCAGGCTTGAACCCTTGGCCTCTTCCTCACCCCATTTCCCTTCCAAAACACAACCCAGCGGAGCTACCTGAGCAACTGCTAATCCCCCCCCCCTTACTAAATTCCATCATGGAGAAGAGCTTGGCATCGGGGTCGGCCTTAGGACACGGTCCCCAGTGGGACCCCAAACGCAACCAGCTCTAGGGCCCCATGGAGGGTGGATCCACAGGGGAGGGGCCACCAAGAACCTTGCATTTTAACTTTGAACTAGGGCCCCGCCAATTTTAAAGGCCAGCCCTGCTTGGAATATTGTTCCCATGCTGCCCCCCTCCTCTGCTTGGAACTCCCTCCCTGAACACCGTCCGCCCCTGCTCCCTCCCTCCCTCACAACCTACCTCTTCCGTCAAATCTCCCCACAACTCCTCACCGATTGCTCCTTCATGCTTCTCTTTATGCTGTTCCCCCACCACCACCTCCTTCCCTGTAACTAAGCTAAACACATTCACCTGCCACTTCTCAGATTCTGTGATTGTATCCTTGCCCCTTCCCTTCCCTTCCTCCGTGTCCCTCCCCTTGTACATTCCAGATTGTGAGCTTGTTTCTTCATATTTTTATCCTGCCTTTCCCATTAAGACTCAGGGCAGCTTACAATACATCAAAATATTTAACAAAACGTTGAATGAAGAACAGATTGAAGAATAGAAAGAATCTCGCGCAAGATTCTACCGCACGGAAAGTCAGAAACGATGGAAGATTTCTGTTGGGCTGCATGCCCGCCGTATTTTCTTTCCATTTGGGGGGGGGGGGCAGCGCAGTCATATGACCATAAGGGAATCAGTTATTAAAATCAACGGATCCATGAACGCATTCCAATGCTAAAATCTACACAGTGGGCTTGATCCCCAGTCCTGTGGATCCCACACAGAGCTGCACAGATCCTCACTGCGGGCACATCGTGCCCCGTGGAAACCACATGCATGCACAGGATCTGCAGGGCATGGGACCCTGGCCACTGTACTTTTGGCATAAAGTTAAAATCACCACATGCTGACATTCTATCTAGTCTCACGCAATACAGAACTCGCGTTACGGTCAGAGAAGGATTTCTCTGCCCCGACACCCCGCTATGAAAAATCACAGGAATTTCCTTGATGAACGAGAAAAGGCACACGCGCACGTTAGTCAATCTAAACGCTAACAGGAAATAGCACGTGTGCAAGCACCTTAAAAACGCACTACTAGGGTGGGTCAGTAGCTACGCGTCGTAGTTATGCAGCAACAGTAGGGGTCCTGGGTTCTATTTTCAGTCTATTTACACGCACTCCCCACCCCCCATTTTAAATGCAATTTGTATTCATTTCGAAAGAGACAAAACAAAGCAGGTGAAATTGTTGGCTAAGATTTTTGTCTTGGATATCCGTTTCAGTTTCCAGTATGTCCCATCAGAGACCAATGTCTCCGGTTCAACAAAACCACTCTCCCAGCTGTGTTTGCCAAAACAAGCTACAACATATCTCCAATTCCTCCCCTAAACCTGATCCCTCTCTCTGCATTTCCCCCATGTTAAAACTGACCAGGATTTGGGGACTGATCCATGCAGCCCTCACACCCCACTGCATCTGCTCTTGGACGGGTCCCAAGCAGCAACTGTGCACACGTTGGGTCAACACGTCCCAAGCAGGTCCCTGGTTTCCTTGTGCCCCTACCACAGACGGCAACGCTGGAAAGTCCGCCAGTTCCATACGCACACGTCCTCTCTTTCCTAGCAGCAAGGACCGTTTGGTTAGGTGATGGGCAGCTGTAGGGAAACACTCGAATCTCCGGGATCAGCAGAACTACTGCGGGTGTATCCAACAAGCCAGTGACTTTGCGATTGCTTAGCCTGTAAGGCAGGCAAACGTACACCAGCCTGAGAGGAGCATACATACCCTCCCTTTCACCACCCATTTCCCAGAAAGAACGGTTCTACCGCTTGCCAATGCAAACTATTTTACAGCCAAAATTTTTCAGTCCTGTCTGAGAGAAGTTAAGCTCAACCTAAAACTTAAATAACTGACCCGATTTGTACAGGTTGTTTCTTCCTACTTGTTTCTTCATATTTCTATCCTGCCTTTCCCATTAAGGCTCAAAGCAGCTTACAGTACGTCAAAACATTCAACAAAGCCAAATATTAAAACACCCCAGTAAAACCAAATGAAAACTCCCTTACCCCAAGCTGCCAAACAAAAAGGTCTTGCGTCGCCCCCCGGAAGACGAGCAAGCTCAGGTTTTAGTAGAACCGCCAAAGGGAAGGAGTTCCATTATTGTGGGGCAGTCACCGGGATTGCCTCTCTGCGTGGGCAGATGGGATCTACAGAAAGGCGTAGGGATGGGACACTCGGTGTCGGATTTAATCCGATAATATCAGTGTGTCGGATTTAATCCGATAATATCGGTGTGTCGGATTTAATCCGATAATATCGGTGTGTCGGATTTTTAACACTGCCGATTTTTTTTTGATCTTTAACATTGAGGCCATTTTAAAAATGGCAGCAATGTTAAAGATAAAATCGGCAAGGTTAAAAAAACGATATGCAGATACCGATAAATACGATATTGGATTAATCCGATACCGATAAAACCGGTAACCGATAATTTGCCGATAGTCCCATCCCTAGCACTGCTCCTAGCCACCTTAGAGGCTGCAAAAGGATGTTGGGGGGGGGGGGCCAGAGGGGGGGAAGAGATGGTGTTTCAGAGGTTTGAGTGATAGATCAAAACCAGCACCTTGAATTGTACCCGGAAAGCTACTGGTAATTAGCGCAGACTGGAGCACTGGTAGAATGTGCTCCCGGCGACCCACCCCCAACAGAAGCAGGGCTGGTACGCTCTGCACCAGCTGCAGCTTCTGAACAATCATCAAGGGCAGCCTCACGTAGCGCACACTGCGGTAGTTTAGACTCAAGGATACGAAGGCGTGGATGACGGTGGCCAGGTCGGAATCCAATTTTAAAAAAAGAAGCTTGCAGTCTTCTCACCAGGGGGAGTTGGTGAAAAGCATTCCAGGCCACCGCCACAAACTGGGGATCGGCAAGGGATCCAAGAGCACTCCAAGGCTGCAAACGTGACCAAGGGACGCTGGACTCCATCAATAAACAGGTGCCCCAACATCCCCCAGGTTACAAGGTTGGCCAACCATCACCGTCTTGTACATGCTACTTCCAAGAGCAAGACAATTGCGCTGCACTTTACAACTTGCCCAGGAAGTGAAAACACTGAAGCAGCGCCATCCAACGCATAGTGTGAGCAGACCCTATTCATTCATCACCCTAGAAGCCGCCCTGCAGAACACACTTCCATTCTACTTTGACTTCATCCTGAAGTCGACAGGATGCCCTCTGCCAATAAACCAGAACGCCAGGCAACTTGCTGTTACGCGTGACCCAAACCACTTGAACTTTCACGATGATTTGAGCGGCGAGGCTAATCCCTTATAAAGCAAGACTGTCAGGTTAAAGCAATCGCATGACTTGAGAGCATTTCCTTATCTGTTTTAACTAACGAGATCAGAACTGAAAGAATTCAAAGCATCTAGACAACCCTTCGCCATTTACTCCGCGTTGAATTCCAAACAACGATGACAATGAAAATAAGTCTTCTCATCGGTTCCACTTCCCGGAGGCTAGGAATCTCTGGCTCTCTGCTGGTTCAGTAAAAGATATAATCCGAGCCACTTTGTCTCTCTTTGGAATTAGCAGAGGCAACTTCAGTGTTACCCTGTAGCATTTTCAAGCCACAGAACTGTGCTGGTGCAGCCGATCAGAGGGCACCCAGATGCACGCGCAAACTGTGTGTACCTCGGCATTGGTGCCTATGGCGCCTGCACAAGCCGCATGGTTGCGCGTGCCTCTGGGCCATGGGATAGGCCCCCAATGGCTTTAAGAGTCATGCAACTGTCTTTAAAAGTCAATTTTAAATCACAAATGATTTTAAATCATCAACTATGTTCTTCTGAAAGAGGTTCAGGCTCTGGCCAATCTCTAGGGGAAGGGAGCTCCAAAGTTGTGGAGTAGTCACCAAACCCACCTCTGCACGCCTTCACCATACGGACTTGGTGCGCTGATGGAACAACAGAGAGTTCGGAAACAAAAATGGTGGCTTTTGTGTATTATTTGTGAATTCTAGTCGCATTTTTTGAGAGATCGGACCGATATCCACAACCAGGATGGATATTTGCATGTCCGGTTTTCAGCTGTCCGGATACTCGATCACTCAGTTGCTTTGTTTGGGGCAACTGCACAAATCGTCAAAAGGAAGTAACCGACTGACCCCAAACAAACAAAAAAGGAGAGTGCCCCCAAACCCATGATGGATATCTAGTGAAGATGAAACCAAATAGTGGTTCTTATCTGTCTTGGCAATCGTGGTTTGAATCAGGTGAGATCATCACTAGGAGATCTGCGGCAGAGACGTTTCAGCCCTATGGCTTCACCAAGGCTGGAGAGAGTGGAACAAACTGGGAGCGGGTGGCCCGCTCTGACCCCCGCTAACACACACGCGTCACATTCTAACGAGCAAAGCAAAACCAAACCAACGACTCCACTTCAGTAGGGTAAACCAGGGGTGGGGGAGGCTTTCCCTCCCAGCATCTAAGCTGAGGTTTGGACAAGGGAAGTCCACGCATGGAGAATCAGACAGAGGCAGCAGGGTAGGAACAGAAGCTCCACGCCAGTGTTAGGAGACTGGGCTAGGAGATGTCACAGCAGGTAGTAGGGATGCGCGTTATGGATTTGGGTTACTGTGTGAAACAGCATTTACGGATTAATTCAAACACCCCACGCTCATTACGGATTTGAATTACGGATCCGTTTTAAAGAGAATTTAAAAATAAAATAAAAAAAAATCATTTACCACGCTGCCCTTAACCAAATAACATTGCCACCATTTTGCTTATTAATTAAAAAAAATATTTTAAATACAGAGCCATAATATGAATCCATAAAAACAAAAAACACAGATACAAATCTGTAACGGATCCAAATCTGGAAATCCATCCAAAGTCCCATCCCTGTAGTCGGTATTTGGGGCACGGGTGGGATCCAGACTGTCCCTTACTAGAGGATTTAAGTATCTTTTAAATGCAGCCACATGCAAGATGCCTCCCCACCTAAGTCCCCCCCCTCCCTTCCCCCATGCCTAAAGAGAAGCACAATTGACCAGTCTATTTGTGCAACCCGAACTCCCAGGAATCCCTGCGCTATGAAGAGAATCCTTTCACAGGGCAAACCCTGCTTGCCAAGACTCCCCTCGCCGCCTTCCCTGCTCTCAGCCACGCTCCATCTCATTAGGACTGCCCCCATGCACGTGTCTAAAGGAACCCTTATGAGAGATACATGTTGCAGGGCCTGCATTGGCATGTAAGGTGCACAGGGGAGAACCCTCCACCAACACCTCCTTTCCCCCAACCTTCCAAAATGGAAACAGCTTTCAGAAAAGGCTTGATGACCGTGCTGTGCTCTGCGGGGGGACTACCCAAGATGACAGTCCGGAGGTTGCAGCTGGTGCAGAATGCAGCGGCCCGCCCAAGCACATCACGCCGGCGCTCCGTTCTCTGCGCTGACTGCCTGTCACCTTCCGGGCCCGATTCAAGGTGTTGCTGCTCACCGATAAAACCCGACACGGTCTGGGCCCCATCTACCTGCTGGCCTGCCTCACTCCCCGGGTTCTGGAATGGCTGCTGCAGTTGGCCGGAAGCACCCTTTTGGAGGTCCCCCGTGTCCAGCAGGGGGACACACTGGAGAGGGCGTTCTTGGTCGCCGCCCTTTAGTTGTCAATGTAAAACCTGGCTGTTCCGCCAGGCGTTTGGTGAGGGAGACCAGAGGAGTGGAGTGCACTGGCTGCCTATAACATACCGAGCCAGATTCAAGGTATTGGTTTTGGCCTATAAAGCCCTACACGGTCTTGGCCCCGGATACCTCAGGGACCGCCTCGTCCACCGGGGGTGCCTTCTTGGAGGTCCCACACGTAAGGCGGGGGGCCACAATGGAGAGGGCATTCTCGGTGGCCGGGCCGCGATGATGGAACTCCCTCCCGGAGGAAGCCCGTCTGGCCCCAAGTCTGTTGGCTTTCCACCGGGCCTATAAGACTTGACTGTTCTCCCAGGCCTTCGGGGGGTGGGAGAGGTGGGTTAATAGTGGGGGAGAGGTGGTGGGTTTTATAGGTGTTTTTAAGATGTTTTTCAATTGTGTTGATGTTTTAAATTGTTTTTATTGGTGATGTAAGCTGCCCCGAGATGCCATGGGCATGAGGGGGCGGCAAATAAATGTAACAAATAAAATAAAATACAATATAAATAAATATTGTCCGCCGCCCTGAGCTGCCTTTGGGGGGGTGGGAGGGTTTGCAAATTTTATAACCAACACCACACACACAATCAGGAAGGAGGGTCAGAATTTCCAGAGGGCTGCCTGCTAAAAAAAACAACCACCCATTAATTCCTGCTTGCCGGGAGGCTGCCGAGAGGAGAGGAGGCCGCGCTTTAGCAGACTCTCCTCTCCGAGGCTCCTACGGGCCCCAGGCCGCACGCCAGTCTGGCCTTGCGCTAAAGCTAAAAGAGTTGGCGAGGCTGGCGATCCTGAGGCTGGTCAAGGTACAATGTTGCCCCCTCTTCCGGTTGCTGTTGGGTGGGAGCCACCAAGGCAGGGCTTGACCCACCCCAAGCCCCCACTATTTTCACTATTCCCCAGGGCCCCCCTGCAGTGGAACAGAGCCCAGGATTCTCCACTCTCTCCCGGCAAGGCCCCCAAGTATGACCCACCTCTTAGGACCCCATGGAGGGTGCCCACAAATGGGCAGAGCCACAGGGGGGAAGGAGTGGGTTCAACAGGGCTCCCACAACGTTTGCCCCAGATCCCATAAATTAAGACCAGTCCTGCCACACACACACACACACCCACTCCAGAGCCCAGGCTCCCCCACTTCTGCTGCCTACAGCTGGCCCCGAGGGGAGTCCCACTGCAGGACATGAAATTTCAGATCCAACTCCCGAAGCCAAAAAAACAAAAATAGTCTCCAAACTTGATCCTGATATTAAACTGTTCTTGCCCCACTCCACCCCTGAACCAGTCGCCAGGCTCAGTTTTCTGAGCGCCAACAGCTCCCAAGCACCTGCAAACTTCGCATCCTACCCACCGGGCAGTGGGTCATATCCTAGGGGGAGCCGTTGGCGTTGGTTAGAAGAATGCCGATTGGGAGAGCAGAGGTCTTTGGTTCCTGGGCACTGATCCAAGGCCAGAGGCGACAGTGCTTTGGCGGGGTGCGTTATCTGAAGAGCTCAGTAGGCCGCACAGATGTTAAAACCTCACCACGCACCTGCCAGATGGGCAAACTGTCATTGTGCGCTCGAGCGGGCAGAGGCAAGCTCTGAGCAGAGGCCTTAGAACCCCTCCGGCCTCAGAAAGGTTGTAACGTCACCACAGGTTGGGAGGAGAGAAGGCGGCAGGGACGGCAAGAGATGCACTCTCCCTAGAAACAGCACAGCTTGATCCTACGACAGCACCTGCATCCGGCCCATCCCGCTGGCCCGTAGCCTGGGACCCACCTTGACTCCTTCCTCCCCTTTACACCTTGTGGTTTGAAGGGGTACAGTAGGGGAGGAAGTGGGGGGTGGAGAGTTTTGAAGGATGGGGGTGAACGTCTGGATCCCTCGGCGAGAGGGAGGAAGGGAGTAGGATTACGTCCCGACTTCTCCTGGGGTGGGGGAGATGAGACTGTAGTCTGGGTTTTAAATGTTTTGTAACCTGCAATCCGGGTCTCTGTATTTGATGCGTCAGGTCCGTGTGTGTGCGGACGTCGAGTTTTCTATTTCTTGTAAGCCACCCAAAGCCCTTGGAGGAAAGGATGGGGTAGGAATAAAAAAATTAAAATATTAAATCTGTTCCGCTGCGTAACCACGGCTAAGAATTCGGTCCTTTCTCATCATTCCCCACTGAGCAAATCCTAGTCCGCTCTCACCCCTTGACCGGCTAGCCTCCTCCCTACTGGCTTCCCCGGTCGCCCCTTGGCCTCGTTTCCATTCAGGGCGAGGCCCACCTCATCCCACCTCTCCTCCTCCTTCACAGCCAACGCAAACGCCTTATCTTCACCTTCCAAGCCCTTCGTGGCCTCCCGTCCCGCTTTCTCTGCCCCGAAAGCAGATAAGCACGTACACCTACGACTTTTTCCCTCTTGTGTCCCTCTCTTTCCCTACACACTGCTTTCCTTTGTCCACTGTAGACTGCAAGCCCCTCGGGGCAGAGGCCTGCCTCCGATTCATGATTGCTCAGGGCCAGGGACATTAGTGACGCTATATACATTATAATGTAATTAACCAGTAGCTGGAGGGAACACATTCACTAGCTTCAGGGGTGAATGCGAGTGAGGAGGGGGAGTAGCCCAGCAATTCAACGGCTTCCCCCCCCCCTTCCTTTACCTCTCTGCCTTGATAGATACCCCATACCACTCCAAGCAAGCCGCTTCTCACGCCAACGCAGCTATCATGAAAACAATCCATGTAGACAAGCCTCAAAACTTAGAGAGGTTAAGTGACTTGCCCAAGGCTGTGCAGTAAAGGGGGAGAGTCAGGAATAAAACCCAGTTGGTCTGGTTTCCAGTGCCTTATTCTAACCCCCAAAGGCAAGTTTCCTCCTTATCAGACGGAGAGGACGCCACCCGCAAGATTACAACCAAACACTCTCCGCTCTGCCCCCTGACAAAGATCACGTTGCAAACGCAGACAGCTGGCTTCTCGCTTTGCCGTCGTTCTCCGTAAAGCAACCGCCACCAAGTGAGAAGCCCAGTTAGGGGGCAGTCAAGTTGCCGATATGCTAGCTTGCTAGCGAGATATAAAAGAGAAGCAGGAACTCTGACGGCAAGATGGCCTTTTCACGCTTACCAGAGAACGCTGTCAAATTGGAAGCTTATCTAAGGTGCCGTAACCCCCCCCAGACCCTCCTTTACAAAAAACCCTCTGTGCGTGGGGCAAGTTTCCACATTTTTCACCCGAACAACTGTGTTTTGAGAGTAAAATATAACCATGTGTCTAACAGAGAGGGAGGGAGGGGGTCAGTAAGAACCGTTAGGCAATGGAATAAGTTGCCCAAAGAGGTCATTTCCAAAACCCAGCTGGACAAACATCTATCTGGCAAGGTTGTAGGCTGAGGACAAGCCTGGACTTAGAAATGGTAGGATCCAGGGTGGAGATGGAAAATGCAGGACCCCTGGATGCCCCTTTCCCCATGGCCTCATCCCCTCTGGGGACCCTAGAGGTGAACGTGTTGGGGTGCTCACTGCTGAAAATGGAGACCAGTGCAAATCCCCTTGAAGGAGAAAATATAGCAGGGGCCTAGGACATCCACCCTCCGGAACAGCTAACCCTGCGGTACAGCCGACCCTGTCCTGCCTTGGATCAAAGGATTGGACTAGAGGACTCTTGAAAGGCCCCCCCACCCCACTTCCCAACCCTACAATTCTATGAATCTACAACCCCAAACAGCAAGACCCATGCAAAAATAGATCCATCAGAATAGCCACCCCTACTGGCATCACAGCCCATCATCTGGGAACTTCTGTGATCAAGAGCAAGTCCATTTTTAAAAATCATTTAAAAAAAAAAAGGAAGTCTGTAAATCTGGGGATTCAGAATTTTCTTCAGAATCACTGATGAAACGTCACAATTGGGAACATGTCCTATTTTGCTCCCCCCACAATGGTCGCAAGGAAAAAGGTGGCTACGAGTCCCATCCCCCAGCTAGGCCTAAACCCTTGAAGAGGACGCCCTTTCCGTGAGAATTCTCATTTCAAGGCTAGACAAATTTGCAATAACAATATTAAAAAATCCAGACCGTTTTACGGAAGCAGAGGCCAGCTAACACGCCAGCACCAACCCTTTCCCCTCGTCTAGACAAAACCCTAAGCAGGCCAGGAGCAATGAGTTTTCCCTACCGCCCTGGCAAAAACCCACACCAGTTTACCAGTGATCAGTTGAAAAGCTTTTCATTAGGAGTGCTTAGGATTCAGCCTCCGTTAACGGGAGGCATGAATTTACCAAGCATAATTACATTTGAATCTTTAATTTTTCACTCCTCTTCCACTTCCCAGAGGCTGGGTTGAAGACCAGTCAACTGACACAGATGGTAAAGGACTTTCTGAACAGAGAAGTGAAACTGGCTAACGGAGCTGAGTTTCACGCCAAGAGTTATTTCTGTACAAATTGGCATTTGGACATTTGTTTTACACCACAGCCTGCATTCATGCTGTATTTTTTTTCCCCCTCTCAATCAATTTAGCTCTATTCCAATTCCAGACAAGACATTGGGTTGGAGAGGCTGCAGCCCACGGCTCAAATTGGACCCAGAACCGGCTTTATTTGGGGCTCTTTCTGAACCCTGGATCAAGCCTGTGGATCCAGTCCTAATCCACCACCACCGAGAAGCAGGAGTAGGGAGAGAAGAGGAGGGCACGGATTTGGGCGTTCGTACATAAACAATTCCTGGCATAAATCCATGATCTGGACCCTCTCCTTCCGCGCCCCCCCCCCGATAGAGCGCCCCCCCCTTTAAACACCCCTTCTCCAGTTAGGCCCGAATCAAAATAGTTATTCTTTTTCTCAGGGAAATTTCCATGAAAACAGAATAGCTATTTGTTTCTTACCCCATCGGAAAATTATTCCGATCGGAATCCCAAACAAAAAAAACCCCGCACACCAGTGTGTGTTCACAAACGGTCACCGGCTGCGCATGCATGAGTCAGCTGCCCACATCCAAAATGGTAGCCATGCTGCTGCCATCCTTATCAAATAGAGTGGCGGCCATTTTTTCTGTGCACGTATCAGTCCTGGCAGGTAGGCATTGTACACATGCACTGTTTATTTTGTAAAAAAAAAAAAAAAATTGTCCAATTCCAATTAGAATGGGACAAAATAACTGCCATTTTGTTTTTTGATCGGAACAGGCGACCTGCCCGTTTTTGATTGAAGAATTAGAGCTCTCGGAATTCTGGATTCCCCCCTACGCCCAGCTTCTATCCAGCCCACCGAGCTTGTGCTAATTTTCAAAGTGGCCCACAGGAGGGTAAAAGGGGGAAATGCAGCATCTGTGTTGCTCTGTAGAATATTTGCAGAAGATATCCCTTAGAAAAAAACTACTTTTTGGGTTCAAACCCACCAGCCGCAAACACATTTAGGGGAATCGCAAGCCAGGGCTGAGGCTGCTCACATGATTGAACTATCCCATTTGTAAGCATGTAGAACCTGCTTTGGAAGACACCCATAGAGCGAGGCAACAGTATTTGCACATTGTGAACGGGACGGTGTACGAACGCCTACGTCAACACGCATATGGCCGAGTTCTGCTAAGCAGCGCGGCCAGATACGATTTAACACTTTTGCTTACATATTTATTTATTTAACAAAATTTATATCCCGCTCTTCCCGTCACAGGCAGCCCAGAGCGGCTAACAGCCAGAAAAGTATAAATATAAAACAATTTAAAACACTTTAAAACATAATAATCATAAACCAGAGGAAAAACCCACTCCACCCTCCCTACCCACCCCTACCCCTCGCCAAATGCCTGATGGAACAGCCAGGTTTTACAGTTCCTATAGAAATCCGGGAGGTCAGGGGGCCAGACAGGCCCCCACCGGGAGGGAATTCCAAAGGTGCAGCGCGGCCACCAAGAACGCCCTATTCTGAGTGGCCCCCGGGAAACCTCCAACACGGCGTCCCCGGAAGACCGTAGGGGCCGATCTAAAACCCGGGGAGTGAGGCGGTCTCGCAAGCAGGCAGGGCCCAGGCCGTGTAGGGCTTTATAGGTTAAAACCAACACCCTGAATCGGGTCCGGAAGATGATCGGCAGCCAGTGTAGAGATCGGAGCACCGGTGTAACGTGCTCTTGGCGGCCCAATCCCACCAGGAGCCGGGCTGCCGCATTCTGCACCAGCTGCCATCACCATAGATAGCCCCACGTAGAGCACGTTACAGTAGTCTAACTGAGAGGTAACAAAGGCATGGATGATCGTGGCCAGGTCAGGAACCGAAACCAGCAGCCGAAGCCTCCGCACCAGATGTAGCTGGCGGAAGGCGCTCCTCGCTACAGCCTCCACCTGGAGATCCAGGTGGAGCTGCGTATCGAGGAGCACCCCCAGGTTCCGCACCTGGGAAGTCAGCGGAGGGCAGACCCCATCAATCGATGGGGCCGTCAGCTCCACCGACTTACCCGCTATCACCACCTCCGTATTGCCAGGATTCAGTCGCAGTCGGTTAGCCCTCATCCAATCCCGAACAGCTGCCAAACACCGGGAAAGCACCGAGACAGCCGGGCCTGGGTCAGTCGAAAATGAGAGCTACAGTTGGGTGTCATCCGCGTACCGACAACACCGCACCCCGTACCCCCTGATCACCTCGCCGAGCGGCTGCATGTACACGTTGAACAAGAGAGGGGACAAAACCAAACCCTGCGGGACCCCACACAGGAGGTCTCAGTAAGATGAAAAACAATCTCCGAGTCCCATGAGACAAGGTTTGGCATTTAAAGGAGATGCTGATAACATTTTGAGAGACAGGACTAGAACTCAAGAGGAGCTTGAGAAACTGGGCAGAAAGCCAAATGAAATTGAATCGACAAAAAGTATTACGCCCAAAGAAAGAAAAATTAAATTCAGAAGCAGGGGTAGGCAAGAAGCAAGATGACCAGAATTCAGCTGGCCCCTCACTACAAAGGGAAGGGACGGGTTCTAAATTTAGTATCCGTGGGTAGTACCTGCTTTTCCGAGCACGCATTGGACACTCAACAGGTTACCCAGGCACCAATCGGATACCCAAATAACCCCAAACAATCGGGTACGTATGGTGTTTTTTCGATTTACCCATTCTCAGTCAGTAAATTGGTGTACCACACAGTGATGTCAAGTTGCTCAACTGCAGAGTTAGCATAAAAAAAAGAAGAAGTGACCCAGATGCAGTTTCCTGAAACAAGAAGTTGACTTTCTGGGACAGGAAGGTGCATTTTCTGGGATGGAAAACCCATAAATAAATGTTTTAAGAAATACTGAAAGGAAAAAACTAAAATAATTTGAACTGGGAGTATGTACTGGAAGCTGCTGAAACTGTTGGAAGTTCACGGAAACCTGATCAATTGAGGTCAGGAGTGGGTATAACACAAATGTAAGAAATAAAATAAAATTCGGTACCAGAAGTCGACAGTCTGGGTCGTTGGTTACCCAATCAGGTCGTGATCGGGTACTGCATGCTACCCGACCATTACCGGTTCAAATCGGGTACCAGAAATTCAACGGGTTACCCGATTTTGTGGGTACCCTCTTTCAGCTCTAGTCCAGATCAGAGCTGAAAGGAATACTCACAAAATGGATATACCCGGCACTCAACTTGCCCCGCCATCTTCGGATACGAACTGGTACTTAGTTAGCACCTGATGGGTGACCCAATGTCCTGATTTTCCGACTTCCGGTCCTAGTTTTTCATGGAACCGTCCCAATTTTTTTTTTGCTATTTTCCAGATCAATTTATAGGTAACCAGCAAAGCGGTAACGATCATTACCAAGTTTTCAGTGAATCGAGTTCCCACCTGGTGCTCAACTAGCTCATCGGGTAACTGAAATTGTAGGCATTACGTGCAGGAAGTTGATCTAGTACCCCGTTTCAGCTGTAGTCCAGATCAAGGATCTAGGTCGAGAGCCTCAGGCCCGGAGACCCAATGCAGCCCTTGGTTACAATTCCAGGATCTGGCCCCTGGATCCAGTTCCTACTCTTAAACACGGAAAGACTGAACTCAGGGGAAGGGAGCAGAGATGAGGGCATGCACACACGGAGAGGGGACAGAGTCACGATCTGAACCCTCCTTTTCTCGAGTGTGCCCCTTATGCCTCCACCCCCAGTCCAAACTTCTACGTGGCCCTTGGAGCGTCTCCTAATTTTCAAAGTGGCCCCTGGTGGGAAGAAGGTCTCCTCCCCCACCCCCCCAATACTCCTAATCTAGAGCATGGATTCATCTCCCACCTTCAAGGGCATGCCCTCCTCTCTGCCCTCTTTGCCGAGCTCACGCTTTTGGTGCCTGAGGTTACAGGCTGAATTCAGGCCCCAGATCCATGAACTGGAAAGGGGATCAAATGGAAACAGCTATGGGCCACATGTTTCCCCCACCCCTGGCTTAGCCAGAGAAGAGACACTACCCAGATGGGCAAAAAGCAGCAGCTGTGCCTCCCGCCCAGTTTCTGCAACCTGAAACAGCAGCCCACAGCTATGAGCTCATTCTGGAAATCCCCAGGATGAGTGACCAGCCTCAGGTCACTTGTACACAAGTTTTCCCAGCGTGGTTACCATGGCAGCCTCCACGCCCTCTCCCCGACACAGAGCCAGGCTGGCCTCCGAACTGGACACGTCCCGGCACCAGAGCTGGGAAACCGGGCTCCCCAGTTCCTGTGACTTGCAAAACTCATCTCCCCTGCCCACAGTTCCTAGGAGCGGCTGCCTCCTCTGCTGGCATGGCTGACCGACCCAGTTCATAAGGGCAGGGGATGTGTGGGCACCGGCTGCCAGGCACCGTTTTGGCTGGCCGCACACAGTACGTCCCAGATTTCTTGGCAGCGTCTGAGGCTATTGGCCTTCACAGCATCCCCTGGCAAGGGGTTCCACAGGTTAATTAATTGTACGTTGCATGAATTTCCTTTAATTTATTTGTTTGTTTTTACATCTGTTGCCTATCGATTTCATCAGACGGGCCATATTTTGAAGAAGGTCAACAGCTCCCCTGTTTACACCCTTTGCAATTTCATACGCTTCCAACCTACCTCCTCTCAGTCATCCCTTCTCTAAACTGACTTACTGAGCCTCTCTCTCTTCTTAGGGAAGCTGTTCCATGCCTTTATCACCCAACTGGTCAGGTACAAAGCTGGCTACTGGACAACCTCTCTGTAAACCAAGCCAAGCACACGCACCTGAGACTTCGCATCCGCTTGAATGCTTGTTTGTCTTCTCCCCTGTCTCTCCCACTGTCCCCTCTCCCTATCTTCCCCCCCCTTTTTGTCTTTTAGATTGTAAGCCACAGGCAGGGACCGCGTCTATTTCTATGTTCTGTACAGCACCAGGCCACACAACTGGCGCTATATAAATGTTTATAATAATAATAATAACAATAATAACAACAACCCTAATTATAAAGGGGCAAGGGGAAGCACTGCTTAACCCAAAACCAAACTTTTAGGATCGCGGGTACACAAGTTCAGCTAAAAACAAACAAAAGGTTTTTCTCCAGGAAGCTTTAGTGATTTAGTAACTAATTTAGAAAGCCAAGCAATGACAAACGTATAGATAGATAGGCCAGCAGCATACACCTATAGCATAGTTTTAGCAAATCAACAGCGTCTCCAAGACCCTGTTTCACACAGACTACTACTGGGGTTGAGAGCACTTACTCCAGTGTAACAACGCCTTCTGCCAACGTTCACGTGATGAGGCGGCCACCTCAGAAATAAAATCATGCCCGTCTGTTCACACGATTAAATGTTATGCGAGTGAGTTGTGCATCGTTAACACCCGTTCCTCATTCACAGGACCGTTTCCCCCTGGAGGGATGCTACAGCGGAGTATGTATTTTCACTTTAAACTGGGGTGAGCGGGGGGGACCTCGCCCCACTTTCAAAATTAGTACAAGCTCCGAGGGCTGCACAGAAGTTGGGGGTGGGGATGCTTAAGGGATGCGCTCAGGAAGAGGAGGGACCAGATCAGGGATCTGTCCTTTATAATTATCATAATAATGCACATGGAGATAAGCATTTATATAGCGCCAGCAATGTACCTGGCGCTTTAACAAAAAGACAAGCTAGACATGCCCTCCTCTCTCCTCTATTACGTCTGGGCTCAGGCCTTCAATGCTTGGGGGCAGGAAATGGATTCAGGGGCCCGATCCAGGAACTGGGAAAGGGGCCACAAAGTAGCCAGGGGACGCATTTGGCCCCCAAGCCTGAACTCTCCCCCCCCCCCCCAGTCATGTGAACCTGGGTTGAGAAGGGTGTTCACACAAAGCAGAACTAGTTACTCCCATGAGCGACTGTGAACAAGGCCTCCAATGTCTTCGCAAAAGAAACGGCCAGGCCAGAAACAGGGACAAACCCACTTTCAGAAACGTACGCCATTTTCTCTCCTCCTTCCTCCACTTCCTGCCTGGCTCGCCTTCTGCTTGGAGAGCTTTCCCTTTGGTAACCGCTGGTCATCGATTCAACCGACGTGCTCTTGCCCACGGAAGTGCTGACTAATACGGCTGTTTCTTGTTTGGGGCACATGACGACGGCATCCAGGCCAGCGCTCTCTCACACCCCAGCCTTCAAAGGGAAGCTGCATCCTGGGACAGCTTGCTCGGGGCTTCCTAGACTTATGCAAAACTAGGAAGAACAGCAGGGAGCTAAACCGAGCCCACGGAGAGGAGGGAAGGGGAAAAAGAAAAAGAGGCCATGGTGCGGGAACCGATGCCAAATTTAGAAGCCCAGTGTAAGTCATTGCACTGGTTGCCATCTCATTTTCATAGCACGATCCTCCGAGTCAGCAGCTCCACCACAATAAAATAAATACATGTCAGGCTTATGCACATGATCACAAGCTGGGTTCCTCGGGAGACATGGCATAAAAGGCAACGGACACGAGGGTTCCTGAATCTGAGAGAGACTGGGTTGCTTTCCAATACGTTCAACAGCTAAAGGAGGGCGAGCCCTGCCCCTGCAGTCAAAAAGCCCCTCCCCCTGGTAAAAAGCTCCACCCCCTCGTGTATTGAATATATAGATATACATACACAGGCTATATGTGACAAAAAGGCCAGTACTCCATCCTTGGACATCTTTCTCCCGGTTGCCTCCCTTGGAATGTTGGGAGGGGGTGTGCACCCAAATACATAAGGGGGTGGAGCTTTTTGCCAGGGGGAGGGGTTTAATGGCTGAGGGGGCAGGGCTCCCACTCCTTTATCAATCAAAGGGGCGGGGGGGGAGATCTCACACTCTCATGAAAGACAGTGGAATCCAGCACCCAAAGAGTGGGTGTTGGGAAGTATGTAAGAGACTGGTGTTACCCTGATTCTGTATTTCCCTGCAGCAGGAGTGAAGAACCGGTTCCCTTTCCAGGGGCCACTTGAAAATGAGTAACACGCTCCAAGAGCCATACAGAAGCTGGAGACTGGTGTGCTTAGAGGGTGCACACAGGAAGGAGAGGGTCCAAACCCAGGGATCCATCTCCTATCCCCAAGCAAATGCCCTTATTCTGATCCCTTATTCTGAGCTCAGTCTTTCAGCGCCGGGAGGTTGGAGCTGGATCCGGGAACTGGAAAGGTGCCAAGAAAAAAACCCCAACCTAGCCACAATCGGCCCTCGGGTCTGAGGGCCCCCATCCTAGTGCCAAGTGGGCGATAGCAAAAACCTAGACTGGATCTCTTTCTAGACCAGGGAAGGGGAACCTCAGGCCTGGAGGTCAAACATAAGACATGCCGTACTGGGTCAGACCAATGGTCCATCTAGCCCAGCATCCTGTCTCCGACAGCGGCCAGTCACGGTGGCTTGGGAGAAGCGCCCAACAGGTCACCATGGGGGATCCATTCCCTGTTGTTTCCCCCCAGCTCCCGTCATGTTCCCCGATCCTGTCTGGCTAATAGCTGCTAATGGACCCATCTTCCAGAAACTTGTCCAAACCTCTTTTAAACTCAGCTCTAGTACTGGCCCTTACCACAGCCTCTGGCAGGAGATTCCACAACCCAATTATACGCTGAGTGAAAAAATATTTTCTTTTATTTGTTTTAAACTTGCCACCCATGAGTTTCATGGAGTGTCCCCTAGTTCTAG
>QEPC01011341.1:8256490-8272665 GCA_003113815.1 Sphenodon punctatus | reverse complement strand
CAGGTACGAAAAAGATCTGGCATGAGCTCTGATTCTGGATCTCTGTAGATAAGCAGCTGCTCCTGAGCTGGGAGAATACAGGTAAGGGATTGCTGCAACGTTTAGCCGAAGCAGGAATTCAAATTTTGAATTTCTTTTCTTCCTTTCCTGCATTGGCTGCTTTAATGTTGTTGTTTTCCCCCCTCTTTAGTAGGGATGGGCGAAGAGAACGCGGTTCGGTCGTTCGGTTTGAAACCCAAGTTCGGGTTTGATGGTTTGGTTCAGCCGAGTTCGGTTTGGCCAGACTTGGCTGAACATTCAAAAATAGCGAAACCGAAACGAAATTGAAACCTAATTTTTGGCCCTGGAAAGACGTTTTGCCCGCCCCCAAACTCATCCGAACACGACCAAACTGTTCGGTCGTTTGAGAGTTCGGTTCGGAGGTTCGGTTCGGACGTCCGAACAGACCGAGTTCGGTCCGAACTCCGAACAGCGCTCACCCATCCCTACTCTTTAGGATCTACTGCCACGGAGCCTGGCATTTGGGATTAAAAAGTATCTAGTGTCAGCAGCGGGCTGATTCGAAGAATGCTGCACTTTTTATCCAGGTCAATTCCTTCGGGTATCAGTTTGCCGTTCCCCTCACCCACCTCCCTTTAGCTGTGCTCTGCTCTTCTGGCAACCAATTATCCCTGGCTGTCTCTCTGGGAGCCTTGCGAAGGTGAGGGGGCAGCCAGATAATTGAGCTGGGGCAGTGAAGGATTAATTACCATCCGGCACTTTGCAGCGGCTTAGCAGCAACTCAGGAAAGTTTAAGATGTTTTCTCCCCAGGAGTCTGTGACGGTTCGCTGGGGATGGTAGAGAGAAATTTGGAAAGGGCTGTTAGAAACACAGCGCAGGATAGACCTTCGAAACAGCCTCTCTGCTCTCCGGACCATTCAGACAACACCCTCCCCCTCTTCCCCTGCAAACTCACCAGCTGGGATTCATTCACACAACCCCTCTTTGAGAGGGGGGGCCATGGTGGCTCTAACCCACATTTTGAGTTGTTTGTGAGAAAGCTTTACCCCTCCCTGGGGTCCTGGATGATTCCTTGTCAGTGGTGGTTTACCCTTATCCTTGCCACATGGACCTGCCTGCTGTCATTCTCATCGTAACCAAGCCGAGTACGTGCACTTGAGACCTCGCATCTTCATGAATGTTAGACCCCTTGTCTCTCCCTCTGTTCCCCTTCCTAAGTCTCTCCCCCAGCTCCTGTCTCTCAGATTGTAAGCTCTAGGGGCAGGGACCCTGTCTATTTTATTACTTTGTAAAGTGCCAGGTACACTGCTGGCGCTATATAAATGTTTGTTAATAATAATAATAATAATAATAATAATAATAAGGCCTGGGGATTATTGAGCCCCATATTAGCCAGGATGGAGGAGGTTTGGGCACAGGGGGCAGGGAGGCATGTGGGGGTGGAAGCAAGGTACCTGGGCAGACCAGGACACCTTGGAGGGTGCAGGGGTAGGGAAGACAAGGCATGGTGGCAGGGGGGAAAGGTGAGGTGCTGGGGGTGGGTGCAAAGCAGGACCAGTGAGACTGGTCGTATTGTGCCCCTCTGAAAACCTGGGTCCTGGGGCAGTGCCCCCCTTGCACACTTGTAGCTATGCTACGCCTCTACTTGTTCTCTGCTACCTGATGCCAGGCAACTGCTTCTCAATAATCTCTCTTCTTCCCCCCGCGTTGGGGATTCATAGTCCTTTAATCCAGGACTTCCCAAACTTTTGGAAATCGAGAAACCTCACCCCTCTGCCCCTGGTTTTATCATACTCAGCAGAGGTTATCTAAGTCTTCATAATACCGTAGTCTCCATTTTAACATTCTTTAATGGGCAGCTCAATCATTAGCAGCGTCAGTATTTACAGGATCATCCTTAGCAGGTGAGTGAAGACATTTTCTCCCCCTTCCCGGTGCAGTTCCCATTAGGGAGCTATTGTTACAGGCTCTCTGCAAACTCAGGTAGATGTCTCTTTGTGTTGGAAGGTTTTCTTTGCAACCACAGGAGCTGGTAGATTTTAAAAATATTTAAAAGGATGGCTGAGATTTTTCGAGGACAATCAAGGAGTATGTCTGTGTCCCCTTGGCTGGTTTTCCACCCTTGCCCTTTGGAAAAGCCCATTGAAGCGGATGAAATTCTGTCATACACCGAGACTCAACAAACGTGAGACAGCGACACGTAGAATAAGGGACAAGTGTATAAAGATTAAATAAAACCACGAGACAGCATACCAGCAGCATACACAGGTCATACAAATCATACAGAGAGGAAGAGTACAACAGGGGGCACAAATACGGAAGGGGTTAAACAAGAGGGGCATAATTACCGTAGGAGAAGGAGAACTTTCACAAATCACTGTTAGTAGCACCGAGACCTATTTTATAAAATACACTGTTAAATCATAGGTATTAGTATCATTTATTATTTATACAATGCCACGCCTGCACGTAGCACATAACAGACAGATCGAAATGACAGACAGGCCCCTGCCCCGAGGACCCTACAGTTTAGAATAGGCTTGGAAGGAATGGGTTTGAATTGGTAAATGTTGGTCACTGATGTGTTCCCTTGTTACAACGTGCTTTCCCTTCCATTAACCATATGAAAGATGGCAGCCATTTTGTTTGGCCGGCATCTTAAAAGATGCCCCTACTGTGCTCTTGAGGGGAAACTAGACTTTGGTCCTTTCCCTAATAAAACCAAATCCCTTAGGCAGAAACGATAGGGTCTCTCTTTGTGCATGGAAAATATAACAGTCAAGCTTTCCTTCCCTTAAAAAAAAAAAAAGCAAACAGTCATTGTTATTCATTTAAAATGATGGGGAAGGAAAGTTAGGTATTTGGCAAAGTATTGCTTAAAGTCTAATAAGAGTGTTTCTGTGTACATGTGTGTGTGTGTTTGTGAGGGTGGCCAAAATCCACCAGCCTCTTCAGAGTAATCTATTAGTAATCTACACTACAGCGTAAAGTACTAGTAGACTACACTTACTCCAGAGTAAACTACTAGTAGTCTATACAACAGAGTATTTTACTAGTAGTCTACATTTACTCCAGAGCAAATTACTAGTAGTCTTCTTCACTATAGGGTGAAAACAGACATAACACCAACTCCACTTTAACATTACTTATGCATGTTGCAGGGCTGCATTAGGTCACCAATACAGCCCTGAAACATGCATAAGATATGTTAAAGCAGTGTTAAAGTGGAGTTAGCATTATCTCTGGTTTCATGCATAGAGTAAACTATTAGTAGTCTACACTATAGAGTAAACTACTAGTAGTCTACACTTACTTCAGTAAATTATTAGTAGTCTACATATACTCCAGAATAAACGACAAGTAGTCTATAGAGTAGTCTACCAGTATTCTGTAATTACTGCAGACTAAACTACTAGTAGTTTGCAGTTATTTCAGAGCTGACTACTTTGGAGTAAAGTGATTGGTGAACTGCGGCCAGTGTATTCCTTCCATAAATGACTATTCTATCCTGCTTTAAAATGAAAGAGGGATACATTAATATTATCGTATAAGATCACAGTTAAATTGCAGATCTGTTTTGAATCTCGGTTTTAAAACACAGGGGTGGGGAATTTCCCACCCCCCTTGGGGGCCACTTTGAAACTTAGTACAAGCTCTGAGGGCCGCAAATAAAAGTTGGAGGTGCTTAGGGGGGTACGCCCAGGAAGATGAAGGTCCAGATCATGGATCTGTGACCATGGATCTGTCTTCTATCCTTGCGTACCTTTCTTAGCTTCGGACTTCCCCTGAGCTCAGCCTTCCAGTGCTTGAGGGTAGGAACTGGAAAGGGGCCAATTCAAAACTAGCCACAGGTTGAATTTGGCCCCCGAGCCTGAGTTTCCCCGTCCCTGGTGGATGCTTTGAAGAAGGTTCCCTTTAACATTTTCCTGCTAATGCAGACAGTCTAGTTAGTCATCTTTTTTTTTTTTTTAAATGGTATAATTAAACATGAAAAATATTTGTCAAAATTCACCAAAGAGAAAAAACAAGGCCTTCCAAATCTAAGCATAATTGTAAACAGTGAGAATGGAAAAGCAAATTGAGGGGAATGTTGCCTCTTTGTTTTTTTAGGGTTTTTTTACACCGGTGAAGTTTTGCCAACTCTAAACATTTAAAAACTTGTGACACCCCTCCTGCCCCCCCAAATCATGACACATCATGAGACGTTTAGAAATCAACACTGGATTCTTTTCTCTTTTTTTTCCCCGTAGAACTTTTAAGTCCTGAGCCTGTAGGTTACACTCCACATTTTCAAACTTTTCTCCATAGCTGCGAGGGCTGAGATTCACTTGAAACTAAATGAAAACTCCTGTAATCACATGACTCCAAAGATCTGGGACTTTTCAGAAGAAGACAGGCGATCGCAAAATTCAGGATAAAATGGCTGGAGTTGGCAAGACCGCTGGCATAAGTTGAAATGATGGAGCTACATCAGTGGGATACATCAGAGTAAGATTGTATTTACACAACACTCTTTTAGGGCTTGTATACACAAAGGCTTAGCTCCACTTGAACTGCGGAGTTAATGGGATTCATTCTAGTCAAGGCAGGAGCATGGTTGTGCTTATGAAATGCTCTGTTCTGCAGTAATTCTCCGGTCACTGTGACGTTAGTAACACCTCATTAATTCTGCTGCAAATTAGCTCTGTCCCCCTTTGCGCACTTGGGATGTTGGAAGGGATGTGAGCATGTGTAAGTACGTGAGGAGGCGGAGCTCATTCACTGGGCTGGAGCTTATTGGCTCTGGGGGCGGGGCTTGTACCTCTGGCCACTTCAATTGGTGGGAGGTATGAAAGAAGGCATGTTCCAACAGGGCCCGCTGGCAGATTAGAGCAGTCCGTACCCCACCGCAAGGGAAATGAACTGCTACTGTTTTGTGAGCGGCAACTAGCAGCTCAGTAAACACCAGTGCAGTAAAGTGTCCATGTATACAAGGCTTTACACTGGGTGGGTACTGGCCCAAGCCCACAATCTGAGAACTGACTTAGTCAAATTCCTCTCTTCCCTTGACGATCCCATCTTCTCTGAGCAGTAAAAGTGTCGGACGGCATTCATCATGGGAGTTTAGGCCTGTACCCTCTCTAAAAGAGCGTTGTGTTAATGCAGCTTGAATCTGGAGCTGAACCAAATCATAAGTTTATCATCCACGGTTCAGGTGCTTTCTCACGTTACATGGGGGGTGGGGGTGGGGACTTCCGTGATCACCATCGCAGCTCTGTTATTGTGGTAATTAGTGCACATGAGAATGCGCTATTCCACTTTTATGCCGTGAGAATACTTGTCCTTGTAAGAGCTACATTTGGGGACCCAGTCATGCGCTCTCCTGTGTTCTCATGGCATAAAAGCAAATTAGCGCATCCTCAGGGGGGCTCATTCTCGCCATAATAGAGCTGCGAGTGCTTTCCCTCTGCCCCTGTAACGTGAAAAAGCACCCTTAGTAGTCACTGTTATTAACCGATAACCACGACGGCTAATAGTCAAACTAAATAACTGGCGAATATTGCAATAGTTAACTGGATTACCGTATTACTGCACAACCAAATGTTACCAGTACTAGTCTGAAACCAGGTCTGGGGATGGCGGGGAGGGGATAAACAGGACAGTGATTCTGGGCAAATGGTAAAAGGAATGAGTTAAACGGCGCACGGTAGTTTTATGCAGTAATGCAGTAAAACAGTGGACCGGTTAGCCCACCAAGCAATAAACGGATACCACTCAGTATCCAGTCATTATCAGAATGGTTTGGATACCGTGGATCTGTCTGGAATGGATACTAAATAGCAGCAGATAACGGTTTCAGCTCTACTTGGAACTGATGTGAGATCAGAATTTGGCCCATTTGGTAAGATTTAAAATATGGGCTGGATTCACCGTCTCACACAGGAACATTGCTATGAACCAATTGTCCACAGATACAATTCCGGGCCCCCCAAACCCGCAAGCATTTCTGCGCACGGATAACGTTATGCGTGCGAGCCAATACATCCAGGCGTAACGTAGCTCAGGGGCGGAAAGCGTTTGCAGGGTTGGGACGCTGGAGGTTTAAACGCCCACCCATTTTGGCAGACGGGAGTGTCTGGTTAACGTTTATTCGGTGGAATGGAACCCGCAGAGCAGGTAGAATGTTTGCCTCCGGAACTAGAAAAGGTACCAACCACGACGCTCAAATGGTCTCATTGCGCTTAATGCGTTTTATTAGGAAATGGAACCTATTTTTTCCCCAGTCACAGTGTGAGTGATTTGAATTTGCCTGTCTGTAGTTAGGGGGGTGCTGATGCACATGCAGTATTCCATCACTTGGCTGGCCGAGCTACAGAAATCCCCCGAAGCACTCCCGCTTTCTAATATGTACACGGAATAATTACTTTAAATGAGACAGATGGAGTTCTCTTGGATGCTATCGTGTTTTCGGTGCCAGTTAGTCTTCCAGTTGGGGATGCGGTGCTTCAGGTCTGCGGCAGGGACTCTGTCACTTTGCCGCTGCCGCTGCTACCACCGTCACCGGGGGGTTCCTGTAAAAACCAGAGGAAGCGCCTTGCTAGTTCACTTTGTCATGAAGATCAGTAACAAATAAGGAACGCTGAGCTGTCGCCGCTTCCCAGCTTAAAGACAAGCACAATTGAAAGGCCTGCCTCCTCCCTCATGTCCCAATCACAGCCTCTGAGGTCAGTCGGGAACGCCGCCTTGCATGCGCCATTGACCTGTTAAACATTCAACGGCAACGGGCGCGCAGGGAGGCGTTCTCAGTGGTTGCCCTACAAGAATGGAACTCCCTCACACTGGAGGCCTGAGCCTAGAGGAAATGGAAAACATTTTCATTTTGGCAGGCATTTGGCAGGCGGGGATAGGGAGAGGTTTGGGATAAGGAATTTCAGCTTTATTTTATTTATGCGTAGTTATGATTTTGTACATCATAACCCACCATGAACCCTCGGGATAATATATTCAAGCTAGGATCAAAAACCTTTGGTTTATGAGAGGAGTTAAGGCTTTTACCAATTCACTCGTACTCCAAAAGCATGGAAGTTAAGGCTCCCACCTTAACTGTAAGCAGTAAAGACGTTGTACAGTCTCGCATACTGTGCTCGCTTATAACTTAGGCTCCATGCCCCCCCACTTTGCCTTGGCCTTTCAGCCCCGATCCTCTTCCTCTGCAGGTTGGAGGCAAGACTGAATGCTCCTCCCTGTCCCAGTATTATGGACTTGATTATGGACTGTCTCCACTGTAGCCACAATTTCTTCTTCATGTATAGCTCCCCTCTCAGGCAGCAGCCCAAGTGCATCTACTTGCTGTACAGGTGATTAAGGGCAGGCAGAGTATCACAGAGCTAGGGGGGGGTGGGGACTGAGGCCCTGGCCCTATGCCTTGGGTGGAGCTGAGAAGAGCCTCTAAGGGCGCTTTTAAAAGAGCCCTATTCCAAGCGGGAGATGGCTCAACGCGGCGTTTAAACCCCGCGTTCCTCTCTACGACGTGTCTGATGTTCCCAAGAGCATCAGACACGTCGCAGAGAGTATGTGCTCATGCGCGTCCTTCTGCACATGCAAACTCTTCTAGGGGACCCGGAAGTGTGGGTTAAAGCCGGCACATTGGCGATCCACGTTGAAGGGGGCAGGATCGCTGGCTGGCTTGACGCGGAGGAGACTCGGCTGCGCTCCGTGTTGGGCATTTAAACGGAAGGTCTCAATGGCGGCTGTTAAAGGGCTCAGCCGCCATTTCCGTCTCGTTTAAAAGCGCCCTAAGAGCCCTTGGAGCAGGGGACATGATACTTCCCCGGCACAGCATCTACTGTACTGGGAACACAACATGTGTTGGAAATACATTCCTTAGTTACATCTCCCCTAAGCACCTTATCCTGCTTGTTTGCTAGAAACAGCAGGAGTAGAGACAGTCAGATCAGGGAACCCTTCCCACCTTCACTTAGTTCTACTCCTGCTAGGACCTGATTGGTTAATCTCCTCTCCCCAGGATGTTTCTTATCTCTTTGTGTCTGAGAGATATTCAGAGAGCTTCTGCTACTTCCCTCCTGAACACACCTAGTCTTAGGACTTAGTATAGATGTAGGCCTTTCCTAGCCTACATGTATTTCTTAATAAAGCTACTTAAACTTAAGTATGCTTCCTGCCTGCTTATTAATGATTAGCTACTCACACTCTTCTGTAAACTCTGCATTGGGCTAATCAATGCAATGATCTCACAGTCCTTGCATTCCAACATGGAGGGTTGGAGCGGCCTCCTCTGGTGGGGGACTGATGAGCCCCTTTCTTCTGCTTCTTTCTGGTGTGGCCACGCCCCGTTTTTGAGTGCCATGACATCACAATGCTTGGAAAGGGGCGTGGCCATGCCAGAAAAAGGTGAGCGATCCCCTTCACTCTGCCCCTGGCCACTCCCTCCTCTCGCCCCACCCAAGGATTACAGTCCACAGCAAACTTCACTCGGAGTCAACTGGTCAACCACAATTGGCCTCTTAGCCGTCCCTGCCTTGGGGGGCTGCCCTTGGGAAATTCAGCTTCAGTGGGACTCCTGAGAGAAAGTGCTTTGTGGAGTTGCTGTTTCTTTGCGACCCCAGCAGTCAATTGCAGCTGCAGGTTGGCTGTTTTATTATATTTAGAGATTCTGGGCCCCTCCTGGGACTGTTGGCAGGATGTCTGCACGGGGGAGCGGTGGAATTTTCCATGCTCCATCTCTCTGTGGAATGAGCAGACTGATGCCGTGTTGTTTCTGGTCATTACCCACTGCACAACGAAAGAGACAGAGAGAGGGACTGAAAAAAAGAACCCACCCACCCCTCACTCCCCTGCCTCTCCTTTTCTCCGTTCTCCTGTGTTATCTATCTTTCTAATTTGCAGGCGGAGGAGAAGAACCAGACTGTAAATTGGGCCCGAGGAATTTTTCAGTTCCAGATGTGTGCTTCACTCAACCCCTATTATTTAATCTCTTTGCTGCCAAACTCCAGAGAATTAATCTTAGTCCGGGCCGACAGAGTTTACATTAAGATCGTCTCAGATAAACCATATCACCCGTTTCAGAAGAAGAAGAGACAGAGTAGGCCTGGATTCTTGTTTAGATGGCTGGGAATCAATCAATTCTCTCTCTCTCTCTCTCTACTCATTTCGTTTTGTCTTTCCGTCGCAGCTTTCATTTAAAGAAAAAATAGTTGCCAAGAAAAACTCAACAACATGACCAGAGCCCGGTCACAGTAAAGGACACAGAGCCCGGAAGTAGAGCGGAAAGCATTAATGGAATGATTAGTCAGAATCACGGCATAACCTCCCAACATTTCATATGCCAGAGGGACGCGTCCCTCTGTCGATAGCAGATAGGGAACGTTTATTGACCCTCTCAAGTAACGCTAGAACTAGAGGACACTCCATGAAAATAAGAGGGGGCAGATTTAAAACAAATGAATGTATTGCGCAGTTAAATTATGGAATCTGTTGCCAGAGGAGGTTGTCCGGGCCAGCAGCATAGCTGGGTTTTAAAAAGGACTGGATAAGTTCTTGGAGAATAGGTCCATTAATGGCTCTTAGCCAAGTAGATTATGAGATGAGAACTTCTTATTGTCAGGAGCAGGGAGTGATTAGCAGGGGATGGCTTGCCCATTGTGACTGCTGGTACTTCTCCCATGAGACCGGGACTGGCCGCTGCCGGAGCCAGGATGCTGGGCTTGATGGACCATCGGTCTGACTCAGTATGGCATTTCTTATGTTCTTAAGCCCCGCCCTCTCAGCCAGTAAGCCACACCCCCTTGACGAATAAGCTCCACCCCCTCAGACATTTACATGTGCGCACACCCCCTCCCAATGTTCCAAATGTCTAAAGAGGGGCAGATACTCTTCCTGTGACCCTCCAGGGGAAGGGAGTTCCATCATTATGGGACAGCCACCAAGGAGGCTTATTATACACACATTTCTAGGTAATCACACTAGATTTCAAACCAGTTCAGGGGATGCTTCCTTAGAACTCATCTAAATTTGCCCATGAGTCTAAATTTTGGTCATTGACGCTGACAGAGGTACACCAATGTAATGACAGCAGAACCTGCACCTCTCAATATTTTGAATGGCCAAAGAATGACAAACCCCACCCCCTCGGCCAATAAGCACCACCCCTCAACGAATAGGCTCCGCCTCTCATGCACTTACACAAGCACACACACACCCCTCCCACCATTCCAAGTCCATAAAGAGGGACAGAAGCTATCCTGCTTCTCATTCCACTTAGACCGCATTCACGCCTTCAGCGGCTGGCTGGTCCCCACAGAATTTGTCTCCGGGAGAGAACCCGGAAGCCAAAATCTGTGCGGGATTCGGCCGGTGCCTGACACTTTTCCGGGTGTTTGCTGGCAAAACCATGGGGCGCGGGCTTTTGCGCCGGCCGAACCCCGCGCATATTTTGGCTTCCGGGTTCTCTCCCGGAGCCAAAATCTGCGCGGACCAGCCGGCCGCCGAAGGTGTGAATGCGGTCTTAGTTTCTTGTCTTTCCGTCCTCTCCCCCCATTGGCCTCTCTGGTGCCTTTCCTGGGAGACCACCAGGAAGGAGGCGGCTGAAGCGGTGAAGCGCTGTGGGCAAGTTGTTGGAGGAGCAGGCCCACATCGACTCAGCGCTTCCACCACTGACTCACCTGAGGGCGGCTAGTCCTGCAAGGGTTAATAGGGAGCCCAGGCTGCAGTGATCACATGACTGAGCTGCGTGTGGGTCACATGACCTGGTGGGGGCTTTAAGAGCAGAGGAAGCCCCACCACCAGCAGTATTAGCTTGGCGACGACAGGGTGCAGAGCCGTAACTACCCTATGGCCAAGATTGCCTTCACTGCTGCTTCTGTCAACCAGCGCTAAGCAGGAGTGCTTAGTCAGTACCAATGGGTGGGCGGGGGGGGGGCTCTGCCCCCCACAGAAAGGCCCCACACCCACCCATTAGTATTGGCTAAGCACTAAGGGAGTCTTGAGGCTGGCAGCCGCGGCGTGTCAGAGACCCAGCTGATGATCTAACTGTCCTGGGGCGTGGTTGGTTGGCGCCCCTCATGTAAACGCACCTGCGGTCACTGCCACATTGGTCACAGGCTAGTTACGGCTCTAGCAGGCTGAAGTGCTCCAGAGCCGGCTAGAGTGACCCTGCTGGGGAGGTCGGAGGGAACCCTGACCCCACCCTAGGGAAGGGCAAGGGGTGCAAGAAGGCCCTAGAGGGCAGGGCCTTGCCTCCTGGAAGCTGCTAGGGAGGTCCGTAGGGAGGTGGTGGTGGACTGGTGGGGTTCAGTACTAGCTTGGCTCAAAGTGGGGCCTGGAGAGAGCCTGATGATGAGGCCAGCGAGATCCACCTGCAGGCTCTGAGGTCATGGTCTAAGGCGTGGACCCAGAGAGTGGTGGTAACCACGAGCAAGGCTCAGTGGGAGCAGGGGACGGTAGTGGTTAGATCCCCAGAGTCAAGGGGGCTACCGGGTAGACCCAGGAGTATCATGGGAGCCAGGGTGTGTGTGTAGAACCCGATGGCTGAATGCCTGGAGAAATGGGTAGGCCTCAGAACCCGTAGAAGAGGGTTGAGGCGAGGAGGATACCCAACCTCCAGGCCCTAGAAGGAGGGAGCCAGCTGCGAGGGGGTGTAAGTCAGAGTCACCTGCGGGCTAGGGACCCTCAAGGTACCAGGAGTGAGGATATAAGTCCCTGAGGGGCCCACGGCGGGGCTGGCACTCCAAGGAGAGGAAGGCGTCAAGCTGGTGGGCAGGAAGTGTAAGACTTGGACCGGGGGATCTTGAGCAGTAGATATCTCAGCTTCCCAGGACTCTGAATGGACACACAGAACCATGCCCCCAAGAAGGGGGACCATGGACTGTGTCCGAACTGAGCTGTGGCAGAGGTCAGAGCACCAGGGGTGGAGGCCCATGGCAGGACAATCCCACACCGGGAACTAATTCCCCCACCGTAAGTTACATCGGTGACAAGTGATACCTGCGACCGGCGCTAGAGGCATTCCACAGAGAAAAGAACAGCAACTGCCACGGGGTAAAAGAGAAAACCTTGCCCATAGGGGCTTGAATTAGAAAGTAAGCCTCGAAACCACAGGGTGGCAAGTAACGCTTGTGACTGGTGCGGGAGGCATCCCGCAGCAAGAGAGTGGAGAAAAGAGCGAGTGTGCGTGAGGAAAAGAGACCTTCCCCCGCCAGAGAAACATAGAGAGAACAGCTGAAGGTCAGATGGAGAAATAAAATGTGAGTGGTGCCGGTCCTGTAAGGACTTATGGTCGGGTGGAGCTGTTGGGCATCACAACCAGTCTCTCTCTCCCCTGAAAGAGGGACTTTGACCCCCGGAAGAGGGACAGTGGGATTTAGCCTCCAAAGAGGGGCTGTTGCTCCTGAACAGGGGTTATTAGGAGGGATGAAACTGACTCATGCGGTTGATCGCAGATGAATTTAGACTGGCAACAAAAATTTAAAATTTGAACCATTTGAAAAAGAAAAAATGAAAAGAGCAAAGATTTTTTAAAAACTCAAAACGTGTTAAACAACAGTAACAGAAAAAGAGCCATTGGTTCGATGATAATAACGCTGGGCATGCTAATAAACGATAATACGATAAAGCTGTCGTATTTTAGAACTTATTGAATTAATTTGTTGATCGGATAAAAGCAACCCAAACTCTTAACCGGTTGACAGCCCCTGTGAAATGCACCCCCAATTGATAGTGTTTAACTCTTGTGATTTTAAAGTTAATCTTGCAATTGGGGGGAGGGGGGCAACCTGATTCATCATTTTTAGAAGATCTGAATGTGAAAACCCCAGCGAAAGTTCAGAGGTAAGGAAGAAAGTCTATTTCTGTATCATGTGCCAAAGGATGGTTGGAATTTCAATTTTTTGGCTCAGTGAGCTGTTTGCAGATAGTAAGCCCAGAACTTGTAAGCAACCCTAGCGGTTCGGTTTTGAAGAGCGTGTAGCCTATCTCTCAGAATGCAGACATCCTGGGCACGTGCTGAAATGACTTCTCTCCCCAGCAACTCAAAGCACTTCCGTCACAGCCAAGAATTCTCAGCTCCCGCGCTGCAAGGAATCCTTGTGGCTCCTAGAATAGTGTTATTCCTCTACCTCTCTCAGGTTCTAAATGGGCAGATGATGTCCCAGGACGGGGGTAAGGACGCTTCCCCCCCTCTTCCCGTAGTAGGATACGTTCAAAGTAGTTGGGTATTTTCAGCAGTGACACGACCACGCTTAGACCCAATCCAGGGTTAACGGTCGGCTGCCTCCCTGCCGGTACCGAGAACAGACATGACGGTGTGCTTTACCACGCTTTGCCCCAAACTGTGGTAGCGCTTACCACTGGCTGTTCCCTGTGATTTTCCGAGATCACAACCAGTGGTAATTGCTACCACAGTTTGGGGCAAAGCGTGGTGAACATCTGGCAGCAGCACGGTAGTGACAGTGGTTGTGACCCTGGGGTGGGGCTAAGTGTGGTAAAGTGGGGCTAAGTGTGGTAGCACGTCTTCTGAAAATACCCGTTGGGCCTTACTTCACTTTAACTCCTGGTTTTGTTTACACTTTCAGAGGAACTTTGTTCCTCCTCTGCCCGCACCTTCCCCCACCCTAGAGACTCCTGATCCCTAGACCAGGGGAAGGGGAACCTTGGGCTTGGGACCAAATGCGGCCCATGGAAAATTTTTATGTGGCCCTTTTCCATTTCCCGGATCAGGCCCCTCGATCCGGTTCCTATCCTCAGAAACCAGAAAAATAAGCTTAGGGGTAGGGGTGTGCACTTCTTTTTTGTTATATTAATAACGATAACGAAGCTTTCATTTTCAATAATGAAATAACGAAAACGACAAAAAAGAATAACAAAATCAATAACGATAACAAAAGTCGTTGTTGATTTCGTTATTGCCTGGCAGCCTGGCAAGTGTTTTTTTTTTGGAGGGAAATGTGGCGAGGGGAGGAGGGAGCAGACATCTTGGAGCCAGAAACAGTGTTGAACTCTTGAACTGGGCCTGTGATGAGAGGGGAAGAACCTGATGGATGTAATCGCTGGCCAATGAGCAGTGCAAGCAGGTCCCAGGCAGTTGAATGGCACCCTGTGATTGCTCAATGCCTCCTGCCTCCCAGAACCAATCAGGGGGGCTCTGGGGGAGGGCACTGTAACCCTTTTGCAGGGCTGGATTGTTTGACTCTGGTTCTGTGTTAGCTCTTGCTCCGTCAGGGTGTTAGTGGGGGGGGGGGGGGGGNCACTCCCTCTCAGATCGAGACTCTCCCTGCTCTGACCAGTGCAACATGAGTAAATGTCCGTCAGGATAGTGTTTGGGCCCGTATAGCCTTGCAGAGACTAGGGCGCAGAGCAAGGAGCAAGGCCGAAGTCTCAGAAAATCCCTAGACGTTTCCACACACCCACACTCACGCTAGGAAGGAAGGGGGGGACGGAACGCGCGATAAGTGCGGGAAACAGGGCAAGGGCCACGGGAAGCGGGGGGAGGAAGGGACCGGGGCAGTGGCACCAACAAGGACAGGCTCCCGCAGGGATGGGGGAAGGGAACACCCACACGCTCACCCGCCACCTGACTCCCACACCTACTTGTACGCTTACGGGCAGGAAAAAAAGTGGTGGTGGTGGGAGGATCCACACAACGTCACGCAATCACTGAAAGCACAATCAATAACAAGCGCAGGGAAATATACAAGCGCAATTCACTTCTCTCAAGAGGAAGGGGGCCAGCTTCTCGCTCTGATTACTGGCGCTGGGCAAGCCCCAGCGACGGATATTTAACTCTGAGTCTCCGCCCTCTGCCGCGCCTAGAGCCGTGCGGCGCGCCGCAACGGCCCGCCCAGGCCCCACCCCCACATCTTGCGCCACCCCCGGACGTGCGGGGGCAGCGCTGTCTCGGGGGCTGGTGGCCTCAGCAACTGGTGCCTCAGCGGCAAGCAGCCCACCCGGGCGGCCGGAACAGCTGGAGATTGGGGAGCCCCGCGGCGCGGCGAGTGCCGCCCCCTCACACAGGGTACGTTTGCAGAATCTGCTGATGCTTGCACTAAAAGTCCTCCCATATATATCCCTACCACCTTACCTTTCCAATCCTTTCCCCTTCCCCTGTCTGTCTCCCCCTGTCCATATATTATATAGATATTAGTTGTGTGTGTGTGTGATACTAGGCTGTTTTAATACGTATATCAGTATTATAGGATAGGAATATTTTGTATTATACATAGGTTAGGTTTAGCTTAGATTCTGTCTGTCTGCCTGTCTGTCAATCATACACACACACACACACACACATATATATATATATAATATAAATAAAACTAGATATTGTGCATACCAATACCAATAACGATACCAAAACCAAAATCTTTGTTTGAAATCGTTACCGATACCAACAACAATAGCGAAAAATGACATTTTGTTATGAACGAAAATGAAAACGAGACATTTTAATAACAAAAAACGGTAACGCAAAACGACATGGGACCCTGGTGCGTGCCCCTACTCAGGGGAAAGAACGCAGAGGCAGACACGTAAAGGGGACAGATCCACGGCACCGATCTAGGAACGGAACCCTCCTTTGCTTGAGTGCACTCCTTAAAAACCTTTGCCCCCAGTTTCTATGCAGCCCTTGGAGCATGTGCTAGCTTTCAGCGTGTGGCCGTGGCGGGGAGTGCGTTTCGGCAGTTACATCTCGTCCGGCGGCTTTGGCCGTATCTCTCAGACTCCGACCTCGCCGCTGTCATCCATGCCTTCATCACCGCGAGGCTGGATTACTGCAACGCGCTCGACGTGGGGCTGCCCGAGAAGCTGGTCCGGAGGCTGCAGCTGGTGTAGAATTCCACGGCCCGTCTCCTGACGGGGGCGGGTCGCAGGGAGCACATGACACCAGTGCTCTGGACTCTGCACTGGCTGCCTATAGAGCACCGGGCCACGACTTTGGAACTCCGGGAGGGAGGAAGCCCCGCCTGGCCCCAGGTCTGCTGGTCTTTCGCCAAGCCTGCAAGACCTGGCTGTTCGCCCAGGCCTTCGGAGAGCAGGGTGGGTTAGTTGGGGTTAAATTGGGGGACTTAAACATTGTTGGGGTTTTAAATGTTTTTATTGAATTTTATGGCATTTTACCGATATGTTTTTGGTTTTGTAAGCCACCCTGAGATGCCGTAGGCATGAGGGAGCGGCGAATAAA
>QEPC01011341.1:8219939-8254288 GCA_003113815.1 Sphenodon punctatus | reverse complement strand
CCTTTGCTTTCTATCTTTTAACCAGTTTCTGATCTATAGTAAGACACTACCTCCTATCCCATGACTTTTTAACTTTCTCAAGAGTCTCTCATGAGGGACCTTATCAAATGCTTTCTGGAAATCCAGGTACACTATATCGACTGGGTCTCCCTTGTCCACATGCTTATTTATACCCTCAAAGAATTCCAACAGGTTAGTGAGACATGACTTACCTTTACTAAATCCATGTTGCCTCTTCCCCATTAAGTCATGTTTGTCACTCAATATGCTCTGTAATTCTGTCCTTAATTATGGTTTCCACCATTTTGCCCGGCACAGATATCAAGCTTACTGGTCTGTAGTTTCCAGGATTGCCTCTGGATCCCTTTTTAAATATCGGGGTTACATTTGCCACCCTCCAGTCCTTGGATACAGTGGCAGATTTTAGTGACAGGTTACAAATGACTAACAGTAGGTCTGCGATTTCATATTTGAGTTCTTTCAGAACTCTGGGGTGAATGCCATCTGGCCCTGGTGACTTGTTAGTATTCGGTTTGTCAATCTGCCCTAGAACATTCTCCAACATCACATTGATTTGTAACAGCTCTTCCAATTCCTCGCCCACAAAGCAAGGATCTGGCGTGGGTACCTCCCCCAAATTCTCTGCAGTAAAGTTCAGCTTCTCTGCAATGTCCTCATTCTCCCTGAGCGCCCCTTTTACTCCCTTGTCATCTAATGGCCCAACTGACTCCCTAGCACCCTTCTTGCTTCTGCTGTATTTGAAAAAGTTCTTGTTGCTTGTTTTTGCCTCCTTAGCAAGCCTCCCTTCAAAATCTCTCTTGGCCTGCCTTATTAGCACTTTAGTTAGCCTGTGGAACTCCTTGCAAGGGGATGCCGTGAAGGACAATAGTATAGCTGGGTTCATAAAAGAACAGGTCCATCAATGTCTATTAGCTAACATGGTCAGGAGATACAGCCTCATGGGCAGGAGATGCAATCACATGATTAGGGTGTTGTCCGCAAGCCTCTGATTGCAGGGAGTTGGGATTCCTGGGAATGAGTCACCCCGTAATTGCCTTGTTTGTTGTATGTCTCCTGAAACACCTGGCACTAGCCACGGTAGAGGCATAGTTGGTTCTGATGCAGAAGACAGAAGGCCTTCCCCCTCCTTTCTGGAACACCTTCCCCTTTTTGTCTTTGCCAGAGAAGCTCCATCTGTCCCTGCTGCCAAAGCTGGCCTCTTTATGCTGGCGGTCCCTTCCCCACCCCTCTGCAGCCTGAGGCACTTAAAAAATCTTCAATGGGTTCTAAGCACCCATTTGCCAATGCATGCATTCTGTGTGAGCATGGACCCCAGACTCATGGGCCTCAGAGAGCTGTACCACGTTCTTAAAGCTGCATTTCTTGGGTGACTGGAGGGATGACAACAGCAGGGAATAGATTGCTCCATTAGGACCTCTTGGGTACTTCTCCCAAGTGACCAAGACTGGCCACTGTTGGAGACAGGATGCTGGGCTTGATGGACCATTGGTGTGACTCAGTAGGCACTACTTATGTCCTTAAGACGCTGCGGTCGATGGACCATTATTTTGGCTCTTATAGCAGTTCTTATGTCCTAATTTCATTCACTTAGACTGCGGAATGCTTGCAAATGCGTAATGACTCTAAGTCATTATTGATCTTGGCTGGATTCAAACCTGTGACTCTCCCACCACGAGCTCCCTCGAGCCTCCTGGATCTGTGTGTTCCCAGTTTAGAACTTAGTAAAGGCAAGAATCTGGGCGTTTGCGACTGGAGAGTTTGGGATGATAAACTGGCTTCCTCCAATATCCTGGAAGGGCAGAGAGGATGTGGGGAGGGGAGGACCCCGCAAGGACTGTGTGTTAAGTAGATTGTAAGCTCCCGTGTCTATCTTATTCTCTGTAAAGCACCAGGTACATTGCTGGTGCTATATAAATGCTTATAATAAATAATAATAATAATAATAATAATAATAATACATTAGTGGTACAAAACACTTTTCTCTAAAGGGAATAAGAGATTTATTTGGGTCATTTACCAATGCTGTTTTCCCCTCTATTGTGGCTTCTCAAAGATGTTTTTGTTGACTGAGTCAGTTGCTCTGGCTGTACAATCTGTTATTGCATTTACTGTACGGAGGGAAGAGCAGGAGGCTTGGGGACTAAGGCCGGACACCAGGGATGGGAACACCCTGGCCTGGGCGCCAAATCTGGCCCCCAGCTGTTTTTTACTTGGCCCCTTTCCAATTCTTGGATCTGGCCTGTGGATCCAGTCCCTCCTCTCAAGCCCGGAAGGAATGCTCTCAGGAGGCAGAGAGTGGAGATGACTGTATGCACCTGAGGCTAGGGGTGGAATTCATGGGCCAGGTCCATAATCTCGAGCCTTCCCCTCCCCATCCTGAGCACGGTTCTCCTCCCTCAACTCTGATCAGGTTGTGGTGGGCTGGGGCTCGTGTCCCAGTTATGGGTCCCTGAAGGGTAAGGGGGCAAGGTGTCTCTAAGCGGTGGCCCTCCCAAGGGGGATCCCAGTGAACATCATTAGAGCAGGAGTGACCCCGTCAGGAAGGAAGTTTTTAGGCTGGGTGGAACCAGGGCCAGTACTCCACGCCCCCCACCCACTCTGAAAGCTTCCTTCTTGGCAGAGCCTTTTGCCAGCGGCCTGAGTGTGGGCTAGAAAATTTTCAGAGTGGGTGGCCTACTCTGAAAATTTCCTAGTGGTGCTGAGAAAGGGATTCCCCTGGAGTTCAGGGCCTGCTCTCAACGGCGCCCCCTCACACTATGGTAGCTACGCCCCTGACTCTCATCCGGCCTATGAAACTTGTACACATTTCCAAAGTGGCAAGGGGAAAATCTTCCACGCCGCTGCTGCGCGCCCACCAAAAATGTAGTCGACAAAACTGGTGCGCGCTCTGTTGTTGACCTTCCTGGTCTTACTGAGGAGTGACGATCCACCTTCCCCTCACTCCTTTCGTGGAGCACGGGAGTCGAATTCGTTGCTCCCCCACCCCTTCCAACCCAGGCGCAGTGCGGGGGCAGGGCTGGATGGCCGCATATTTGCACGTCTCCCCGCCCACCCCGGCGGCTCGGCTGCAGGAACGTGTGGTGGGAGGCCCGGCCCGGTCTGGACCGTGTCCTCCGCGGCTTCCCGACTCGGGTAGACCACACCGCCATCAACTTTGTCTCCACCCAGTCTCAACATCCCGAAGGCTTCGTTGCCCTGGCCTGGCCTTTGGCCCCTGCTTTTGGCTCTCCAGCTCTGACTCTGCTGACCCCTTAGTTTTGACGCTGGCCTCAGACCTCCGTGAATTCAACCTGACCTGATCACAACTCGGTATTCTCCCCTGGGCTGCTGGTGCTGGATCTAGACTGACCTACCCAGCGATTGACCCAGGGCTGGCTCTCCCCACTGGCAGACAACAGGGTCCCAATCCCCAATACGATTGCCATCTTCCTTGGGTAAGAAACCCAGAGGGGTGGGTGGGACCAGGCTGATAGCGGTCATACCCCTTTCTGAGGACAAGATGGTGGGGTCTTCCTAAGTGGGGGTGCCCCTCAGGATCCCAGCCAGCCTGGTCCTCCCCCTGCAAAGGTAGTGGTGCTGTTCCAGCTCCCAGCAAAGCCTCGCGGAGTGACAGCAGTCCCACAAGGAAGGAAGATTTCAGAGTGGGTGGAGCCAGAATTTCACCCCACCCCCACCCACTCTGAAAAAGTCCTTTTTGGAAGGGCCCTTTGCAAGCAACCTGAGCAGCTGGCAGAAAATTTTCCAGAGTGGGTAGGGGCAGAGTGTTGGCCTAGAGGTGCTCAGGCTAACTGCAAAACCCCTCTCCCCCAAGAGTCTGGAGCCCAGGCTCACCTGAGCCCTCTCGTTCCACGGCGGCGACATCCCCTGCTTCCAGCTCGACCATTCTACGCAAATTGGTTCATGCAGTTGCAAATCAGCCGGCTTGCATAACGTACAGTTATTCAAAACAATTTTCTGAAGCTTCAGAGTCAGCTCTTGGCTATTTCTTCTGTTCTATATTCCGACCACTTAAGATTTCCTGGGAAGTGTTTGTTTCTCAGAACGAGGGAGACAAATAACGGCTCCCCCTCCTCCTCCCGGAAAACCAGAAACTTTTGAACTGCGAAACTAGGATCGTCTGTTCTGTCCCGCTTGGAGGGTTGAACAGTCTGGTTGCCTTGGTAACCGAGGGTTCCAAGACACTGGTATCCAAGCAATTGTGCCCTGGTAGACCTCAGTGCGTTGTCAGGTGTGTCGGGAAAATTTAAGGCGCTACAGGTATTTGCTGAACCGTGGCCGTTCAAGCAGGGACGGACTGGCTCGAAAAGGCTAGGAGGTCTCCGTGTTGGATCCAGATAAGTTGGGAACCAGTGCAAGATGGAGATGTGGTCCCCTCCACTTCTAATAGAGGATTGGATAACGGGTGTAGACGCTGACTCACGCATTAGAAAAAGGGAAAAGGTCTGTTATCCTAAATCATTTTTGTATGTTCAAGTAAATGTAGCATCCCCTGGAGAGGGGTTGCAAGACCAGCCCAGGGACCATCACCCATGGTCAGAGGAGAGCAACAAAGATGGTCAGGGTCCTGGAAACCGAGTCCTGTGAGGAAAGATTGAAGGAGCTGGGTATGTTTAGCCTAGAGAAGAGAAGACTAAGGGGAGACATGACAGCCATCTTCCACTATCTGAAAGGCTGTCACAGAAGATGGAGCAGACTTGTTCTCTGTGTCTCCTGATGGCAAGACTAGAACCGATGGGCTCAAAGTAGAAGGAAGCAGATTTCGGCTAAACATTAGGAAGAGCTTCCTAGAGGTAAGAGCTGCGTAGGGCGGGGGTGGCACTCTCCTTCGCTGGAGGTTTTCAAGCAGAGGCTGCACGGCCCATCTGTCAGGGATGCTGTAGCTGTGGATTTCCTGCCTTGACCAGGGGTTGGACTAGATGACCTCTAAAGACCCCTTTCCCACTCTAAGATTCTACGTCGCGTTCGACGTGGCCACGATTTGAAAGGATTGAAAGACGGCTATTTCAGAACGGCCTCTTGTAAACTAAGACCCCAGATCGTGGAATCTGAATATGTTTGTTCAGGGAAGATATTCCAAAAAGATGGCCACATCCAGGCGTTACGTAGAGAATCTCCCTCCGCCCCGTTATAGTTTTAGGTTACCCCATTTAGGACTTCGTACACCGAGTTTATTTGGAAACGCGTATGGAGGTAACAGCGCGGAGGCCCGCAGTTCATCAATTGCGTTATGTGTTTCATGATTAGGATCTTAACCTCCTAACGGAAGGGGCAGTATTTGCCTGGAAAGCTGCAAGGGAAAGGGAAAGATTTTGTGGGCAGGAACTTCGTGGGATTCTAGAGGAGATTCTGTCTCAAACAGTTCTAACGTCGCTTGGAATTATAGAAGGCACACATGAAAGTGCATTTTTATTTTCATATTTGCTTTGTTTTGCAGCTTGTGTATTGACTGTAATGACCCTTTAGGGTGGTTTTACCTCACAACCTGTGTATTTCTTTGTAATTTTTTGTATTTTTGCTTTTGTATTAAGATTGTTATAGCCAAAATGGCTTCAACAATAAAGTGATGATGATGATTCTATCCCTCCCTATTGTCCCTATGTAGGAGGGACAGTCCCTCTTTGGGTGCTGAATCCCATTGTCCCTTTTTAAGTTCAAGCTGAAATGGAGAGCTCCTTTGCTCTCCTCAGCTGATACCTATAATTTCAAGTGCCCATCTGATGGGCTGCCCGAGTACTGATCAGGCACCCAAATACCCCCCAAATACTGGGTATTACTGTTACCAAATTACCAGTTGGTATGAATCGGTGAATTGGGATGGTAAGTTGGAAAAATCGGTACCGGAAGCTGGACAATCTGGGATGAAAACCAGTATTTCGGTCCATCGGGCCTAACCTGTGGGGCACTAATCAAGTACTGATTAGTACCCGATGTGATTGGGTCAGGTTGAGTGCTGCAGTTTCAGTGGATTTACTGGTTTTCGTTCGCGGGTGGGTACTCGTTTCTGCTTTATTCGTGTGTGTGTGTGTTTGTGAAATTCCCTCTTTCCCGGTGGCCTCCCAGGAAAAGCCCTTGAGAGGCCAATGAGGGGAGGATGGAATGACAAGAAACTCAGTGGATGGAGAAGCAGGGGAGTGTTGTCCCAGTTTACACACTTTGATTGAGTCTCTATGAGACCCTTGCTCATCCACATGTTGTCCGTGTCATGGATCCCCAGTTTGGGGGACACTCCCCCCCCTTCCCAATGTGTGGGGCTCTGTGGGTTGCACAATCTGCCCTTGCTTGGGATTCAGTCCTTGGAGGGCTGAGGTGCTGAAGTTCTACCAGGGGGTGGAGGAGCCTTTGTCCCAGAGGCCAAAGATTTATTTTATTTATTTATTTATTTATAACAATTTGTATCCCGCCCCTCCTGAAACCGACTCGGGGCGGCTAACAGTCTCAAAATATAAAATACAATCATAAAACTTTATAAAATACTCATAAAACCAAAACAATTCAAACATGGCTAGGGTAAAATGATAATACAGTAAATAAGGGTGGGGGGAGATAATGGGCCACGGCTAGTTTTGATTTGGTCCCTTTGAATTTCCTGGATCCAGTTCCTACCCCCCCCGCAAGTGCTGAAAACCGGAACTCAGGGTTCGGGAGCAGAGAGGAGGGCGTGCACCCAAGGAGAGGGGATGGATCCATAATCTGGACCCTCCTCTACCTGAGCATCTCCTCAACATCTATGTGGCCCTCCGAGTTTGCTCTCATTTTCAGAGGCCCCTGGGAGGGGAAAGCTTCACTGCCCCCTGCTCTGTTCCACGGCTCTGTCCCCTCTCCTTGGTTGCAGGCCCTCATCTCTGCTCCCTTTTCCCTGATGTCACTCGTTCTAGAAACTGGAAGGAGGACAAATAATAATTCTAAAAAGCAAGCCCAAGTTGGCTACGGCGCGTGGGCTGTAAGTTCCCAACCCCTGATGCATAATATGTGTCTCTGTTTTCCCATAAATATGTATCCCTTTTGAAGCGAGGTTACAGGCTGTTGGTTCGCACATGAACTCATCTGCGTCTATAAAAATACATGCAGATAAGATTGCAAATAAACACACGTGGGGCCTGGGCCCATCTGTTACCCGATGCTCTTGCCGCCTCGCAGATCCACATCCCTTTGAAGAATTGTTTGCAGCCCTCCGACGTCCTTCCACAACAGATAAGCGAGGGGCAAGGCTGGGGCTTCTTGGCTTTCCAGCCAAGGTGCCGATGAATCAATGAAGGAGAAAAACAGAACCGCTCCGCTCACCGTGACTTGGACAGAGTGGTGGGGGCAGGACCAGAGGCTGTTCTTCAAATCGCAAAAGGGGCATTCGATTAGTAAAGTGGGAACAGGCACCCTTCGAATTTACGGGGCCTAGGGCGATGATTACAAAGTGGGGCCAGAGGTGGCTCCACCCCTTCCCCTGTGGTCCCCCCCCTCATCGGGGGGGCACCCACCAACGAGGCCCTAAAGGTCACATTTGTGGCTATGTTGGGAGGAAGTGTGGGCCCGGTGGCCCCCCCCCCCGTGAAAACAACGCCCGCCACAGAAAAGCGCAGAAAACAGTGCAGCCTGCCGGGGCGGTCACTCTGTGGTGCTATCTATGACTGGGGATCGCGGACACAACAGTAGAGCCAACAGTGTTATTTGCGCGGATATTTATAATGATTGGATTATCCGTATCCAAACCGTGCGGCAACGGTCGGTTACAAAGGGGCGACCGTTTCTCAGCTAATGGTTTAACCAAATGACTATTTCGTTGCTTTGAGCCGTTTGCTGTCCGGCCTGTTTCCCCGTTGTTCCGCAGTTACCAGCGAATTCCATTTACCCACAATTCCTTTCCTGTTTACACCAGACCCCAGTTTCAAGTTTAACTCAGTTTTCCCACTGGGATATTCCCGGTTCAAAAACGCAAGCTGTAGACTTGTTATCAGTCAAGGAGCGCCTAGGGGCCGGATGCCATGGCGTAAATAACTTGGGCTATTGGCTGAAAATGACACGGTGCAGGAAAATGGTGTGTGGATACCAATCCGGTAGCTAACGTGGCTACCCAAAATTGCAGGTATTGCTGTTAGTTTCAACTCTCGGCAAAACGCGAACCTCCAAAGGAGCAGCCACCTGGCCACCCGGACAGAGCAACGCTCGCATCGCTAGCTCGGAACTTAGACCAACGGCCGCAATAAAAGACATAGAAAGAAACGGAGGGAAAGCAAAGGATGTTGCTGCGGCACCTAGTGCCAAAGCTTCATGCTCGCAGACTACCTCAGCACGGTGAAGACTCCACTGGTGCAAACCTCATTCACTTTAGCAGGACTTGCACCGGCAGGAGCTGGGTTGCAAACGTGCAAAACGAAGACTCTTGCCGAATCTCTAGCTAGTGACCACAGAGCAGAACGAGTAGCATAAAGAGCAAACCACTCTAGTTACCACCCAGTTTCACCCAGGCTCCTTCCTTTCTGGGCTCCTGTTGAAGCCCCAATTTCCCTGTCGGGATAACTCAGAAACGTTTTGTTCAGGCAGGGGAGTGGAAAGGGGCAGAGGGAGGAGACTCTCTCCTGCCCCCTTTCTCATGTGGCCAATTTGGTACTGGTGGGCAAGACTTGAAATTTCAATTACCATTGCAGAAAACCCAAATTGACATGCAAACCGCTTTGTTTCGGGTACCCGAAAACCGGATATTTCAGTTTTGAGCTTTCGAGTACCCAGAATTGCTCAAAGAAATTACTCCCCAAATTCCTGGAAATCTGGGATTGGAAGTTGACGTTCTGGGACGGGAAGCCGAAAAATCAGAACAAAATCAACATTTTTGATCGTTCAGGTACCCCAATTAAATACCGTCCATTTTGGGGGACCGAAAAGTACCCGGAATCTTAAGGTCGAAAAGAGTTCCGCAAATCCAACGGGGAGACCCATTTTTTGCGGGTACTTATTTCAACTTGAGGGCGGGAGACCCCTTTCCCCCGCCCCCTTTCTGTCATGGCCCCGCCCCCATTTGGGTCACCAGGAAGGCGCTGCCCGTGGCAGGATAGGGCAGGGCAAAAATAATTGAAATAAGAAAGAAATAGAACTCTACCAACGGCCGAATGAAAATCGAGCATGTGGCAGCTTAGGGCAAGCTAAAAATCACAATAAATAAAATAGGTTAGATCCTGCCATGGAAATCTGAATGGCATCCGCCGGGGAAGAGGTAGCCGGGAAATGAGCCTTGTTGCAATACCCATACGTCTACCAGGCAGCAGCAAGACAGGAGAGGAGACAGACTTCCAAGCATTTCCATTCCGAAATGTTCGGTGCTGCCGATGCGAGGGGAGGCATGTGTGCTACAAAGCCCAGGCCTGCCTCTAACACACAGCAGCTGTGTCCGGGTGAGCTTGTGTGTGTGTGAGAGAGAGACCCACACCGGGAGCCAGAATCTTTCCCTTCTGTTCTTTCCCACCTCATTCTTCATTTCTCTCTTATTCTGGCATTCCTTCTCTCTCCAGGTCCCGCTTGGTAATATTTGTCTCTCCTTCGCTGAGGTTTCCCTGACTAGCTGTGATATGGGATTGGGGGGGGGACAGGGGATGTCCCATTTCTCTTCCTATTCCTTGGCACACCCACCCTACCTCCTAGCGTTTTACTTTCTCCAGAGATGGTTCGAAAAAAAACCAACAAAAAAAAAATCTGTTTTTCATTTTGCCTATTCCCGAGCGGCTTGCCGTTTTTTGCTTACCGTGGATCCCCCGAGGGACGGCAGCTGCGCACATCTGGATTCTGTTTAGAAAAACATGTCTCAGACAGAATAACCCCGATAAGGCGAGCCACACACGGTATCTCGACAGCGGGATCATCTGCACAATTCGCTGGAAGTTTCTGCTGGGTACTGGCCAAGGATGACAGCAAAAATTGTCAAGAATCTACTCATGCGACACAGCTCTGGTGTTTTCTTTGAGACTTGGGGGAGCCTCATTTGACCTCGGTTGGAGGGTCTCAGCCCAGATGTCCCCATTTAAACATCTGGAAACTAAAATTCATTGGCAACGGTGGCTATTGCATCCATAGAGAGAAAGTGTAATCTAGCAGCTATGGTGTTGCACTTACTTCCGGGAGACCAAGGTTCAATTCCGTCTTGAGACTCACTGGGCAGCCTTGGGCAAGTCACTCTCTCTCAGCCTCAGTTCCCCCATCTGTAAAATGGGAATGTGTGTATCCTCATCTCTCCCTTTGTTCCCTTCCTACTTGTCTCTCCTTCCTTGTCCATCCTAGACTGTAAGCTCCTCGGGGTAGAAACCTGTCTCTAATTAGAACTGTTCAGCCATATAACTGGTTTCCCTACTCCATGTCCTCCAGGACCTCTTTGCACTGGTTCAGATACATCGCCACTGAAGTTAGCACAGAGCCCCCTAGTGACTTGGGGGTGTTCCTGCACACTAAATTAGCAACGTGTATTCGTGTACACAAATACAAGAATGGCTGCTTGACAAAACCAGAGCTTCTGCAGAGAAGCAACAGTCCTAGCTTTGGGTGTGCACATACCGTGTTACCAGATGTAACAGAAAACACCGGGGGAGGGGGTGGGGGTGGGGAGGAATCTGTCCTGTGCATGTTGATGGCTGGCACATGTAACTTTATCTGGCACCGGCTGGCACACGCAGAAGCTACGTGAGAGGAAGTGGGGAGGAGCAGGACTTATTGTCACAAAGAGATACTGGACTATAGGTCTAACAAATATGTAAAGCTAAAGGTTAAACATGTATGTAATGTTAAAGCTGAGAACTAGAAACTCACTTCATGTAATCATGTAATGTAAAACTGAGAGATGGAAACTCACTCCAGGAAATGGAGAGAGACAAAGACAAGGATGGATGTGTTTTCAATGAAGACGCTAGACAGAAGCCCCATGGAGTTGCAAATGAATCTGCATGTCCTCCAGGCGGGAAAATCAAACAAAGGGATTGCAAAAGTATTTAAAGAGAGACAACTGGAATTCAATTCAACCTCTGACTAAGAGAGTCACGGATCACAGCTGGGGTAAGGGCAGCAGCCTGCCTGCCAGCCAGTCTACTGAAGGAAATGCACTGAGAGAAGGACTTTGATTTCTAAAACTTGAAGAACCGGTGCCCAGTCAAACTTTCCGTCATTGACCGAGACATGAACTGAACTACTTTGGGACCTGGATAGGGTAAGATCTTAAATAGGGAATTACCCAGTATGGAATAGGAATGCATTATTTACTTTTGGTTTTAATTGCCACTCTGTATTCAAACTATCTTTGCTCATGTAATCAATAAACTTTCTTATCTACTAAGAAGTGCTCTGTGGTCTACATTGAGAACACAAGTGAGTAACTTGTGCCCTCAAGCACGTGCAAGCCCAGAGAGAGAGAGTGTGTGGACAGGAAGCTTTTCTGGGCACCTGGGTGGCAAAAGGATAATCCCCTTTGCAGAACTGAATCAGCCAGGGAGAGAACTGGTCCAGGTAGGCTGCAAGTGAAGGAAATTGAGTCACCCACCCCAGAAAGGTGGGGTCGTGGACCCAAACCCCGTGACACTTATCTACAGTGACGGTGAGTCTGCTGAGGTGGCGGTGACGCTCCCAGAGCAGCGGCTGCATCCGCAGTGGCGGCAGAGGCGTGACCGGGACCCCAGGGTGCAGCAGCTGAGGTGAGAGCATTGGCAGCAGAACATCATCATCAGCAGGGGGTCCCGGAGCCTTGATCCTCCTGCCTTCACTGTGGGCGGAGCTATTGTGGGGGGGGCATGTCCCTCACAAAGCTAGGGGCGTGGGGGATGGAAATAATGCTGGGGTGGCAGCAACCCTACCAAGAAGGAAGCTTTTAAGAGTGGGTGGGGGCAGCACCAGTGCTCCACCCCCGCCTACTCTGAACATTTCCTTCCTGCTGCGGCCCTTTGCAGGTGGCCTGAATGCTGCTAGGAAATGTTCAGAGTGGGGGAGCGAGGGGGTGTGAGGGCAAGGGCGGAGTGTTGGCCCTGCTCCCCCCTCTGTTGACTCTGGAAATTTCCCAGTGGTGTTCAGAACTGAAGCCCCGTCACTCCATAATTAGGCTACTGAGGCTGACACCAAAGCATTGTGGGTAGGAAGGCGCTAGCCTACTCCCTGTCGATTGGCTAGTCAGAAAGGGTCAGGTCAGCCCCCTACTCTGAATGGTTGTCGGCTGTGGGGCTGTCCCACTCTGCCGCCGGCATCCCCATTCTCCACCTGGCTGGGGGTGCTATTGGCAGACTAAGAAAGCTGTATTACCAGCAGTCTGGGGTGGAGGAAAGAGGCATGTCTAGAGTACAGTGTCTAATTTGGGATGCCTCACTTTGAGAAGGACAATGATGAGATGGAGGACATCAACAACTTGGAACGGGTTCAGAGGAGGGCGACAAAGATGGACGGGGTCTGGAAACCAAGTCCTTTGAGGAACTTCCACTATCTGAAGGGCTGTCACAGAGACAATGGCAAAGACTTGCCCTCTCTTGCCCTGAAGACTAGAAATAAAGGGCTCAAATTACAAGGAAGCAGATTTTGGCTAAACATCAGGAAGAACTTCCTAACGGTAAGAGCTGTTTGACAGTGGAACAGGCTGCCTAGCAGTGGACTCTCATTCGCTGGAGGTTTTCAAACGGAGGCTGGATGGCCCATCTGTCGGGAATGCTGTAGCTGCGGATTTCCTGTATTGAGCAGGGGTTGGACTAGATGACCTCTGGGTGACCCTTCCAACTCTATGGTTTTAGGAGGTTCAAAGAAGAGCAGCAAGGATGGAGGGAAAGACCTCTGAGGAGGCTGTTATTTTATTTATTTTTATTTTAAATTTGGCCTCTTTCCAAGTCCAATCTCTGGCCCCAGGGACTAGGGCTTGCCACCTTAGGTATATTTTTCCCAGGCCACTTATGGAAAATACATGTTGCAGGGCCCGCATGGGCATCTATGGTACCAAATGCAGGCCCTGCAACATGTATCCTTCATAAGCGTTCCTTAAACATTTACATAGGTGGCAAACCCTAGTTAGTGAGCCACGTTAGGAATTTCATTCTGGCTCTTTGCCTTAGAGGGGAGAGATCACTTGCAAAGAGAGCTAATCTGTTTAGTGGAGGCTTGCCTCTCATTAATCATGCCGTCTCTTTAACCCCTTTGGGCTTTTAAAAAATTTATTTTATGTAAGTAACATTGGCCTCTAGCTGCCCTTTGCTGATGTCAGTGGCTGAAGCGATAAAGCTGTTTTCTCTTCTTTTTTAAAAAAATTTAAAATTCCATTCCCCCCCCCTTGCATGAAACGATCTCCTGCTTCCAGAGGGGGAGAATAAAAAGTTGCTTTAGAGCATGGGTTCAAATGGGGACCAGAAAAAGCGTACTGGCACCGTTCCTTTGTGGAGGATGAGGAGGCAGGGAAAGCTGCTTTGTGCCACCCCCCTTTTTAGGTAGACACGCACGATGCTTGGAAAGGGGCCTGCTTGTGTCAGAAAGAGTGGGGTGAAGTGGGGGGGAACCACAGCCCCATTTTGAGCATCACGATATCACAATGTTTGGAAGGGCCAGGGAGTTGCAACCCCACTCCCTTACACACACCCCCATCAGGAATGGAAACGGAAAAGGCGGCTTGCCTGGAGCTGCAGGATTAGAACTCAGTCCTAGGATTAGAGGGGTCTCTCAGCTAGGTATTTCACCTCTTGTAAGGGGGAGGACAGGTCAGAGCTCAGAGGTAGCTGAAGGAAGGGGCACCAGAGGAGACAGGCTAAGCCTAGGAACAGACCGAAGGGTTGGAGCAGGGGAAGGGAGACCTCTCTCAGCTGCTACTCCAAACTCAGGCAGAGCAGAGCTCATCCTTGAGGCTGTAGGAAAAGGGAATCCATTCGAGGAGTATGGGATCTAGGGGAGCTGAATAACCAAGGAACAAGCTCAAGACAACTGAGTCGAGGCTAGGCAGAACAAGGGGCAGCCCGAGCCAGATTCTGGGGATTCAGGAACAAAGAGCCAGAGTCAGAGGGTGTTTTTTTAGCTGGACGGGCTGCCCCGGGGCTGACTTTACCAGCCCGCTTCATCCCCGGCTAGCCCGTCCGCCTAAAGGCGACCCCCGCCAGTTGTGCAAACGGAGGCGGCTGTGGGGACAGCCCCACTGGCAGGCAAGGCTCCGGACGATCGGGCCAGGGTGCTGCTGACAGAGCAGGCTGGCAAACCCAGGGCACTGACCCAAAGGGGGGTTGTGTCTGTGATGGGTGGGGCCCATGCTGCATCCCTACGTCCAGCCAACACCATCGAGTTGTGGGGATTGATACCTCGCAGGCCCTGCTCCCTGAAAATACGGACGGACGGACGGGCTCAGACAGAGGGATAACGAGGCACGTCATTTGTATGAAATTGGCACGTGCTACTTTGCACGCATGGCGGTAAATTTACACTCCGACGCAATCCAGGCAGTAGTGGCGGCGCTATGGCAGGTGAGACCGGGGAGTGGCCCCTTTAAGGACAGGTAAAGCGGCCGGTAAAGCCGGCGGAGTTGAAGGTGAATGGGAACTGCCGGGGTCACCTGGGTGAACCCCGCAGTGTGTGATCCCAGGATGCAGGCCCAAGTGGGAACCAAGGCCAGCAGGGTGGAAGGAGGGAGGCAGAGCCCAGTCCGCACCGGGGAAGGGTTGGGAGAGTCTGTGCAAGTTGAGGACTCCCGGGAAAGGAGAGCCGCTGGCGCGCGGGGTGGCCAGCCGGAGAGAGAGAGAGAAAGCGGTCCCCTGGGGTGGGAGCGGCTCGGCCCAACCCAAGGAAGAGCTGAGGGCACAGGACAGAGCTGTCGTGAGCGGCAGGGGGCTGAGGGGAAGCTGCAGACCACAGCGGCCACTTGAAACGGACAGCAGCAGCGGGGAGCTGCTTTGAAATCAACAAGGTGACGGCAAGCCACGGAGGAGCGGCTCTACGCAAAGCAACAAGGCAGGCTCTCTGGCTCCGGGGCTGGGAGCCGTGTGTGAGGCAGCTGCCAGGAGCGCTGAAACCGGCGACTTAGGCTGGAGTGCCGCAAGCCACGGGGAGAACGGTTTGTCTCCCCAAAACTGGGGCCTTGGAAGAGCAAGGCCCGGAGCAGGTGGGACATCAGCAAAATAAGTAAATAAGGTGGAACCTGTGCTGTCCCGCCCAATCCGGAACACTTGAGAGGGATGGTTTGCACTGTAGGGATGGGACTATCGGTATTGGATGAATCCAATAATGCTGATAATTGGTGATATTGGATTAATCTGATAATACCGATAACATCGATATCGGTATATTGGTTTTTTAACATTGCTGATTTTTCGGATCTTTAACATTGCGGCCATTTTAACAATGCCCGCAATGTTAAAGATCCAAAAAATCGGCAATGTTAAAAAAAACGATATACCGATGAATCCGATATTGGATTAATCCGATAGTGATAAAACCGGTAACCGATAGTCCCATCCCTAGTTCACAGACCCCAGTCTGAGCGTTGGCGATCGCTCACAACGTTATGGTGTGGACGGGTGAGGGAGGGAGCCGTGTGGGCCAAAGGCACCTCTGGTCACTGAGAAACATCAGGGCTTTTGGGGCGACCATCGGGACTTTCCTACCCCCTTTTTGGCGTGGCCACTCTGCCAGGACAAAGTTACCTCAGAAAGGGGCGTGACAAACAGCCCTTGTGCCTGACCTCCGCCGCCGAGGCCCCACCTGCTCCAGCGGAAAGCCCAGAGGAAGGTAATAATCCTGCACCACGCCTCTCTCTCAGACAGGGAAGATAAGAAAGTTATTTCTCATCCATCAATTGCTGGCCAAGGGCGTCGCTCCCGCGGGGCGAGGGGGATCAGTTGAACCCAGCTTGTAGACTCTAGGGGAGTCTTTGACAAGTGGCTTGAGCACCGCTAGGAAAGTTAGTTTTTACTTTCAAAAACTAACAAGAAATAGTGGGTTTCTTGTTACTCCTTCTCCCCCCCCCCCCCCCCCCCCCCCAATTTCTATGAAAGTGAAACTCAAAAGATATTCCTGGTATATGATAAACGGGGCTCTGCATGACCAGTATTGAAAATACGTGCTGGAGTCAGGGGAGGGGCCGTGAATTGTATGGCGTCCTTTTTGGAGGGGGAAGTCTGTAGCAGAGTGATCAACGATAACGAAGGAGGAGAGAGAATTAAAAAAATTGCAAAAAGCAAGAGGTGTGGCCTGTTTTGTGATGCCACCGTGGGTTGACACCTTCCTGCCTCGGGACTAAGAGAACTCAACCTGCCTGGCTACTTGAGGGTTGTCAGTGGGAATCCCCGGGCAGTCTTGGCGCAAGCCCACGCCCGCCCTGCCCCTTCCCCGTTGTCCTCTTGCTCACATGGTGGCATTTGGATACTGGACCCAGCCCACCTCCTTGTACGCGGCCGTCACGTGAGTGTAGATGAGACATCTCATCTTGGTCCAAGCACTCTGCACCTCGGGGGTGAACTCATTGGCGTACTCTTCGGCGATGACCTCCAGCATGACACCGGTGAAGATCTAAGGGACAGAGAATGGGAGGAAAGGGTTACCAGATGCTAGGATTCTGTGTCCCCATTATATCCCCCGTGAGGACAAAGGGACTGAGTCTTCCTTAATGACCGTCCTCTGAAGGCTCCCGGCCAACCTCGGCCTCCCTCCGCAAAGGTGGTGATGCCACCCTGGCTCCTAGTGAGACACCTTCCTCCCCGGAATGACGGCAACCCCACCAGGAAGGAAGTTTTAAGAGTCGACAGGTCAGCACTCCCCCTCCCCAACCCACTCTGAAAACTTTCTCGTTGGCGGTGCCTTTTGCAAGCGGCCTGAGTGCTGCTAGGAAATGTTCAGAGTGGGTAGGGGGCAGAGTGTTAGCCCCATTCTCTCCCCCACCCACTCTGAACATTTCCTAGTGGTTCTTGTAAACGGCCCCCCCTTAGAGTCCAGGGTTCAGGTTCAGCTCAGCCCCCTCGTTCCGTAGTAGCTGCCCCCTTGTTAATGTTGGAGCACCAGCAGTGGGGTTGTGTCACTGAACAATCACGATTAGAGACAGGAGGAAGGGTGTGGCCAGACTAGGACAAAGAGAGGGCCTACATCACTCCAGGGAAGTGGCACTGCTCTAGAGGCCCCGGGGGCATGGGCTTGAGACCCAGGTCCAGATAGGATCCTGGAGAGCTTTGCTCCAGGCCGGGAAAGGCGCTCAGTATTACCTTGAAGTAGACAGGCTCCACTTTGTGCTTAACAGCATGGGACTTGCCCACCAGGGCCAGGATGGTGGAGACTTTCTCCGAGTCGTAGATGTTCTCTACTACATTGTTGATGGCCCCCATGACCCGCCGGGCGTGTTTACGAAGCTGCAGGGTCCTCTCCATCTCGAGTGGGTCTTCCATGTGCTTGAACTGGCTGAAGTACTGCTTGGCCGAGGGGAAGTTGACAAAAAACCTGCATGGCACAGTTGGGAGAAAAGGGGGGAGTGAATTTCTGTCAGGCAAGGAGGGCTGCTGCCTCCCCTAGAGAGACTCTTGGTTTTAATACAGAATTGCTGGGCTCTGAGGAAAGCCTCCGCTTCTCTTAAGTCAGGCAAGGGCGTCCATGGTGAACTCTGAGAAATCGGGGCCTCGAGGTCAGCCGCGTCTGAAAGAGGGCGGGTCACAGGGACTCTCCCGCCGCCCCCTTTGACACGGTCCTGCCCCCTATGGAGCGCCGCGATGTCACAACGCTCCGCCAGGGTGAAGTTACATCAGGCAGGAGTGTGGAAGCCCCGTTGCCCCGCCCTCTTTTCAATTTACTGCTCCCCTGCAGAGCGTCACGATGTCACCCGTGATGCTCTGCCAGGGACGGCGTTACGCCCGGGGAAGACCTCAGGAAAGTGTTAACCCTCCTTGGAAGTGATTCCCGTGTGTTCGCACAAACATATTTGCTCTGTTGTTTTTTTTTACTCCAGGAGACTTCCAAAGTGGTGGCTGGCGGTTGTGGGGTCCCCGGGAGCGCTAGCCAGGCTCCTGCTGCTCCTGGGTCTCCTGTAGGGTCTCCCCGTTCCACGACTGCTCTCCATCCCAAAACTGGGGCCGGTGCTACCTTTAGGCAGCTCAGGCAGCCACCTGGGATGGCAAGTTGAAGAGGGAGGGAGGCAGGGCCCTTCCCCCATCCAGCTGCCCCACTACCACTACTGTGAAGCTCTTTGCTGGAGGGGGAGTTGGGAGAAGTGCCCCTTCCTCCGATCCAGCATGGAGCCGAGTGGCGGCGGCAGCAGGATTGAGGGCAGGAGATGTGATGGCAGAAGCAGGATGGGGGTGGAAGAGGTGACCACGAAGTGGCTCTACCCCCCCCCACCCAATCCGGCTTTTGCTGCCGCCTCCCCTGCTTTTGATTCTGCCACTGCCGCCACCTCTGCGCTGGATTGGGGGAAGGGGCACCTAGGGTGGCACGGTGACGTCTGGGCGCCTCTCCTGTTACCGCTGCTTCTCCTACCCCGATCCGGCAAGATGCATGATGGGTGGGTAACGGGTGAGGAGGCGCTTGTCTAAAAACACCCAAGGAATCGATCCACCTTCCGGTAAGAGACTGTTCTTAAACAGACCGCTCCCCCCTCCCTGGCCGTCCGGGGTCACGCCGCTGTCGGGGGGGGGGCGCCATGTTGCTCCATGTGGGGGGAGCTGGGGGGGGTGTTTCACGGGAATGAGCACGCACGCCGCTGCTGGATGCACTCGCCCATCTCCGTTACGTGGGCGTGAGCGGGTGCATCTTGTGTAAAAAGGGCCAGGTGTCAGTCTGGTCCAAATCCCGCTCTGCTGGTGGCGGGGAGGGAAGGACCCATAGCGTAAGCTGCCACCCTGAGCTGTTACGGGAAGGGCAGCACATACGTCTGAATAAATAAATAAATAAATACAATATTGAGCTAGTTAATTGCTCTCCCTCTGGCCGGATCCTGCCCTCGCTTGCAGCGGGGCAACACGCTTCTGACTCCGTTGATCCAACAGACTCAAGCAGCTGTGTGCGCTCGCTCTCTCTCCCTGTGTCCTTCTATGTGTACATTAGTCTGGCTGGAAGCCAGCATAAGCTGTTCGGGAGGTGGCAGACGGAGACGCCTCTCCCGGGGCTCCGTTCTCTGATGTTCGCCTCGCCCGTACGCCCAGACAAACAACTCCTTCACGCCATCTGCCGCCCCCCCTTCTTTCGGGCTGGTGTGCACCCCCCGATCGGCTGCGTACCCCAGTTCCCACGCAGGGTCGGCCTTGGGATTTGCGAGGCCCAGGGTGAAGATAAAATGTGGGGGGGTGTCTGGTGGCCCCTTCCCCTTGGGGGCAATCTCTACGGTGCCCTGAAGGGAGTCATGTTTGGAGCCCCACTGAGAGGGAGTGGTGCCCCCACAACCTGTCCTTTTGAAAACAGAGGCCACTGCGGGGCCCTCCGAAAGAGTGGGGCCCGGGGTCTCCCTGTGATAAGGCCGGCCCTGTTCCCGTGTGTGCGGTGCACACATACATCCACACGTTGCATATGCCTATTCCCATGCAAATAACGCGCCCCTCCCCTCCCCAAAAGCCATGCTCTTTACCCTCCACCAACTAAGGCCAGGCAGGCCCGCGGTTTGAAGCCCAGACTCTCATTTACCACTTCATTATCCTCTTTCCCCCCCGCGCAGCTGGCTCACGGGGGTTGCCAGGAAAGCTGCGAATGGAAGACACGTTTGCTTTCCTGCTGCCTCCCCACGGCATCTGGGATTCATCAGGCAGCCCGAAATAGGTTCTGATGTGTGAAGAGTTTGTGGCAGGGAGGGAGGAATGGGGGGTGGGGGGAGGCTGCGGGGATAAGGTGTCTTTTAAAAAAAATCCGAGATGAGAGAACAGCAAAAAAAAACAACAACAAAAAAGCTTCTCCCGTTTTAAAAATAAAATAAAATCCCTCTCGGAAGAAAAGAGGGGAAACCCGCCTCCCTCCCTCCCCCCGAAGTGGATCCTTAGGGTGTTAACAAACAAGACGATGGCCCTGCTGGAGTTGGGGTTTGGTCCGTGCTGCCCGCACTCACATGTTTAGTGTGCCGAGCCCAATAAAGGGGTGACCCCCTGTGTGTGCGTTCGGGCACCTCCCCGAACCCCCCCCACAGGTGACCAGCCTAATACACGGGCAGGTGTTCCTCCCCTCTAGGGATGAGCGAACAGACCGGAGTTCGGAAATTTGGTTCAGTTCGGTTTGAAATTAGAATTCGGTTCGGAAGTTCGGTTCGGTCAACCGAACAGACCGAGTTCGGTCCGAACTCTGAACTTCCGAACCGCGTTTGCCCGTCCCTACTCCCCTCCACACTCCACCTAATAACACCCCTGCCTTCTCAGTATCCCACCCCTTGCCGTGACCCCTAGCCGCAACGAACCATGGGAACAAGAAGCCGCCCCAGCTGTTTCTTTCTTCTGGGGGATGTCACTCTGGGTGGCGTTCCAGACCCTGCTAGACCCTGCCCCACTTGCAGGTTCCTACCTGCGTACCCACGATCACCCGGCAACTGAAACTAACCACTTCCTAGGGGCATAATGCAGAGTTCACTGAATACTTTATTGTGTGCCTACTAGTGAAAAAAAGAAAGAAAGAGTAAAACTAAAAATTGAAATGGAAAGCAATCGAACGTTCCTTGCTGTCATCCGTCTAACATCCGTGGATCACAGACCGAAGCGCTGGCATTAACACACTTTTATTGGGGTCTCGCCATGCTTGGTGTTGGAAATCCCTCTCGTTTTGCAAAAAAAAGAACCCCAAACCCAGTCAGACATGCGTCTCTCATACTCCCTTCTCTGTCATCAAACATCCCCACCTGTGAGGGTGCTCTGCACTTCTTTGAGTGTCCAAACCTCGCACACGGCGACAAACTGCCCTTCAGTCAGTTCCCATTCCCAGTATCCCAACGTTTTTGATTCCCTGAAGATATATTATTCATCTTCCCAACCTGACCGAGGCACTCTCACGGGGCATGTTTACACACACCATAAAGTGCTGGTCTTTCAATCTTCCACAAGTAAGTTCTGGATGCATTCTTCACATACAAACACTGCCCTGAGGCCGCAGCTGTAGACGTGAGGGGCTGCCATGGAAACTAAGTGACTACAGCTGCCTGGAGCAAAGTAGTTTACCGGGAGAACGCTTTACACACAAATTCTGGGAGAAGTTCTACGCAGAAGTTCAAAGAGCCAGATGTTTAAGATCTGGGTGAGTGATTTAGACACACATAACGTTCAGGATGTAATGTGTGTGTAAAAAACACCCACTGTTGTAGGGGCAGTGATGAGAAACAAGACAAAGAAGGTCCAGCCTCCATTATTGGCAGCCTCCCTTACTTCTGGCATTGAACAAGCCTTGAGGAAGCTCTGGCTTCCCTTTGGATCTCACTCTCTCACTTCGTCTGGGGTTCCCGCTGCTCCATGCTGCAGAACGTGGAACTGTGGCAGGGTTGCGTATTGTCGGTGATCCACCATGCAGGGACCGCGTCTATTTCTATGTTCTGTACAGCGCCAGGTACATGGCTGGCGCTATATAAATGTTCATAATAATAATAATAATAATAATAATTAATGCACACACAGAACCCCATTGTAACACCCTATGAGAGCACAGGCGGACTCCGAGGATGGGTCCGCCAGTTCTCTCTGCGCATTAGGCCTCGTCCAAATGTCAGCAAAGGCCAGGGTATCCCTGATAACCCCACCCCACCCCCATTTCTCAGACGGCCACAGCACTCCCATTAGAAATCCATTTGGCTTTGCGGGACAACCAACCCGCTGCAATGAGTTCCTATGGCGTTATGATCCCCTCATGCTCATTCCAAGCAAAAACGGTTACTTTTCAAAGATAAGAAATTACGAGTAGCTTTCAACCAATGGGCCCTGCTCCCACCTACATTCTGAGCACAGTGACCTTCAGGCCGCTTTTAGACGTGACAGATTTAAATATAATCCGCTGTTAGGAAAAGCACGTGGGCGGCACCGCCATTGAAAATCGATGGGACATGGACAACGCGGCTTGCACATTCTCTTGAATCCGCATCGGTGAAACCCTGACATTGAGGTCCTTGCCTTGCAGAACCCCCCCCCCCTCCCATCTGTATATTAACATGCAGTGGTTTCGCCGCCACCCCAATCTAAGAATTGCATGCATTGCTTCCGTGGTACTAAAACTGGTGGCGAGGGACTGCGATTGGCCAGTGGGGGTAGTGGTGCGGATTGGGATGTGTGGGGCGGATGGAACCCTGAATGCAACTGCAGCACCCACACCTGGAGCTACTGCCCTCCCCTCCCTCTGGTTCAGCGGATGCGAAAACAAGGCCTGGTTGACCCCACGTCTCCTCCCGACAGAGCGTCAGCGAGATCTGTGATCCTCAGCAGGGCCCAGCGGCTCCGGATGGGGAGAAGCAGCTGGCCTTGTTATTGAGATAGATGTTCCCGGCTTCTTCTGTGAAAGCATTAATATTCCCCTGGGCTTGGGATAGTTTCCGAGCAAAAGAACAGCCGGCCCACCCCTTCTCTTTCTCCCCCAGGAGAGATTCCTAGTCCTAGAGTCGATATTGTGCTGGAGTTGACCGGGTGAGGGGCAGGGTAAGGGAATGATCTCTCCGCAAAGGGGTGTGGGGTTGGAGGAGAGTGATCCAGGCTGGCAGGAAGGGCAGCAGGACAGAAACAAATCTCTCCAAATGTGTGCCAAACCCAGAACTCCTTGGCATCAATATCAAAAAAATACCAAGACTAACTCATTGATGGACTTATATCAGCATAAAGGTGATGTGAATGCAGGGGTTGCAGATGACCTGTAACGGATGGCCTCTAAGTTGCTGCAGGGCTAGGAGCAGGAAGGGTCAGAGTAAGTCTCTGCAGGGTGTAACCCTGGAGGAGCAGCTCCGGAGCCGGGCAAGCATCTGGCCCTTTAAAGGGTGAAGCGATCTCAACTGAAGTGAGAGCCGTAGGAAGGCCGCTAGCCAGACAAGGGCCGTAGCCAAGAGCATAAGAAAAGGTGAGCGAGAAAAACAGGGCTATGTATTCGGGTTTGGATCAAAACGCAAATAAACACAAAGACTGCCCTGTAATTTCAGGTTATGTGCGTTGTGCCTCTCCTTTTCCACTTCAAACGGGATGTGTTTATCAGTTGGGTCTAGCAGTTTGAGCATCTTTCAAGCTTCGTGAGACGTTCTTCGTCAGGAGGGGAGGTTAGACTCAACAACTGTGATCTATAGGAGTGGACTGTGCTTTGATTTAGGTTTACTTTGGAACTTTAGGCTTTGGGGGCTTGGCCTGGTTCCACAGGCAGCTGGAGGCAGAACTGCCTCCCGGAAACTGGATCCTTGTATTGAGTGAAAGACTCTACTGAGTAGGGATGGGACTATTGGTATCGGATTAATCCGATAATGCCGATAATTGGCGATATCGGATTAATCCGATAATACCGATACTATCGGTATTTTAACAATAGCCGCAATGTTAAAGATCCGAAAAATTGGCAATGTTAAAAAACCAATATACTGATACCAATAAATCTGATATCGAATAAATCCGATACCGATAAAACCGGTAACCGATAATTCGCCGATAGTCCCATCTCTACTACTGAGTCGAGTGGGATCCCCCTGCCTGCGGCTCTGAAGTTAGCTGATACCAGGGTTCTTTGCTGTTTATTGTAGGGTCACCACCTACGCAGGTATGCATGTGTGCGAACACATTGACGCCGTACCCCTTTACACACACAGGCTGCACCCCCATGCCTGCTTGCTTCCACGGGAAGAAGAAGCTACCGCAGCCGTTTCTTTCTTATGGACTGTCACTCCGAGAGGCGAAAAAATTTAAAATCATTTTTTGGTGGTATCAGTAATGTTTCTTGTCTGTCACGGTGTTTCCCTCCGGCCCATCCACCTCCCCCTTAGCACCCAGGCGGTGGCAGCGCGGCTGTTCCGCGTGCGTCCTCTGTTGGCATCAGTAGCCGGGTGCAAGCCTCTGCCTGTACGTTCCCAATTGGCATTTGTAGATTAGCCGGCTGCAGGCCTCGGCCTCGGCCCTCGCAGGCTAGCTGGGTCTGGTAATGGCAATGGGAAGCACAGGCAGCTACTCTGTGAATGGCCAACACCCGGCTTTGGCCTGTAGCTTTCCCACGGCCATTCCCTTTGCACCCGGGCAGAGGCGTTTCGCCATTGGGGTACTACGGCCCTTACCCAAGTGGTCGCAGTCATAGAAGTTGGGGGGGCGGGGGGGACTTCTATGACTGCGACCACTTGTCTCTCAAGCGACAAGTCCTAGAGTTTCCTGTACAAGCATTCTCTCTCTCTCTCTCTCTCTCTCTCTGATGTTACATGAGGGGGGGCCCATGTAACATCAGAGAGAGAGAGAGAACGCGCTTGTACAGGAAACTCTAGGACTTGTCGCTTGAGGGACACGGATGGGATGGGATCGTGGTGGGGAGCCCGTGTTACAAGTTTGTACAGGGCCCAGAGAAATTATGCTCGGGCCCTGCTGCCCATGGCCAAACAGGCACAACGCAGCCAGAGCAGGTTCCGCGCAGAGATCAGGGGGGAGAAAGGAAACCCACACAGCACACAGGACATGGGGAACAGAGGCTAGGGGTATCAGGCGTGAACAAGACCAAGGCAACGGGGAAGCAGGGACTAGGGTTACAGAGACACAAGGAGCGGGACAGACTAGCGGGGGGAACGGAATGGGGAGCCAGGAGCAGAGACGGAGCCTGGGAAGAATCAGAACACTAGGAGACAACAGTCTAAGGCGGCACAGGGAGCATGACAGGGAACAAGGAGGGAGGGAGGAGATGCACCCAGCTTCCTGTTGGTCCAAGCATGCTTTTATACTGCTGGTATCCAATCAGGAGGCTGGAAGGCGGAGCCAGAGGCAAGACAGACAGGAGGCTAGGCGGGGTCAGAAACAGGCAGAACAAGGACTAGGGAAAGGAAGGACGAGGCTGGAAACTGAGATGGCGCTGGGGGCTTGGACGGGGAGGCTGGGGATTCAAGCTGGGGCCTCACAGGAAGAAGGAAATGGTGCCGTAAATAGGGAGTTTTTCCCTCTTGTTAACCCTTCGTTCCTTTTCTCTGAAGCTGTATGTTTTTCAGGCCAGTTTGACCCTGCACTGTAGAGCAGCAGCTCCAAGGATGTAGCTTTGATAGGGGCAGGTGGGTGCAATTGCACTGGGTTCCGTGAACTTGGGGGGTGGGTGGGAGGTCAAACAATTCCATCGTCTGCACCCATCCCAACCTAGCTATGCTCCTCAGTAGGAGTGAGCCCTAGTCTGGAAGATTGATTTACTTATAGGATAAAACAGAGGGAGAAATGAAACCGGCGGGGGCGCAGGGGCGGGGGAGACATGAAAAAGAAAAATGACTTAAATTATGTTTAAGATTCCCCCTCCATCAGCAAATTCTTCTTCTTTTGTTTTGACTTTGCAACATCTCGGTGTCTGCAATTTATTTATTCATTTATTTTTTGTTGCTTCCTCAAGGTTGTGCAAATATAATATTTACCCTCGTGGATCACGCAAAATTACAAGTGATAAAAAGCAGATGCACGAACGCTGATTCCCCGAAATTCCTCTTTAAGTGGTTCCATTCTGTGCCTTCTAATTTACGTTCTGTGAACTGCATCTGGACAAAAACGGACAGGATGTCTTTTAAACCCAATCCGCCCCCCCCCCCCCACCTCCCGTCTCCTACTTCCTCTTTAAGCATTCTGAGGACAGTCTTTATCAACAGCAGAACCAAAGGATTTGATTAAGGTGCAGGATTGCTGCATGGCATTGAGACTCTGCTCTGGGAAACGGAGGTATTTGCATGGTTTATCGGAGGAGTGAATTTAATCATCATCAAATATTTCGTTGGCCGCCAGATTTACAGAGAAGCTTCTCTTCTAGTAATCCTGATGCTCCTAAATTGATAATGGGAAATCCATTTCCCAAAATTTCAGTTCCTCTGTCTTCTTGGGTCAGTGAAATTTGTTACAAGTTGGGCTAGATTCCGGCAACCCTACAGTAAGTGTTTATCCCATAAGTCAGGGGTGGGGAATCTTACCCCCAGGGACCAAATCTGTCCCACAGCTATTTTCCATTTGACCCCTTTCCAATTCTTAGATTTGGATCCAGTCCATCCCCTCAAGCAAAACCAGGGGAAGGGGGTGGAGATAAGGGCAGAAGAAGAAGAAGAAGAAATCTATGACGTAGATCCTTCCCCGAAGAAGAAGAAGAAGAAATCTATGACGTAGATCCTGAGAACACCCTTTAAGTTCCCTTCCTCCCAATTCTTACCTGGCCTGTAGAGCTTCTACTAATTGCCAAAATGGTGCACGGGAGGTAAAAGGTTCCCCATCCTGGACATACGTCAGTTAAAGCTACTAACAGGAATAGAGAGTCGGGCTGAAATGAGCTCTCGTATATCAAGAAAATCTCGTTGAGAAGGGGGCTCAAGACGAGATTTTCCCGCTCAAGAATCTCGTGACAATTGGCCGTTCTCGCGAGATTCTTGAAAAATAATTTTTTTGAAGCCACTGCGCTGGTGTCAAATGCCATGGGGGTTATTCTATGCATGCACGGCCCTCCCCCAAGATGGTACAGGCCAGAGGCCACATTGGTGGCCATTTTGGAAAAAGGCAGCCGGTTCTGGGCATGTGCAGACCAGTCGTTTTGCGCATGTAGAGTGGCTTTTTTAAATCCCACGAGATTCTCAAAACCTTAGCTAGAATGTCTTGAGATCTCGCTAAGGGTCCTCGGTTCTCATGAGATTCCCATGAGAATGAAATCTAGTCTCATTTCAGCCCTCGGTCTGGATAATGGTGGTTTTACCAAAGTGACCAATCCTGCCCTGTTTGGAGAGGGGATGGGGGCAGCCTTGAGGACACCTGTCAGCCCTATAGTTTGCTGGTTTATGCTTCTCCTTAGATTGTCTCAACCAAAGCTGGGAAACCTCAGGGCCGGGGGCCCAATGTGGCCCGAGGCTGTGGCCCCATTCCAGATCCTGGATCCAAACCCCTGGATCTAGTTCCTACCCCCAAAGCACTGAGAGACTGAGCTCAGGGGAAAGGAGCAGGGGTGAGGGTCTGCACACAAGGAGAGGGGATGCGTCCATGGCACAGATCCATGATCTGGACCCTCCTCTTCCATTAAGGACCCCCATCCCCAACTGCTATGGCTGTATAAATTTGCAGAGTGGCCCCTGGGAGGGAAAAAGGTTCTAACCCCACCCCTGGTTTTCTCCTTCAGGATGCCCCTCTCCCGTGTAGCCCCACTAAGCATTTGCACCTGCATCTACTTAACTTCATGAAGGATATCTCTGATCGGGGCCAGCCTTAGACTTCGTGGGGCCCAGGGCAGAAATAAAATGTGGGTGGCCCTGTCCCCTCCCCTGTGGCCCTAGCCCCTCGGGGGCACCCTCCTCCACAGAGCCCTTGAAGTAGTCCTGTTTGGGGTCCCACAAGAAGAATGCGGGGACCTCAGTATTCTGCCCCGGTAAAAACGGGAGCCACTGCACGGGGCCCCCACAGAAGTAGATAAAATAGTGGAGACCCTGGATCACCTCAGGTCACCCTGTGGTAAGGCCACCTCTGGTCTCTGTCTGTCTGTCTGTCTTTATGTGCCGCATCCCACATAGCCCAGTTGGCCATGGCGTTGGCCGGACTTGGACCTGGGAAACCAATGTTCCATTCCCACCTTAGTCATGAATGCACTGGGTGGCCTCGGACAAACCACAGTTCCCCATCTGGTAAATGGGAATATGTATATACCCTTGTCTCTCCCTACGGTCCCTTTTCTCGTCCATTCTCTATTGCAAACCTCTTGGGGGCAGGGACTTGTCTCTAGCCATGGCTGTTCAGTGCCAGTCACATTGCTGGTGCCTTGTAAATAATGATGCTCATAATGTTTTCTGTCTCTTAATCTCACTGGATCTATGAAAAGCAGAATCCGTTTGTTCCTCCCTTCCCCCCCCCCTCTCAGTTTGCTACTCCTCTTTTCTGCACTCTCCTAAAAAGAATAAGAAACCCTTAGCAACTGGGGAGAAGAGTTTCCAATTTCCTCCTGAGCATTAGACCGTGCTGTTGACCTTCTGCCGACAGCCGCCTGTCCCTTTGTAACATTGTTATCTTGATTTCAGCACTCCTGGCTTTGATTTATCAAAGGCTTTTCGAGATGCTCATCTCCCCAAAAGAACGAAGGCCACTGCTGGGCTCTGAAGTAATTACCAGCTTCCCAAGGCGGGATCTGGTCGCGGACAGTCATTTTGCCACCACAGGCAAAGCGTAATGGCCCTCGGATTCACTCTGTCTTCATTATGCCTGCAGCTACCGCCAGAGAGCCCAACCATCGCTAGATTAATAAATCTAACTTTTTCACTCAGCGCTCTGCAAAACCCTCCGTTCTGACAGGGTCTATTTTGGTTATTCTAGCAGGTGCGTGGCTGCCGCCAAGCCGTCTTGCAAGACGCTGTTGTAGCAATGACCTTCGTTCCGGACATAAACAACCTGGCCTCCTGCTAAGAAACCCCGATATCTGTCCCCAAAAAGGTTTGGCTGGAGCTTTGTTTTTTGTCTGAATTCCCTCCCCAGCGGTGCCTCTTTCTCTTTGGAAGCGGCGTTTCCAGGCTGGCTTTTGACAGACCATCAAGATGCGCTGCCATGCTCCTGGGTGTCACAGAGCCGTGACAACAACGCACGGCACAGACATGGCTCTCCCTCTCCTAACGCCCTTCATAGACATTTCTCTTCCTCGTTCTAAATCCCTGGCCTTCTTCACGGCCAGCGCAAGCGCCTCGTCTTCCCATTCCAGGCTACTCATGGCCTTGCCCCTCCCTCATCTCCCTCCCGGGGAGGGGTGTAGCTATCATAGGGAGAGGAGGGACAATTGTCCCAAGGGGGGTGGGAGAGGGGCATAGGGGCCTATGGTGAGGACGGGGCACAAATCCTGTCTTGTTGCAGTGTGGCTGGGCAGAGACTGAGCTCAGGGCCAGCCTTACCACAGGGCGACCACCCCGTGCCCCGCTCTTTCTGAGGGCCCCGCAGTGGCCTCTGTTTTCACTAGGAGAGGTTGTGGGGGCACCACCACTGCCTCTCAGTGGGGCCCCAAACATGACCCCCTTCAGGGAAGAGGTTGCCCCCAAGGGGGAGTGGCCACCAGGGGGCCCTGCATTTTATCTTTGCCCTGGGCCCCGCAAATCCTAAGGCCGGCCCTGGCTGAGCTGAGTGGAAGTGGAGGCACCTGCAGTGCGTGTTGGGCCCGCCTGGCGGGCAGCACAAGGATGGAGCAAGAATTGGCGGTGGCGGCACGAGGCAAGCAGCGCAGCCGCAGCCTCCTGGGCGCAGGCACAGCAAGCAGAGCAAGGGAGGGGCGTTGGGGGAGGGAGGAAGGAAGGGAAGGGGTGGGACAAGGGAGAGGATGGTGATGTGGGGGGGCTCAAGTCCATTGGGCCCGTTCCAACGTAGCTACGTTCCTGCAGTCCCGGGAACTAGGGGACACTCCATGAAACTCAGGGGTGGCAAGTTTAAAACAAATAAAAGAAAATATTTTTTCACTCAGCGTATAATTGGGTTGTGGAATCTGCTGCCAGAGGCTGTGGTACGGGCCAGTATTATAGCTGAGTATAAAAGAGGTTTGGACAAGTTTCTGGAAGATGGGTCCATTAGCAGCTATTAGCCAGACAGGATCGGGGAACATGACGGGAGCTGGGGGAAAACAACAGGGAATGGATCCCCCATTGTGACCTGTTGGGTGCTTCTCCCAAGCCACCGTGATTGGCCACTGTCGGAGACAGGATGCTGGGCTAGATTGACCATTGATCTGACCCAGTACGGCACTTCTTATGTTCTAATGTCCTTGAATAAATTTCAATACTATTAATTGACTATATTTCTGGGTACCCTTTCTCACGGGATTGTCTTTTTTAAAGGTGATTTTTAGTGACATCACCGACCGCAGAATGCATTTCTGGGTCATTTCGCCCTCTCTCGCGGGACATGCCGCCTCCCGCGATTCTCATTTCTGGGACTGTTCGCGTGATGTCACTAAACGGTCCCCGAAGGCCCGATTGGGCAGTTGTAATAGGGCTAACACGGCCACGTGCGCAGTTTCCCGCACGCGTAACAGCCGTCACTGTAAGAGCAGGAGTTCCGGGACCGGTAACGCCCGATGACTCAAAGCTGAACTCACGGGATGAAAGAGGAACAGTGCCTTTACAGGCGCGTAAATGGTGCAGGGAGAAATTACAATCACGCAACTAGCGTCTCACGTGAAAAGCAGGCTAAGCTAAGCGCATGCACCTGTGACTCCTCAACTTCATGTCTCCCTGGTCTCTCTCAATGACTCGCTATCATTTTTCTTCCCGCCCTCGTCTCTTCTCGACTGTAACCCCGTTGGGGCAGGGACCTGTCTGTCCGGCACCAGGAACATTGCTGATGCAGCCTGGCTCCTTTCGGGGGTGGGTTGTTGGGAGCACGTGATCCAGGGGCTTTGAGGTTGGCACCGGGCTCCCTATAGCTTTCTGGGCACAATTCAAGGTGCTGCTTTTGACCTTTAAAGCCCTAAATGACTTGGGCCCCACATATCTGAAAAACCGCTTCTCCTTCCATGCTCCGCGGAGGCCCCTGCAGTTGGCCAGGAGCGCCCTTTTGTGGGTACCGCCGGCGAATCTTGTCCGCACGGCAAGGGCCCACAGAGAGGCGCTGCCCCAGGACTATGAAACTCCCTTCCCCCGGAGCCTGAACGTGAGCATATTCTGGAGGCAGTGCAAAACCTTTCTCTTGGCAGAGCTTTCGGCAGGCAGGGATAGGGGATGGATGAGTGGATTTGGGAGGTGAGGGTTGGGACGTTTAGGGGATTTTATTGCATTGCTTTGTATTGTTGTTGTTGGTGATGCCCTGAGCCTTTGGGAAAGGGTGGGGTATACTTTTTAATAAATAAATGGGAATGTGCTTGTGTGTCTGTCTTTCCCTGTGTTCCCCTCCCCCTTGTCCATCTTAAATTGTAAGCCCACTGAGGCAGGGACCTGTCTTGGAAAATCCGTGACTGTAAAGCCCTGCGTCCGCCTAGTAGCGCTAGAGAAATAATCTCAATAATAAAAAACCAACCAAGCCCACGAGAAATTCTCTGCCCCTGTAACAGCAGCATCAGGAGGAGCCTTTTGCAAAGGGGGAAAGCTGAAACCATGGAGGCAAATGGTACCTTGGCGGGGACCCGATCCTGACTGAAGCAGAATCTTTGGGCTCACGCAAGGAGCTAGTGCTTGCTCTTTGAACGGCCGCTCCAAACCCGCGCCGCCAGTTCCTCCAGAAAAGGCAGCTGCCTCACTGGCTTTTAAAACAGCCGCCTCTTCCTTGCGGCTTAGAAATACGTTGGATTATTAGGGTCATCAGTACAGCACAGCACTAATACTGCTGACCCTAATAATACTTAGTACTCCAGTCAAAAATTCACATGTGGCTACCAGATGATTGTAAAGCACGCGTCCATGTATCATCGTTCAAACTTTCATTTCTCAAGATCACACAACCAGTCCTCTCTGCTTTCCCCCAAGGTTTTGAGTTCTGCGTTTCTGATTCTTATTGATGTTCACTGCCTCTCACCGTGGCTGCCTGAATCAACATCTCCTACAATAACGCCTCCATTCCCCCCAGTGGATCACTTATTACTCCTGTTATTTTTTATTTTATTAAATACTTATATCGTGCCAGCAGTGTGCCTGGCGCTGAACAATTATTCATTAGAGACAGGTCCCTGCCCCAAGGGTCTTACAATCGAGGAGAGGCAAGAGAGGCGAGACAAGGGTGTGGGGAAGGTAGGGAGAGACAGGGAGACAGTCACAAAATTGAGAAATTGCAGTTGCATGTGCTTAACTAATTTAATTCGCGGCCTGTAAACAATCCTCAACTGCCTTTAACGCGTGTGATCCCGGACTTCCGTCTCGTCTAATCCCACCTTGCGGGATTTTGAAATATCGCACGCCATGGCGCCCCCCTCGTGCAAAAGCCCCCTTAGTGACAGGGAAGACGAGGACCCTGAATGAAAGACAGTAGAGGGGGAATCCATAAGCAGTTGGTGTGGGGTGAGAAACTAGGGGAAATGGTTTCTCAGACTTGGGCTCATCAGTGGATCCTAGATCATTAGGCTCACAAAATTTTCCGATGGCCTTTCAAACGACAGGACGGGCAACGTACCACAGACAGCTCCTCTCTTCAGAAGGCCTCTCTTGTGTATCTTGGTGTCCAAGGACCCTGGACAGTTACCAGCTTTCTAAGGCTATTTTTTACACAGACACGAGCCAGTATTTCAAATCCCGGATTCTTAAATCACTGGTTCCTGTTTACACGGACATGTACAAATCAGAATAATCATTAATCCGGGATTACAGGGTTCATGGTCAATACGGGTTTAGACTAACACGGATGACTGAAAAATCCCTTGGTGCTTCGCTGCTGAATTCCATCGCTGCCATCATTTTTATTCCCCTTTAGAGAGATCTCGGAAAGATCCCCCGGCTATTCTATACAGCAGGTTTGGGGGAAGAGAGATCAAAATGCTGTTTTCCTGGTCAGAGCCCCAGAAAGTGCCGACAACCATAGAGACGTCCCTGGGTAGAGCGGACGTTTGCTCTATCTACTAATCTCTATGCTCAATAACGTATTAAGCATTTACACAGACATTATTCCGGGCTTATTTTATCCCGTGTCAAACTAATCCGAGTTAACTGCTTAATCCGGGTCATTTAAGCACTGATCACAAGTTTAAATGGATGCTTAAACCTGGAATAACAGCCTTAAATGTGTATTTAGCGTGCGTGTAAAAACAGCCTAAATCCACACATGTAACCTCTAATCTGGTCTAGACCCTCAGAAATGCGTCTCTTTATCATCTGCAATTTCAAGGCTGAGTTCTGTAAACAGCATCGTGCTACACCCGTGAACTATGACGCTCTTGGCCGCTACCAAGTCAGCAAGGGATGTTCTAGTATTTCAGAGATTCCAACGGGCACTGGAGTGCAACGGGCAGAAAACGTGCGGTAGCTTTGTGTAGTTATAGAGAGATTTATATTTTATAGAGATTCTCAGCGCTCCGAGCATCTTTGCTGTTTGGTTCATCGGAGACCGTTATAAATAAACAGGCCTCCTTGCTTGGCAGTTGGCACAAAGTTCAGCGAAACACGGCTCACGTACACTCAACCATTAATGGCAACCTTGACAGAATTTGTGTTCTTCAACTGCCAATTTTCCTCTTCTGAACAAACGTAAGAAGTGCCATCCTGGGTCAGACCAATGGTCCATTTAGCCCAGCGTCTGATCTCCAGCTAGAGGTAAAAGGAATATTCAGATATAATGCTATATCCATCGGATTTAGCTGCTCCGATCCTCATCCTTTGGGTTGGATATGCAACTTGCTCTAACAGCGGGTATGTTCAGTTTGGTACGGACTGGTCTGGTTTCGTACGAACTGGTCTGGTTTGATACAGATCGGTCTGGTTTGATACAGATCGATCTGGTTTGGTTTGAGGGTGGGCGGGGGAAACGGTCTGGTTTGGTTTGGGAAATCGGTCTGGTTTGATTAGGTTTGTGAATCCTCCAGATCTTCCCTCCTTCCTCAGACAGTGCAAGACCTGGCTGTTTCACCAGACATTTGGTGAGAGGACTGGCTTTGGGGAGTTGAGGGTTAGTGTTGTTTTTCAGGCTTCAGTATTTTATTGATGTTATGTTTTATATTGTAATAGTTCTACTGTTTTATAATATGGTTTATTTCTATTGTTCGCTGCTTCGAGCTGCCATTGGGCAGGAGGAAGTGGGATTGTAAACTTTTATAATAAATAAATAAATAAATAAATAAATAAAGTCTGGGCCTGGCATGATTGGATCGGATCAATCTGGTTTGAGATCAGTTCGGCCTGGAGTTGGTTCATTGCGACTGGTCCGGTGGGGGGGTATATCCGGTTCAGTTTGCTGTATGTAGTTCAGTTTGGTCTGTTGGTCCCAGGCCAATCTGATTGAACCGTCTAAATGCCCCAGCCCCAACTGAACTCTCAGCCAGATACACCCCAAGCCCAAACTGAATCCCCAATCCTACGATGTGGACATTCTCCTTCAGATCTGATCAGGAGGAAAACTTCAAATAACATTTTTCAATATCCTTTTCATCTCTGTCTCCATCTCCAGCAGTGGCCATTTCCACTGAGGCCGCTTTTATACGAGGCGCTGAAAAACACCTTCTGGGTTTAGAGAAAAGCCAGCGCGGGGAGTGTTTCCATGCTCCACGCGCTGCCGGAAGTGACACGCTCCCCGTTGTCACTTCCGGCAGAGAAGTTCACAACGGGTTCTAATAGAGTGATCCACTCTCAGCTCCTGACAATCAGAGATCTCTCCCCCCCCCCCCCCATCAACTTGACT
>QEPC01011341.1:8199663-8214501 GCA_003113815.1 Sphenodon punctatus | reverse complement strand
CCCCCCCCCCCCCCATTAGCAAGCTCCAAAGGACTCAAACACCATTTCAAGGACTGTTGTGCATCTGTATGAACTGTACAATGCCGTACCTGCTGGGGTATCTTCTAGGTGCACTGCGTGGATGTGTGCTTCCACTTAGCTTGTGTGTGTGTGTGTTTGTGTGTCTGTGTGCGTTCCTTTTGGATAGGACCAGTGCTGAAACACATATCAAAGGGAAAAAAATAATTTTTTTAAAAAAAATCTGAGGATAATAGCTGGTATTTTGGTTACTTTGCCGGTTATCTGGTAACGTGCCGATTTACCATGGAGGTTTATTTATTATTTATTTATTATAAGCACTTTTTTAGCCGCCCCCTCATGCCTACGGCATCTCGGGGCGGCTTACAACAACCAACAACACAATCAAATTCCATAAAATCAATATTAAAAATACAGCTTCATCAATACATTTTAAAATATCGTCCCATCCCCCCCTCCAAAATCTACCCCACCCTCCCCTCCTCCCCTCCGAAGGCCTGGGCGAACAGCCAGGTCTTGCAGGCTCGACGAAACGCCAGCAGAACTGGGGCCAGGCGGGCTTCCTCCGGGAGGGAGTTCCAGAGCCGCGACCCGGCCACCGAGAAAGCCGTCTCCCTTGTGGCCCCCCGTCTCACACGGGGGACCTCCAAGAAGGGGCCCCCGGTGGACCGAAGGGATTGCTCTGGGGCACGGAGGGCGAGGCGGTCCCCAAGGTATGAAGGACCCAGACCGTGCAGGGCTTTATAGATCAACACCAACACCTTGAATCTGGCTCGGTGCGCTATAGGCAGCCAGTGCGGAGCACGGAGCACAGGTGCTATGTGCTCCCATCGCCCAGTCCCTGTCAGGAGACGGGCCGCCGCATTCTGCACCAGCTGTAGCCTCCGGACCAGAAACAAGGGAAGCCCCACGTAGAGCGCGTTGCAGTAGTCCAGCCTCGGGGTGATGAAGACATGGATGAGAGTGGCCAGGTTGGGCCTGGAAATGTATGGACGCAGCCCCCGTACCAGATACAGCTGGCAGAAGGCGGCCTTAGCCACCATCTCCACCTGCCGATCCAGACGGAGAACCGAGTCCAACACCACCCCCAGACTCCGCACCTGCTGGGCTACAGGAGGACGGACCCCCCCCACACACAAAGGGAGCCAGAACCTCCCCCGCCCTCCCCACCAACATCACCTCTGTCTTATCGGGATTTAGCTTCAGTCTGCTCTGCCGCATCCATTCCGCCACGGCCTCCAAACATTGGGAGAGTAACAAGACAGCAGAACCTGGGTCAGTTGAAAACGAGAGGTACAGCTGAGTATCATCAGCATATTGGTGACATCGCACCCCGAACCCTCTCACGATCTCCCCCAGGGGCTGCATATACACATTAAATAATAGCAGAGACAAGATCGAACCCTACGGAACCGTCAAGCCGTCAGGTTATAACCGTCAAGCCTGCATATTGGATATTACCGCATTACTTGTTTACCGCGTAACCAAACCAGGTCTAGAGGGAGAGAGGGGGGTTTAAGAAACAAGAAAGAAAACAGATCCTCTTCCGTCCTTCACTAAAGGGCCCCTTCCTCCTGTCACCAAGCTACGCCCGTGCCCCTGCGGCTTCTCAGCGTTGGGTGCAATCCTGCTGACAGTTTATGCCGGCGGCAGGCGCAGTGGAGATCTGAGCGGCGGATGCTCAGACCCCCATGCACCCCGCGCACGCAGATAACAGCGTGGGCCAACAGCGCGCCCCGTCCAATGGGACCTACTGCGCCCACACACATTGCAGCCCGGGGGATGAAGCAGGCATGGCTCCTGCTCCATCCCCCAGGCTGCGGGGTGTGTGGGAGCAGTGGGTCGCGCGCCGTTGCCTCGCGCGGGCTTGCTGTGCCGGTGGGGCGCCTGCGCACCTGAGTGCCTCCAGCCTTTCACTGACCCTCACGTAGGCGCAGTTTGCGAGGGCCACAGGATTGCACCCTTTGTCAATGCCTCCCTGTCTCCCCCTAGGTCCTCTCCCGCATCTCCCCTGCCTTCTCTTTAACAGTAGATTGTAAGCCCCTCAGGGACTTGTCTCTGATTAATGATTGTACAGCACCAAGCACATTGCTCGCGCTATATAAATAATAATAATAATATTGCTAACTGGGTACCATTCATCATCTGTCAGGATACTGAATACCGGTGGATACTGTGATATCCAAATGGGTACTGGATAGTAGCGGATACTCCTTTCAGCTCTAGATGGGACAATCAGGGCAGGTCCTGGGACTGGGTCTGCACTGCGCAGCAGGAGCTGCAGCCGGGCACAGGGCGGGTTGCCATACCCTCCCCTTCATTGTTTTAATTGAATATTTTTGGATTTGATTGTATTGTTCTTTGTGAGCCGCTCTGAGCTGCCAGAGGCAGGAGGGGTAGGATAGAAATTATTATTATTAATGATGATGATTATTATTTAATAATAAATAAATTAATAATTTAATCCAGGAAACTTGTGAAAAATACATGGTGCAGGACTGCATTGATTCCTGCTCCCACTTCCCAGAAGCCTCAGCAGGAGGCCTAGGGACCCTGCGCCGTGGCAGAATTCCACATGGGGGGGGGGGATGCTGTCCCTGCGGCTGAAGAAGGCTTGCCCTTGCTCCCCCACCTGTCCAGACACTAGCTGCTAGAGGCACCGTACCTTTATGGCTCCGGCCTGGGCTTCCAAGGAGGAAGGGATGCTGCTTCAGCTCCATTCTCCTGCCGGGGACTGTTTGCAGGGTCCTGACCACCATGGGGATCAAGGCTACCACCCCCTTCTGCCCTGAACAGGCTGGACCTGCTTACAACGGATGAAGCCGAGCATCTAAATCACCTAGGGATGCAATCCTCTGGCTGCTTAGTTCCGGCTGCTTTGCACTTAGCACTGGCAAAAATCTCACTTTAGTGAATGCAGCTTGCACCGGTACTAAACACCTGGAGGATCATCCTCCCCCCCCCCCCCCGCCAATGCCTTTGAAAAGACCAGCCCATTTGCACTGCGGTGTGTTTTCTGTGCATGCAGGATTTGTGCACGGATTCTGCGGCTTGCTAGTTACAGCCAGATAAAAATTCTGGGGAAAGGGGTATTTTCAAAATTCCAGTGCTCATTTCCATTTCTTATGGCTCATTGAAATATCTTTATTCCCCCCCCCCCATGGTTTTAAAAAAAAAACACAACTTTTTTTTGGGGGTGGGTGGTAGTATGTATGAAACCCACCCCCACCCTTAAAGAAAAATAAAATAAGATGAAAATGTGGGAAATCGCCAATGAGGAGGAAAGAGTTTTGTGAAACTAACCCACTCAGTTTTTTTCTGCACGTACAGAAATGTTGAGTGGAACATTCTTCCCCTTAAAGTGTTTGACATCACTAAAAAAAATAACCCAACCCTACCCCCCCCCCCAAAACCCCCTAAAATAACACTAACACACACACCCTAAAAAAAAAAAACCTAAAAAAAACCCCTAAAAGAAAGAAGCTCTTTACCCAAATGATTTTGGGTGTAAATTCTGTTGCCTGTCTCTATCTGTGCCCCGTGTGTTGTTAATAATATGCAGCTTTACAGAGTGTGCTTTACAGAAATAAGAATAAATTACTTCCCACAGATAACCCTTGCCAAGCATGGGGAGAATCTATTACGGTTACATCCAGAATAGCTGAAAATTGCTGAGGATCTAGTTGACACCCTTATGCACGCACTGAAGTTTAGGCAGAGAAGCTTATGGGATGGTTTGCAAATACCGGAGCAAAACGAAACCCTGGATTCTAAGTTTGTTCTGCAAAAGGTTCAGCGTGCGGCTATACAACAGAAAATAGTAATGTTAAGCACAGAGGCTTCTGGTTTCCCAAGAGAGGAAGATAAGCAAGATGAAGATATTATGCTTCCTTAGGAGGGAGGTTCTGCCACAAAGGAAATTGTTAATTATTTTAATACTTTTTTACCACATGGCTTCCATTCCCAGGGCCCGAGTGGTAACTGAGCCAACACTTGTGTCTCATTCTCCCCTCACTGCCAATACCTGGGGAGCCCCACAGGATACAGCAGAGCAAGGCAGTTTTCTGTTCCCAAGTCTTGCAAAAAGAAATGGCAGACCAGGAGAGAGGTGCCTGAGGCTTGAATACTGGCCTTTCTCTCTCTCTGGAAAGTTTCAGAGTGGAGGGACGTTGATTCCCCAAAAGAGGGACAGTGGGATTCAACACCCAAGGAGGGACGGTCCCTCTTAAATAAGGACTATTAGGAAGTATGATTCAGAGGGATATCCCAGAATGTGGATAATACCTGCAAATAATAAATCTACTCTCTGTTTCCAGCTCTGCTTATAATTCCTATTTGTGTGGGCTCTCTCTGTGGTGCATCCTGGGTTGTTTTGCCCACACTCCTTTGCACCTAAATGATTCTGCTGCACCAGCAAGCCCCAAAATGTGACCTTTGTGGTGGCAGAGCTGCTGAATCATTCATGGGGAAAGTAAAAGCAGCATGTGATTCCAGCTCCCTCTGCTCCTGATGTGCTGCTACGCATGACCTAATTCTCCTGGAGGGAACACTAGCCGATTCCAGCTGTGAAATGTAAAGGCATGCAGGAATCAGCTGGAGGAAAGTCGCTATTGCAGGTACTGACAATTCAAGCCTTCTTGGTCCTGCTTGGAGGATGCCTGTGCTCCCCGAGGGAGCTCTGAACTTGGTGTTAGAACGGCTATGGTTATCCGCCGCCACTACCTGGTAACCGTCCAGATCGCAGCTGAAACAGGCACCTAATTTAGTCCCCTTGCGTAGCACCTGCCGTTTTCAACCACTGTGTCAGGCAATACCTGACAGCCTACCTGATCATCGATTGGGTACTCAGCTACCTGAAAAACTGGAAATTTCCGTTACCAAATTGACCGTTTTTCCCCATTACTGATTGGTAAATCGGGCCACCCACCCCCAAAAAATCAGGATGGAAACTCGAAAAATTGGGACCCGAAGTCGATGTCCCGGGACCGGAAGTCAACATTCCGGGACATCGGGTTCCCAACTTGGGCACTAACTGGGGACGAATTAGAACCCGACCGTTGTGAGTTGATTCTAGTATTGCAAATTTGATGGGGATACCTGTTTTTGCATGTACTTTGTTTCCTCCCCATAGTCCAGATCCATGGTATTCAATCCAGCAAGGACCAGTTACTGAACCAGTGTTCAGCAGTGTAACCAGTTAACTGATTGACCCCGTTACTACATAATACCACAGTGTGCCTGTTTAACGTGTTGCCATTATCTGTTGGTCCATAATTCCCTTTTCCTGCTCCCCTGGAAGTGGCCTAGCAAGGTTACAGTGGTCCTGAGTTCCTGTCCTGATTATGGGCCCCCGTAAGAGCAAGAGGGGGGGCCTCCTTAAGCAGTGGCTTTCCCAAGGGGGCCCGCAGTGCCAGTGTGGTGGCCCAATCCTCAGGGACATCAGCAACCCCACCAGGAAAGACATTCTAAGAGTCAATGGGGCCATCCCTCCACCCCCAACTCACTCTGAAAACTTCCTTCTTGGCCAGGCACTTTGCAGTCTCAGCGCTGCTAGGAAATTTTCAGAGTGGGTAGGGGCGGTGTCAGCTTCACTTCCTCCCCCAACCACTCTGAAAATTTCCTAGCAATGCTCAGGTTTCTTGCAAAGGGCACCCCCTACAGTCCAGCAGGCGGGCTCAACAGAGCCCCCTTGCTCTATGGTAGCTACATCCCTGCCCTCCCCTCACCAGCCCTGATTTCAGATTAGTCGGTAACATTTGGTTACACGGTAATATGGTAAACGGCTTAGCCGTTGTGGTATTATCCCATGGTTTGGTTTGTTGGTTAGCCGTTGCGGTAATCGGTTAATGGATGGATAACCACCAGACTATCCAGAATGATGGATATTATTAACCACAGACAATGCATTCACTATTCATTTCAGCACTGCTTGGCAGTAGGGAATGTGTTCCTTCCTAAGATTCACCGGCCGTTTTGGAACGACTTGCTGTTCCTTTGCTATCCCGCACTTTTCTGCTGCCTTTTCTCTCTCACACCAGAGTTCTTCTCCTCCACTGACTTGAGGGTTCCCTTCACCATCCATGCACGGCCTCCCCTCGGAGCGAGCACCGGGTCCCTCATGTCACTGTGATGTGCAGTTTTTGCACAAGGGGGAAATGACCGGTCACTTTGTCCTTGCCCCCTGCCTTTCACCTCCACCCTCGGGACCCCTGGAACTACAGCTTTTTAAGGTTAAAAAGGACCATTGAGAAGACCAGCTCTGTTGTGTGTTGTTTTTTTAATGGAACACAGACTGCTAAATTGACTCTCCCCCTAATTTTTGGCTTCGTCAGGTCTATTAAATTGTAGCTGCTAAGGAGGGGAGGACCTAGCCGCCCTGGTGTTCCTGCTGCTAGCTGCCTCCACAGAACCACTGCCATTAGGAAATCCCAAGGCCCCAGGTTCAAAGCCCTGGTTCCTCACAATAATGTATCTTTCAAAAAAGTGTCTCATCTGGACGTGAATTCAACGGGGAAGCCGCTCCTCCCTTGACATTCTCTCTCAACAGCCACTCTCCTTCGCTGGGAAAAACGAATGGCTTTATTCCCAGCTTTGGTTTCTGTCATTGTTCCTTGGGGACAGGGTGGGTGGAATAGCCCTCTGGGGCTGGCCTTACCATGGGGTGACGGCCCCAGCCGGTCCCTCACTATCTTCCGAGGGTCCACAGCTGTCCCAGTTTTCACCAGGACAGGGTACATACACAACCCCTCACTCCCTCTTAGAGGGAACTGAAACATGACCACCACTAGGGCCCCGAGGGGAGGGCAGTATTGCCCTCTCCTTTAAATCAGGAGGCTTATGGAAAATACAGGTCACAGGACTGCACTGGCTCCAGTGTAGCCCCGCAACATGTATTTTTCAAAAGCCTCCTGATTTAAAGGGAAGGGTTCCCAATACTGAGGGTGCCTGGACTGGACCCCCTTTTATCTTCACCCTGGGCCCTGCAAATTTGAAGGTCGGACCTGCCCTTTCCTCTGACCTTCCTTGGACTGTCAGCAGGTGAAGACAATCCAACTGAGCAGGGACAAGCCTGCTCTCTCTTCCCTGGAACTCCCACCTGTGGTGCTTGACGGGAAGGGCTGGAGGCAAGGGCCAGATCTAAGAATTGGAAAGAGCCAAATGAATGTTCCTCGCCACCCCAACGGATTATAGGGGCCCATCCGTGTCCTATATTATTACTGGTCTACAGTGCTTTCACTGTCCCATGTGACTTTCCAATCCTTCTATGGTTCACCCTCACCACAACCCTCCAAGGCAGGCTGTTATTGTGCCCATTTTACAGATGAGGAACTGAGGCTGAGAAAGAGGGTGTTTTCAGATGGATGCACCCTTCTGGGTCCATTTTTATTTATTTATTTATTTCCTTCAATTTTATAACCCGTCCCTCTCACACCCAGGCAACTCAGCAGACCCAGTGGCTGCTACGGCCCTTGGTCCACCTGTGCAGCGCCCTACTCCTCCACATGATAAGAGTTGTGGGCGGATTGCCCGACACTCTAGGCTGCCAACTGTAAATCTATGGTGTTGCCCAGGGCAACTCCCAGCCGAGGGCGGAGCTGCGGTGACTGTCCACTGAGCAGACGGACAGGAGCTCTGCCTCCAGCCGGTGCCCTGAGTTTGGGAGGCTCGTTCCGCTTGCGGTGCTCCGGACATTCCCGAGTGGTACTGGTGGTGCTGGAGCAGAGCAGGAAGCACCTGCTCTGCCGACACATCTAGCGGCCCACCTTTAGATGGACGGAGCACCCGGGGGTGAGATGGAGCAGAACCGGGGCTGACGTCTGTCTGTTTACACCTAGAGCGACTTGCCCAAGGCCGTCAATTGAGTTCCTGGCCAAGACAGGGTTTGGAATGCGGCATCCCAGGTGCAAGGCCAAGAGCTTACCCACTAGTCTATACTGACTGTAAAGAAAGGTCAGTCCATCTCCACGGAGCCACCGTATCCGCCTTTTTGTGCTAAACTGAGCAGAATGAATGAGAGATCCTTAAGTCCTTGGCCCCTCTTACCTTAGGGACCGCCTCGCCCTTCGCGCCCCGGAACGGCTCCTGCGGTCTGCCGGGGGTGCCCTCCTGGAGGTCCCCCGTGTTAAGCGGGGGGCCACGATGGAGCGGGCATTCTCGGTGGTAGGGCCGCGGCTGTGGAACTCCCTTCCGGAGGAAGCTCGCCTGGCCCCAAGCCTTTTGACATTTCGGCGAAACTGTAAGACCTGGCTGTTTGCCCAGGCCTTTGGGAGGGAGGGGGGGGTGATTTTTAATCCCCCACCTATATATTTATTTATGACTGTACACTGCCCTGTTTTATTGATATATTTTATATTTGTATTTTAAATGTTTTAAAACTGTTTTTATTGTTGTTAACTGCCCCGAGCTGCATGGCAGGATGGGGCGGTATAAAAATCTATGAAATAAATAAATAAAAATAAAAGTCTTTCACGGTGGAGAGCAGCACAGATATCGCACCCAGCAAATCGTTCCCCTGTGCGTTAGAGCTGTGCAGGGACCGCTTTGAAAAACAGTACGAGGGCCATGGAGAAGTTGAGGGAAGAGGTGGATTCAGATCATGGATCTTTCCTCTGTTCTTATGTGCCTGCCCTCATCGCTGATCCCTTCCCCTGAGTTCTGTTTTCCTGTGCTTGGAGGTAGGGAACTAGATCTGTGGACTAAGAGGGGCCAAATAAAAACTAGCCATGGGATGGATTTATCCCCCAGGCTTGAGGTACCCCACCCTTTCCTGAGAGCTAGTTTCATGAGGTAGCATTTTTCTCTCAGCACTGTGACAGGCAGGGAAATATCCAGCTGCCGATGTCGAGCAGTGTGTAAGCACCTTCCAGAAATAAACCTCCAAAGTCAAACCTCACAGAATCTGGGGAAGTTTAGATCTAGGTCAGGACTTTGCATCTGGGGCCCCTTGCCAAACTCTCTCCATTCAGATGCATTTCCACAACCTTCATCTAACTACTTCCTTTTTCTCAGAACATTGAAGAACCCTCATGGAAGTTAACGTCGCTGGGGGGAAAACAAATGTGACAGCGGAGCGGTTTAGCCTGCAGTGGCACGTTTGTGCACGGACCCCGCCAGACGTTCAACCCAGCCTGAGTGCCGCTAGGAACTTTTCAGAGTGGGTGGGGAGGGAGCAGGGCTGCTCTTCTGCCCCCGTCCACTCTGAGAATTTCCTAGAGGACCCCCCTCAGGCAACAGCTCCAGGTGGGGCCCCTGAAGCATTGGTCTGGAACCCAGTGGGTTTTTTTTATTTATTCATTATGTATAAAATATTTTTATCCTGCCCCTCCTGCCCGCAGGACAGCTCGGGGCGGTGAACAACAAATTAAAACGATAAAACAATAAAAGCAACTTAAAAGTTAAAAATCCCATATGCAGGAGAGAAAAAAACAGTTGCTGCTGCCCACTCCATGGGGGAATCCCGGCTGGGCCCCTCTAGAGATGTGACAGTCTGAAACATTTATTTATTTTTATTTATCTATTTATTATATTTATATCCCCCCACCAAAGAAAGTCCCAACCTGGAGTCCCGGGCACTTAGGGAGGGTGCATAATTGGGGGTAAAAAAAACCTAAAACCAGATGAGACGGTGGCCCGCTGTGGCTTGCATTTTCATGATTTGGCACGCAAACCAGGGGCACATCTGTTGAGGGCCCGCCAGATGTTGGCTCAGGATTGCCCTGGGTCGTGTCAGAGGCTAGCCTGGGCTCTGATTCTCTGGGATAGGCTCTGCCCAATTGGGGTAAAGCAGGTCGCAGCGGGCTATCATGTGTATAGTGTCCGTGTGTGTCTGTATAATGATCAAGACTGCTGTATCAATAGCCAGACTGTTTCCAGGGGTACAGTGCTCAGTCTCACCCCTGGTAGTCTGCAGCAGTAGCTAGGCAAGTTTCAGCGGGAGTAATCTCATTACCAGCTAAAGGAAGGACTCTTTCAGCACCTCACTCAGATGAAGAGAGTCACTAGCCTGACATTTTAAACTCGGAGGAACCATGGGAGAATTTCCAGATGCTGAAGTTTTGGTGTCTCTTCCCAAATATTGGACCCTTAGTCATTCTCCTAGGTGCTGACCCTTCACTCCTTTTCCTCACTCAGAAGACTAGTTAGTGCTGGATGAACCAGGATTAGAGACCCAGCAGAGTAACGAAAACAGGTTGCATATTTGTTACCTGTGGGTAAGGAATCGGATATAAGGAGCTGCCTAACTCAGTCAGACCAATGGTCCATCATAGCCCACTATTGTTACAACCTGACATGGCAGCAGGGCTTCAAATCTGGCTTTCCAGGGTCTCCAGCAGAGGCCTCGCCCTGGCATGCTATCAGAGATGCCGGGGATTGAATTTGGGACCTTATACATGCCAAGCGCGCGCTCTACTACCTGAGCCAGAGCCCACCCCGTGCCTGCATTTTTTTAGTCATCTGTCAGGTACCCGAATACCGAATTGGGCACCCGATTATCCAAAAATACTGGGTATTACCATTGGGATACCAATTTACCGGTAAATCAGTACAGTAATCAGAACCCAGAAGATAGAAAATTAGGATGAAAAAATGGCAAATTGGTGCACTGAGCATTAATTGGGTACCTATGCAGACCCAATGTTACCGGGGGCAAGACAAATAGCATGATTTTGATGGGTGTATACCTTGTGAGACGAGTACTTGTTTCAGCTCTAATGGTTAGGTGTTGGACTTGGGATCTGAGACACCAGGGTTCAAGTCCTATTTTAGCCATGAACACACTGGATGGCCTTGGGCAAGTCACGCTCTTTCCCGCCTCAGTTCCCCCATCTGTGAAATGGGAAAAGTAATGACCTTCCTCGCCTAGTTGTTGTGAGGGGGAACTAGATAAGGACAGTAAAGTACTTTGAACACTGAAAATGCTAGATAAAATAGTTAATAATAATAAACCATTGGCAGGAGTGGGAACGGTTTCTCTCCAGTGGGCCACACTGAAAATTAGCATCATGGAGGGGAGGGGGGACGGAGTGTGCTTAAGGTGTGTGAAAGGAGGGAAGGAAAGAGAGGGTCCAGATCTATGGAAGATGAAGCTATCCATCTTCTGTACTTGGGTGCACCCCCTCATCTCTGCTCCCTTCCCCTGAGCTCAGTCTTTCAGTGCTAGGGGAGTAGGAAATGGATTGAGAGATTAGATCTAGGATCAGGAAAAGGGTCAAATCAAAACCAGCCACGAGCTGGATTTGGCCCATGGGCTGACCCCCCCATGACTGTGTTTGGATTCAGGTTGAGTGCTGAGTCTGCGTCCTGACTTCTCTGAGAGTTTGTGGGCGATTGGGATTTTGGTCCATCCTAAGGTTGGGGGTGGCTGTAGGTTTCTGATCTGGATTTCCCCCATGGTGAGGGTATGTGCAGGGAGGCAGGGTTTGAAAGGGAGTCCCGATGATTGCTGGAACCCTCCACACCTTTGGGATTTGCTAACTTAGACCGAAGCAATCTTGGCAGCAAAGAAAGAAAAACCACCACAAAACCTTACCTCAAGATTTTGAGCATGGCTTGGCAGTAAAAATAGGCGAAGGTTCATGGTTCTGTGCGGGAGAGTGGTTCATTTAAACCAGTTTGCTACAGAAGTGTATTGCTGGGAAATCCTTCAGGCTGAGTGAGAAGGATCTCTCCTTCTCGTGGGCTCGGATTCTGTGATCTCTGGAAATCCCTGGAGGTTATCTCGTTCCTCGCTACGTTTAACTTCCCAGAGAGCTCTCCCACCGGTAACTTTCTGATTATTCTTAAGAGGGAATGCACACAAAGTGTTTTGTACAACTCAGACCCTGTCCCTCCTTATTTTGAGGAGTAAAATTTAGCATCAGATTTCAAACATGTCAACATGAAGTCAGGGATGTCGGAATTGGCTGAATTTAAAACTAAATTCAGTCCCTTCTCAGCCTCCCAGCATTTAGGGATGTTTAGACCTAGATGATGATCATTCCAGTCTGTACCTCTTTGCTTAAAATCAAGTTGCATTTGGTGACAGCCGCTGCCCCCACTCCCCCCCCAATGCCACTCTCTCACTCTTTTTAAAGCCGTGGGCCCGATTTCCCTCTCCCCTCCCCCAGTTGTACATTTGCCTAGCTCCATTGACTTCGGTGGGGGTGACTTCTGATTTACACCAGAGGCCATCAAGAGGAGGATCAGCCCCCTCAGGTCTGTGTTTCATGAATCTCCAAAGGTTGCGGAAACACGAAACAAGGTCAAACACTCAAATAATGGTTAAATGGGTTTTAAAGGGGGTGGGGGGGAGAGGAACCATTTCCATTTTCAATCAAGAAAATCCTCTCTGAGTCTTTGTTACACACACACACACACAATTCCCTTCACCTGCGTGTCTGGTTTCTGTGAGACACACAATCCACTGCTGTCATTCCCCAGGGCAATAAAGCCTCCTCTGTCCAACCCTTGCTTCCAAATAGCATCTGTCCCCCCCCCCNCCCCCCCCCCATCTCCCTCCTACGGACAACTTCAGCATTCTCCTTGCCACTGATATTGCAGCCCGGTAAGCAGATGGTGCCATCAGAGACAGCTTTGCCTTGTCTATCTTGGCTTGGAAGTTGCATTATTTTTGCCTAGGAGCCTGGTGTGTGTATATGCATTTCATTCCATTCGCAAGGAGCTAAGTACAGACCTCCCAGCAGAACATCAGACAGCGACCCCCCTCCCTCCTGCCCTCCCACTGCACACGGTATAAGGTGACCTTCCTGATTATAAGACTGATTCCCACAAACTGCTATAAAAAGGGGGCCCTGCCCCCAGGTTTTTTCCTCCCGGAGGAGCATTGCAAAATCCTTCATGATCAGAGCCAATAAATTAATTGAAGGGGACGGTTCCTTTCCAGCTCTAGTTCCATTAACATTGCATTTCATTTCCTTTTCGTGGATAATTTGGGCCAGGGGGTGGGTTGTCTTTTTTTAAAAAATACCTGATCAGTATGGAGACTCCAACAGCCTCGCAGTTGGCATAGACTCTGCTCCAGGTCTCCTGAATCACCTTTTTCTCTGCATCCGACATCTCTTCGGTCCTCTCCCATCTCTCAATCTCCTTTTCACCTTGGACTTTCTCCATGAAAAAGCAGCCGGCACAATCCTCCAGGAAACCAGGAGGAGATAAAGAGATTGTGTGTGTGTGTGAGTGAGTGAAAAAAAAAAAAAAAAATATGTGTGTGTGTGTGTATCCTACAGGAAGAGAAAAGGTGTCTGTTCAGTGTGATCCTGTTGTCAGAGATTGCAGCTTTCGCTCTCTCTCCGAATGCCTCTCTCTATTGACGAGCCAGGGGGTAGAAAGCGTGTGATCAGATTTCAGATCTTCTTGGGCTGCCCATGGCTGTAGTTCTTCAGCTCAGCATGTGGATGTATGACTCTGGCTCTGATGTGAAACTGACTAAAAGTAACATATTCAAAAGGCATCGCAAGACCAGCCTCTTCACCGATGTGTGAACGTGAGCTCACTTTCCCTCCTCCTCCTCCTCCTCCTCCTCTCTCTCTCCTTCCTCTTTAAACAGGAAAAGATGGGAAAGAGGTTAAGGATTCTCTGCTTAGGGGATTTTATGATCCCCTGTTCTCCCCCCCCCCCACCCTTGTAAACAGCCTGCTGTGAAGAAATGCAGTTTAAACTTATCCCAACAGCTGGCTCAGCTGTTCTGTTGCTTCTCTCTCTAGTTCTTTCTCAAGGGATCGTGTTTTGAATAAAAAAACCAAACCCATAAAACCCCCAGTTGTCTCTGATTTTCAGGCTGTGCGTGCTTGTTGGGGTGAAAGGGAGGAAGGGGGGGGGGGGGGAGACGAGGAGCAGCCCCTATAAAGTAAATGTTTATCTCCAACTTCATTTCTGAATTTATTTTCTACCTCTAGGGGATGTTTTTAAATTCTAGGAGTTTGCTTTCGCTTCTCCTCCCCGAGTCAGATATCGGAGGAATAATGCGCTTGTGAAATAAACCTATTGGTGGATTTACTCTCGTTCCTGCTGTCCACATGGAGATTAGACTGCAGGTTTGCAGGCCGAGGGGCAAAGGAATGATGCAGGAAAGAAGAGAAACACTTGGGACTGTGAGGTCTTCTGGGTATGGAGTTCTGATATCCCTACCACTGACCGTAGAATTTGTAGGGCCCAGGCTGAAGATAAAATGCAGGGCTCTTGGTGACGCCATCCTCCTTCTCTGTGACCCTGACCCTTGGGGGCACCCACCACCAGGCCCTAAAGCTGGTCATGTTTGGGGCCCTGAACTGGGGGCCAGTGCGGGGCCCTGGAAGTCAAGAAAAGAGCGGGGCCTGGGGCAGTTGCCCCGGGTTGCCCTGCGGTAAGGCCAGCCCTAGATATCCCAAATGGTATTTCAGACTCATGGGAAATTAGAAATAACGGAACCTGCAGCCCAGTCCGTTTGCATGTCGAGAGAGACAATACTACGGGGCCCCTCCATACACAGCCGGGGAAGGGAAACCAGAGAGAAAGATCGACTGGGAAAAAAAAGACATTTGTGTGCACAGCTCCTTGCAACCTCCGTTCCATGCAAGCCGGAGAGACGGCCGGCAGAACTAGAGAGATGGGCGGCATCCTACAGCGGCACCGGGAGAGAGGCCGACCCAAGGAGGAAGTGATGGCACTAGAAGGGAGGGAAGCTGCAGGGTGCAGCCGCATTTATCAGGCCCTGCAGCCTCCTTGCTGTCCCCGGTGTCCGGCTGCTGTTGGGGACTGGAGGAGGTTGAGCCGACTGAAACCCAATCCTGATAAGACGGAGGTGATGATTGGGGAGGGGGGGGGTCAGTGATCTGAGGGGGG
>QEPC01011341.1:8148892-8199368 GCA_003113815.1 Sphenodon punctatus | reverse complement strand
GGGGGGGGGGGGGGTGTTTGGGAGTTTTTTAAAAAAATCTGTACAAACCTGGAAGTATTCATGAGTTTTATCTTTATCTTTATATTGTATTTATATTGTATTTGATCTTTTTTTATTATTATTGTGAGACGCCTCAAGTCACCTTTGGGCGAGAGGGGCAGGATATAAATGTGAGAAATGAATAAAATAAATAAATAAATAAAATTAATTCAATCATTGTTTTCCGAAGCGGGGGGTCATGCTGTAGTAGGCACGCCTCCACAGCGGAAAATGCCACCGTGTGCACGTGCCCCAGTGGAGTGCAGTTAGAGCGAGCATCTCCCTCTGGTGTGCCTGGCGGGATGTGCTGTCGTGTGAGCACGTCAGATGTGCCCTGAGCACAGGTAAGCGCAGGTAAGCGCAGGTAAGCACACCACTGCGGCACGGCATGCCGGTTCCCTTCCGCAACCGCAGTCCTGTGGTAAATCTGTATTGCTAGGGCAGCACCTACGATAATAAACCACTGACCTAGTTTTTTTTGTCTGTGCAGCACTTTGGTGCTGCTGGCTTTGACTGATGCAGGCTTGGCGTTAGGGCAGGGTGGGCAGGGAGTGCCGGATTGGGCCTCTGTAGAGGCGGCAGGATATCACCGTTTTGGAAGCTCCCAGGATTGTGCTGCCTGCAGGGTGGGTGGGGCTAGTAGGACAAGAGGCAAGACTAAGTCCTCCAGGTTAGAGGGCATTGGGGCTAGGTCCCAGAGAAGTACCTGGCCTGGGAATTATGTTTAGGAGCAGAGGCAGCAGTGGCAGAGGAGGCTTCAACCTGGTCCCCTACCTTTATCCCGGCAGCCCTGGACTCCCCCACCCCGTCCCCAATGAATGGCTCAGCTTGCATTGAGTTTAACGAACAAGGCCGTTGCAGTGGTCCCTGGAGATTACTTTGTGTTCATAATACTGGTTTAGGCACAAATGATTATGGGTGGATTTCTGAGGGTCTAATCAGTGCCCGAAGCAGGGGGAGCTTTTAGCCTTGCTTTACAAATGCACCCCCACTGAAAAGAAGGAAGCGTGTCCCGGTTCGTGCTTGTGGCACGTCTGGGAAGGTTGGCTGGGCACAAGCCAACCTTCTGAGTGTGCAAACACATTCTTGAACTGGTTCAGGGGCAGATGGGCCAGCCCAAGAGCTGGGTGTAGACATGTCTGGAGATTGTTATCACCTGCCTTGGAGCACTGAGATTTCTTGGCTGCTTCAGGTGGCTCTTCTGTTCCTCTCTTAGGCCCCTTTCCTTTTGCTGAAGATCCCTCAATCCTTTTTCTGATCAGCAGGAAGTGGAAGCCAGATGAGGGGGTCTGGCCAAGCAGCTGTTCCCCAGAAGTAGAACTGGAATGGGTAGCCCATTTGTTACCCGTGAATAGGATCCGCAATTTCGGGCAATCTGTCGGTCACCTGATCGGTACCCGATTACCCAAAATATCCAGAGGCAAAGCCATTTTGAAATCCACCCCTCCTCCACTAGGCTACGCCAGAACATACGAATAAACTTTGATTGCGATATTCCACCAGGACGCTTTGTCCCATGGCGCATACTTGCTATTCCGACCTTGGAAGTTAATCAACCCCTCCACCATTTTACAAGAGAAGAGTGGCCACATAAAGGCTACCGGGATGTTACCTGGGGGGAAGGAAACTTCCGTGAGGGCAATTGTGGCTCTAGTCTCACAGGAATTAGCGCACGTAGGAATGTGCTACTCCGCTTTGATGCCGCGAGAATCCTCGTGCAGGGCCGGGTCCACCCATGATTGTAGCTTCTAGGGATGGGACTATCAGAAAATTATTGGTTACTGGTTTTATCAGTATCGGATTAATCCGATATCAGATTTATTGGTATTGGCATATCGGTTTGTTAACATTGCCGATTTTATGGATCTTTAACATTGTGGCCATTATTAAAATGGCCGCAATGTCAAAGGTCCGAAAAATCGGCAATGTTAAAAAACTGATATACCAATATCGGTATTTTCTGATTAATCCGATATCGCCAATTATTGGCATGATTGGATTAATCCGATACTGATAGTCCCATCCCTAGCTTCTACAATCATGGGGGTTCTCATGGCATAAAAGCAGATTAGTGCATTCCTATGTGCGCTAATTCCCGTGGGAGTACAGCTGTGATCGTCCCCGTGGAAGTTCCCTCTACTTCAGAGTAACGTGGAAGAGTGGCCAAGGTGTTGGCAAGCAAGCGCTTCTGTCCGGGAGTAGATTGCTACAAGCTATCCAAAAGCAGAAGGGCCTTGCGTAGCTGTGTGATGATTTACACCCAGATAAAAGTTTCCATACATTAATGTTTCGTGTGGCTGCTCCTATCCTATAATATGGAGTAGGGGCTGATTAACCCCTAGGTAGGAGCGGACACACAAAAATGGCTTTATTTTAAGCCCAGGGTAGGCTTAACCAGACGTTGTTTACCCCCTAGGCAAAGACGTTTCATGTGAACATACCCACTGTGTTTCTGTAGCCATCCCGGAGGCAGATTGCACACAGAACATGCATCACAAGAAAGCGTCCTGGCGAAATAGCGCAATTAAAATTTGTTCCTATACTCGAGCGGATAAAGGATTGGCCTTCGATGTGGAAGATCAGGGTTCATCTCCTGTGTAAGCCATGAAGGATTTGAACACTGGCGGCCTTGGGCAAGTTGCTCTCTCTCTGCCTCGATTCACCATCTGTAAAATGGGACTAACAATGGAAAGCATCCTAAAAGGAGAAATTTAGATGATGAAACACTGATGAGGGAGGGGAGGAGAAAGTAGGATCAGGGTTTTTTATGTATTTACTCTTGTGCCATTCATCTTCCCGTTCCATTTGTCTCCCTCGCTCTCTTCCCAGCGCCGTTGCCGTGAAAGGCCCTGTTTCCTCCTCTCATTTTCCATTCCCCTCACCTCTACTCTCCTGCCTCCACCACGCCGTGCCCCCTTTAAGAAGAGCAGAGTGCGTTCTGCCAGGGCTGACTCTCTGGTGTGGATTGGAACTGACAGGAGGCTGACCTGCTGCTTGTCAGGGAGTGAGGAGAGCAGCGTCTTGTCAGCTTCAAGCTGCTTTCGGAGACAGACTGTGCGACTCCCTTCGTAGCCTCGGTGCAGCAGCGAAAGGTCAAATGTGTCGGAGGGTGTCCTCCATTTTCACCACGGCAGGAGGTGCAGAAATGATGTTCTGGTTCATTGCGGTCCCAATTCCCCGTCGTCTTTCTCTTTGCACAATCTCTGCTTCTTCTCCTGCTCCCCTTTGCCTCCCGCGTTACCGTTTCTGTCTGGTGCGCGCGCTGGGACAGCAGTGTAAAACTGACTGAGCTCTGAGTGTGACAGGCGTTGAACCTCCACACAAGGCCTCTTGACTTGCAGACCACAACCCAATGAACCAAGGTAGACAGAAGTAATGAAATCGAAGTAACTACTCCACTTCAGTAGTTCAGTGTTAACCAAAGTAACCTGGGGGCACAGTGTTAACCGAAGTAACCCAGGAGCATAGGATTGCCGTATATGCACATTTTTCATAGGTGTCCTGGGAAAATGTGCATATATATGGCAACCCTATGGGGGTATAGCTACCACGGAATGAGGGGTCTCAGATGAGCCTGGGGGTCGTGGCCTCTAGGGGGCAGAGGGCGTGGTTACCCTACGTGCAGCATGCACAGCTGCAGCAGGCCCACCATCATTCCTGTGGAATTTGTACATCTCTTGCGTGAGGGAGGGGATGGAGGCAGGACAAGAGGACCCCACACCATCATCTGCACCACACTGAACGAACTGTTGACTGGAGTGTAGCCTTAGCGTGGGGAGCGGCGGCACAGCCCCACATTCCGAGTGTTGTCACTGTGTGAAACCCGTTACTGCGTTCCCTCAGGGATTTCACTCGATTCCTGCCTAAAGCGGGGGGTGAGGGGAACGGTTGAGACCGATGCCGGCCGCCTAACCTGAGGCCTATGTTGAGCCCAGAACACCCTTCATACGCGAGGGCTATATTAACAATTTTAAAAAGCCCAGTATGCATTTACTAAGTCTGCTGAGTCTGAAACTAGATGGAACATTACTGAGTCTAAAGAGGCAGTAAGGAAAAGGGAAGTTAATCGTGAGGCACCAGCTCTCTTGAGCCAGAGGTAGCCCGGCACCTGGAGGATGGACAGACAAGTCTGGGGAATCATTGCTAAAGCAGCAGAGGTGAAGAAATGCTTGCTGAACCAACAAGGCCAAACAGGGGCATAGCTAGGGTGGGAAGAAGTCAAGATGGGCCCCCCTCTTTATGTCCTGCCGGCAGGCCTAGGGGTGCCGCCCGGCTCGGCGGGTCTGGGGGTGCTGCTATCAAACACACAAGGCACCCAAAATGCAGCCAGCCTATTAAGCACATTATTTGAATAGGGTCTATTATTTGAACAGGGTGAGCATGCACAACCCAGTTGTGAGAACGTCATCTCGAAGAACCTTCTTTACAAGGCAACAACCTTCTGATCACTCCCATGGGGAGGACGAGTTTGTTTACAAACAGCTTTATCTCCCTGTCCGATCAGTGTCCCTTGCAGAAGCACGACTAGCATGCAGAGGCAGGTGGGGGGTGGGGACCCCCCCATGATGTAGGGGTGCCCTGCACCCAGGCCTCGCCCAGCCCAGGTGCGGGGCTGCCCCCGTGGGGCCAAGCAGCGGCCCCTTGGACCTAGCGGCCCCCGGGTTCGCTCAATGGAAGCTACGCCCCTGAAGGCCAAAAGAAACTGCTGAGATGCTGAAGGGAGCTCTGTGAAGCAAGTGCTGAGATGGAAATTTCAGGAGCCGGATCATGCACTCAACCCCAGGGGTGCAAAACCTCACGTCTCTGCAATGCCTCTGAACTGTGTCTAAATGAAGGGCAGAGACAGAATATTGTTGGAAGTCTTCCCTGAAGCAGACCAGAAGGACGAAGGCAAATCCCTCATCAGGACACGGACAGGCCGGCCACCTGGCGGATTGACCTGATGGAGAACTGGAGAACTCAACAGCTTGTTTGCTTTGCGCGGTACTATATTCGTGTGTAAGCCAGTGGCAGGGAAATAAAGAGGAGGTTTGCATTTACCTGACTTGCTCCTGTGTGCATTATTAAAGAGAAGGATGGCAATCCCATACCCAGACTTTGGGGGATACTCAGGTTTTGGGGTGCCCAGGTTTTTTGGGGGTAACACTGTCCTGACAGAAAAATGTAACCTGTCCCCCCCCCTCATGGAGCATTGTGATGTCACCATGTTCCAAAAGGGGGTGTGGCTATGTCAGAAATGGGCGGAGAGTCCTTTGACTCCACCCCTTCCCATCATGACAGCATTCTGAAGGGGTAGTGCCATAGCAAAGTGGGGGTGAAGGGTGGGGGGTTGGTTGGAAATGCCCCCATTCATCATTTCTCATGTTCTGATGCCACGAGTGCCATCCCCATGCCAGGGCCAGGACTGGAGCAGCAATGATTTAGTTTTATTGCTTGAAACCCTTTCCCTAAGGCTGAGGGTGGTTTACAAAATAAGAATCATACAAGGAGCACATACAAATATATTACAATTCCCTAGAAACCCCTCACCCACCCGTATCCCCACTTACCAAATGCTTGGTCAAAGAGATAGGTCTTACATTTGCCTCTGGAAAATGCTCAGGCTCTGACGAACCTCTGGGGAAGGGAGGTCCGGGACATCCCGGAGCACTGAACAGCGGAGCAGGCCGGGCTGGCCGGGCCAGCAGCGTGAGGTGGATCTGCCATCCCGTCTGCTTGGCAGACAGCTGCTGCAGCTCCGCTCTCAGCTGGTGGGGGTTGTCCTGGGCAACACCATAGAGTGGCGGGTGGCAGGCTAGAGCATCGGGTGATCTGCCTGGAACTCTATGGTGTGGGGGAGGGGGCACCGCACGGTTGGACCGTGGGCTGTGGCAGCTGCTGGTTCGGTTTAAAATTATTTATTTATTTATTATAAACATTTATTAGCCGGCCCCTCATGCCTACGGCATCTCGGGGCGGCTTACAACAATCAACACATCATAATAAAATTCCATAAAACCAATTTTAAAAATACAGCCTCATCAATGCATTAAAAAAATTATTAAAATCCCATATCCCCCCCTCCCCCAAGAACGACCCCATCCTCCCCCCCCCCTCCCCTCCGAAGGCCTGGGCGAACAGCCAGGTCTTGCAGGCTCGACGAAACGCCAGCGGACCTGGGACCAGGCAGGCTTCCTCCGGGAGGAGGAAAATGGAGCCAGTCGGGGCTGGACATGGGGGGGATGTGGAGGTGCACCCCCAAAGCAGCTCCAGGGGGTGGCCCGTCCCACATCCGTCTGAAAACACCAACCCACATTCCGATGGAAATTCCTTTCCCCTTCCTGTGCGATTTTACGATCCCTCAGTCTGTGCCTCCGGACGCTGGAATGCAGAGGCACCAGTCGCTGGCAAGGCAAACACAGATTTAAAAAGAGTGATTTTGCAAGGGGGGGAAGGGGTGTCGCGTGAATGAGCTGCCCGGTCGCATCTCCACCCCCTGAACTGCTCCCGGTTTTCAAACGGCATCTCCCAAAGCGAAGTCAGTGGCGACTACTTGGGCTAAGTCGTTCTGAGGTTCCTCCTGGCTACAATCACCACCGCGGCCCGTTTAGGAACCGGCTTTCGCTCCAGTTCTGTGAATGAGGAACAGCGCAGACGTAGAATCGCAGAACTGGATAGGATCTCAAAGGGTATTGAATCCAACCCCCTGTTTGGATGCAGGCAAGGCCGGCCTTACCGCAGGGTGACCTAGGGCAGCTATCCCAGGCCCCACTCTTTCTGAGGGTCCCACAGCGACCTCTGTTTTTACCAGGACAGGTTGTGGGGGGCACCACTCCCTCTCGGTGGGGCCCCAAACACGACCACCTTCAGGGCACCACAGAGGTTGCCCCCCAAGAGGCCGCCAGGGCCCACACATTTTATCTTTGCCCTGGGCCCCGCATATCCTAAAGGATTTGGATACAGGATGTCCGTAGCTCCAACATCTCCAACAGATACCTGTCTAGCTTCTGTCCAGCAATGGAGAACCCGCAAGCTCCCTAGGCAGCTTCCATTGCCAAACAGCTCTTTCTGCTAGGAAGTTTTTCCTCTCTTGCGACATTCGAATCCCCCCTAAAAACCGACCTCTTGTGTCAGGCTTTCCCTAGCTTCGACACCCCATAAATTCCTTCTTTATGCTTCTTAGGGCTTTCAAGATAGGGTTAAACTGAAATTTCGGCCAGGTGGATCAGGCAAAACGGGATCAGGAATATAGGACCCACATTTCACCAGAACGATCGGAACGGTTCTGCTTTCTACTGCCCGTGTGTAAAATGGCGGCAGTTGTACCGCTGGCGCGCAAAATGGTGGTCGGCCGTACTGGGCACGTGCAAAATGGCGGTGCAGCGTAGGCTGCCGCCGCTGTTTAACACATATGCTATCGGGCTGCCGCCATTTTGTGCAGGTCCGATAGGAGGCGGAATCATTCTGTCGGAACTTCAATCGGAATTTTGCTGCAGAATTCTGACCAATGTTCCAAAAATGCAAAAAAAAAAATCTGTGAAGAAGACAGTAGGACTGTTTTGATTCAGCCCGACTTCAGGGTCCGCCCTCCTCCCCCTGTAACTGAGCTAAGCATGAGCACCTGCAGCTTCTTGACTGAATGTATCTCTGTCCCTCCTCTGGTCGCCCTTCCCTTTGTCCATTCCAAATTGTAAGCCGCTCAGGGCAAGGAACTGTCATTTATCACAACTGGTCAGCACCAGGCACATTGCTGGCATCATCATCATCATCATCATCATCATCATCATCATCATCATCATCATCATCATCATCATCATCATCATTCGCCCTTCGGATTAATCCCTCGACTTGACTTCTGCTTCATCTTAGACCTCGGCTTGCTTCACCCTTGCATGGCGCTATCCTCCTGGTCTAATCTTCACGCCCTGACCCCCTGCTTGCTCTGGCCTTCAAGGTATTGCTCCCACACACCCTGATCCTGCCAGGGACTCCCTACAAAAGCCGCCTATGTCCCGGCTGTCCCCCGACATTGCGTACCACGTTGGGCCCAGGAATGTGCGTGCACAAAACGGGCCCTTGTAGCTGTTCGGCGTATGCTCAGCCCTCTTCCAAAATGGCACTGGTAGCATCACTGCCATTTTGGAAAAGGCGGCCATTTTGCACGTGCGCATTCCTTGGACGAACACGGTCCGCGGCAAATCAGCGTACGGCACACGGTAAACCACGGTAAATGGTACATAATAATCGCGGCAAGCTGAGAAAAATGCTCAACCGAGACAGGGTCATTTTTTCACCCTCGATTATCAATACTTGCTAAAAACGAATTGAGAACGGTGATTCTCAGCGAGAAGCAATCGAAAATCAAAATCGAATTTCAGTTCTCATTATTATTATCATCTTCTTTTCTCTAGGCTGAAAACACCCAACTCCTTCAGCCTCCTATAGCTCATCTCCCAGCCCCCTTTATCAGCCTAGCTGCTCTCCTTGGAATCTTTTACAGTTCTTCAACAGCCTTCAATGAAATGCGATGCCCAACACGGAACACACCATTCCAAGAGAGGTCTCGCCTACACTACCGCCTCCATGGGAAATCCAGCTGTGACCGAGCACTGCCCATTGCCACCTCGGCACGGCAGGGATGGGTTAATTCCCAGCCTGGGAGCAGCTGGCTCCTGATGGAGCTGGCACAGCTGAGGGCCCTAATTGGCAATCAACTGGAGCTCGGTGCTTCATGCAAGCACGGATCAAAAGGGGTTGAGATCACTCAGCAGTGAGATGTGAAGGGTGCATTTACAGCACGGGGTGCTGTGGAAAGGGTTTGCATAGCAACAAGCAAAAAGCAGCTCTGCGTTCTCCCAGTTGGAGTTGTACACTTGTAGGGTGGAAAGGGACGTCAAGTGCCGTCTAGTCCAGCTTTTCGCCTCCGTACAGGAATTACCGTGCACCAAGTGACCGCAACAGAAAAATCAACCACCAAGAAGCCGCGCCTGTAAGAAAAATCAGCCACAAACAGAGATCGCGGGAGCAAGATGAGCACACCAATGGCTGAAGTAGCAGAGGACAACCTTATAAAAGCAAAATCTCAATGTCTCAAAGAGGTGAGCCACATTCATGCTACAGGGGAAGGCAACCACCTCCCAGGATTGATCGCCAATCCGACCGGAAAATGAAATCCCATGCAGTTTCCATTTTTGATAGAACTGGGTGTCTCAGTTGGTCCAATCGGAATGAAGATTGGATGAAATTCCAGTTGGAATTCCAGTAGGACCTACTGGAATTAATTTTGGCATTTGCGCCTGCGTGAATGGCTGCCGGTCGTTCTGTGCATGACCAAAATGGCCACCGCCGTACCACAAAATGGCGGCCGCTGTACATTTTGTTGGATGGCGGCGGCCACTTTGTGCATGTGTGCAGAATAGCCCGGCGGCCATTTTGGGCCTGCGCAAATAATTTGATCGCCGTTTCCATTGAAAATTTATTGTGCTTGGAATTTCAATCAAAATTCCAGCAGCCATTCTGAACTTTAAATGCTTTATATGTTTTACGTCGTAAGCCACCTTAGTCTTAATGGGTGGGGTATAAATTAAAATAAATAAGTAAATATTCAGGTCCAGCTTTGACAGAGAGCCATTTTGGTTATTTTGTGTCACTTTTTCGGTTAATGGGTTTGCCGTACCAGCTGGCTGGCTGCCTATAAGTACTTTCAGGGTCAGCTCCATTACTCCACAAACACAAGGTGTCCTGTCACCAGCTGAAGTTCATTACTGTATTCATACCCACAAACACTACACAAAGTTCCACAGTCACAGTCCAAAGCCTCCTCTGTCAGGTTTGCCATCCTGGGCTGGGTCAGCAGCACCCTGGAAAGTTCCCAGTGTGCAGCCTGCTTTGGGCAGAGTTCCTCCCACTCTCCTGGGCTGGCCAGAAGCAGACTGACTTTAAATGTCAGGGCGTGTTATTTTATAGCCCTGGATAGGGATGGGCGAACAGAACCGAGTTCGGAAATACGGTTTGGTTTGGTTTGGTTCAGTTCGGAAATTTGGTTCGGTTCAGTTCGGAGGTTCGGTTCGGTCGACCGAACTATTTGAGTTCGGTCCAAACTCCGAACTTCCAAACAAAGTTCGGGAATTCAAACCCCATTGAACTAAATGAAACATTCTCTTTTAGGGATGGACGAACAGGGCCGGGTTCAGAAATTCGGTTCGAAAATCGAGTTCAGTTCGGAAGTTCGGTTCAGTCAACCGAACTGGTCGAGTTCGGTCGACCGAACTCCGAACTTCTGAACCGCGTTCGCCCATCCCTAGCCCTGGAAGGGGGCGGGGCTAGAATGATGAGAAGCCCTTCTTAAAGAGGCCCGTTGCCCCCACCCTGTTACATTTGATTACTTTGATGCGTGGTAGCTGTAATGAAGTAACCAAACTCCTGGATAACCAAACATCCACAAACCACCAAAAGGGGTATGCAACTATCCATTTCAGTTATCCAGGGGGCAGTCCAAAATGCAGATCATATCCCTGAATACAAACATTCACGCTTTGTTTCAGCATGAATGTGAAGCAGCGGGACAAGCTTGGCAGGAGGGAGGAGAACTTAGCCGGGCTGAGGAGCTCGTCCAAACCTGTCAAAGAGGCAAATGCCAGGGATATAAAAAGGAAAGACTTGGGACACACAGAAACCCCTCCTTATCACAATTCCCCATCTCGTCTTTTCTCTCGTCCCTGGGTTTTCATGGGAAATATGACTGAAAGAGAATTTTTGGCCTGTTTAAGACTCCATTGGCATTGGGCCTTTTGGCCAGTCCGATCAGAAATCAGAATGAGAAATCGTTCTGATTTACGATCAGACGGGATGAAATAAATCCGCCATTTGTCCAGCACCGCCATTTTGAGGGCGGACAGCGCCATTTTGTGCATCTACAAATGGCTGGGATGAAGATGATAATGCGAATTCATTATTCATTATCAACCAGAATTCTGATTGGAAACTTTTCTGATCAGAATTCCATCCGAAAAAAGGGGGCAACTGTTCTGTTTTCACGGAAACTTTCTGCAAAAAACGAAGGGTTTTTTGACCCACCCCTACTAGGAAGACTCTCTTTCTCTGCCCACAGTGCTTACAAGGCCGATCCTGCTTGGGAAGCACCTGCCTCTGCAACTTCTCAGCCTCATGAATGTCCCCTTGTCCCTCCCTATGTTCCCCTCTCCTTTGTCTTCCCTCCCTAGTCTTTCTTAGATTTTAAGCCCTGTCTCTAACTACTGATTGTACAGCACCAGGTATGTTGCTGGCACTACATAAATAATGAATCATCCACATAATAATGAATTCAGCTAAATGGCAGGGTGATGGACTAGATGAAGTTCCTTCCAGATCGTACGATTCTATGATTCTTTGATCATTCCCTTCTGTGGCCGCCCTGTTTTGCGGCACTTTGTGGCCTTGAGACTGAGCTGGGCACAGAGTTGTCTATTAGGGTTGTCTCTCTCTCTTCTCCACTCTCTTCTTTCTTCTCTTCTCATCTGGGGTGGGTGGGCGGGACAAGAAAAAGAACTTCGCATGAGAAAAATGGCCACCAGGCAGTTCTGCGCATGTGCAACCCTTTCCCAAAATGGCGGTGACGCTGCCGGTGCCACTTTGGAAAAGGACGACACGTGTGCGGAATGGCCCGATGGCCATTTGGCACAGGCTTAGTTCGTTTTTTCTTTCTAAACGAGATTCTGGCGAGAATCTTGCCCCATTTGCGAGATTGCCATGAGATCTTGCCAATGAGTCTTGATTCTCGTGAGATTCTCACCAGAATCAAATTCATTCTCGTTCCAGCCCTACCTGACGTGTAAAGAAGCTACGTGGAGAGGGGCGTCTGTTTGGGTTTCATGTGCCCCAGCAGAGGAATCGCGCACTCCCAACAGCTCAGTGTTGGGAGGAAGCTGGGGTCTCGGCCTCGGACAGGGTGTGCAGATGCAGCCTGAGCCAAGGAGATGAGTCAAAGGTCTGGAGTCACACAGTTGCATTAGATCCAGAGCTGAATCAGGACAATGGAAACCAGGAGTCAAATAACCAAACGGAGCCAGGAAGCCAGGGAGAAGTTGGAGTGAGATGGCTGATTCGGAAGCTGTTAAAGGGTCAGGAAGCAGGTGGTAGAGGGTCTCCCCCCGCTGCATTGGAAGAGCTCTCTTAGTCCCTCTCCCCGCTGGAGACATGTCTTGAGGCATGGGTCCTGTTCTCCCCCAGAGGATAACTCTCAGGGGCTGATTCCAACACCCCACTCCCCACACCCTGATCCACTGGAGACTAGCTTGTAATTACGGGGGTGCAATTTGTTTTGTTTAGTTGCTAAAATGAATGGAGCCCCACCCATGTTAGTAACTAAGGTCAACGAAAATGAATAAATAAGCAAATGGCATTGTTTTTTGTCAAAAACCAATGCCATTTGCTTGACTTTTTGTATAAAAAACAATAATGATGATTTTTAAAATCACTGTGCGTGTGGCGGAAAGGACTGATGGACCCTTTTTCAAATGCACCTTCCCTCTTCAAAATGGCGGCGGCAGCATCGCCGCCATATTGGAAAAGGGAAAGCGATCAGCTCCTGCGCAAGATGGCCGCTGCGCACGTGCAGACTTCCCTTTTTCCAAAATGGCAGCCATGCTGACACACGCACACCCACACACGCGCGCACACAGAGAATGAAAACAAAACGAGTTTTCATTGAAAACCCAGAAAGAGATGGTTTTCATTAAACAAAAAACAAACCTAAAACAAATAAGAACGAGGTGCACAGCCCATATACTTGTTACCTACCGGTAGATCATGATTGATCTCTTGGCACCTCTGGCTCTGTAGATCCATAAGCAACGGGCTGAAATTAATGCAAAGTTGAAGTGAAAAGCCGCAGCAACCATCAGTCATGCGCTTTGCTGGTTCCTAAACATGCTACAGAAGACGTAACTGTCTAGGTCAGGAGTGGGGAACCTTTTCCTTCCCATTGACCACTCTGAAAATTAGTGGGCTGGGTAGGAGTTTGGGGGGGGGAGGAGAGGTTTGGCTTAAGAATGTTTCTCAGGATGGAGGGTGGAGGGGAAGGTCCATTTAATGTCTCTGTGCCATGAATCCCTTCCGTAGCCTTGCGTACACGCCCTGATCTTTGCTCCTTTTTCCTGAGCTTGGTTGCTCCGTGTTTGAGAGAAGGGACTGGGTCTAGGGGCCAGATTCAGCAGTTGGAAAGGGGTCCAAATGAAAAAAACAGGGGATGTAAGTTCTCTGTCCCCTGGGCTAGCTGAACAGAGCAGAGGCAAAGAGAACTGGGATGACGGGGGGGGGGGGCGGGGAGGGGAGCTTTGCCTGAGTAAAACAAGGACAATTGGGAAGTGGGGAAGAGGAGGTGGGGGAAGCAGGGGGTGCATCCTTATTTATTATATATTTTATTGAAAGTTTTACTACCCTGCCCCTCCTGCCACAGGCAGCATGGGGCGGCTTACAGTCTTGACCCAGTTAAAATGTGTGGGACGGGGGGGATTTATATAAAATATCCCCCTTGGAATGCACTGCCACCGGATATTAGGCAAACAACTTCATCAGCATTTTTTTTAAAAAAAGATGATTAGAGCCTCTTTGGGAAACGTGCAGCCGAAGAAGTTGGAGCCAGCCCTGTCTGATGCGCTACGTGCTAAAACCATCCGCGACGGCCGAACCCCATACGGATAGTCGCCGCCGTGACTTGTTGCTAGCACGCCTCGTGCCGGAAACACCTGGATGTGCCCATGGCTTTGGGGGCGGAGGGCAGTATTTGCATAGTTGAGGTAAGCTGGGTGTGGCGGTAGCCAGTTATTCTTACGGACACGATCAATCCATTCCTGGAATTGCGTCAAAGCCACCGGCTTCCCATACAGACAGCTCATTAGGGAATTACCAAACCATAGCTCTGTGGTTAAGCAGGCAAGGAGAGTTAAGGCTTAGGGGGCATACATTCAGCGAGAGTAACAGGCTGGGAGTGTTACTAAATACTTGAAGAGACACAGCATTGTTACCCTAGCCGGTCAAACATCAGTCCCCACTTCCTGAAATCGCAAGATTGGTCTTTTTGTTGCTTATTCATCTTCTGCTTTTGGATTCTTTTGGTTATGTTGAAGATACACTTTCAGATTTTTCTCTACATCCTTGAGAGCTAGAAATGTAGCTTCCAAAAGAGACAAGGCGGCATAGGGTGATTTCAGACGTTACGGCTGGCAGCATTGACCCCGGGCCGTGGGGTGGTTCGGACCACAGTCGGGGGCAAAGGGGTGCGCCAACAGACGTTCCCCCCTTCGCCCCCGGCTGTGGGGAACCACTGAACCACGGCCCAGGGTCAATGCTGCCGGCCGTAACGTCTGTTCTGCAACACCCCCCTGGAGGGGGCGGGGCCATGTGATGCAGCGTGCGGTCGCACGGCCCTGCCCCCTGCGGTCCCCGTCCGCCCTCCCTCCCCGAGACAGGCAGCCGCAGCGGCCTATCCGGCCGCTGCCGCCGCCTGCCGCCATCACTCCGGAATGCCGTGGAGGTAAGATAACAGACATTACTTTTCCTTCACTGCGTTCCGGATTCCCCCTAACCACGCTTCGTTTGCCGCCGTGGTGCGGGAGAACAAAGCATGATTAGGTTCACCGCGGGGGGTGGTTGACTGAGGTGAACATCTGGATGCGCGCAAACAGACGTTCACCTCCGTTCACACACACCTGCGGTTGACTGAGGTTGAGTGTGGTGATTTCGGACAAACGTAACATCTGAAATCACCCGTAGTCTAGTGGCTAAAGAATTTGAATGTGGGGAAACGGGTTCAGATCCTATCTTAGCTACTGGGTGGCCTTGGGCAAGTTGCTTTCTCAGCAGCTTCAGTTCCCCATCTGTAAAATGGGAATAATAATGACCTACTTCACAGGGTTGTGGTGAAGATGAGCTAGATAAGAATTGTAACATACTCCGAACACTGGAAGTGTTATAGAAATGATAATAAAATAATGGAAGCTAATTAGGCCTCATCATGAACCTAGGAATGGATGTCTTAGGGAAAACTCCAGCTGCATCAAAATTCATATTGTGAGTGGGGCTAAATGAGAATTAATTTGATTCTTGTGAGAATCGAGAATCATTAGCGAGATCTCGCCGGGATCTCATTAATGGTGAAAGAGTCTCATGAGAATCTCACTTAAAAATAAAAAAATGAACCTCTGCATGCGCAACTGGCCGCCAGGCCATTCTCCACATAGGCAGCCCTTTTCCAAAATAGCGCCAACAGCATTGTCGCCATTTTGGAAACGGGCAGCCATTCTGCTCGTGCACAGACTGGCTGCCCTTTCCCAAAAATATTGGGACAGGGGAGCTACGCATGGGCACCTACAACTTCTCAGCTTCCTGAATGTCTCCCTGTCTCTCCTTATGATCCCCTCTCTCTCATCTCCCTTCCTTTGCCCATGCTAGATTGTAATCCCCTCGGGGCAGAGACATATTGGGAAAGGGCTGTGGATGCACAGGACAGCCTGGCAGCCACTGTCGCGCATGCGCAGTTCTTGTTTTTCCCCCCGTTGCGGAGAAGAGAAGAGAGCAGAGCAGAGAAGAGTGTGGAGAACAGAGCGAGACGGACGTGAATGGGAGGCTCAGCGCAGGACACAGCGTACAAGACTCCGGGGAGTAAATCGAGAGGGGAAAAAAAATCTCGATTAGAAAGTTTTGAGATTTGGGGCTTTTCTCAATTCTTGTTTTTTCTGTTGATTCTCGATGAGAATCAAGAGAAGAACAAAATTGAGTCTCAGTCCTAATTGTGAGAGCGACCAAAACTGTGACACTGTCTATTGATGCAGAGCGATGCTCTGGGTGTCAGGGATCTGTCTTGCCTGCGCGATTAAGTCGTTCTATAGTGACTGCCGGTGATATACCTGACACCAGGCTTGCCACCTAGGCAAATGTTTAACCAACACTTGTGAAAAATACATGCTGCAACTTTCTTAAACATTTGCAGAGGTGGCAACCCTTCCTGACGCTGAATCATGGTCATTAGAAAGCGGAAACAGATCTTTGCCCTGGGGGGACCTTACGGTCTATGATGGGCAAGGGGGAGCGGCACTTAGAGAGAGGCAGGGATACGTTCATGAAGTGAAGAAGTCGCAGATACACATGCGTCCCATAGCGGCAGACTGCTTTACTATTGCTCCTTCTACTGTCACAAAATTCAGGATCCTCTTCTGCCCTGTCAAAAAACTACGCATGGGCACCTACAACTTCTCAGCTTCATGAATGTCTCCCTGTCTCTCCTTATGATCCCCTCTCTTTCGTCTCCCCTCCTTTGCCCATGCTAGATTGTAATCCCCTCGGGGCAGAGACATGTCTCCAATTAATGATTGGCCAGTGCCTTTACAGTTAATCCTCTCCCTGGTGGGTCACACGAGGGCAGGTCCAGTGGGGGAGCAAGGCTGGGGCTGGGCTCATGTCGCAATTATCCCCCACAATGGCAAAGGGGCAGGGTCCCCCTAAGTAGTTGCCTTCCCAAGGCTCCCAACCTGCCCCCACAAAGGCTGTGATGCCACCCTGGTTCTCAGTGCCCCCGGAGTGACAGCAGTCCCATCAGGAAGGAGGTTTGCAGAGTGGGCAGGGCCAGTGCTCCCCTGCCCCAAAACTTCCTTCTTGGTGGGGCCCTTTGCAAATGGCCTGAGCGCTGATGATAACTGTTTCAGAGTGGGTGGAGGTCAAGTGCTGGCTCGGCTCCCTCCTCTGCCCACTCTGAAAACTTCCTTCTTGATGGGGCCCTTTGCAAGTGGCTAAGCGCTGATGATAACTTTTTCAGAGTGGGTGGAGGTCGAGTGCTGGCTCTGCTCCCTCCTCTGCCCACTCTGAAAATGTCCTTCTTGGTGGAGTTCTTTGCAAGTGACCTGAGCGCTGATGATAACTTTTTCAGAGTGGGTGGAACTCGAGTGCTGGCTCTGCTCCCTCCTCTCCCAGTCTGAAAACTTCCTTCTTGGTGGGGCCCTTTTCAAGCGGCCTGAGTGCTGATGTAGTTAACTTTCAGAGTGGGTGGAGGCAGAGTACTGGCCCCACTCCCTCCTCTGCCCACTCTGAAAATTCCCTAGCAGTGCTCAGGCCTCTTGCAGAGGTGTCCCCCTGGAGTCTAGGACCCTGGATCAACCGAGCCCCCTCGCTTCCTTGTAGCTATGCCTAGGGTTGCCACTTCTTGTGATTTGACCCTGAGACCCTGGGTTTTTGGTATCGGTATCATTATTGAGTCCCATGCACAACTAATGTTTATCTAAATCTAAGGGAGACAGGGGAAGGGAAAAGGAAAACTATCTATTATCTAATCAATTATCTGTATAACTATTCTAATCTAATCTATATGTCTATAATATATATCTATATCTAATCTATACTACCTATCTATATATAATGTACAGGGGGGAGAAGGGCAGGGAAAGGGAGAAGGTAAAATGTAGGGTATGAGGAAGGAAAGGTATTGGTAGTAATACCTAATAAATAAATAAATAAATAAATAAAATAATACAATGAGGGCTAGGGAGGATTTTTTATGTGCAAGCACCACAGTTCTGTAAATGCAACTTGATAAGCAGAGCTCTCGCAGAACGGAGAGAAGAAACCTGGCCCTTTGCAATGCCCTCCCCCAGAGCCCGCCTGATTGGTTGTGGGAGGCAGCAGGCATTGAGCAATCACAGAGTCCCATGACACAGCTGGGGCCTGCTTGCGCTGCTCATTGGCCAGCGATACATCCATCAGATATTGCTGAGCTGCTCGCCCCTCCCAACACAGGCCCAGTTCAAGAGTTCAACCCTGTTAAGACTCCGAGATGTCTGCTCCCTCCTCCCCTCGCCACATTTTCCCTCCAAAACCCAACTGCCACAGCACTAATAATAACGACAATGATAATAACATTGTCGTTTTCGTTTCTTGTTATCGTTTTTGTTATCGTTTTTTGGTATTGTTTTTGATATCGATATTGTCATTGATATCGTTATTGTTACCACTATCGGTATTCTCAGTTGTCGTTTTCATTATTTTTGTCGGTGTTCTTGGTTGCCATTTTCGTTATTGCAATAACGAAAATGAAAACGACACTTTTCATTATCGTTATTGTAATAGTGAAAACGACATGCACACCCCTACTATGGAGAGGTGTTTGGAAACCCCAGCTACGTCCTTGAGCAAGGTCTTAAACCTCTGGCGGCAAACACCCGTTTGAAACCCTGAGCCCAGCCAGCCCCATCTCGACTCCACAGAAGCTGCAATCAGATTGACTCCCTGTCAGGGTATCATGGCAATCGGCAGCGATAACCGAGCGCCTTGGAAACAAGCCGTTCCTCCTAGCAGGATTCTCTTTTGCTTGAAACTTTACTTTCCGCCGTGGGTCTGAGAGCGGCCGGGGGTGGGTGGGGGGTGGGAGCTTTGAGGAGCCGCCAGGCTGCTCATCTTCTATTCCTGTCACCGTGCGTTTGGGCACTGGCACACAGCAAACACTGTCAAGGAACCGAGCTCAGGTTCAAAGACAAGCCCCCGTTTCTTATTCCGATCACATTACTGAAGAATCATTGATTCGTATCTTAAAAAGAAAAGCCTTCAGAACCTATTACACACGGCGTTTCAATCCCTCCTTCCTCTCCAGGTCTAGGGCCCCAGGAAGCATTAGTTAGGTGGCTCACATTACTTTGCCTTTGAACTAGGTGTCTCTCTCTGCACCAGTCAAGCGGGTCTGGAACTGGTATGCCACTTCTCAGTAAACACGTTTCAGAAAGCCAAGCTGATTGAATGTCAAGGAGGTGAGAAACACAGGCGCATCTACCTTGGGACAAAGGGCTGCTTTTCCCCCCTTCAAATTGTGTTCATAAAATCCTTCTAGTAAGTGAACGTATTCAGAGCCTCCGTCAAAGCCGTCTTCACCTGCACCCACCGTTCCTTTGATCGATTGGTTCTTCCGGGTGTAGGTGTCAATGGTGGGGAGAGGAGGTGAAGGCAGCGGAGAAGGTGTCAGAATATAGCTTGTACCAGTGTGGAGGGCCAGGGACTGATACCAGGTTCAAGGAGTAAGTTGAGGTCTATTGGGTGAGTCAGGTAGAGTCAACGGGCCAATTGTCCGATGGACAAAATTCAAGAGTTGAAATATGATGTGGGCCAGATCAGGCGTGGGAGAGTCCGAGAGCCGTTTGTCATGGAATGGAATCAAGAACCAATATACGATACTAGGTTGAAAACCAGGGAGGCAGGTTGATTTTCTGGGCTGAGATGGAGCAGGTGAACTGGAGCTAGTAACAGTAAGGCCGGCAGTCTTTTTTTACAGGCCAGGAGCTGTTTGCGTTGATGAGACACTTCCTGGTTATCTGTGGGTGACTTTATATGGACCAGGGCAGCCAATGAGCAGATGGCTAGGGAACAGCCAATGAGAACCTGGCTTTGAGACACATGCATGCCAACCTTGATGACAGAGTGGCTAAGGCAAAGACCCCAGACCCTCATGATCCAGGTTCTAATCCTGCTCCCATCAGGTCCTGACAGAAGAACTCCTTCTGTCTTCACAAGGAGACTGAGGGTTGCAAGTTGGTGAGTTTGGCTGGATCTTGACGAGGTTGCAAGTTGGTGAGTTTGGCTGGATCTTGACGAGGTTGCAAGTTGTTGAGTTTGGCTGGATCTTGACGAGGTTGCAAGTTGTTGAGTTTGGTTGGATGGTGACGCGGATGAGTTCTGAAGAACATAAGAAGTGCCATACTGGGTCAGACCAACGGTCCATCGAGCCCAGCATCCTGCCTCCAACAGTGGTCAGTCACGGGGGCCTGGGAGAAGCACCCAACAGGTCACCATGCTATCCTGTGGGTCATCCCCAGGCTTCTGCCAGTAAAGGGTTTTGTTCCCCAATCCTGTCTGGCTAATAGCTGCTAATGGAACTATCTTCCAGGAACTTGTCCAAACCTCTTTTAAACTCAGGTATACTGCTGTCCTTGACCACCTTCCCTGGCAGTAAAGGGGAGGTGGTCTTCCCAGTTGACCTTCCCAGGAATTGTAAAATCTGCAGTGTCACTGCCTCAAGGACAAGCTGCCAACTGTTGGAGAGAGGAAGGGTGAATGAGATAACAGCATGCCAATATTCATTCGTGCAGATGCAGAAACTTTGGTTGAAAGTTCATCCAACACATGTTTCCTCTTTGGATGAGATGAGCTAATAGCCTATCGAAAAGCCCTCCTAGGAAACCATTTGAGTCAAGTGCACTCTGCTGTCTCCATAGAAGGCATTCAGTCCTCTACCGCAATCAATTATTCACCACCCTTCCAGCCTCACTAGAAGGCAAGCTATAGATATTGCTGAGCGATTCCTTCCAATACTTTCTAATCCACCCAGCTTTGTACAATCAGAAGAACAAAGATTGGGCTCCTTCATTATAGTCAGAGGACTATAAAAGAGATTGTTAAGTGCAGGAGTGCTTGGGCGGGGAACCTCTAGCTTGAGGGTCAAATCTTGCTTGTGGCTAGGTTTTTTTGACCCCTTTCCAACTCCTGGATCTGGCCCAAGGATCCAGTCCCTATCTCTGAAAGAGGGGATTGAAATAGAGATGAAGGGAAGAGTTTTTCCTGGGAGGCCACCAGGACAGAGGGGCCTGAGATTAAATGCCGGCCTTTTTCTCCCTCTCTTTCTCCGAGGGCTGAAGCGGAATTTCTGCCTGTATTCCGATTCCATCGGAATTAGGCGGTTCGATTAATCAGGAAATAGGAACAGACGAAATTCTGTTTAGATTTCCGGTTGTTCTGACCAGAATGAATTTAGCCATTTGCGTGCGCAAAATGCTTATATCAGAATTCCAATTTTTCGGAGAGAATTTGGCAGGGGTTTCACCAGTTTTCCCATTTTCGTGGTACTGGTTCCACAGAAACAGAAAGGCTATTTTGAACCAGCCCTACTCTCTTGTGAAAGAGGGGACATGGACCCCTTGAAAGAGGGACAGTGGGTTTCAGCATCCATAGAGGGACGGTGCCTTTTAAATAGGTATCCTGAATGCATCCCTCATGCACCCCCACCTCCAACTTCTATCCAGCCTGCGGAGTTTGAACTAAGTTTTGAAGTTGTTCCCAGGAGGGAAAAGGTTTCCCACCCTTGCCTTAGCGCAACGTTTTTAGGCTGTCTCACCAGTGCAACATGGCCTTCGGGGGAAGTGATGTCATAATACAGGCCTGGTTTTGCATCAAAAGGATATAGGGGAAATCCACTCATGGGTGAGGCACACATGGGAGGGCAGTGCGGGCACAATTTATTACCTTTCCTCTGGCAGCTGGGGTGTGGTGTGAATCCTCCCTGCCATGAACTTGGGTTTCTCACATTCTAGAGCCAACTTTTTCGCTGTTGTTTTAAAAAAAAAACCACATGAGAGTTGCACTTACAAAGGATCCGGCTATTGCGTGACTGTTAGTCATACGGGTTTAATATTCCCCTGGTATTACTTAGTCAACGTTAGAGACCAGACCACAACATTTGGGTCCAGACTGGGTTTGAACTTGGCCTGCTCTGTTATCTAAGGCTACTTGGATCTGTGGGTTCTGGTTTGGCAACAGAGGTGGGTTTGGGAAGTTGGAATTTGGGACTTTCTTGAAAGTCCCCAGTGGTTGAATCTTGTGCCCCTTTGAATTTATGGGGTGGGTGGGATGGGGGAGTATTTGAAAAAGAGAATTTGTATAACATCTGGAAAGGGAAACAGAATAGCAGCCCAGATTGCGTGGTCAGAACTTTCTGGGAAAAGTCAAAACTCTCAACCGAAGGCAACAAGAGTTCAGAAGGGAGCAAAGGGATACAGGATCCGTCCCTCTCTGCTGTATCGTAAGCCCATAGCCCTTTACAGGGTTAAATCCAAAGCAGACCATTGTGAAGGACAGAGAGCGGAGCGAGCGGAGCTATCATTTCAGTGGAAGAACCAGGCTTTGTCACCAGGGGGAGAAAGCAGAAATGGAAAGGTCTCTCATCTCATTCCAGTGCCTGGGTTGGGCTGTGAAGATGGAGTCAGGTCAGGAGCTGGGTGAGAATGCAGGGTTCTCACCTATGCCAAGCAGGCCTCAACGACGGCAGCACTCCCCGGAGCAGAGCAGCAGCGACGGCCACGGGGCCGGTTTTATAAAAATAAAATAAAAAATCACCACAGCATATCTGCTAACATTTAAAACAGCCAAATATTGGCAAGCCCGCCCCCTTGGCCAATAAGCCCTGCCCCTCAGCAAATAAGCTCCTCCCCCTCACACACATACATGGGCCACGCATGTTCCAGCATCCCAAGGGTGCAAAGAGGGACAGGTACTTTCCTGCTTCTCATCCCACTTGGTTTCTTGTTGCTCCCTCATCTCCCCGTCGGCCTCTCAAGGGCTTTTCCTGGGAGGCCGCCAGGTAAGAGGGACCTGAGGCTGGAATCCCAGTCTTTTTGCCTCTCCTGAGTGGCTTTGACTCCCAGAAAGAGGGACAGATGGGATTCAGCACCCAATGAGGGACTATTGGGATGCGATGATCCTCCTTTGTTGCTCTCATTCGGTTTTCGGTGAAGCAACGTTTCCATATCGAGGAGTCTCCCTTCTGGCTCCCAGGGAGCGATGTCTGACTCTGCCAGGCATTTTGTCCTTCGGTTTAGGTGGGGAATGTTACAGACTGAGTAACTATGTTGACACACTCCCTGTTCCTCCCACGAAGACTCCTTTGTTTCTTGTAACCCTTAATCCAGAGCTGGCAAACCTCATCCCTCCTTCAGGCCGCTTTGCAAACGAAGACGGGCTCTGCAGGCCGCGGAGGAGTTGGGTTTAAATGGGTGAGGCCGGGATGCGGGGAAAGAAGAAGCGGTCCTAAATGATGGGTCTGTGCCATGGATCTGTCCCCTCTCCTTGGGCTCGTGCCCTCATCGCTGCTCCCTTCCCCTGAGCTCGGTCTTTCAGTGCTTGGGGGCTGAGACGGGATCCAGGGGCCAGATCTAGGAAGGAGATTGAAGCCAAATTTAAAAAACCCAGACCATACTTGGCTGGTTTGGGCCCATGGGCTGGATCTGTATCATGGGAACGTGGGACAGCCTAGTGCTTCAAATCAAATGTCCTCTCAAATTGGATTTTCGCCTGCTACCTCTGGTGCTTTGTTGTTTTTTTACCTGACACACCCACGGGCCAAAATGAAAGTGTTAGGTAAAAACCCCCACCAGAGGTGGCCACCCTGCTTGGGAAATCCAGGCCCACATTGGTGGGGTGCCCGGCAAAGAGAGCAGCTAGATTGAATTGGGCCCCCTCCACGAGACACATACAGATTCCGCATGGATTGTGCCCCCCCAGCTTGTGGGCCCTGGGGCAAGCTGGACTTGCGGCACCTACGGGAGCTACGTCCCACGGCGCACCCGTCTCTGGCACAGCCCTGCGTCTTAGGGAACGCCGTGACTCTCCCACAGGGTCGGGTCCGCGTCAGAAAGGGGGCAGGAAAATCCCCGTGGCCCGCCGCCATCTGATGCGGCCACTCCCAAGAGCAGGGTGGCCAGATATGCCAATTTTAGAGGACACTTATGAGGAATGCAGGTTGCAGGGTTACGCTGGCACCAAGGCAGCCCTGCAACCTGTATTCCTCATAAGTGCCCTCTAAAACATGCTGGCCACTCTACCCAGAGGCCTGGTTTTCTCCAAGCTACTGGGGATGCCCCTGCTGGTTTAAAAAAAAGAAATCTGGGCATTCCCTGAAGCTCCAAAAGGTGGCAACCTAGGGTGGCCAGACCTCCCCTTTAAAAGAGGACACGTATGAAAAATACCATGTATTTTCATAAGGGTTCTCTTTTAAAGGGGAGGTATGGTCACCTGATAGCAACCCCACTCATAAGGGTGGGAGTAAGAGCAGGGCTGGTCTTAGAATTTTTGGAGCTTGGGGTGAAGATAAAATGTGGGACCCCTGGTAGCCTCACCACCTTAGGGGGCACCCTCTGCAGGGCCCTAAAGATGTAGGGGGTCACACCCTGCCCTGGGGAAACCAGGAGCCACGGTGGTGCCCTAGAAAGGGTGGCCCCTAAAGTTGGCCCTGAGGAAGAGGCAGAGGAAGAGGAGGAAGGATATTCTGCTGGTTTGCAGAGGAGAATTCAAAAGGACCAGTCAGGAGGAGGAGGGAGGCAATTTTTGAGGGGAACGTGCTCCTGGTGCCGTGATACAGGCAGAGCAGAGAGGAGTCTGAGGAGAAAAGGGAAACAAGGTCTAGCAGATCAGCTGGAGTGGCTGGAGCACGTCCAGGGGGAATTACGCTGGGCCTCCAGTGTCTCAGATTATTGCAGAGGGAGGAGGAGGAGGAGGAGGGGAGAGACAATGCAGGCGAGCATGGTGCAAAGATTGAAGCCAAGATTCAGAGCCTTGTATTTAGAGAGAGGGGGGGGAGTGTCGTGGGGATGGGGAACCAGGAATCCTGCTAGAGAGAAAGCAGGGACCTAGGAGGAGGAAAGGGGACGGGATTGGGGGATGGGGAAAGATGCTGTTTATGCCCCAACCTGAGATGCAGGGGGGACAGGAATGGGGTGATTACCCCATGACTCCTGGGGCTGGGGGCAGGTACAGGCATGGGGAGAGGGATTCGTATAGGGGAGGCAGAGTGGGGGAGGAGAAATGGGAGGTGGGGGGGGAAGTTTCATTGTTTTCGGGTTACCCCCTTTGTATGCCTAATGCTCCTTTGTAATGAGGTGTGTGTGGAGGGGGGGGGGTCTGGAAGGGAGGGGGCAGGGAGGAGTTTGGAGCTGGGCTGATTCGAATTTGATTTGTATTTTAAATCGTTGTAAGCCCCCTTAAGTCTGGTTTGTTTGGGGGGTTTTTTGCAGCAGGGTGGCGTAGAAATGCAAAGTAATGATAATGATAAATAATGATTATTATTGCCATAGGAGAGAATCCTACACCAGATAAAGGGGGCGGGCAGTGGCACAGAGCAAGGCTGTGGCAGGCTTGGGAAAGAGGGGGGGGCTTCCCAAATGGCAGCCCTCCCAAGGCCCTTGACAGCCTCAGGCTCCCCCCTGTCACCCTGGTGCCCAGTGAGACCCCCCGGAGAGTCAGCAACCCCACCAGGAAGGAAGTTTTAAGGGGGGGGGAACACTCCCCCTCCCCGGCTCCTGCCCACTCGGTGATCTGCGTGCCACTAGGACATTTTTAGAGTGGGTGGAGGCAGAGTGTGGGCGCTGCTCCTTCCCCCACCCACTCTGAACACTTCCCCATGGTGCTCAGGCTGCTTGCAGAGCCCCCCCGAGCGTAGGGAAGAAGGAAGACAAGGTATGGGAGGGTTTCTATCCAGAGAGAACAGGCTGGGGAGGGGAGGCCCAAGCCAGAGTCTTAGAGAGGAGGGAGGGGGAGGATTAAAGTCAAGACATGAGCAAGAAGGGGGAGGCATGCCCCCCTCTACAGCAGGGCCTCTTGGCTCCTCCGGCCTGTCTAACCCCAAGCCAAACCCATTACATGAAACCAAGAGAGAAAGCCCAAAGCAGGAAAGAGTGGGCTGGTCGGCCCCCTCCCCCCAAAGGTCAGAAGAGTGTGTCCTCGTTTGTCGCCCATTAATTACATCTGATCCTGCGTTAATCCGCTCTGAAAGCGCTCATGGGACCCTGCAGGTGGCTGATGGGAAATCGACCTGCCTGCCGTGGCTTGCTTGTATGCTATGTCTTGGAGCAACAGACGGGAAATCAGACTGAAGGGGCCCCCCGAGATGTCCCAGGCGTTCCTCTCTGAGTGGTGATGGGGGAAGAGCCATGTGCACCACCTTCCTGGTCGTCAGCACCTTGGTTTTCCTCCTGCGGCGTCACTTCTTCAACAAAGTCGAACCGTATGTACGACCCCCCCCCGACCCCCACCCTACCCCTCTGTGCCCTAGAGCGGCCGCCGGGCTCAGCAAGCGGGGAGGTGGGGCCTGGCCTGGGGTTTGTGTCTGAGAGTCGGGCTTGGAGTTTGGAGAGATCCAAGTGAGTTCGTGTCGACTGCCGATGGGATCGCAATTCGGACTGATGTTTGCTTGCCGTCTGTAGCTGCAGGAAGTCTCAAACTGGGGTCATAGACACGAAAGTTTGGCAAATCCCTGATCTAGTTCTTTCTAAGAAAGTTCTAATAAGCCTAACTGCGTTGTCACCTTTTATCTTATCTTATCTTACCTTCATCATCTGCAGGTATCACAACAGTCTCTTTATTTCTGCAGTTCAGACTTTTAGCTAAAGCTGTGACTAGTCTCCATCTAAGACCTGACCCCCCCCTCCCCTCTTCTGCCAACAACTCTATTGTGCTTGATATTTGGAGACTGTGCCTCATATGAGAGTGTGTGTCTCCTCTCCCATTGGTGTAAATCAGGAGAAGCTCTACTGAAGGCAATGTAGATCCTGCTACGAATTTCCAAAGGGAGATCAGAAACGGGCCCAGAAATGAGAGGCACGGGTGGATGATGTAACCAGCCTCTTTCTAACGTGTGTAATTCTGTTCTCGAACTTCTTGCCTAGCGTTTCTCAGGGTGGGCCTGTTGGGGCAGGGGCTGTCGGGCTTTTTCAGATGGTAGGGTGTGAGCCAAGGCCCTGAATCCATTTCTGTGAAGAGTGCTGCTTGTTAATTTATTTATTTATTTCCTGAATTGATAACCCGCCCCTCCTAAAAACAGCTCAGGGGCGGCTGGTAATGCAGATGGCAATGTATAGACTTACTGTGAGGATTGGTTTATACCTGTTTCCTAGTTGAGAAAACGGCAACTTTCTTTGCTGCTGTGCGTGGAGATCATGGATCCTGGTTTGGAGGAATCCATACAGCAAAGTGCGTGCACTCTCTCTCTCTGGAGAATTACATTGTGAAGGATTCCACATGTACAGGATGGGATTTCCAGATGCACCTTGGCCTGGACTCTGCAGGGCTAAGTTAGCATTCTGAGATTCCCAATTATATTAATGGAAATCGGGGCAGGGGGGTTACGGAGGTGGGACTCTTCAGCATCTGATCTGCAGGATCTGACCGTAAATTACAGGGTGTTATAAACCAGAGGGTGGAAAAGCTGTGTCCACTTGTAGCAGCTGCCTGCCCTCTGACCCCCAGAGGCCTGCTGTGCCCCACTGTCTGTGCATTAAGGGCTCCCAGGCACCCACTAGCTGCTGAACAGATGTGGAGCGCTGGCAGGCAGGTGGACACCCCCCTCCCCCCCGCACGGGACGTTCCAGATCCCAGAGTTCTGTGGGGGCATGAATCCTGTTCTTGTCGAGATCTCGGTAACGTTTTTCGACTCTTGCGAGAACCGGGAACCGTTCTCAATCCGGCCCTAATCGTGGGTCTTCAATACAAGTTCTGTGAAGAAAGGCTGGTGGTAATGGAGACGCTTTGCCTGGAGAAAAGCTTATTGGTGTGTGTGTGTGTGCGTGTGTGCGTGATATACATCACGCTGGCAGTTTTCAAATATTTAAAAGGGTGCCATCAAAAAGACAGAGAGCATTTCTCCTCCATTATCACTGAAGGTGTTTTCAGTGTTTTCAGATGAGATGCTACCCCGCATGGCCACCCAGGAGCCACGGATACAGCTGGATGTGTCCATGGAGCACCCACTCTTAGCCACTCACAGAGCCATGCTGGGAAACCCAGAGTCAGCCGTGCGGAGCAGGCCAAATCTGTGGCGGCCGTTTCCGTGGCCACTGTAGCCCAGCTGAGAACTGCCCATTTGTTTCACTCCCCACACATGTGGGTGCTCAGTGACCATGGACCGCCCCCCCGCCCCGGGTCGACTTGCTCATCTGAAAACACTCACGGAGCGATGGGTTTAAATGGCAGGAAGGCTGGTTTAGGTACAGTTCAACAGCGGCACAAGCTGCCGACGGAGGATGTGGAATCTCCTTCCGTGGAGGTTTTCCGGAAAACCATGGACACGTGTCGGGGATGCTTTAGGTCTAGTGGGGTGGGTGGGTGATATCCTACCGGTTCAGCTCAGTTCAGCAGAACTGGCTGCTAAAAGTCTACCACAATCCACATTTTATTTATTTATTTATTTATTCCGGCCAGCTTTCGCCACAGCCGCAAAATCTCGAAACTACATGATAACAATAGACATGGAAGTGGGTAGGTGTAGGGAAACTCCTAGAGAACTGGTTGTTGATTGGTTAGACTATTACCCCTGGGTATAGGGTATCTCCTGCAGAGGGTTGGGATAGATGACCCTTTCAGCTCTAGAATTCAGTGATTCAAAGACAGAAGAATTACCAGATAGAAGAAATGCCCTGCGTTATTTCGGTACAGAGATCAGTTCTGGTTCGAGAGCCTACGAGAGATTGCAGCTGTTCTCTCCAAAGAAAATCATGGTTTTTAATGAGTTTCCGTGGCAGACGCACAAATCTGTTTATCAATAGGGCCTGGAGACATGGGAAAGTGGGGAGGTGAAATTGACATTTAGAGAGCTGTCTTCCATCAGCCAGTCACGATGACCCTGTCACCATTGGGAAGCAGGTTAGCCGCTGCCTGGCCTGCCCATCCCATGCAGCTTCGTGGACTACTTAGAACAGAGAAAGATTTCAAGACCAATTAGGTGCATGTTCTGTAGCAATAAGAAAGCATTTATTCCGAGGACTGGACTGGTCAGGAGAGAAACTCATGGTCACCTTCCATCCCAACTCCTTCCAGAACATGCAGTGCTGACCGTTTGCAGGGCCCCCACATGTTGAATTGTGGAGGGAGGGAAATTGTGTGGGGAGCTAAGGCTCAGCATATGCTCTGCTCCCACCCTTCCTCCCAACTTCCAAATCCCTCCCAAAAAACCTACCTCTCCCACCAGCTCCTCACCCCTTTAGATTTCTCACTGACACGCCTTCTCCTCTTGTAGCTAAGCATGTGCACCTGCAACCATTCAGCTTCCATGAATATCTCCCAGTATTGCCCTAGGCTCCCCTTTCCCTGGTCCATCCCAGTTTGTAAGTCCCCCAAGGCATCTAGTCATGACTGTTCAGTGTTATTGTTAGCATTATAGAAATAGTCATATTTATTTATTTATTTAAATTGACATTCCCCGTCCTTTCCCGAAAGCTCAGGGTGGGTTACTGCAAATAAAAACCTGTATAAAATATACAGACACAGCCTAGCGATGACTGCGTTTTAGCTCAGTGGATCCTGGAAGGTCTTAGGTGGGTCACAGGAACAGGAGCAGAGCCGAGGGGAGCAGCAGCAGCTGAGGCTGCAGCAGGCAGCAGGAAGGTAATTGAGGCTGATGCAGAGACAGGGAGAGGCAGAGTGCCAAAGCTCGCTTTGGTAATCTTGCTTTCATCTCCTCCCCAGTGCTTGTAGAGCAGTTTGTAGAGGCCCGTCCCTGCCTCCCATTCTCCCAGACAGTGGGAGAGTCTGAGTTCCCACAGGGTGGAGAGGAGGTTGCTCCTAGTATCTGTCTTGGCCCCACACAGCCTTCTTCATTTGGGACTGAACAGCGGCTGCTCCCCCAGCACCAGCCTGGAATCCGGGTGTGCTCTGTATCTCTGTCATTCCTTGAGTGTCTAGACCAGGTCTATTTAAGTAGCTCCTGGGTTTTTACAGAAATGTGTTAGTCCTGCCCTTAGAAAGGTTAGAGTCAACTGGTTTGGTTTGTATCTCACTCTTTAGCCCCTGTCATGCTGGCAAGACCCAGCAGAAAAAGCTTTTGTGGTCAGCTGGAATACAGGGTCCAAGAGGAAACTGGCAGCTTGTTTGGTATCCAGCGGGGAGACAGCCATGCAAAACAAAGCAAGACAGAATTTGGCATGCAGTTATAGCTTATTCAACATTTCCATCGTACCGTGAGTGCGTATGGTGTTTTGCAAAAAAACAAAAGGAGGTAATATGGTCCCACCCAGCATAGAGCTTGTGAGCTCAATCAGCCTGTGAAAGGGGAGGGCAACAGGCTTCATGGGGAATAGGTTGAAACACAGGTTGGAATGTAGTCAAGAAAGGGGGATGTCTAGTCCTTTTGAGTATTGACTCGTCCCAGTTGTTTTGGGCACCAACTGGTATCTGAACATCACCTGACAGGCTACCCAACTCCCTGGACTGACTCACCTCACTTCCGGGCTACTGCTCCTCCGGTCCTGGTTGCTGCTCCCTTTTTGCTGCTCCCTGCTCCTCCCCCAGCCTGCGTGCTGCTCAGCTGAGTCGGGGACTTTGGCTTTTTCTGAGTGGTGAGGGGAGCAAGGAGGCCTCTTCCCACCTATGTTCACACCCCTAACAGTTCCCCCATTCCTGGGAGGACCCAAAATGGGTGTGTGTGTAGGACCCATGCACACCCTTGATATTGGTCCCCCTGGGAATGGGGGAATCATTAAGGGGGTGCACGCAGGTGGAAAGAGGCCTCCTCACTCCCCTCCCCACTCAGAAAAAGCCAAGTAGGGAAGTCACTCCCTCAGCTGAGCAGTGTGTGGACTGGCTGGGGAGGAGTAAGGAGCAGCAAGAAGGGAGCACCAACCAGGACTGGAAGAGCAGTAGCCCGGCAGTGAGGTGAGACAGCCTGGGGAGTCAGGTAGCCTGTCAGGTTGCATTCGTGTACCAGTTGGTGCCCAAATGCAACTGGGGCAAGTCGATACTCAAAAAGACTACATAGTCCCCTTCAGTGTCCTGGGGCATCCCGGGGCACCCCAGTAATACCTGCATTTTTAGGGACCAGGTACCTGGTGGAGGCGGGCAGGTACCCTGTTGGGTGGCCGCTGGGTGTGCCTAAAATGCAGGTATTACATGCGGGTAGCAAGGAAGGTCATCAAGGTACCATGATAAAAGAAGTCATCAAGGTAATAACTCCAAGCATGGACAAAGTTCCCAAGACCCAAGATTTTGGCTTGCACACAAAGAGTCTATGACACAGCCAGAGAGTCACCAGACACACATATGGAAGTACATGTACACAAAATGTTCCTGCTTCGTGATTAGTTGGCAGAGCTAATGCTCTGTGGTCCTGGCTACTGAGATTCTGAGGCAGCAGCTGCGATTTAGCTGCTGAGATTTGAGTGCAATGAAGTAAGACAAAGGACCAGGAATGAATGCAGACCCCAGAGCTCAGAACCAGCCCACGATGAGACCTGCACTTGAACTGCCCCAAAGCCACATGCAGCTCTAGAGTTACCATTTACCTATCCTGTGTCTCGGCAATCTGTGTTTGTCAGAGAGAGAAATGGTCAGAACAGCAGAAGAGAAAGATTATTCTATTTGCAACACATTGGCTTGATCCAGGACTGTCGCCTCTGAATGTTCAGAAATGAGGAATCAGGCCTCCCAAAAGTCATCGGCTGGATTAAAAGTCACTGGATTTAAAAAAATGTTTTGCTTGGTGTTTGAGCCATTAGAGCCCCTGTTGCAGTCATGTTTGGGGGCTTCTGTCTGCAACCAGGAGGGACAGAAGTGAATCTTTTTAAAAAGGAGATTGTCATATTTTTGATGTTAATAAACCTCTAGAAACACGAAGCGTGCAATAAGATAGGCACGAGACTTGGCAGCCCTGAAGATCCCTCCCCTTATTCAGCCAAAAGACCGGATTTTCTGCTGGGACGACTCCGCTGAATTTGCTGGATTACGCTGCATGCGGAAGTACATGCGCACAAACCATTCCCGCTTTGCGATTAGCTGGCACAGCTGATGCTCCGCGGTTCTGTTATAAACTGCACTCGTTTATACCAGCCAAGAATTGGGTTCTAGAGACAAAGGAAGGGGAACAGAGGGAGAGACAAGGAGTGTAGCATTCACAAAGATGTGTGGTCCCAGGTGCATGTGCTTGGCTTGGTTACATCGAGAATGATGGCTGGCTGGTCCATGTGGTGAGGATATGAGTACACAGACCTCAGGCAACAGATTGTACTGGATGGAGGATATCAGCAGGAGTTAAGGAGTTTAGTTTTAGCCATGTCGCGTTTGAGTTGACGTTGAGACATCCAGGTAAAGATGTCAGAGAGACAGCTGGTGAGGCGAGCTTGAATAGATGGAGAGAGAGAGTGAGTAGAGAGATAGAGTTGAGTGTCATCAGCATAGAGGTGATATTGGAAGCCATGGGATGCAATGAATTTGCCCAGGGACAGGGTATAGATAGAGAAGAGGAGAGGGCCATGGACAGAGTCTTGGGAAACACCAACCGAGAGGGGAAGAAGGGAGGAGGAGGTGGAATTGGCAAGAGACACATTGAAGGATCAGTCAGAGAGGTAGGAGGAGAACCAGTTGAGGATGGAGCCACGGAAGCCAAGGGAGTGAAGTGAGTTCAGCAAGAGTGAGTGGTCAACAGTATCGAAGACAGCAGAGACGTCAAGGAGGACATGAATGGAGTAGAGGCGATTAGATTTAGCCACAAGAAGATCGTTGGTGATCTTAGCAAGAGCAGTTTCAGTAGAATGAAGGGGGGCGAAAACCAGACTGGAGGGGGTCAAGGGAGGGATTGGCGGAGAGGAAGTCGAGGCAGCGGGAAATGGCTTTCACACAAAGAGTCTATGGCACAGCCAGAGACAAAACCACCAAGCCGGTGTAGCCTAGTGGATAAGTACTTGGACTTGGGTTTGGGAGTTCAGTTTTCAACTCCTGCCTTAGCAGGCAACTTACTAGGTGACTATAAATAGAGCCTTCCTCTGTGGTACAAACACACAACTGCGTTTTTTGCCTATGTGGGCCACAGCCCATGCGATGATGAGTTTTTACTGGTCTTACAAATAAGACATTCTCCTTTTGGACAATCAAGCAGATAGTCATGAAAACCAAAGAATTATTCAGCATGCAGCACAGAAAAAGGGCCTTCAACAACACAGGGACCGCTCTCTTTCTCTGCCCACCCACTGGGAAACAGTGAGGGTGGCAGATTCCCAGGGCCCCATGAATTCTGCACTGCTGTGATTGCCGCCATTTTAGCAGATTTTTGCATTTGGTCAAATTGTCGCAGAAATTGCCTCTGGCAGCGTAGAATGACTGTTTGAGCAGGGAGCACTGTGAGCAAGCTGGATTTGTTATCAGCTGGTATATATTCTGGGGGCCAGGGGTTTCTGCGCCACAGTTGCTGAAGAGGAGCTGCCCACAGCGCCCCTCAGGAAAAAATAAAAGCACCTCTGGCTCCCACTGATAGCTCCATGTATTATTTTGTGAGGTTTTGTTGTGTTTTTTTTTAAAAGCGACAGGTTGTTCAAAATTGAGAGAATGGCATGCTGGGAAATCCAGTTGCAAACAAAATTTGCATAGTGTGCTGGCTAATGTGCATCATTTATTCTAGTTGCAAAATTTGGATTTTCTGCTTGTACAATTTGGAGTTCCTGGTTGCAGAATTCGGACCCAAAATTGCAGGATCCCTGAGTCCTGCAATTAGGACGGCAGCCCTGACAGCATTATGCCAGTGCAGCAATTTAAGAATTGGAACATAGGTTACATTAAGGTCCTCTGCACACCTGAACTGCCTTCTGTTTATCCAGCCAGTCTCTTGTGTGCAGAGTTACTTCTGTGCAGGTGAAGAGTTTTCATAGACTCATGTTTTTAAAGTGCTGGTCTTGTCACCCCCCCCTGGCCTTTTCTTGAGTGTCTCCTGCATCAGTTGGAAAAACAGCAGCGGCAGAAATATTTGCCACGATGAATCAAATGCATGTGTGAGATTTTTGTGTGCCGGACAGTCAAAGCAAAGCGGAATTCTAACTGGGCTAATCTTTTCCAGGAAGGAAGGGGATCAGGAGGGTATCTTCCAGGAGTTTAAAGCAACGGGGGCCTAGACTTTTGTGCCTCGTGACCTCGTTTTAAGACTTAGATATAATCTTGGAGACAAAGTAGTTCAGATTAATTGGGGCAAATTCATGCAGGTCTCTTCTCCGGCATTTTTGATTTCCCGAGGAAGAGAACTATTGCACCTTATCATTCTTCACACAACGCTTTGGCTATGGTTCAAGCAACCAAAGAGAGTCAAGCCCCTCCCCTTGGCCAATAAACTCCTCCCCTCAGCGAATAAGCTCTGCCCCCTCATGCTCATACATTCATGCAAACACCCTTCCCACCATTTCCAGTGCATAAAGGGGGACAGACACTCTCCTTCTAATTCCACTTAATTCCTTGTTATTGTCCTCTCAAGTGTTTTTCCTGAGAAGCAACCATAAAAGAGGTGCCTGAGACTCGAATGCCAATCTTTTTGTCTCTCTCCCGAAAGAGGAACTTTCCTTGGGATTCAGCACCCAAAGAGAGACTGTCTCCTAAATAGGGAGTGTTGGTAAGTAAAGTATACTTCAGTGGGGCTGTCGTGAGAATTGGCACCTCCGTCAGGGAAGGAATAAGTTCTAGTTTGTAAATATCATCCTTTCTCAAGATGCGTTGGACCAGGGGGAAGGACCTTTCTGAGGCTTAAAGCCAGCTGACAATAAGAGTGAATTTCCACATCAGTCACAATGCTACCTGCTGGGGTATTACCGGCTGAAATAAAAAAGAGCCAGCTCTCTCTCCGCTCCTCCTTGGTGCGGATAAATCGTCTATTTTTAGAATGTAATTAATCTCTTATTCAAAACCTGGTATCTTTCGAGTTCCACAGTAATAACTCATCCACTGACTCGCTGATCTTCTCAAATGCTTTATTTTCTTTGCTCGAGTTAATAAAAACAATCTAGAATCTTCATTGACATGAAAAGAAAAATGATAGAAATCATAACTCTTCTGCCCGTTGGGCTTCCTGCTGCATTTCATCAAGTGCGCATGTATTACTCCGATCCTCAGCTGTTCCAGGCGAGAAATGTCAGTATTTCATTGGGTACAGCCCAGCATATGGCCAGCACCTTACCAATAAGGGCCTGTCATGGGTCAGGGGGTGGCCCCTTTAAGGAGCAGTGGATGGTGCTTTGACCCCGCCCCAATGGTTATAAATATCCAGGCTTGTGGAAGCTCTGGTAGTTTGAGTCTGGCAAGGAATCCAGAAGGACCTGGTGTGGGAGCTCTGCAGTGAGGTTGACCAGGGTTCTGAATTTCTAGCGGTCTGGGAGTAGAACTGCAATGGGCACTAAATTTCATACCCACTGGTAATATCCACATTTTTGGGTACCGTATGGGGTACCCAACGGGTTACTTGGGTGCTGATCAGATACCCGAAGACACACACACACCCCAAATCAGGTACTTCCGGTACTGATTTTTCGACTTGCTGATTCCCAATTGGTATACCAGTTGGTATATCGAGTTGGAAAACTGAAAAATTGGCATGAAACCTTTTTTTTAAAAAAAGTGACTGGAAGTTGTTTCCTGGGAACAGAAAGTTAATTTTCTGGGATGGAAAACCCATAAATAAGTGTTTTTAAAAGGGAAATTGAAAATAAAATAAAATAAAGAAGTAACAAAAATTGGAAGTGGAAGTTGCCAAAAAATTGTGGGAACCAGACAGAAAGCTAGTAAATCGATGTCGAGAGTCAGTATATCAAACTGGTGCCGGAAGTCAACATTCTGGAATTGGAAATTGACATTCCGGGACATCGGGTTCCTGATTGGGTCGTAATTGGGTACTGGATGGTACCCGATCATTACCAGGTCGAATCGGGTATAGGAAATTCAAAGGGATACCCGATTTTTGGGGTATCCTCTTTCAGCTCTAGCTGGAAGTAATGCTGTTGACCCAACCCAAGGTGAAAGGGTGCAAGTGCAGGACTGGTTCAAGGCCGTGACACTGGCTCATTGAAGACTTTGCCCAGTAAATTGAACCTGACTAAACTGTTTAAAATACGTGGAAATGGACAATAAAATCTAACTGACGATGGGAAAATGTAGCCTGGGGATTTGGTGGGCTGAGTCCCAACCCCCTGTGCATGTGGCTTATGAGCGTGGCTTGTGTGCGAGCCATAGTCCCGTCAGCACGGGTGCACGTGCAATCCATGTGCGAGTTGCACGCGAGATGTGCGTGCGCTGTTTGCGCAGGGTTTGAGATCGAGGTCGCGGAGTCTGATTTTGCAAGGGCTTTTTGGCAGATGGGCAGCTGAGCCTGCCACAGGGCCGGACATTCAAAAGAGATTAGTGCGCTGCCTGGGTGAGTTACTACTTATGCGGAATAAGTGGAGCAGAACCCAGCTCTCATTGTTTTTTTCATTTGTGAATTGGCCTTTCTAAATCTATGCGGAGAATCTAGTTTTGTGCAACAGATAAAATTTGCCTTGAATAAGGAGTTCTAGTGTTAATCGAGTATCCTTTAAAGAGAGGCAAGCTAGACGTCGCGTGCTCATTTGTTTTGAAACTAGTTTCCTTTAAAGAAGAACCATCACAAAGATCCAATCTGTGCAACAACCCCAAGCATGAATGCTGACATTGTATCTCAGGGGTGGGAAATCTTTTCCCTCCTTAAGGCCACTTTGAAAATTAGTACAAGCTCCAAGGACCGCGTTGAAGTTTGGTGCAGGGAGCCACTCAAGAAGACAAGGCTCCAGATCCTGGATCTGTGCCGTAGATCTGTCCCCTATCCTTGTGGGCGTTCCCTCGTCTCTGCTCCCTTGCTCGGAGCTCACGCTTCAGGAGTTGGAGGTAGGAACTGGATCCAGGAACCAGATCTAGGAACCGGGAAGCGGCCACATAAAAACTAGCCATGGAACACATTTGGTCCCGGGCTTGAGGTTCCCCCAGCCCTGTTCTATATTCAGTTTTAACATGCAAAGGAAAAATGATTACGAATAAGAAAATCCATGAGGCTTTTGGACGTTGCAATTTGTAGCTGTAGACGGTGATTTTAAAAGGATTTTATTCTGATTGATTATAAAACTCTAGCAAGAGGCCTGGGGCTGGACAGCTGTAGGCCCTTCTCACGCAGACACTCTCACACTGATAAAATGAATGTTACATTTTATTATACATGTTTCAGGGCGCCCATAGGGCAACCCCGGCAACCCTGCAACATGTATAATAAAATGTAACACCCATTTTATCAGTGTTTGTGAAAAGGGCCGTAGTTAGAGACAGGTCCCTGCTCTAGGAAGCTTGCAAGCTGGAATAGACAAGGGGGAGGGGAGTGGAGTGACAAGGGAATGGGGGAACATGGGACAAGACGGGGAGGCATTTACGAAGTGGAGAGGTTGCAGGTGCGCGTGCTTCACTTAGTCACAAGGGGAGGAGGAAGAGTGTGACGAAGGAGAAGCGTAGATGAGAAATAGATGGGGGTGGAGAACTAGGGAAAGTCGGATGGGCTTGCGAAAGAATAGGGGTGTGCTGTCCGTTTGTTTGTTTTAATTACTAAAACAAACTAAGCCCCATTCATTTTAGTAATTAGAACACAAAAATGGTTGAATCAGAAACAACCACCTTGCCATCCTACGCCTGCGCCCCCTTTCCCCCAAATGGCGCTGGCTGGCAGGGTTGGCACTATTTGGGCGGGAAGGGTGTGCATGCGCAGAGCGGCCCAGGTGGCCATTTTGTATGTGCGTAGTGATTCCCCCCTCCGCCGCCCTCCCCCGTGTTTTATTTTTATATTTAAAAAATCATTTTAGAGAAATCGCCGCGCGTGCACAAAATGGCCCCCAGACGCAAAGCCCTTCCCCAAAATATTTCTGAAAAGGGCTACGCGTGTACAGAATGGTTTGGAGGCCGTTGTGTGTGCATGCGCAGGGATTTTAAAATTTTTTAAATAAATAAATAAATAATAAAATTAAAAAATGCTGAAAACGGTAGGGCCGTTCCTATCCCTTCCTCCGGAAACAAAGTGGTTTTTGTAAATGAAAACTAAACCAAAATGAAAATGGTCGGGGTACCTTGGTTTCGGCACACCCTGGCTAAAGAAAGAACAACACCCCTCTGCAAAGCACAGGCCAGGGCAGCAGTGATAGCGGGAGAGCCGTAGCAGTGGTTGCCTCTGGAGTCACTTTCCCCAATCTTCTTTGCTTTGGGGAAGCTCAGATTTCAGGTCTCATTTTGCACCATTAAAGCCAACAGGGCCTTTCCCCCAAGAATCCTTTTGTAGCTTTCCATGGACTTCGGCGTGAGATTTGTGATTCTTAATACGTCGCCCAGTTCATCCATGGAAGGGGACCGATTAGGCAAAGCTTAGCAGGGGAAAAGAAAGATTAGTTTGAACCCAATTGGTAAGTGCTGCGGCCAAAGCTATCACAGCCTGCGTTGTCACACCCTCCCCCGTGAAGGCGGCGGAAGGCAGCGCGGCACATAAACACCATAGTCCGGATTGCACCTGCCTGCCAGTCACAACAGGATCGAGTTCGCACTTGGCACGGAGAGCGATCTTTAGGACAACAAGGGGTTTGTGCTTGGCTTGGAGGGTAATCTGAGCAGCAGAACAATAGTTGGCGTGCCTGGGGCCCGGATTAGCAACAGGCACAAAAACTGGAAACAGCCTTTGGTGGATTGGATACGACGAGAAACAGACATTTAACGGAACAGTACGGTTCAGCGCTCTAGCCAGTTTCCACTGGAGTTTGAAACTTTTATTTCATTCTTATTATTTATTTCTATACTCACCAGGACTGGGTCTGGCACTGAACAATCATTGGTTAGAGAAAGGTCCCTGCCCCAAGGGGCTCACAATCTAGGAGAGACAAGGGATAGGAGAACGTAGGTCAGAGACAGGGGCACATTCATGAAGTTGAGTTGTCACAGGTGAATGTGTTCACAGGGGGAGAAGGGAACCCTGAATGGTAGGACAGTCGATGGAACATCAGTGAGCAATCCGTGAGCAATTTTTCTAATAAAGCCACCAGATTTATTCAAAGTAGTTTCTTTTGCCCGCATGAGACGGCTCTTGATCATACAGAAACAAGGATCTACAACCAGAGCTTAATCTGTGTATCTGTTTAGGAGTGTGCAATTAATTTTTGTTTTTTTAATTACTGAAACGAATGAAGCCCCATTCATTTTAGTAATTAAAATACAAAAATGACATAGTAACGGAAACGGATGAAAATGAAGGGGGAAAGGCATGTTTTGTTGCAAAAATAAAAAATACCCTACGCATGGGCAAAATGGCTACTGAGGCCGTTCCAAGCATGCACACCCTTTCCCAAAAAGGCATCGACGCTGCTGGTGCCATTTTGGGAAAGGGCTGAGCCTGTGCAGAATGGTCCGGTGGCCAAGTGTGTTGTAAACTTGTTTACACTTGTAAACAAGTAAACAAAGTAAACAAAGTAATGTGGGCAAAAAGAATTACAAAGTAAACAAAGTTTTGTTGTAAACAAAAATGAAACTAGAAATGAAAACAAATGATATGCACCCCCTGTGTCTATTTTCATTCCAAGGATCAACCCTAGCATCTCTTGATCCCATGATAGCTGTTCCTCCTCTGGACTCCACCCACAGCTGGATACAGAAACACCAGCCTTGGCACCAGTCCCTTCCCTGACAGGGTTTGGGGTTGATCGGTCGGTGGTGCCAAAGAGCTGATTGGCGTTAGCAGTGCCGGACCGCCACCCTGGCCTAAATAAGTTTTAAAGAGTCAGTGGAGACAGCACTCCACCCTTTTGCCCACCCTGAAAACTTCCTTCCTGCCAGGGCCCTTTGCAAATAGTCTGAGCAACGCTAATGAACTTTCAGAGTGGGTGGGGGCAGAGGATTGTAACCGCTCCCTCCTCTGCCCATTCTGAAAGTTTCCTATCAGTGCTTTAGCCACTTGACGAGGGTCCGCCTTGAGTCCAGGGCCTGAGTTTAACTGAGCTCCATGGTAGCTACACCCGTGAATGTCCCTGTCACAAGGGCACCTCTTCATTCAGGTCTCGTAGAATTAGCTTCTGATCCCTTGACAAGATGAGGGGGGTGTCCTGCAACACCCCACTGACCCTGGACTAGGGGTTCCAACTTCCTAAATTTAGGGTCTGGCCTCCACACTCTCCCCTACAGCCAGCCTGTACCCACCTCTAAGGACTTCTCCCAACAAAGGTGGGTCCCTTCAATAAACATAAATAGTCCACAGTATATATGGGTTGGTCCCACCATTGGATCCCCAATGGTGAGGCCTGTGTTCCTTCCAGAGGCCTGGGAATCATGTATTCCCCAGAGGGCCTCCTGGCTGGGCCTGGTTTGGGCTTCCTAGCCCTGGCAGTCTTGCCTTTTTGGAGATGTACTACCTTCAGCCTCTCCTCNGGGGGTGTCCTGCAACACCCCACTGACCCCGGACTAGGGGTTCCAACTTCCTAAATTTAGGGTCTGGCCTCCACACTCTCCCCTTTAAGCCAGCCCAAGAGACTAAGGCTCAGGGCTATATAAGGGCCTCGAAGAGGCAGAGGGTTTCAGTATCCTTTTTCTAAGAGGGCCAGTTATCCTTATCCTTCAGAGGGCCAGTATCCTTTTTCTAAGACCCTTAGACATCCATTTTGAGCGCCTAACTCGGGCGCCATTTTGTGGCTTCTTTAGGTTTCGGCACCATTTTGTGGTGCCACACTGCCACGTACCTCCCCTCCCAAAGACAGCTCTCTGGAGGTGGACCCGCAAGAATCACGCACTGGTGCTCCCCCAAGGAGGAAGGCGGACTCATCATAATGAGACCCCAGGCCACCAAGGACTGTGGTAGGGCGGGGCCCCGCCCACTCTCCTGCCTGGACCCCAGCCCTGGAATCCTAGAAAGAGAAAAAACTCTTTCTTTATTAGTTAAAGGATAGCGGCATCAGCCATAATCCATAAAAGTACACATTAACATAAGGAGAAAAAGGGACATTGGCCATAATTTAAAGCAGTGCCGGACTACAGAGAAAATATTAAAATAACACAAAACGAAAACTTGCAGCAATGTTCCTTAACCCCGTGACAGGAGAATCTGCCTAGAGGACTAATTCCAAGATTTCACGGTGGGGGTGTGCATGTGTGAATTCATCCTCTCTGTTTCCAACTTTCAGGGAGGGGACTGAGGAGACCAGGCAAGACGTTGGCTCCGACTCTCCAACAAGGTAATGCGGCTTGAAACACGGTGAGCACAGGGAGGGTGGGGGTGGCAAATCTTGCAGGGGAGTTGTGGGTAATCGCTTACCTGAGATGGGCTTGGATCGCCGGCTTTCGGTTTCTAAACAGTTTCGAGTTCTAAACCGTAGCTTTTGGTAAGAACGTCGCATCATGGGGGTTGTCCTTAGTTAATAAAACGGACTGGTTCTAAACACCGCGGCTGCAAATCACAAACCACTTAGACTCTTAGGCCCTTTTCACACGGACTGTGGTGGGTGGCTCGGTGGGGTGGGGGGTGCGTTCCCATGGACCCCCACCCACCTCCATGCATGGAGCATCGGGCATTGGCTCTCGTTGCTCCGTGCGTGGGCGATGGGTAGAGGTGGGTGGAGCATGGGAGCGTGCACACACACATTCCCCACCCATTGGGTGCCCATCCATCCCCCTACACCCGTAGTGGCATTCGCACAGGCTCCCCCACCACCCGCATATGCACGTGTGTGAAAAGGGCCGTAGAGTTGGAAGGCTCCTGCCGGCCTGCCCATCTGTTTGGTTCCGTCCCTTTTGAAGGATATATGAGGAGAAGACTTCAGAAGCCAGGGGAGTCTGCTGTGAGCTGCCAACAGGGCAGGAGTTCAGAACTGCAGCCAGGGAACGGGCCACGTTCCTGAAACTCCTTAGGGGAAAGTATACTGGGAGCTCTGGGAGGGAAGGGGCCATGGTGGTACTAAGAAATGCACCAAATGAGCTACCCGTTTCAGCTCTGCACGGGTTGTGTGCATGTGTGGAGGGTGTGAGGATTTATATCAGTGGCTGGGAAGCGAGTCTACGTGGAGAAAAGGCACCGCCAAATTCTACATTGTTGCTCTTTCTCCAGGCAAACCAGAAAGTGAGCCCGTATTGGCTGGTGGAAGCTGTCTGATCACGGAAGATCTGGAGAGGAACTAGTAAGATCTTCACTGCATTCTCTAAGGGCAGCTGGTGATTCACAGTCATTCACATCATGGGGATGGAGGGAAAGAAGAGGAGAACAAGGAGGAGGAAGGACAAGCAAAGCTTTTCCACCCAGTGGACAAGGTTAGACAATCTTCTCAGGGCGACGGGCTTCTGGAATCTGCACCGTTTGGGCCATCTGCCCCCTGCTAATTTCCAGAGCGGGAGTGTGGTTGGTATGTTGACCCCACCCCACCAAAAATAATAGATTGAGGCAAAGCGGTTGAGATGATCTCTATTGCTGGATCAACTTTTGTTGGTGAGACAATGCAAGCTTTCGGGCCACACGTTCTTCCCTCCCTTCCTCTTCCCCTCACTCTTTCAGCACATGATGGCAGGAACTAGATCCCGGGGCCAGATCCGGGACCTGGAAAGGGACCAAATAAAACTAGCCGCGGGCCACATTTGACCCCAAGGTCTGAGGTTCAGGTTTTCCCACCCACCCCTCTTTTAGAGGAAGCACTGCTGGTTCCCCTTCATGAATTCTAACCTCCCTCTTTACCTTGCTCTTTAAAATGGTTTTTAAAATGGATTTTGCATTCCTTTCGTGTACTGATTTTGCAAAACTCTCCGAGCACCATTGGGCAGGGGATAAAAATAAATAATAATGATAGAAATAAATCAGTGACAACCGAGTATTATTAATTATCATTATGAATAATTATACTTGGAGATTATTTATTATAGTAATAATTATTCATACTAATCAGCATTTTAAAATTTTACCTTTTGCTTTTTTTTCCTCAGTGTCGCTAGAACAATTCCCTGTCCAGGCTCCGTGCTTTGACTATGCCACTTCTGACTTCTTCCCATAGTGACCCTTCCCTTCCTGCCAGCCACGACAATAGCTAGCAGGGGACTAGCTAAAGCCACCACCAGCTACATGCCTGATGTAATGAAGGGACTCTTGTTTCCCAACGAGGACTGGAGCACAGGAAGACAGCCATGCCTTTAAAACCATGGTGACTAAGAGGACGTCGCCTGGGGCAGGTCCTCTCAGCAGTGCCGCGCAGAAGCTATGATAGGTCTGAATACCGTCAAGAAGGAATGCATAGGGGAAGGGTATTACCTTCTGGTTGCTGCCATGAAGCAGCACCCCAAACACACCAAGGCTTTGCTACCAAGAGGCTAAGAAGATGCAGAGAAGAGCTGTTCTGGGATCTCTCCAGCCTTAATGGAACTTCTGCTTCTGTCGGAAGCCGATCCCCTGACTGTGGAGGGTTTTAGATGGTTTGGCGTCCTCTCCTCATTTTCGGTGGCCACGTTCACCTGTACAAAACTCAGCCCATTTATCAAAGCTGAAGTCATGATTCTGATTTCAGTAACTCACTTCTGTATCGTTCACGTGACACCTCTGAAACCGATTGCGTCCCCCGCGGTCTGCCCCCCCAGTGGCCGTGTCATGGCAGTGCACACAATGACGCCTAGCCCTTAAGGCCTTGCATGCACAGCATTCTGGGATGAATTCAGTAGAGTTCACAGCAGGAGAGACGCTTTGAGCTGCAGCCTAGGAATGATTTGCAGACTGTGTTCACAAGCCAAACGCGGAAAGGGTTCGCATTACAAGGTACTTCAGATTAGAAAGTGAAAGTGATTATTATCTGATTACTTCCAAGTACATACTTCACTTCTTACTCCAGAATCCTATCTCTTGACATGTGACCGATACTGAAGTACAAACGAGTTAAGGACTTACTAAACCGATTTAGTTGTTTGTGTGAACGTGTGACCTTGGGGCAGCCATTTCCTGGCATTTCTCTGTGCCTCAGTTTCCCTATCTGCGGGACAGGGGAAAGGATACCTACCCACCTTTGTCAAGTGCTACAAGTTCCACAGTTGAGAAGTACAATTGCTAAATACCAGATACTGTTATTACTGAGCCCCTTTTTGGGGGCTTGGGGAGCACCTTGCTGAGAAAGGGGTGTTAAGTGGAAGAACATGGAGCTGGGAATGGTCATCACCGCTGAAGATGCACTCTTAGAGACCACCACATGAAAATAATGGAGAACGCCAGCATTCTCTCGCTCTAATGCAGCCACCATTTTGTTGTACGATGGTGGCCATTTTGCACGTGCTCAAATGGTTCAATCAGAGCTCCAACCGAAAATTCGTTTTGTTCAGAATTCCAACTGAAATACCGACAGCCGTTTTGTTTTCGCTGAACTGTTCTGCCGAAATGGAACGGTTGTTTGGAACCAGCCCTAGGCCAAGCCTATTTTGCTAGCTCTTGCTCAAGGACAGATTCAGGTTGATAGGGGGCCAGGGTTGAGAGTCGTTTGTAGACAAAGCACTCTCCGTGTCTGTAGTAGCCTCCTTCCTCCCCATCCACTACAGACCCACCCCGGTCAGAGGAGAGATGCTTGCACATCCAACTGGATGAGGAATCTCGCAGAGTAGCATCAGTGACAGGGTCAGGAAGAGATACCGGAGGAGGGGGATCACCTGGGCTTGAAAAAACTTGCCTGGACTGAACCCAGGCACAAATTAAACCTTGTTGGAGACCCCATTGAGGGAGTGGGGTTGTCAGAGTGGGGGAAGAGATGAAACACGCATCTAAGTATTACCCATAAATAATACTTGCATTTTCGAGCACCATTTGGGGTATATGGCGGGCTACCCAGTCACTGGTTGGGTAGCCGACTAGTGCTGAAACTTGGTATTCAAAACGACTCGGTTTTTGCCAAGTATCCCAGTATTCAACTTGGTTTTACCAAGTACAGAGTAACAGAGAAATTGGTCTGGTCCTTGATACTCAGTAAATCCTCGAATGAGCAACATAGATACGGGGCTTTTCCTGCCTCTACATAAGGGAACTTGGTACTTGGAAAATACTCTGTACTCGGTTTTATTTTACCAAGTGGCGAATATTTGGTCATGTTACCGAGGACCAGCTGACCATTTGGAGCTGATCCTCGGAAACATGGAAATACTCATGAATAACATTTTTACTCTTCGGCGCAGCCCTACGGAATACACCCCAAATCAGTCGTTTCCTGCACCAATTTAATGTTTTGGTTACCGATAGAAAAACTGGGACAGAAAACCAAAAACATCACAACTGGAAGTTGATATTCTGGGACAATCCAGACTGTCCAGTACCAAATCAGGTCGAAATTGCATTCCAATTTGTACCGGAAATTTTCAAGTCTATTCGGGTACTGGAAATTTGACGGGTGTACCTGCTTTTTGCAGGTACTCATTCTTAGCTCCAGTGGGGGGCTGATTTTGGCTGGCGTGTCTTAGCACTAGTGGAGCACAACTCACTAATAATAAAGTCACCTGCAAGGTTCTTTGGAGCATCTTCTCTCTGAATTTCCAGAACTTCAAACCTTTTGCTTTAACTTAGAATTTCCTGCTTCTTAAGAGTTAGATTTTCATTTATGGTTGGTTTTTTTTACAGCTACAAAGTTTCTTTTAATGAGACCCTTCCCCCCCTTCCTTCCCCTCTGAAGCATTTAATTAAGTCTTTTACAACCTTCCACTCGATCTTAATGATGTTTTTTTGGTTGGAAAATAATAATGTCTCATCGAGGGGACTACCGTTGCGGCTCAGTTGGAGCCGTTTCCATTTTTATAGCTGATTAGAAGAGAAAAAGGAGGGCAGGGGGTGTGGATAACTAGATGGAAGCAGGATCTGGTGAGATAAAGGGGCAACGGCACGTGCTGGTTGGGTGAGGACAAAGCATATGAAATGAAGAGCTAGGCTGCTGAGGCTAGAGTATAATGGCTAATGGATTAATTAGTGTCTAATTATAATGGCTAATGGACCAGAGCCACAGTAAGTCAGCCTAGCTCCATTGAGCCATCAGAGATTTGCTGTAATGTACCAGACTCTTTTGTGTGTAGCTGCTCACAAATTCATGGTGTTAACTAGAGCTGAAATGGGTACTTGGTTTGATACCTGCGGATAATATCTGCATTTTCGGGTACCGTTTCGAATACTGACTGAGTACTTAAAAAACAAAATTTTGGTTGCCAGTTTTTTGAGTATCCAAAATGACCCCCCCCCAACTCAAAACAATACCCCCGAAACTCTCCAAATCCAGGATGAAATTGGGATGAAAATTGCTATTCCGGTATACTGGTTGTTGGTATTTCAGATACCCAATCGAAAAATGGTTCAGGTACCAAAAAGAACCCAAAATATTTGGTTTGATCTGGGTACCAGAAATTAAATGGGTATAACCATTTTGCAGGTACTCGTTTCTGGTCTAGTGTTGACCCCCTCCCCAGAAAAGAACATGTTTGTGTTGTTGTGTAGTATGAGAGAACCTTCCTGCGTCCCTGCAGGCTTCCCAAAATAAAGGCTCCTTGGGTTTTAGGTTTTTTGTTTTTTTTACTCAAGATCTCAAAGCCTGTTACAGAAAATGGGTGAGTGTTGTCTTTTCTTCTCTTGCAAATGGAGAGGCTGAGTGACAGGCCGACATGCACAGTTTAGTAGGGGTCTTGGATTAATCTGATAATATTGATAATGGGTGGTATCGGATTAATCCGATAATACCGATAATAGTCGGTATCAGAATATCGGATTTTTAACATTGCCGGTTTAATTGGATTTTTAACATTGCCCATTGAAGTCAATGGCTGCAATGTTAAAGATCCAAGAAAATCGGCAACGTTAACAATCCAATATTCCGATACCGATAAATCTGATTTCGGGAGATCCAATACTGGTAAATCTGATACCTGATAATCCCCCTGGAGTCCCACTCCTACAATTTAGATTAAATACAAAAGATAAACCACATAACTCCTCCCCCTGACCCCACAAAGTCCTAACCCTGCCTGTTAAACGCCTGGCCAAATAAATAGGTCTTACGCTGCCTCTGGAGGATGCTCAGACTTTGGGCTTTGGCCAACGTCCGAGGGAAGGGAGTTTCAAAGCGGCGGGGCAGCCACTGAGAATGCCTCTCTGTAGGCCGGAGTCGTATGAAACTGGCCCAGCGATGGAACTTGTAGGGGAGCGCTCTTGGCTGATCTTGGAGGCTGTGAAGGACTATAAGGTGAGAGGTGGTCCTTTGGGTAGATTGGGCCATGATGGGACAGCGTCAGGTCTTCTGAGCCACACTGTCTTATTCTCAGCCTTCTTCCCTGCTGGGCTACACAGCCCTGTCTCTAACCGGCAATGAATTCTAGCCAAAGATGGAGTAACTAAGGACAGGGTAGGATTTTTTGGGGGGTGGTAGTGTGATGGTAGGGATGGGACTCCAGGCGAATTATCGGTTACTGGTTTTATCAGTATCGGATTAATCCCAATATCAGATTTATCAGCATATCGTTTTTTTAAAGTTGCCGATTTTCCGGATCTTTAACATTGCGTCCATTGTTAAAATGGCGGCAATGTTAAAGATCCGAAAAATCTGCAATGTTAAAAATAGCAATATACCGATATCAATATTGTCGGTATTATCAGATTAAACAGATATAGCCAATTATCGGCATTATCGGATTCATCCGATACCGATAGTCCCATCCCTAGGTGATGGGGTGCAAAAAGGCCCAACCCAGAATCTCTAGCACTCTAGGAAGTCTGGATTCAGTTCCACCTGTTCATGAGCTTTCTCATGCCCATCCCCTAACGGTAACGAGAGACTCTTGCACTGAGAGGTACCTAATGGATCAGGAGGAACTGGAAAGCAGACGCAGCCCCGGGCACGTTAGGGATATAAGGAGCTGACTGAGTCAGACCAATGGTCCATCTTAGCCCGGTATTGTCACACCCCGACATGGCAGCAGGGTTTCAAATCCGGCTCTCCAGGATCCCCGGCAGAGGCCTCACCCAGGCGCGCTACCTGAGACCCTCCAGGATCCCCGGCAGAGGCCTCACCCAGGCGTGCTACCTGAGACCCTCCAGGATCCCCGGCAGAGGCCTCACCCAGGCGTGCTACCCGAGACCCTCCAGGATACCCGTCAGAGGCCTCACCCAGACGTGCTACCCAAGACCCTCCAGGATCCCCGGCAGAGGCCTCACCCAGGCGTGCTACCTGAGACCCTCCAGGATACCCGTCAGAGGCCTCACCCAGACGTGCTACCCAAGACCCTCCAGGATACCCGTCAGAGGCCTCACCCAGGCGTGCTACCTGAGATCAGAGATGCCAGGGATTGAACTTGGCACCTTATACATGCAAAGCATGCATTCTACCACCTGAGCCGCAGCCCACCCCACCCCATGTTAGGGGGAAGCCATGCTGAGGTGGACAGTGGGGCTTGTATTTGTGACTGTTATTCGTATTTTGGGATAGTTATCTGAACAATATTCACAGCTGAAATGGCTAGTCACATATCCATTGATCCGGTATTTTGATTTATTGGTATTTTGGTTACTTAAACCATGTTCTGACAATCAGAGGTAAACGGAAGTAACTACTTTGATTTAATTAAACCAGAGTAGCTACTCCACTCTTTAGTCGTGTTCAGACAAACAGTGGAGCGACTACTCCACTTTGGTGGAGCGTTCAGACTAACAGAGGTAAACCAAAGTAACTACTTTGATTTCATTAAAGTAAACTGAAGTTACTCCGCTTTGGTAGAACTGAGATGAACAGCGTAAACCAGCTTCTTCTTAGTTCAAGGGTGGCCAAGAGGTCGACCTGCTAGATCACCAGTAGATCCCAGTGTGAGGAGGGGGACCAGGCTCTCGGAGAACTTCTCTAGGGAGGGGGGGGGGAGTGGTGCGCCAGGGAGTGTCTCTGGGGAAGAGAGGAACTAAAGGACTCATCGGGTGCAGGAGGGAAGGCACTCCTCTCCTCTCCACTCCTGAGAACAGATGCTGAGGTGGCCTCAAGCCAGGAGGCAGAAGAAGGGGTCCCAGCTTGGAGCACCACAGCCAGCAAGAGGAGTCCTGGTAGACCACGTGAGGCTAGCCCCTGGATCAAGTGGATCCCGTACAGCAGTGGCCACCCATGTCTGAGCTGCAACAGCTAACAACCACGCAGCGCCTGGGGCGTCGCTAGGACAGAACGGACCCTGGTGCAGGAGATGGAATGAGGTCCCCCTCCCTCCCCTCCCAGTGGCAGAGAATGCACCAGGAAGTGTGCGCCCCCCTCCCCCTGCCCCCGCCCTCAATTATGGACGTCTGTTCTAGTTATGACCTTGCACCGAGCTCCCTCCTCCCGACCCCTAGACGTGAAACTCCATTGACTCAGGAAGAGTCCGCTCCCCGCCCAGGGAACTTGTCGGGAGCTTTGGATTGGCTCGAGGAGCTGCAGCCAGCAGTTGAGCTAATTGTGGGAAGGCTTGGTGTCAATCTGTGGGTGGGTGAGGATTTTTTGGCCTGGGCCAAGCGTTTACTGTCTGGTCTGAGATTTGTGTTGCTCCCCGAAGACCCTCGCTGGGTGGGGAGCGGGTGGGAAATGATTTTTGTTTTGTTGTCTTCGCCCTTCCCGCCGGCCAAAACCGCAGGCAGCTTCAGGAAGAAAAACAAAACTCAGTGCCGGTAACCCTCTGAGTCGAAGCAGGGCTGGCCATCCTCCACGTCCCATCATCCGTCAGGCCTGCCTGCGACTTGGACGCTACGCAGAGCTGTTCCGTTGGGGGCAAGACTGTAGCTACAAGACATCTCTCCTAGTGGCTCAGAGTCAGAGGAGGCCAAGGCTGGAAGGAGCAAAGGCAAGAGTGGGTCTGAAGTCTCAAGCCATGTCCTGGCAAACAGCTAATTGGATGTAGTCGGGCTGTACTTCTGTTTTACTCCTGAAGCGTTCACACGAGCAGAGCGTGAACCTGACGTCATTCAGGAGTAGGAAAAGAAGTTATACACTCCTGATAAATCAGGAGTACGCACTCCTCTGTGGTTCGTATTGTGAAGTTCCTTGCGAACACTTAGAGGGCGGTGGCTGTGGCTCAGTTACGTCTCACCTAGCGGGAAATTGACACAGTATTGCTTTTGCTTTACACTGTTCATCGGGCCGCTGCTGAAGTGGAATCGTTACTTCAATTTAATTAAATAAAAGTAGTTACTTTGGTTTACACTGTTTGTCTGAACGCTACTGAAGTAGAGTAGCAAATTCAGTTTCATTAAATCTAAGTAGTTAACGTTGGTTTACCTCTGCTCATCGGAACATGGCTTCAGCATTGTTCTGCCTTCACCTTCCAAGAGGACATAACCTCCCATGTTGTTGTCCTCCCAATGCTTGATTGACCTTTTTGACCCTTCTCAGAAGCATCGATCATGCCGGAAAGAAGGAGAATCCAAGAAAGAGAGAGAGATGTTTCTCTTTCCCTTTCTCATCCCATCTCTCTAAATCAGGGGGGAACTGAAAAGGAATAGAAACATTAGAGGAGTGACTCAACTTTGCTCGGAGTGGATTAGACAAGAAGGGAGGGAGAGGAAGTTATCAAGATTTGCCAGTGATAAAAAAGGCAGATCTGTACGTCTACTCTGTCTCCTAGCAAGGTGCCCTTGGCTTCTCCCACACTGGATCCATCTCAAAGTTCCTTTCTCTGATCAGCTCTGTCTGTTTCCCGAGCCTGGGAAATCTGCAAGGAAGGCATTTATTTTACACCTTCCACCTTGTAGCTGGCCGTGTGGGATTCGCCTACATTGGCCTCTCTGTCCTGCATTGGGAGACAAAGGGTATTTTCAGACATGACGGGGCCGATTGACCCCGGCACTGTCAAGGCTGGGTCTTGAACCCCCAGCCCTGCAGGACTGAGGAGCACTGCCTTAACGGCTAGTGCTATTTCAGGCTGGTTT
>QEPC01011341.1:8136167-8148165 GCA_003113815.1 Sphenodon punctatus | reverse complement strand
CTTTCTGTAGCCTCAATGATGAGCTGTGCACTCTGAGGCCGGGTTCCCCGGCTGGGAGAACGAGAACTGTCTCGAAACACCCAAGAGACTGGCTGAGAGGTTTTTCCTTCTAGATATCTTTCTTATCTGGGTTCTCTGGGCCCTTCCGACAGTAACCCTCCCCAGGTATAGGTTCCCTCAATCCCTGTCTCCTGCTAGGGTAGGTCCCTTTCCCCTTCCTCCCCTGACAGGCACGGAAACAACCCTTTGATTCCCCACCGGGGCCACCGCGTCACGGGCTAACAGACGCGGTGGCCGATCCCCATGGTTGAGCGTGTCAACATCGCGTCTGGTCAGTGTTACGCCAGATGTTCACCCCCGTGAATCATGGGGTGGAATCTGACCGTGGTTGAGCGTGAGCTCGTAGCGTCTGAAAATAGTATACCCAAAGTGTCAAAGAAAGAGCTCAGCCGGCATGTTCGTTTGGCGGAGAACAACAACAACAGAGTATCCCAACAAGTGGGAGTGATTAGAGCTGAAACAGGTATCTGATTCGGCACCCCCAAGTAATACCTGCATTTAGGGGGTACTGTTTCGAGGATCCAAATCGGCACCTGTATGCTGATTGAGTATCCAGAAAGCCGCAATTTCAGTTTTCCAGTTTTCGAGTACCTGAAATTACCCCAAAACCATGGGGGAAAAAATACCCCCCAAAGTTTCTGAAATCCGGGACCAAAAGTTGAAAAATTGGGCTGAAAATGGTATTTTAGTATTTCGGTATGCTACCCTTTCAGGTAGCTGATCGGACGCTGCTTCAGGCACTGAAAAGTGCCCAACATTTTCAAGTCGAATTGAAATTCAACACAAATTCAACAGCTATACCAGTTTTTACGGGTATCCATTTCACTTCTAGTAATGATCCAACGGAGATCAGATCCCAGTGGTCCCTTGAGGAGCCTCCCCTCAATGTGTTCAGAAGACCTGGGACCACCAGTTTCCCGGTCCCTGAGACACAATTGCTGCTTGAGCTGGGCTCTGCAGTGTACTATGGAAGCCATTCAATTCGTAGAGCAGCAATAGGAAGGGGAGCTAAGGTGAGGGATGCTTGCAGGTTACTACCATTTAGGGTAGGCTACCCTTTGTGAACGTAACATTCAGGGCTTATTTTGTTAAAAAGAGGTACCGGGGCTCACGCCACCTTACCCCAGAAATATGGGAGAAGTTCAAACAGCCCTCCACTACCCTGGTAATGTGAATATGAGCAAGGGGTAATAATCATTCTGAAGATACAAGCTTTTGGTAGTTTACCACCCACTCCGGAGCACGCAGACGTTTGGAGTAGCTACCCTGTGGTTTCTTTATCATGGGGTTTCCTACCCCACACCATAATGTGTGAACAAGGCAGCCTAACGCACGCACTCCCTCCCCTGATTCCGTTTCTAAGCACTCGTTCCAGTTTTTAGAGGCTCTCCTCTCCGGCTGCCTCTCCATGGGGCATAAAAAACTATGGGTGGAGGAAGGAGAAAAGAAATGGATTCCAGCTTCCCAGCTCCTTCCCGGAGCAAAATATCTCCTTTCAGACTGCTTTGAGGAGAGATTGGGGGAGGGCTGCTAATTGATGAGCCTCCCTAATTAACTCTGATTTATTGTGAGGGCCGAGGAGTGGAATCCGGAGATGTTCCAGCTGCCTGTCTCATTCAATAAGGAGCTCGGATTTTGAATCAGACATATCAGGTTCTGAACTATCCCCCTCCTGTCTGTTTCCACTTGATATTGTAGAGAGACAGGAGTTGCAGTTTCCCAGAGAGCTCTTTGCATTAAAGCAGGATGGAGAGGCTCTCAAAAGCAGATGTCCCCACGGCTGGTGGGAGCAGGTTAGATGAAATCTTTGACCTGTGCGAGAGAGCTTTTGGGTCGCTGTAGTGCAGGGGTGGGCAACCTTTTTCCTCCCAGGGGCCACGCTGAAAATTAGTACAAACTCCAAGGACCGCATAGAAGTTGGGGGTGAAAGCATTTAAGGGGTGCGCTCAGGAAAACAAGGGTGCAATGCCATGGATCTGTGCCCTCTCCTTGTGGGCAGGCCCTCCTCTCTGCTCCTTTCCCCTGAGCTCAGTCTTTCAGTGCTTGGGGGTAGGAACTGGATCCAGGGGCCAGATCCCAGAACTGGAGGCTATGTAAAAGCTAACCGGGGGCCACATTTGCCCCTCCCCATGTCTGTGATCTCCTACCCCTGACATAGTGCTTTACAACCAAAACGAAGGCTAGAGCTCAAAATGCCGGTTCCTTCGCGTGTGGGAGATGGTGGAAATGGGAACGGACAACGTTCTGTCCGATTCCGATTGGAATGGACAGACTATATTTTTAAAAAGATTGCTATTGGGCATGTGCAAAATGGCAAATTGGCGTCCCGTGTCCAAAATGGTGGCCATGCTGCTGCCGCTGTTTTAAGTAAGAGCAGTCGCCATTTATGCATGCGCAATGGGTTTTTTTTTTTTTCCAGTCATGATTCTGAGCTGAACTGTTTCCCACCGGAACTCCAATTGACAAAAAAACAACATAGCGGTTCTGTTTTGGTAGAAACGTTCCGCAAAAAAACAGAACACGTAGTTTGACCCAGGCCTAACCTGGATGACAATTAAGCATCAATTTTTGGCAGTTTTCAGGGTTTTCATTCATTTTGTTTTTTCATTGATTTCAGTTGTTGTTCTTGTTAATAATAATTAATAATTAATAATTAATAAGCGATTAATAACTAATAATTAATAATTGATTAATCATTAATAATTAATAATTGATTAATAATTAATTGCTAATTGATAATTTAATTAATGATTCAATTAACAATTTAATTAATCATTAATCATTAATAATAATACATTCTATAGTCTCAGCAATGGACCTGGTGCTGAACAATCAGTAGTTAGAGACAGGTTCCTACCCATAGGATTTTTCTCATTTGTTTTTGTCAGTAACCATGGGGGGAAGGGCATGGGGGGGGGGGAACAAAACAAGTTTTCACCCCGCCAATTTCCATTGTTCCTGGAGAAAACAAATGAAAATGAACGAACTAAACAAAAAACAAGACAAACAAAAATAAACAAAGTCCCTGAAACTGCAAAAACCGGGTAGCTGATAGGGTGGCCACCTGTGGCAATTTTTAAGGCACACTTATGAAAAATACATGTTTCAGGGGCTGCCTTGGCGCCTTAGGCCTGACCGAGTTGCGTTTGCTACTTGGTTCGTTTGCTTTGGGTTGGATCATCCACATTGGATGGGTTTGTTCAATTCTGAGGGGCCTCGTTTCCGTTCTAGATAGGGGGCCGTTGTAGGCTGGGCCTCACCTAGAATGGTTCCGATGCAACCGCACAGGCCTAGGAGATAGGAAACCCATGTTGGCTAAAAGCTTCCCCTGCCCCAAGAGCGGAGTGGCTGGAGATCCAGGCTCCGTGGGAACAATTCATCGTTGCCCTGCCCCTTGGTTAGCTAGCCCACACACTCACGCCATGCGCTTCACCCTGCTGATGGGCAGGGTAGGAACTCCGCAGTGCAGCAAAAAGGCCTCAGGATCCCATCATTCAGAGGCCAAAAGCCTTAGCAAGCGCAAGCTAACAAACCAGCCTCTTTTCTCATTGAAACGCACGGCTGCCCCGCGCGGCGCATTCACGGAACTCAGCAGAACGCCCTTTCCTCCCGCAAGCAGGCAACCTAACTGCTACCTACTCTGCTGGGAATCAAACGCGTTCTGATCATCGCCCTCCTCTCTAAGCTGGGGCCGGGTTCCTTGATGTGTCAGTTTCACCTACGCACTTTCAAATGTCAGCAGCCTCCGCTGGCTAAATTTCTCCTGGCGAGTGGAGGGGAAGGCTGTTTTCTTGGTGATAAGATCAGACACTTCTGTATTTCAAAGACTGAAGAAAGAGCTCACAGGAAACGATGGTTTCTATAGCAGTTTCAACATTCAAAGTGCTTTAGAATCCTTATTAGTTCCTCCTCACAACAGCCCTATGAGAAAGGTCATTATTATTATTCCTATTTTACAGATGAGGGAACTGAGGCTGAGAAAGAGTGACTTGCCCAAGGCCGCCCAGGGACTTCATGGCGAAGACAGGATTTGTTTGGACCTTGCTTGTCCAAGGGCGATACTGGCTCTCATTCAAAGACATAGGGTGTTAACAAATGTGACACTGGCCCGGTTCGCCCACTCTGGTGCGCCTGCATCAGTGCCGAACTCTGAGCGTCTGTTCCAGGCCTGCCAGATGTGGGCCCGGTTCAAACCCTGGTGGGGTTGGTAACTGGGCTAGAAACGTGGGCCCAGAATGAATCAGGGCCATGGCCCGGTCTCACGACCTGTCCAGGCAGGCCAAAGGAGGGCCTGTCTGTTTTGATGCCTGCCTAGTCCAGTGTGGAGGGCGGGGGTCACCTCTGGGGACGAGTCGGCTGTGGAAAATCAGAGCACACAGAAACAGGCAAAGAGGAGGAAGACTACGGGGCCAGATTTGAAGCGGGTGTAAAAACAGCTGGAGATTTGCACCAGGCGAAGCCGGGGGGGCCCCCACACAGTATCCAATTGAGACGGCAGGAGGGGAAGGATTTGGCGACGGAATGTAATTACCCGCGCCGGAATCCCTTCGCTGAGAAAGGGAGGAAGAGCTCTAGGGACGAGGCTCACCCCCGGTGTAACGGCACTGGAACGGCACCAGGGATGCGATTGGCCCCCCCGGAGCATTTTAGCAATCTCATTTAATGCCACTCAAGCTCTGCAGGAGATGAAAATGTTTATCCCAAATGAGAGACTCTAATGCTTCGTGGCAATAACAGAGCATAAGGTTTAGATGCGCTTTTCATTTACAGGGAGAGTCAAACCCATCACCGCCGCGGATCCTGCAGTGTGTGGGTTTTTTTTAACCATTGACATGCCTTCTTTCCTGACAACCCCTGTCGCCGCCGAGCCCCACCTTTCCATCTCCTTGATCCCCAAAAAGGGGGTCTGATTCCATCCGGGAGGCCTCGTGCTTCGCAACTCCATGGCTTCGTTTGTGCCAATTCAGACCCTGGGTGTTTTTACAGGGGATGCCCACACGCACGGACCCCCGCCGTCCACAGGGGGAGAGCACTTGTGTGAACGGGGCTCCCATACGTGGGGCTGCTCATTGGAAGCGCTCCCCCCCCCCCCCCCCACCCCCCCCCCCCCCCCCCCCCATGCACCGACCGTGGACACACACACCCCCGCCCCCGTCTCGTGTAAAAACACCCCCGATCGCTGCTGCTGTCCTGCTCTGCTCAGATTTTGGGGAGAGATCGCAGGACCCCGGAGAGAGGGGAAGCGGAGATCTACAATTTGGCGGCGCCTTTTCTCCACGCCCGGGGCAAAAGCCTCACCGGGGCCTCCACCCCGCCTCATCCGGACACACTGATTAACGAATGAAAATGTGGTTATTTTATTCAGGCAATGGCAAGGCTGGGCGTTATCACTTGGCAGCTTTATTTTGCTGATTTTTTTTGGTTTGCATTGCAAAATCACGAATGACCTCGGTGAAACCCATTTTTCTTGAGAGTCCACACCCCAATAGGCCAAATAGCGAGCATTCCTGGGCCGTAGGGAGATCGCCTGCAAGTCTTGACGAGCACCAGCTTTCCTGAAATGTCTTCCAGCTCCTGCCAGCATGAAAGCCCCTCCTTCCCTCCATAGGACTGTGTGCATTTTCACTGAATATTGCTCCCTGGAGGACCAGGTCATTGTTCCTTGACCCAGAATTTCAGGTCTCAGCCTTTAGGTACTCTGGAGGCCCAACTCGATGTTTCCTGCCTCTATGATTCCAGGTTTCAGCCCTTCCAGACATCTTGGGGGGACCAGCTCATTGCTCCCTGTCTCTAGGATCTCAGATGCCCTTCTAGGCATTCTGGAGGACTAGCTCACTGCTTTGTCCTCCTAGGGTTTCAGCCCTTCTGGGCACTGGAGGACCAATTTTGACTGTTCCCTGCCTCTGGGATGTCAGGTTTCAGCCGTTCTAGACATTCTGGGAGACCAGCTCACTGCTCCCTGCCACTAGGATCTTAGGTCTCAGTCCCTCTAGGCACCCAGTGAAGGACCATCTCACTACTCCCTGCACCTGTGTTGGTCTTTTGTAGTGTCCTGGGCGGAAAAATGTTCTTTGATATACAGTTCTCAGGGCATTCTTGTGCAATGTGTTTATTGTTATTCTTGTTCCTGGGTGCTGACTTGACTTTATGACTTCGATTCTGATGCTTGTTTTCCTGGTATCAGTCACCTTTGTCATGCTGGGCTTGAAGGTGATAGCCATGTTATCAGTTGGCACCTCCCTGCGATTAACATCTTCTCCTTCCTCTGTGAAGCAGATATCTCGCAGAGATGCTTCTTTGTTATCCCAGCCGGCCATTTGGTGTTTTGGGTTGAGCAACGCCTATGCAAACATCAGTCTTATCAAGTGTTTACTAAGTGTTTGGTACTGTCAGTTCCATTACTGGATGAGATTAACCAAACAAGACACCCTGATCTCCGGATGATGTAAATCAAGTTCTTTTGAGATGCAGCTCACAAAAATGACGTGTACCAGGATCTCTGCCACTAGCAATAGTTCACAGGGTCGAAGTGTGAAAAGGTTCTGATCATTTGGCTAGATTGCCTCTGAACTTCCTGGCTTGCTGGGTCAACCTTATTTTGCTAATATATTTCATACAGTCTAACGTGCTTTCAATTGAATACAATCTGACATATTCTGCATGACAGTTGTTCATGTTTTAGCTGTTTTAGACAAAATATCCTTTCGCTGGCACATTGTGCTGTGTGCAAACGGCACACGTGTGTGTGTGCACGGCAGTCCGCGGGCCATAGGATTGCAGCCATTGACTTGATCCCGATTTTAGTTTCCTAATTTGTTACCATTGGTGTAAAGGGTCGCCCTCTTTCTGAGCTCTCACAGAGAAACATTGGAGCGATGTGCTACGGCGTAAGATAAGACTTGGCAAACACATACATATTAAAGGCCAGACCAAGACGCAGCTTGGGTGTCCTCCCCGGTCAACACTCCCAGCTGTCATCCAGCGGTTATTTCACTCCGCGAGGAATCTGATTCACGGTCGTTCCAACTCGCCACCCAAGTGCGATTCCAAGAACGTGCTTGATCGTTAATTGTTATCAAAAAACTTCTCTTGCTTGGACAGAAATCTCTCCCCCCCCCTTCCCTCCCTGTTGCAGAGGTTTGCATAGAAAGCCCTATTTGAGGGGGTCTCCTTCGCTTCCCCCAAGATTGCTTGTGTCATCTTTGCCTCGTCGAAAAAATGTAGAGATTCTGCTGTTCTAAGGAAAGGGCAATCAACGACGACCTGGTTCCGGGGACGAAGTTCTAAATAATCGACAACAGGTACTCTGGTAGTTGAGTGTCACAGTGCTCCAGGTCTGACCTTAGAATCTGCGTGGCCCGGGGTGAAGATGAAAATAGAGGGGGCTGGCTGCTCCCTCTGTGGAGGGGGTCATATTTGGGGCCCCACTGGGTGGGAGTGGAGGCTCTCAAGGTCATCCTTACCACAGGGCAACCTGGGCCCCAAATTTTGAGGGTCTCACAGTGCCCCCTGCTTTCACCGGTGCGGGGGGGACCTCCCTCCCTCCAGGAAGGGCCCCAAGCACGGCCACCTTTAGGGCCCTGTGGCCGGTGCTGCCAAGAGAGTGGGCCTAGTAGGGCCCTGTATTTTATCTTCACTCCGGACCCCACAAATACTAAGGCCGGCCCTGGGGACTCTGCATCCTGCCCTGAGGAAAACAGAGGCCCCCAGAAGTAGAGAAAATAGCCAGGCCCCCCCCCCCCCCTCGTTCTTCCTGTGGGAAGGCCGGCCCTGCATCCTTTAGGTGTATTGTCTGGCAGGATTTTAACAACCAGATCTGCCAAACTGGTAGGATAGTGGCATCGCCCCTACCTGGCTCCTTCCACGTTACCCCAGGGGCTGGCGGTTGTTAGGACTCTGGATGATGATCAGCGCCCTGGCTAGATTCGAGAGCTGCTCCTGGGATCTCCCCCCCCCCCCCCCCCGATGTCTATCGGTGCTCGTTGTCGGCTTAAAATCATGTCGCGAGAGAAATGAGGAAGGAGTAGTTGGGCAGGCAGGAATAATAATAATAAGTAATTAATTAATAATTAATTAATAGAGAAAAGGTTAGAAGTGTGATGAGAGCGCTCATTGGATAAAAGAGAGTTTTTGCCTTATTTAGACAAAATATATTTTTTTAAATGACTGTTTTTATGTTGTGTGTATTGACTGTACAGTGCTGTGGACAGCTAGCAGCGCTATGGAAATGATAAGTCGGAGGAGGAGGGACAGACCTGTCTATAACTACTGATTGTATCGTGCCAGGTCCACTGCTGGTGCTAAATAATTAATAATTACTACTTAGTAATTAATAATTGATCATTACTGCTTAATAATTAATAATCAATAATTAGCAACCAACAATTAATAATTAATAATTATGATTTAATACTGAATATTTAATAATTAATACATAATACTTGATAATTAATCATTGACCATTGATCATTAATCATTGACCATTGATCATTAATCATTGATCATTAATATTTAATAATTAATTAATGGTCTGTAAAACAAACCCTAAGATGAAGGGGTAGGTGGCTGCACAGCTTGGCATCCCAGAAATCTGTCTCGAGTGCCATGGGGGCATCCAACACTGAGCCTTTGAGGACAGAAGGCTCCTTGCTGCTCCGATTCCTGTTTTCTTAGCAAAACCATAATTACAGATGCTAACTTAACTATCCAATGGATTACTGGATTTTGTGTCTCATCGACTTTTTCCAGCATAACCAGTTTGTCTTTTGTTCCAAGCATTAATCTATTACTTGACTGTTTATATGATAAAAAATCATTCTTTTTAATAAAAATGAATTATTTTAAAACTTCTGACCCCATGTTGATTTCCATGGGGGGGAAACACCCCACCCCAAAAATTCTCGGTTGAGAATCCCCCCCCCCCGCAATTTCTACACTACAATTCTCCAGCAATAAACAAAGGTTAAAGCCATGCCCCTATTTCCGCTAGCAGAGACCGAGGCTGGCAACCCTCCCGGCTGTCGCTCTCTCTGACAGCGATTTAACATCTCCCAACCCTCCTGTCCTCCTCTCCCTTTGTCCTGACGACCTCCGCCTCCACCACCTGCCCACCCCATCGCGCCTGGAAGCCTTTCACTTCCAGCTAAGAGTCGAGCATTGCAGAGGAAGAAAGATTGAGCGCTGTCTCCAAGTGGGAACATACGTATCAATCAAACAGCTGCCACTTCTGATCTGGCGAAAGAAAGAGATGGGGAAGAGAAGACGGGGAGAGAAAATATATTTAAATGGAGAAGGGGAAAGAAAGATAGAAAGAAAGAAAGAAAGAGAAAGCTGGTTGCATAGTGGGGAGATTGTTAGGAAGCATGCTAACTGCTAAACCGGTGTTCTTCCAGACTTATCACCTCTGAAAGACCCCAACCCCAACCGCTACTGCAGGCACCAATTTCAGCCAAGGTTGGGGCTGATCATGGGCACAAAGAGTTAATCGGTGGCCACAATACTGTCCCCCTAAACCCGCCCTCCATCAAGCTTAATCCCACCTTTCATCAAGCCAAAGTTTGGAAAGTAGGGGCAGGAATCAGGAGGTCCAGATCCAGTCCCAGTCTCTCAGCCTTGAGCCAATGGGTGAAAACAGACATGACGCAAACCACCCTTTAACCACCCTTGGGGGTCATTTATGCATGTTGCAGGGCTGCATAAGGCACCAATACAGCCCTGCAACATGCATAAATAACCACCAAGGGTGGTTAGTGTCATGTCTGTTTTCACCCAATGTTTCACAAGCCAGCCCTGTCAAAGAAGACATGGGCCTTGAACCTGCAACCTAGCACTACTCCCTTTCCGAAGCTTAGGCTCTGGTCGTACTATCAAAGCCATTCCCTTGCCTGCTTGGCCACTCCCACAAAGCTCCTGATAGGCCTCCTAGTCTCGATTCACGTCTCCAGCTTCCTGGTTGGCTGTGTGTCATATATAAGGCAGACCTGCAACCACGCAACTGAGTGGATCGTCTGTGTGATGAGGAGATGCTACATGTAGACTACAGGTCTAACAAATATGTAAAGGGAAAGGTTAAACATGTATGTAATGTGAACGCTGAGAACTGGAAACTGGCTTCATGCAATGGAGAACTGCTAAGTCATGACCCTGAGCGATTGTGTAATCACTCAGAAAAGGCCTGACACTTCTGCAGACACTAGTCATAGGCCATTGGTTTGCAAATGGATTCCGGCAGAATTAGCGGAATGTCCGGAGAAAAGCGCCGCAGTGTGGCGCAGGCAATTCCAAAATGGCGGAATGGAATTGTGGCGCGGCAACAGCTGCTGCCGGTAGATAACAGAGGGGAGGTACCAAGTAAAGACACTTGTAGGTGCCTAGGAGAAGCTTGAACTGTGTGCCGAAGCGAATGGGGACCCAGCGTAGTGACTTGAGGAGAGGGGTCACACGGTCGTAACGGGGCGTACAAGGCAGGTGAGTCTCACCGCTGAATTTTGAATAGACTGCCGTGGAGAGAAGTGGCTCAGTGGGAGACCTGTGAGAAGCAGGTTGCGGTATTCTAAGCGGGATTTATTTATTTATTCAACAAATTTGTCTCCTGCCACAGGCAGGCCAGGATCACAAGGATGTGCCAGATCCTCCTCCACCGCTATCCCACTTTCAGTTGGGGTGTGATGAGAGAATGGATTAGGGGTTTAGCGGTGCGTTCAGACAGGAAGGGACCGATTTGGGGACGATATTATAGAGGAAGAGAAATGACAGGTTTTGGCAGTGTTTTGAGATGCGAGCAGAGAAGGAGAGGGAGGAATCAAAATGACCTCACGGTTGCGGGTCGAGGGGACTGGGTGGACGACAGTGTTTTCTACAGGGATGGAGAGAGGTGGGTTTAGGAGGAAAGATAAGTTTAAGATGGCGTTGAGACATCCAGGCAGTGATATCAGACAGGCAGGCTTTGGGACTGGATTCTGGGTGAGAATTCTGGTGCAGAGAGAGAGAGATCTGAAGGCGCTTTTAAACGATACAAAAAACGCAGCGGATCCTTTAATCAGCCGCCTTTCTCTGTGATCGTTTAAAGGTTTGGCGCGGTTCGATGCCGGATCTTTCCCGCATCAAACCGGCTGAGGATTCCTGCCCCCCTCACTTGCGTCCCTGGGAACCGCCGCGGTTAATTGCGGCTTCCTCGGTTTGCAAGCGGTGGGGGGGGGGAGGCGGGGGAAAGCCGGCGAAAACTGCCTCCTCCAGGCAGCCCTTGCAACCCTCCCACCCCCCTATAAAGCCCCCAGCCAGTGATTAAATTTAATCACTGACTGGGGCAGAGAAGACGGCTTCACCTCGGGAGCGGTCTTCTCCCAAACGCGCTTGGGAGAGCGCACGTTTAAAAGCGCCCTGAGAATCATCCGCATAAAGCTGGTACTGAAAGTCGTAGGAGGAGATCAGAGCATCAAGGGAACATAGAGAATGGAAGAGAGCCCAGGACTGTGCTCTGGGGCACACCAACTGGGGTAGCCGTAGAGGAGGATCCAGCAAAGGAGATACTATATGTGTGGTGGGTGGGAGAGGTAAGAGGAGAACCAAGATAGGACTAAGACCCAAAATCCCAATGAGGGCAGAGTAGATCGGTCAATGGTGCTGCTGCCGAAAGCAGCAGATAGGTCAAGGAGGATGAGGAGTGAGTAATGACCCTTGGCCTTGGCCATGAAGAGGTTATGGAGACTGACAAGGGCGGTCTCCATGGAATGTAGAGGGTGGAGGTTAGATTGGAGTGGATCAAGAATGGCCTTAATCGCAAGGAAGTCAAGGCAGCGGGCATGAATTGACACTCATCCTGCATCGACTCAGACCCCGATCTCCAGGACATTCCTCACAAATACAACGGATGGGTCTGGCAATCTGGGTAAGCGACAATGCTAAGGGGCGAGAAACTCTAAGGCCTGAACCCAGAAAA
>QEPC01011341.1:8102570-8134265 GCA_003113815.1 Sphenodon punctatus | reverse complement strand
GGGGGGAGGTGGGGGAAAGCCGGCGAAAACTGCCTCCTCCAGGCAGCCCTTGCAACCCTCCCACCCCCCTATAAAGCCCCCAGCCAGTGATTAAATTTAATCACTGACTGGGGCAGAGAAGACGGCTTCACCTCGGGAGCGGTCTTCTCCCAAACGCGCTTGGGAGAGCGCACGTTTAAAAGCGCCCTGAGAATCATCCGCATAAAGCTGGTACTGAAACCCGTAGGAGGAGATCAGAGCATCAAGGGAACAAGTGTACATAGAGAAGGGAAGAGAGCCCAGGCCTGGCTCTGGGGCACACCAACTGGGGTAGCCGTAGAGGAGGATCCAGCAAAGGAGATACTATATGTGTGGTGGGTGGGAGAGGTAAGAGGAGAACCAAGATAGGACTAAGACCCAAAATCCCAATGAGGGCAGAGTAGATCGGTCAATGGTGCTGCTTCCGAAAGCAGCAGATAGGTCAAGGAGGATGAGGAGCGAGTAATGACCCTTGGCCTTGGCCATGAAGAGGTTATGGAGACTGACAAGGGCGGTCTCCATGGAATGTAGAGGGTGGAGGTTAGATTGGAGTGGATCAAGAATGGCCTTAATCGCAAGGAAGTCAAGGCAGCGGGCATGAATTGACACTCATCCTGCATCAACTCAGACCCCGATCTCCAGGACATTCCTCACAAATACAACGGATGGGTCTGGCAATCTGGGTAAGCGACAATGCTAAGGGGCGAGAAACTCTAAGGCCTGAACCCAGAAAACCCAATTTTCTTTCTGTGCGGCTCATGCCTTTTCCAGAAGCGTCTGAAATAACAAATTCATCCCCTCGCCCCCTCCCAGTCTGAATGCTGGGAGGAAGCTGCCAGGGAGCTTCATTGATTAACCAGACACGGGCATGAAAGAGGGTGCCCCCCCATCAACGAAGCCACTGTCCCTGACAGCAAATACAAGAGGCTGGTCATAGCGGCGAGAAGCAGCTGTAGCCGCGTTTTGCACAGCTCATTCTTCCAGCTGAGAAACAGAGGGAGGTTTGTTTCCGTTTGGTGCTGGCCAGTATTTTAGGCGCTGCGGCAGGAGAGACACCCCTTCCCTTGTTTCTGATCTGATCCATTCTGTTTCTTTGCTCGTGGGATGGATCCTTATCACGCTTGGGCTGTGATGGGCTCTGGTGCAGAGGATGGGATGGGCTCTCCTGAGGCGCTCGGCAAGTCAGCAGTGGGTGCTAATCACCCGTTGGTCTATGTCAGGGATGAGGAATCTTTGAACCCAGCCCGGAGGACAAATCCCTATTCCTGCAGGGCTCTGTGAGCTGGAGCATCCTTGGGATGGTGGGGGAAGGAGAATGTGCCATGCAGGGCCAGCCTTACAACAGAGCAACTTTGGCGTGACTGCCTCAGGTCCCGCTATTTTCTCTACTTTGGGGGGGGCGACACCGTGGCCCCTGTTTTCACCAGGGCAGGATACAGAGTCCCCACTCTCTCCTTCCCTCCAAGCATGACCACCTCTAGGGCTCTGCAGAGGGTGCTCCTGAGGGCCCGGCCCCTAGCGGGCCTCACATTTTATCTTCACCCTGGGCCCTGCAAATTCTAAGGCCAGCCCTGGTGATACCGTGTGTACGGGGTGGGATCATCCACCTGGAAGTGCTCCATGACCGTCCAGCAGCTGGCAGATTTTTGGCAAGTCATGGAGCATGGCAGCCAGGTTGGATTGAAATCAAGCACAGGGGAACCATTGAGGGCCTACGGATAGGCCTGAAGCAAGAAATCTTGGCGAGTGCTGTTTCCATCAGAAGCAGAGCATTCGCCTCCATGCGCAGAAACTTACTGCTGTTTTTGTCATTTGTTGTTATTTCTCGCAAGTTGAACTACGAGCCAGTCCCAAGCCCCGTGGGCACCCTAGAGAGCCCCCCCCCCCAGGGGCCCCGGAGACACAAATGTGGCTAAACGCCTGAGAAGTGCTGGAAATTGCGATAAAAGGGCTGTAAAACTGCCATTAAATTGTCATAAAAGGCCCAGAAAGTGTAGAAAATTGACAAAAGGTCCCAGAAAATCCTGGAAAGTGATGAAAATGATGAAAGAATGAAGCATGGAATCATCGGGAACAGTGGAAGTACCGACTCACGAGCGCTCCCAGAAGGTTGGTGGACCAAGTATCGACAGACACTCACAAGCGCTCTCAGAAGGTTGGTGGACGAAGTACCGACAGACACTCACGAGCGCTCCCAGAAGGTTGGTGGACGAAGTACCGACAGACACTCACGAGCGCTCCCAGAAGGTTGGTCTTTCTTTGTGGAACGGGAACACTTGCTCTCGTCTCAGTCCTACCTGTGGGCCGCAAAGAGACCTATGCACACATTCAACATGGATGTAGGTCCCCTAGGCTCTTGGTCCTTGGTACAACTGCACCTCCAGCTCCCACAGGAGTGGTGAGGGGTGGGGGGTGAGTGGGGGGCTGGACAGGGGTTCAATAGGGTTCTATAGAGGTTCTGAACATCTTGGGGGGCCACATGCTTTGCTTCCCCCCCCCCCATGAGTTACCTATGCCAGCATCTATTATAGCTACACCCTTGACCAGGACTCGGAAGTCCTGGGATATAAGTGGAAGGCCTAAAACCTAGACTAGGCCCATTAGTTGCTATGGACCCTTAGCAACCCTTAGCTACCACCTCCTGCTGGCTGGGTTGGCCGGCTTTGTCTGTTGCTCTGGATGCCATGGGCCAGCCTCCCCTGAAAGAGCCAACGTTTCTGGCTGTCTCTTATTGCCAGGTGTCCCTTTATTTCAGAGCCCTGCTACTCTGTAGAATGTCACGGGCACAGCCCTTATATACATTAAGCGGTGACACCGCTATTCCAGACCTCACCTGGAATATGGTGTTCGGTTGGGGGGACCGCACTTCGAGAACAATGTAGGCAAATTTGGAGACGATCCATAGGAACAGAATTAAGATGATAAAGGAAACGAGAACCAATACACAAGAGAACTGATACCGAAACGCGAACCAATACACAAGAGAATTCCAATAAAAAAATTTACCGAAACGAGAACCAATACACAAGAGAACCAATATCGAAAGTAACCGAAACCAAAATTTTGCCCAGAGCCCTACCCCTAAATTCTATTTAGTCTAGGAAATCAAGGTGAAAGGGGGTCATGATAACAGCTTTCAAATGTCTAAAAAGAGGTCACCAGATATGGTGAACCCTGGGCCCCCTCATGGGGTTGCTCAGGAAAAGCAGAACGGCTGTGGAAATTTTGACCAGAATTATGCTTGTTTGAAATTTTTGATTGGAATTCCGATCGACCGTTTTGCCGACACACAAAATGGCACCTGCCAGTTCTGTGCAATCAGAAAATGGCAATGGCCATAATGGCGCCACCGTTTTGGGTATGGCTGCTGCCATTTTGCGCACGTGCAGAACGTCCATTTTGTGCAGACACAAAACGGGCAGAGTTTTCCCAATCGACCCATCGAACAAAAATTGGAACGCTAGATTATTCCGATTGTCGTTCTAGAATCAATCGTAACCGGACGGATCTGTCGAAAACAGAATCCAGTCAGGAACGGACTTTTGCCTCAAGGAAGAGGCGGGTCCAGGTCATGGATCTGTGCCATGGATCCTTTATGGGACGGACGGCATAGAAATAAATCAGTCGGTTCAATTAAATGAAAGGCTCTGTCCCCTGTCTGTGTGCGCACGCCCTCGTCTCTGCTCCCTACCCCTGAGCTCAGCCTTTCTGTGCTTGGGGCATAGGAACTGGATCCAGGGGCCAGATCCAGGAACTGGAGGGGGGCCAAATAAAAACTACCCATGGGCCACATTTGGGCCCCGGTCCTGAGGTTCCCCACCTCTTGTCTAGACAAATAGTGGGATGGACTAAATCACCAGCTGCTGAGGTCCTTCTAGCCCTGGAATTCTACAAATTCAGCGCCTCCTGGAAACCAGACCCCTTTGAGGTGTGTCTCACAGAACTGATGGGCCCAGAGTCATGTCTCTTCAGACAAGGTCGGCTCCTCTCTGCCTCCCTGTACTCTCACTACTCGCTGACTGGAATGATCATGGCCCACGCGCTAATGTATTCCTTCTCTGGCTCTGCCTTGGTGTCACCGAGCCAGCTTCTTTCCTTCATCAGCCAAAGAAAACAAGCCACCGGGAGCCCGTGGTGCTGCGAACTCACCTGTCATGTTTCCTGCCAACACCAGGATGTTCCTTCGTTTCTGTTTTTCCCCAAACTGTCACCGTGTGCCGCGCTCCGCGCTCAACCTATTGATCTAAAATCCTGCCCCTGCCAGAGGAGCAAAGCGTCTGGGATTTTTATTTGCTTTTGGGCTTTGCTTTATTCCCTCCCCCCCCCCCCCTTCAATCAGCTTTAGCTCTGAAAATGTATTTTAGATGCCAAGTTACTTTCTTGTCTCAGGAATTAGAACCACCAGTAACTTTCTTACCTCAGGAATTTTCTCCTGCTATCAGGGTGCTCCTGTAATTCCATTATAGCTACAGCGAGAAAACGAATTCAGTGTTTTTCAAACTCCATGCGCACACCCCCTGCAAGGGTTTTGCACAAGCGGGTCTTGAACTCAAGTCTCTTGGAGCCGAGGCAAGTGCTTTACTCACTCAGCCACGTCTGGAAGAAGAGCCCTGAATTTCTCCGCCCCAGCTCTCTCCCTGATTGGCTGGGCCCTAACTGTTTCCCCATTGGCTGCCCTGGTCTATATAAAGCACACACACGGACCAGGAAGTGTCCCCATAACACCAGTGGATATCAGTCTTTGATTGGGAAGAGACTGTCCTAGCTCCCTTGCATTCCAGCTCCTGGGCCCCTTAGCTTCCAGACTCCCTCTGTCAGCAGGCATCCCCTAAACCAAACCAGGCTAGAGTTTGACACCACCATTCCCTTCTGTGATATTCTATACCCCATAACCCACTCACTCATTCACTTAGAGGTGCCAGAGTCATTAAAAATTGCAATAGAAACAGACAGGTTTGCCCTCTCCCTCGGTCTCCTCTTTTCCTCCCTCACACAACCCAGTCCCCTCCCCAAACTGTCTAGTTACTAGTACTTTGTGTAGCTGAGTAGTGAAGGGTTTTTGTCCTGGATCCTGGGAGACCAAGGTTCAAAACCCATCTTGGCCATAAACTCACTGGGTGGTCTCGGTCAAGTCATTGGCCGTTTTTAAACAGAATGCACCCACCCACCCACACACACACACACCCCAGTGCCTGTCTGAAGGCAGCGTGGGTGGGTGCGCGCTCCTGTGACCCATGCGCGGCCTGCTCATGCTCACACACGGAGCAGCGGGAAAATCCAGGATGCTCCGTATGGGGACAGGAGTGGGCGGTGTGTGGGGAGGGGTGCACACCCATCCTGGCCCGTTTGATTTCCGCCCCCCAGTCATTGGATGTGCATTCGTGCTCCACACGGCGCTTGTGGGGCTGTGCCCATTTAAAAACAGCCACTGTCTCTCAGCCTCAGTTCCCCATCTGCAAAATGGGTATAATTGTGACCTACCTCACGAGGCTGTTGTGAGCGCAAACCGGGGCCGTTTCTAGGCAAACAGCGCACGCTTGCGTGATGTCATCATGTAACCTTTCAAATTACCACGGGCGGCTTTTAGACGAGACTTCTCGCGCGTCATTGCCGCTCGCGCATTCTTTTAATGCCGCAGATTAAATACCTCGATATTCTTTTCGGTTTTTTTAATTACTAAAACAAACGAAGCCCTGTTCATTTTAATAATTAAAATATGAAAAGGACAGGTAAAGGTAACAAAAATGGATGAAAATGATGAAGAAAAGCATCTGTTTTGTCCATAATTTTTTTTTTTAACTCTGCGCATTCACAAAATGCCTGCCAGGGCTATTTTGCGCATGGGCTTCCTTTCCCCAAATGGCGCCAGCAGCGTCGACACCAGTTTGGGGGAAGGGCAGCCTGTCCGTGTATGCGCAGACCGCCTGCCGTTTTCCAAAACGGTGCTGACGCCATTTTGGGAAAGGGCTGTGCATGTGTGAATGAGCCGGCGGCCATTTGTGAACTAGATTAGGTTCTGGACTAGATAAGGAGGGATTTAAAAAAAATAATAATTAAAAAATGTGTTTCTAATACAAATAAACAGAAAAAAAAACACAATAAAAAACAAAACCGAATGTTTTTGTTTACAACCCCCTCCTCCCCCAAACGAAGGAGTGTTTGTAAACATAAACGACTAACCATTTCTATCTAGGAGGACGCAGTGCTTTACAGTTACACGTTTTCAGAGACAGGTCTCTGCCTGGTAAGCTTACAATCAGATGGACGAGGATGAAGGGAACACACAGGAAGAGACAGACACACACACATTCCCACTTTACAGTTGGGGAACTGAGGCTGAAAGGTTGCGACTGGGCCCAAGGCCGCCCAGCGAGTTCATGGCCAGGGTAGGATTCAGACGTTAATTTCCCAGGTCCGTGGGTATTTTCAGACGTTACGAGATCACGCTCAGCCACAGTCAATTCCCTGTGGTGGGGAATGCCCTCGTAACGTCTGTTGGCTGTGCCGGAGTTATGCCGCCCCGTCTCATCTGAAATCACCCCAAGTCGAGCATCTTATCCACTACACCCGACTGGCTCAAAAACAGAGATGAAACCCAAAACGAATGATGTGCCTGCTGCACCCCTCTGTATCCTGCACCCTCTCACGCCCTAGTCGGAGAACCCATACACAACCCAGCGGGTTGCCAGCCTGCGGGAAGGAGGCCAGGGCTCCCCCGGCTAGGGGGGTGGGTAATAGGATGATCTGTTACCCACGGCTGAGCGGAGGGATCGGTCCACTGGAATCAGACAGCTGCTGAAGGCTGGGAGGTGATTTCTCCCATGCCGGCTGTCGGCGGGATACAGATCGTGTTTACACAGCCACAAACGCTTCTCCCTGCTGAGGCTTTTATCCTGGCATTTCTGCCCACGTCTGGATTTTCCGCACACAAGCTGTGCAGCTACCTTCTCCGGGCAGAAAACCGTCTTTCCCCTTTCTTTGCATTCCTGCAGGGCCTCCCAGCGGCGTTGGGACTAGCCCACGCGCTTGGCAGCACTTTGCTTCAGTTCAGTCCTACTTCCGTTACTGAGGAGTCGCGAGGGGACAGGACGCTGGGCTACGTTCTGCCACAGAGTCACGGCGAGATCTTGGGCAACGCTCTTAACTTCCCTGGGGTGAATCCTACATCTGGCAAATTCGCCCACTTTAATTTGTATCCAATGGGGCAATATTCTGCTCTGCTTTGCCGGGATATCTGCTTTAGATATTGTACGTTGGCTATTTCGGCCCATAGGGTGACAGTGATGGGTGTTAGGGTATCAGAGGGCATTTTCACACAAGACACTCTCCAACCCCCCCCCCCCCATACATGACTGTCGCAGGGCTGCAGAGTTGCCCTATGGGTGCCCTGTAACATGTATAGTGGGTGGGTGGGGTGGAGAGTGGGTGGAAATGCCCAGTGAGCAGTGGAGGAGGCTAAGAACATAAGAAGAACACAGTCAAATGTCAGACTGGGTCAGAACAACAGTCCATTGAGCCCAGTGACCATGCTACTTATGGTTATCCCACAGCTGGGAGGTGGGGGTAGGAAAATGTTTGAAATGTGCAAGAGTAAAGGCATCTGAGGACTCTTAAACCTTGAGCAACACTGGAGTTGGAACTGGGAGATCAACAACCAAGCAATCATTTCTGTGTGTGAGAGAGAGAGAGAGTGTGTGAGTGAGTGACTAGTAGACCAGGGGTGGGGAACTTCTGGCTGGACAGGACTTTGGAGCGTGCCAAAGACATCCTGTCCAAATGGATGTTTTCACCCAAGCCGCCAATGTTTGAATGCTGTCCTCATTCATTCCAGATGCCCCTTGCTGGAGCAGTGACGCAGTCTCGCCGCAGACTGCTGCTACTCACAGCGAACTCCTCGCTCTCCCAAACCAACGGGGCCTCCTGCCGCTGGAATCGCAGCCGTGTAACCTGGCATTGAGCAATAACTAAAGACGGGTCCCCTGCCCCAAGGGGCTTACAATCTACGATAGGCGAGGGGGATCTAGGGAGAGACAGGGAGACATTGACGTTCATGAAGTGGAGAAGTCTCAGGGACATGTGCTTGGATTAGTGACGGGGAGAAGGGGGACCCTGAATGAGAGGACATTAGTGGGAGGGAGCATCAGTGGGATATGAGGAGCTAGGGAAAGCCGGACGGAAGAGATGGGCTTTTAGGAGGAATTTTAAGGGAGAGAGCAGAGTGTATGTGTGGGGGAGAAGCCTCAGGCATAGGGAGTAGCATGGGAGAAAGGGCCTAATTCCTGTCTATTGATCTGTGTCTTAAGGACAAACTAAAGCTGGAACTCAGTATTCGAAATTACTTTTTCTTTTTTACTGAGTATCTCAGTATTCGTCTCGGTTTTACCGAGGAACCGCGGAATCGGCCCGGTACTCGGAAAATCCTCGAATGAGCAACATACGGGCTTTTTCCTAATCCTATATAAGGGTACTTGGCACTTGGAAAATATTCGGTACCCAGTTTTATTTCACCTAGTATTTTACAGAGTACCGAGGCCGAACACTCGGAGCCGGTCCTTGGAAACTCAGAAATACTCACAAAGCCTTTTTTTTACTATTCGGTGCAACCCAAGGCCAAACCCCAGGCCCACCACCCCTCAAAAGCCCCGACGACCGTTCGAATGTTACGCCAGCCACTTCAACATGGTCCCATGCCCTGGAGAAGCATATTGAGACCCAAGCCGCAAAGCTCTGCTGATGGCACGCCTTCGCCTCCGGAATGGAAAGTTGGATTCAAACAGTTCCGAGGACTGCAGGCCTCTTGCCTTGTTCCTCCTCTTGCTGAAATTCTGCCTGGAGGACAAACCAATTCAGACTGCACCACGGTTCTCCAAAGGGCTGCTTGTCTCTGCTTCAAATCCCTTCCAGGCCCGGACATGAAAGAATCCCTGCTCGTTTGAGATAAAGGAGACTGGGAGCCAGAGGCGACATTTGGGTCAACGCTGGGGAAATCTTGCCAGCAAACCAACATGGTGCACCTTGTTGTCATCACAACCGTCCTTGTTTAGTGCTGCTTACACCCAAATGCAACGTGGGAATGAGAGTTGGAACCAAGAGTGGATTCCGCATTTGCAGATCAGATTTGCATTGTCAGATAGTCAGCTGTGATATCTGAATAACATCCCCAGTTAAAACGGCCCTACGATGATGTCCTTCTGGCTTAGCACCGACGCACCCCCCTGCCCTCAGCACCCTCCGCCCTTATGGCTCCGTGCACAGGAAGGAAGAGCAGCTTGTGTGCAGCCCTCCCAACGTTTCCAGTGGCCAAAGAGGGAGAAGCTCCACCCCTTTTGCCAATAAACTCCACCCACTGGTGAATAAGCTCCACCCCCTTCGTGCACTTGGCTCCCAGCATTCCAAGGGCATAAAAGAGGGACAGACGCTCTCCGGCTTCTCATTCCACTTAGTTTCTTGCCATTTCATCCTCTCCCCGTTGGCCTCTCGGAGCCCACCGGGAAAGAGGTGCCTGAGGCTTGAATCCCGGTTGGTCTGTCTGTCTGTCTGTCTCTCTCCTGAAAAACGACCATCGATGATAATAGACATGACAGGGGCCTGCACATGAGCCGCCAGATGTGGGCCCGCCGTTGCCGCGGCTCGAGTAGACGGCTGGCCCGGATGTGGTGCTTCCGAAGATTCGGAGCCCACAGACCAGATCAAGGGCCACCCAAGCAGGCCCTAGCGGACCAGTGCATCTGTTTGCAGCCCCCATTGGGAGCTACCGTGGCCGGCATCCATGGCTGCCCGTGATTAGCTGCCATGGCTTCTCGTCATGCCGAGGGGGGCGGGGGGGCGGGAAGCCCGCGCACTTGCTCTCTTCCCTCGCTGTGGGTGGGGCGTGGGAGGGCCCGCCGGCCTGCCCGGTTTATTCTGTACCCCGAGCTGGTCCTAAGGGGGGGCGGGCGGCCAGTCTCCATCTTCTTCACCCTTCTGGGTGGGGGAGCGACCATAGCGGCAGCACATCTATTTTCATCTTTTGACCCCTGAGAGAGGGACAGTGGGATTCAGCACCCAAAGAGGCACTGTCCCTCTGAAATAGGCACTGTCAGGAGGTGTGTGTGTGTGGGGGGTGTGGCCCCGCTGTGGGGTCCCTCAGTGTGGGGGAAGGGGGCTTTTCAGCCCCTGAAGGAAGGTGGTAGGGCTCAAGGGGGCTAAAAGGTTTGCCCAGGGGCCTAGAGAAGCTGAGGCTGCCACCGCTGGGTATAGGCCTTCTCCTGTCACATCCCCCCCTCTCCCCAGCACCCCGCTGCGGCTCACCGCCTGCGGGGAATCGTTAGCCACGGGGTGCTTCTCGTTGGTAATAAGTTCACATGTCCCCCGGTTCCCCGAGCCATATGTTGAAGGAGATAACTGCAGCGGGAGGGCAAGCAGCTTTTGCAAGCCTCGCACAGCTCCTGCTGCTTGGCTTCTGGCGGGTGAGAGCGTGACGGGCAGGGCTCTCTTGGGAGATGGGAAGGGGGCAAGAGAATTGGATTGCTGTCGTTTAGGAAACAGGCAGAGCTCCTGGGGCGGGGAGGGCTGCTTTGCCGAAGTGCGACCCAGAGCTGGGCCCCGTAGGAATAGCAGAAACAAAGCTATGAGCAGCAATTCTGGAGGATAATCTATCTATCTATCTATCTATCTATCCCATTACACACTCTCCCCCATATTTTTTCTCTCTGTCTGTCCCTATAATCTCTCTCTCTCTCCATCTATCTTTCCCCTCTATTTATCATCCATCCATCCCCACGCCCTTTCTCTTTCTGTCCAACCCCACGGACGCTCATCTTATCTCATCTGTCTCCCTGTCTGTCTGTCCTATAACTTGATTCCTCCCCCGTCTCTCTTTCATAGCCAGAGGCCCCTAGCCATGCTCACACCCCCCCCCCCCCCCGGGTCTAAGCTCAGGGTGCTCGGTAGCAGGGAATCACGCCTGCTCTGCTGTTCATTTCTGATGCAGGCGACGTCGGCGTTTGCCCATCGAAAAGGCATCACTGTTTGTGGTACCCAGGGCCGTAGAACCCGTTGCCCGATCTCGCAGAGGCCGAGAGCTTATTAGGATTCCAGCAGGGATTGGATGGTTATATATTGGCACTAATAACGCACGTGGTTGCATTAGCCAAGGATTAAACATTTCCTAAGGGATATAAAACCTTTAGGCTTCAGGTCACAGAGTGATCGTGCCGATCTCAGGAGAGGAATATCTCACCCTCTAATACTTTTGCAAGGGGAATTGTTTCTCGTGCTTTGTGGGGACGGTACCAGCCTAGCTAGACACACCCCCCCCCGGCCAGAGCCGTTCCATAGATATTTTTTGGCTACCCACTCCATAGGGTATTCCCATCCTACAGAATCATATAGCAGGGATGTTTCAATCAATGCCATACACATGTGATAGGCGTGAAACTGGTTTCTCTTGAATTCTATGGGACTCCCCTGCCAAAGTTTTTCTACTGGAGATTTGCTTGGCATGAGCGCCTCCTAGTGGTAAGCCGTGCCTTAGGCCGTACGGATGAGAACCTGGCCAGGATTCTCCAGGAGACAAGAAAAACAATGATTCAGGCAGACTGGAATCGTTTGTGTTGACGATCTTCACACCTGCATCACGCCACACACAGGCCCATTGAGAGACATTGGAACTCCTGGTTCATCCTGGTTGCTGGGGGCGGGGATGACACTCTCTCCCATCTCCTTATCGTAAGTTTTGAGATCAGTCTCTGAAGACTATACTATACCGCGGGCCCCTCACCGTGGTCCCCTTCTGGTGTCTAACCCCTTGCCCTCTTGCCCCCCCAGGACTCCCTACACCAAAGCCTGCTGTCTATGGGCTACGGAACCTGTAGCGTTTGCTCTACTGTCCCAAGTCAGGATCCATGGCTCCTCGAAATCCTGAGATCAGCTTAGAAATCATGAGATTTTTTTTTTTTAAAATGCTGGTTTTCCAGCCTGTAGGATTCATCACAGCCTTCTTTAGGATTTTCTCTTCAGTCGTGCAGGCTGTCAGCTAGGTTTATTGTTCACTAAAGCGAAGTCCTTTGCTTTAAAGCAGTGGTTCCCCAAATTATTTTCCTATATGACCCCCCTGTTTTAAGACTAATATCACACTATCCTGAGAGAGGCAGTGTAGCCTTGTGTATACGGCATCAGTCTTTGTGTTGGAAGCCCAGAGTTCAAGCCCCATCTTAACCATGAACTCTCTGGGTGGCCTTGGGTGAGTCACTTTCAGCCTCAGGGGGGATTCAGACGTTCTGATTTGTGCGATTTTTTTTGAAAAAACGAATGTTTCATGCCTGTCTGAACACTTAAATTCGATTAAATGGAGTCAATATCGCACTAAAGCAATGCGTGTTGAAAAGCTACTCAAACCTACCTTTTTGCTGTCCGTTTTCAATAAATCCGCACTTAACAGCAGTGTGAAAGCAACATCGTACTGGTTTTAACTAGTGTGTAATCTTTTCTGATGTGAATGCAACCGTGCTTCCAAGTGCGCTGTTTTACTCCTGCCCCTACCGGAAGCAGTGAGACCAGCTGGAGCCCTGTAGTTGCCTCGCTGGGTGCAGGCTGCAGCCAGCTTCTCCCCAAAAAAGTTCTTCCCCTCCATGTTTCCCCTCCATGCTTCTCCCCAAAAAAGTTCTTCCCTCCAAGGGACTTTCAATCATCTGCCTCTGCCTCTACCGTAGTGCTGCAGCAGTAGCAGCAGCGGGATACCGGAAAGAAACCAGGGAGAGAAGCAGCGCGCCTCACAATGCGAGGGGCTTCTTTCCAGCAGCCTCAGGCTCTCCGTTTTTATTCCCTGATTCTACAAAGTAGCAACCTTTGCTACAAAGGTTGTAGCAAAGGTTGTTGCAAAGTTTGCAAAGTTGTAGCAAAGGTTGTAGCAAAGTTGTACTTTGCTACAAAGTAGCAACCTTCTGGCTCCCCACAGGCCACTTCCTGTAATTGAACCGGACTGAGCAGCCGGGTAAGCACGCACTACAAGAAGGTCTGAATGCATTATTTCGCTGTACTTAAAATCGGTATGGCATGCATGTGAATGCAACAGCACTTGTTAACAGCAAACTATTGAGAACCAGTTTTTAAAAATCCAGATAATTGCTGCACGTGTGAATTCGCCCTGTTCCCATCTGTAAAATGGGAAGACTAGTGACCTGCCTCAAAGGGCTGTTGTGAGGATGATCTAGATAAGAACTGTGGAGCACTATAAACAGTAATGGTGACACTGGACATGCAAAGTATATTGAACAGCAATTGGGATCAGGCTGGCTGCAGTCTGGGCATCTCTCCTCTAGGCAAACCCCCTACAGGTGTGAGGTTCTCATGGGAGTAATTGATGTGCAGCACTGGTGGACCCGGGTTCATGTTCTAATTCAGTTCACTTTATTAAGGCTATCGGCCATATATGTTCTAATTATGGGGCCCAATTAAGGGCAAGGGGATGGGCTCTCCCTAAACTGCAGTCTCCCAGCAAGCCTCAACCTCTCCCCCTCCCTCCCCCGAAAGGTTGTGGTGCCACCCTGAGTCCCAGCGAGTACCCCGAGTTCCCAGAGTGGCGGCAGCCTCACCAAGAAGAAAGTTTGAAGAGCTGGCAGGGTCAGCACTCCGGTAGGGCGGAAACGCGATCTCGATGCGCATCGAGGATCGAGCTTCTCAATAGGGACTCGAGAAAAAAACGAGAATCGAGAAAAGCCCCAATCTTGACAATTGTTTGTTGAGACTTTTTTTTTTCTTCTTCTCGATTTGAAAAAAACCAAACCAAGAATCTCACGAGAATCTTGAACCATTAGCGAGGCCCTGGTGAGATCTCGCTAATGGTTGTCGATTCTCGCCAGAATCAAATTGATTCTTGTTTCCGCCCACCCTGAAACTTCCTTCCTGGCAGGGGCCTTTGCAAGCAGCTTGAGCACTGCTAGAAAATGTTCAGAGTGGGTGGGGGCAGAGTGTTAGCCCCATTCGCCCCCACCCACTCTGAAAATTTCCTAAGGTGCTTAGGCCACTTGAAACTGGACCCCTCAGGGCATGGACTCAATTGAGCCTCCTTGCTCCGTGCTCTATGCCCCTAATGCGGGGGATTTCTCCCCTTGCAATTCCAGAGTTATAGGGATTCATATGGGTCAGTGCCTTGCACAAATTTTAGCCCATGAGGTTCAGGATAAAAGCTGTGCTTCCAAAAAGAGGCCTCCTGTGCTGGGCCACGAATTCCTGCGGAAGAGGCTTAAACTCCTGGGGGGAATCAGAAAAAACGCAAGCTGATCTCTGGTCTGTGTTTGCTTTGTTTGAAAACGTTAAGAGTCTAAAAGTGGCCGCACCGAAGAGCCCAAGGGCCAAGGTCAGGATAGCGCAAAGCTCCAGGAAGTTCGCTTCCAAAATAGAACGGGAGCAGATGACACCAGTCTAAGCAAACACACAGCCTGGCTGCAAATGGGGCCTCCGCCTGGGAACTAGGGTGGCCAGGCCTCCCCTTTAAAAGAGGACATTGATGGAAAATGCATGGTGCAGGGCTGCACTGGAACCAATGCAGCCCTGCAACATGTATTTTCCATAAGCGCCCTCTTTTAAAGGGGAGGTAAGGCCACCCTACTGGAAATCCAACAGACCGCACGCTAGGCCTTTCCTCGTATCACTCCCACAGACAGGAGGCCTTCCCAGCTCCCCTGCAGGACAGCCTGGAGCACAGCTGCCCTTAGGAAGGAGCCACGGCCCTGTACTTTTCTGCTCTTGTAAGGGCCCCATGGAGTGCCACCCATTATGCTCCCCCATCCTCCCCTGCCAGCTCTCCAGAGCAGCGGCAGCCAAGTTCCTTCCCACGGGCCATCAAGGCCCATCTGTTCTCAGGACAGAAGAAGTGCCACTTTGGGCTTCTAGCCCAGTATCCTGTCTTTGACAGTGGTCTGAGCTAGATGCTTTAGGGGAAGAAAGGGAGGACAAGAATACATGAGGCCATCCATATATGGGACCACACACACCCCAAACCTGGACAGTGGGGGGCACAGACCCCAAGAGCATTTCCCAGAGGCAATGCAAGGCTTTCTTAAAAGTTTCCCACAGCAGTTGGCAGACAGGGGATTGGGTTGGGTGTGTGTGTGTGTGTGTGTGTGTGAAATGGCTTGATGGATTTTTTCGAGATACATGCGTGTTTTGTTACGTGGCAGCCCATTACCCTGAGCCCATGGGATCAGTAAGATAGAAAACTTTATTTATTTATTTATTTATTTGTTACATTTTTACCCTGTCCTTCCCCAAGGACTCAGGACGGCTCACAAGATAAGAAATACAAAATGCAACCACATGCATTTAAAATCCCTTAAAACCCACATCATCCCCACCCCTTTATCCCCACCTGCCACCCACTGACCCTCCCCGCCAAGCCACTCTATCCAAGTCCATCCCACCCTATCCCCGCCCACCAAATGCCTGGCTAGGCAAAAAGGGTCTTACGTGTCCTCCGGAAGACGAACAGGCTCGGGTTGAGGGGAGGGAATTCCATAATAGTGGGGCAGCCACTGAGTACGTCCTCCCCACGCACCCTCGTTGTAGCAGCTTCACGGACAGTTGGCACTTGCAAGAGGGCCCCCCCCCGACCGACCTCAAAGGCCACGACAGGATGTAGGGGAAGAGGTGGTCTTTCCGATACCGGGGGCCCAAGCTGTTTAAATAAATAATAACGTTATAATAAGATGGACCCAGGTGAAAACTGGACAGGCAGCAGTAAGTGTTAGCGCCTGCGTTACCCAACCAGAGGATCACGCCGTTACCCATGGTTTACATTTGCTTGACATCAAGGGTATTTTCAGACAAGACGCTCCCCAGCTACCACACACCCACTCTACCTGTTGCAGGGCACCCACAGGGCAACAATGCAGGGTAGTGGGTGGAGACAGAGTGGCTTGTCTGAAAAGGCCCCAGGATACAGCATTGGGGCTGTAATCAGTGAACCACACCCCATAAGAGAGCTGAAACAAGCGCCCGCAAAAAGGGTAAACCCATCAAAATTACGGCACTTGACCCAACCCGGTAAGATCCGGTACTAAATTGGTATCCGATTAGTGTGTGACGGGCTAACCGGTGACCTGATTTACCGATTTTTGTTCCATCTTCCAGTACCGATTTTCTGACTTTCTATCCCGATACTGTATTACTTTAGAGCTTTGCCGGTCAGTACCGACCGGTAAAATGGCAAATCGGTAACAGTAATACCTGGTATTTTGAGGTAATTGGTGTCTGACTGGCACTCGGGTAGTTGGCTGGGCACAGGCAACTGGAGAGGAGGTGCACAGGAGTAGGGGCTGGGCAAGGAGTCTCTATAGGGTTCTATAGGACTTCTGAAAAACTGTGGCCCCCCCCAATGCCCTCGCCATGAGTCACTAACATGGCTAGGGTGGCCAGTTATGAAAATTGTCGAGGACAGTTATGAGAAATGCAGGTTGCGGGGCTGCATTAGCTCGCATGCAGCCCTGCAACCTGTATTTCTCAAAAGTGTTCTCTAAAAGTTGCATACCTGGCCTCCATAAACACGGCACTCAAAATTGTGGGGATTACCCATGGGTAAGGCTGAACTCATGATTTTCACCCAGTTCCCCTTCTGAGTCTGTCAGAACTGAGTCTGCTGAGAGCCAGTGTGGTGTAATAGCTTAGGGCTCAGTACTTGGCCCGGGTGGACCCTGGTTCAAGTCTCGCCTGAGCTAGAAACATACTGGGTGACCTTGGGTCAGTCACAATATTCTCTTAGTCTAACCTACCTCACAGGGTTGCTGTGAGGATTAAAAGGTTGTATTATATGTAAAGTACTCTGAGTGCCATGGCGTGGGGGGTGCTAGCTAAAGGTTATTATTATTTTGTTCCGTCTGATCGGAACTCGGACTGAACGAAAGGAAAAGCCCCTGAGTATTTGTGCGTGCACAAAATGGCGGCAGCAGTACTCTTCCTGTGCAGAATGGCCCCAACTCTACAACAAGGTCTTTTGTGGAAAGGTTCTGTGAAATCAGAATGGCTTCCTGAAGAACTGGCCCTACAAATCGACTCCACGCTTGTGTGCAGCTCTGCATCTTCAACAGGCTAATAGCATCATGCGACAGCTAATACCATACGTTGTGGGGCTCATTAGCGAGGGATTAGAAACCAATTAGGGATTAATGAGAAAATGTTCGTACGGCACTTGGAATGGACAAAGCGTTCTTCAAGCCCTAAAGCCCTTGATTCGTATGCATTAATAAAGGAGGGTAGAAATGTTTTCAGAGATCCGCTCCACGTAGCAAGGAAAACAATGAGGATTTCTCTCGTGCGTCCAGTCAGTATTCAAGCTGAAATGAAGAGAGTGGCCCTTTGGTTTGTGGATACCGTTTGCATTTTCAGATAGCTTCCTAAATATCCGAAATAATCGACACATCTAGGGTTTGGGGGGTTCGAACCAGAGACTCTGGGTTTTGACCCAGAATTTTCAGGCTCCGGGCCCTAGAGAAAGCGAGACTTCAGGGGAATGGCAGCAGGGGAGTGCATCAGGAAGGGGTGAACCATGGAGGCTTCCCTATACGCTTTCTGATGTGGGTCCTCCCCCTGGCATGACAGACAGGGGGGTGGGAGAGATATCCTACTAGCCCTTTGGCCCAACTCTCCAGAACAGGTTCTTAAAATCCTATCAGAATCCGTGACCAGGCGGCTGTCCCTTCGCCCATGCAGTCCGGGGAGGGCTGCAACGGATGCCCCACCCCCGCGGCTCCCAGTGCCCCGCCCCTCGCCGTGATGGGCAGCCGTGGTGTCCAATGACAACCAGTGGCCGGTCAAGGTAGGCCCCAATCTGAGGTGAGTGGTACTGGCGGTGGACCACAACAAACCCCTTTCCCCCCCATGCGCTACGGCCCGCGTCTTAGCCCGGGCGGTGGCTTCAGGAGTTCTTGGAGGTCAGAGCCCGGGGCTAGCTGCCAACATGGCCAACATCTGGTTGGGCAAAAACAGATGTGCTGGTGACCCGCGGGCTGAAGCAGGTCACAGTGGGCTTGAGTGGGCTCTGTGTTTTGACAAATGGTTGTGATGTCAAAACGTGGCCCAACAGCCCCTTTATTTATTTATTTAGTTATTAAATGTATAAGCTGCTCTTGCTAAAAGCTTCTTGGGGCGGTCTTGGGACCACGTCTATGTCTATGTTCTGTACAGCGCCGGGTACACGACCGGCGCTATATAAATAAATAATAAAATAATAGTAATACATATTAAAATAGACAGCAAACCAAAATACAATTAAAACAACCTAAAACCCCCAAATTAAAACAATCCAGACCCAAACCCTCCCTACCCCACCCCACCTTCCTCGGGAAAGGCCCGGCGGAACAGCCAGGTCTTACAGTGTCTACGGAAAGAGGGGAGATCGGTAATCAAGCGGACCTCCAACGGGAGGGAGTTCCGCAGCCGCGGCGCAGCCACCGAGAACGCCCTCCTCGCGGTCGACACCCAGGAAACCCAGGGGACCTCGAGGAGGGCACCCCCGGCCGACCACAGGAGCCGTTCCAGGACCCGGAGGGTGAGGCGGTCCTGCAAGTAGGTGGGGCTCAGGCCGTTTAGGGCTTTCAAGGTCAACACCAACACCTTTGCCCACCCCCACCCCCTTTGTTCTTGTCCCACGCCCTCCAGGATCCCCTCCCAGAGGGTGAGATCCTTATCTTGAGTATCTCCCCTGAGCCCACTCTTGCAGGTTGAGGGAAGGGGAGGGTGACCAGACCTCCCCTTTAAAAGAGGATGGTTATGAAAAATACATGTTGCAGGGCTGCTTTGACTCCAGCTTAGCCCCGTACCATGCATTTCCCATAAATGCCCTCTTTTTAAAGGGGCGGTCTGGCCACCCTAGCGAAGGGACTGGATCCATGCGCCGGATCCAGGTCTTGGAAAGGGGTCAAATTCCCCACCCCTGGCTTAGGGTTCTACGGAGTTGTGGTGTTTGGATACAAGGGATTTGGTTTTATTTGTAGCCCCACTGCGATGTTGGCCGATGAGCTATTTCAAATCCTCTCCGTTTGCATGCAGAAAACATGCAGGAGTTATTGTTGAGTTTTCTCTCCCAGGATTGGCGGCAGCCTTAGCTGCGCTCCTCCAACGGCTTCACTCTGGAGTCGAGCGAGAGGGCGGCCGCTGTCTGTAAGCGCTTTGGGGCAGAGACTGTACTGTGTAGATCTGGAGAGGGCGCAGCACGGACGAGACTCTGTACGGGGGAACTGATTCATAATGCCGTTTCCACTGTTACTGTCCTTCTGCGCTCACAGGTGGAGAACCCCAAGGGAAGTGGGTAAGCAAGGGACTGAGTGCTGCCCCCTCACTTTTACTGTGGAATTTCCATTAGTGTGGGTGGTTCTGGGGTGGGGTGCCCCCCCTTTTTGCCCCCCCCCCCACTTTTTAATGAACTGCAAAACCCCTATGGAGCAGGAGGTGGGGACCTTTTTCCTTTCATGGCTAGACCACTTGGAAATTAGTACAAGCTCCCCAGGTAGGGTTCCCACCTAGGCTAATTTTTAAGGAGCGCTTATAAAAAGTGCATGTTGCAGGGTCTGCTAAGGGGCCAGTGCAGGCCCTGCAACATGTATTTCTTATAAGTGTTCCTTAAAAATCAGCCTAGGTGGCCAGCCTATCCCCAGGCTGGATAGGAGCTGGGGGCAGGAGTGCTTAAGGGGTGTGCTCAGGCTGGGCGGTTGTCCAGATCATGGATCCATCCTCTAGTCTTTTTTAAGCGCATGCCCTCATCTCTGTTCCCTTCCCCGAGCTCACTCTTTCAGTGTTTGAGCAGGGCTCAAACATGAGGGGGAGGAATTGGTCCACTTACCGGGGCCCAGAGGGGCTTGGGCTGCAAGCCCATTACCATGAGAGAAAGAAAACAGAGGCTAAAATTGTAGATGCTTGAGGATGTTTATGGGAACGTATTTTCCCAGTGCCTGTCGGCTGTGGGGGCATGGATGAGGTTGAGCCATCTGCAATTGAAGCCTGACAAGACGGAGGTGATGTTGGTGGGCGAGGGCTTGGGGAGCCTGGGGGTGGTTGAATCTCCTCTTGTTGGGGGGGTTCGCCCCCCCATGGTGTCTCAAGTGCGGAGTCTGGGTGTGCTCCTTGATTCGCGGCTCAGCTTGGAATCTCAGGTTGTGGCCGTGGCGGGGAGTGCGTTTCGGCAGTTACATCTTGTCCGGCGGCTTCGGCCGTATCTCTCAGACTCCGACCTCGCCACTGTCATCCATGCCTTCATCACCTCGAGGCTGGATTACTGCAACGCGCTCTACGTGGGGCTGCCCGAGAAGCTGGTCCGGAGGCTGCAGCTGGTGCAGAATTCCGCGGCCCGTCTCCTGACGGGGGCGGGTCGCAGGGAGCACATGACACCAGTGCTCCGGGCTCTGCACTGGCTGCCTATAAAGCACCGGGCCAGGTTCAAGGTGCTGGTTTTAACCTTTAAAGCCCTTCACGGCCTGGGCCCTGCCTATCTGCGGGATCGCCTCACTCCCCATGTGCCCGTGCGACCCTTGATATCATCCGTGGGAGCCTTTTGGGAGGTTCCCCGGCAAGGTGGGTGGCCACCGATGTGAGATCTTTTTCGGTGGCTGCCCCTGTGCTGTGGAATTCGCTCCCGGAGGAGGCTGATTTGGCTCCCACTCTCCTGCTATTTCAGCGTTTGTGTAAGACCTGGCTGTTTGTTCTGTCAGGCTTTTGGCGAGGGGGGGAAGGTTGGGGTTGTTTTTCTCCCTGCATATAGGATTTTTACCTTTAAAATTGTATTTATTGTTTTATTGCTTTTAATTTGTTGTTTGCCGCCCCGAGCTACCCTATGGGCAGGAGGGGCGGGATTATTATTATTATTATAAGCATTTATATAGCGCCAGCAATGTACCTGGCGCTTACAAAAAATAAGATAAACACAGTCCCTGCCCGAGAGCTTACAATCTAAAGACGGGGCAAGGGGAGACAGGGAAGGGGGAACAGAGGGAGAGACAAGGGATGCGACATTCATGAGGATGCGAGAACTCAGGTACACGTTCTTGGCTTGGTTACAGTAAAAATCTTTTGAAAAACAAACAAACAAAAACCAAACACTGTAGGGGTAAGGGACTGTACGACCAAGGAAAGGGCATTCATTCAAGCGTGTTTACCGTCACTTACTAGCCAACTGCTCACACAGTCAATAAACCCCTGGATTTTTTGGGGGGGGGGGGCTAGGCTGACTTTACCACAGAGAGACCTCCTCCTCCCTGCTATTCCCAGGGGCAGGGCAAGGTGGACCTCCATTTCCTCCAGACCCCAAACATAGGGTTGGCACCTGTGCACATTTTTAAGGCACACTTATGAAAAATGCATGTTGCAGGGCCTGCATTGGTACCCCAAAACACAGCCCTGCAACCTGTATTTCTCATACATGCCCTCGAAAATTTATACCTCCCCTTTAAAAGAGGACACTTATGAAAAATACATGTTGCAGGGCTACATTGGTTCCAGTGTAGCCCTGCAACATGCATTTTTCACAAGCGTTATCTTTTAACGGGAAGGTATGGCCACCCCAACCCTATGGGTACTGCAGCAGAGTTAGGGCCCCCGAGCTGTTAGCCGCCCCGAGCTGTTTGCAAGGAGGGGCGGGGTGTAAATATATTAAATAAATAAATTTCACCAAACCTCTTGCTGTAGTAAGCAAGCACTAAACTAGGGAGGGGGGTGCAAAACTTCATTTCCCATGAGCCTCTCTCCCCCTCAGCCTCGCGAGAGGGGAAGCGAGACTTGCCCTGGGAAAGATCTGGGCGGTGCGGTCCCTTTCCTCTTCCTGTTGAGGGGAAGGAAGATGGCGGCGAGGGTGAGTGACTTGCGGCTGCGGTACGATCCGGTGCCATCCTCCGCCACGGGGGCTTGTGAAAGGGCGCGGGGTCGCGATGAGTGAGGGGGAGGCGATTGGGAATAGTCATGATCTGTCGGTTGAGTGGGGGGGGCTATTGCCTTAGCGAATTGATTGCTATAGGGCTGCTCACCCCCCCCGCCGCCTGTGCATTGCAGCCTGCACTGCCCCCTGCCGGGCTGGGAAGGGAAAGGTGACAAGTTTAACCACCCACCCCCCTTGGTGCAGGTGTGGACAGAGCAGGAGAGCAAATCCAGCTGGAGGAGGAAACCCTGGCACCCACCCCCCGATCCCTGGTAAGTGTGTGGCTTAAAATCAGTCAGTGCTGGGGAGGAGCAACTGGGGGTGGGCATGGAGGGAGGGGGGCTCTGAACCCAGCCCATGTGAATTCCTTGTATTTCAGAGGGGGGGGGGTGTCCTTTATTTCAGAGCCCCATGGCTCCATAGGGTGCGATAGGTATCCTTATTCCAATCCTCCCTTGGGGGGAGAGGGGGGGCTTTATTTCAGAGCCCCATGGCTCCATAGGGTGCGATAGGTATCCTTATTCCAATCCTCCCTTGGGGGGAGAGGGGGGGGCTTTACTTCAGAGCCCCATGGCTCCATAGGGTGCGATAGGTATCCTTATTCCAATCCTCCCTTGGGGGGAGAGGGGGGGCTTTATTTCAGAGCCCCATGGCTCCATAGGGTGCGATAGGTATCCTTATTCCAATCCTCCCTTGGGGGGAGAGGGGGGGGGCTTTACTTCAGAGCCCCATGGCTCCATAAGGTAGAATGGGTGCCCCTTCTTTCAGACTCATGGGGCACAAGGGGGGAGGGAGGGAGACTCTTCTGCGCTCTGTAGCACATGATAGGTGTCCCTTACTTCGCAACTCCATAAGGGACAGTGCGGGCCCCTAATTTCAGAGCTTCATAGGACACAAGTGCCCCTTATTTCAGAGCTCCCTAGGGCAGAATGGGGATCCTTTTTATTTCAGAGTTCTCTTAAACGTGCGCCTAGGTACGGATGTGAACAGCAAGTTTGGGCAGATCGGTATCCGAAGAGGTTAAAGATAGTTATGTTCTCTAGGCGCTTGCGGGATGCTTTGTTCTTTTACGTTGAAACCGAAGCCCTGTTCCGATACAGGCTCGCTGATCGTTGGCTTCTAATTCTGCGTGTTGAGAGGTCTTGCCAATAGCTTCAGTGCTAAGTAAATGCCTATTTTGATCTTTTATTGGACCCACTTCTGTTGGCGAGAGTGGGCAAACCGTATTTGGCCATAAGCCTTAAGAGTATTAGAGAAAAAAAAAAACCTACGTTTTTACGAACTTAGTTAAGGCGCATTCATACCGAGCAAACTTTAACAAACCTGGAAATTGTGCGTTAAGGCTCCTGACTTAACTTGCACACCTTGTAAGCCCCGAAGTTGTTGTATGGTGTCACGTACTGTGCTCGCATACAACTTAGGCCTCATGCACCCACACTTTGCCTTCCTCTTTCAACCCCACTCCTCTTCCTCTGCAGGTTGGGGGCAACAGTAAACCTAGGACGTCACGTTCCTCCCTGTTCAATATTAAATTGTTACGCTACTTCCTGCGTGGCAAGAGTTTGGTTTTTTTCAACTTCCATCCGAAATATCCATTGTGACGCTCAAGCAACTACATATCACCAATCCGCAGGTGACTATGAGCATGAAAATATTCTTGAATAAAATAATTATATGGACCAGTTGTGATTTTCATAATACATTTATTTTAGTTGGGATCACTACATCCTCCAACTGTCTACAGAGTATGGTCAAGTTGAAATTCAGCCAATATCTATTATGATTATTACTATGAATTAAATAGCACCAGACAGACCCCTGCCCCAGGGGGGTTACAATTTAGGATGGAGAAGGGAGAGGAGAGCAATAAGGGGAGACGGGGCTATTTTGCACTTGCTTGTCTTAGTTAGAGAGGAGACCCTGAATGATGGGAGCGTCTCTGAGCAGGTTGTGGGGTTGAGGAGCTCGAGAGAGAGAGCCTGACAGAAGAATAGATTGTTGGGAGGGGTTTGAAGGGGTCAGGGAGGGCGTTCCCGGCCAGTGTGGGAGAAGGCGCTTACCCTGCAGAATTACAGGAGCAAGAGACTCTGAGGTGGTGGCAGAGGAAGAGTTTTTGGGTGGGAACGTAGCGGTAAAGGTGGATTTTCTCCCCAAGATTGCATCGTCCAAGCCCAACGTGGCAAGTTTCAATGTCCCAGATTCCCCAAGATGTTCCGTGTTACGGGCACTAGGTGTTGCTGTGTCCTCTTGCACAGCAAGTGCTGGGTAAATCAAAAGAGCCACGAGTCTGAACCAGCTTTTTTGTTGTTGCCTGGTTTGGATTTTGGCTGGCTGAGAGCTGAGCTGGTGATGAGATGGTTATCCCTGTCTGAAAAAAAAGAAAGCTTCTAATTTGTGGAGTTGTGTGACTCTGAAGCTCAGCACTTCTAAGGCCGGCCTGTCCAGTTGGTGACCTATAGGAGGGTTCCCTCCGGCCTGGGCCTTAAAACCCCAGTTTTTAGAAAATACGGAAATGTAATAAATAAAAGTGTAACCATGTCCTGCAGTCTGCACGTTGAACTTGCACAGTTTGCGTTGAGCACAGTTTGACGGTACTCCTGCGCCACAGGAATAACGTACGCCGGCCCACGCAATGAGAGTTTTGTGCAGTCTGGCCCGCTGCGGCAAGAGCTTAGACAGCCCCGCTTTAAGGGAGCTAGGAAGAGGCAGCTAATCCATAGTCTGACGTCAGATCCTCGTTCGTTCTTGTCCCCAGGTTGTAGTATATCTTTCTCTGCTTGGCAAGGATGAAGCTGTTGGACCAAAGTATTCCTTTGGGGTGCAGCCGCCCAAGGATCCTAAAAGATCCTTTGATCAACCTGCTTCACCTGCACAGTGGTGAGAAATTGCATTGCATGTACTAACAGAATTCTTTCCCCTCCTTTTCATAATTCCTGCTAGCATGGCTTCTCTGTTACTATTATGGTTCTGGAATTGAACAGCAATTAATTAGAGGCAGGTCCCTGCCGTGGGTGGCTTGCCATATGAAAAGGCAGAGGGAAACGCATGGAGAGACGGGGATACAATCATGAAGTTAAGAAGTCGCAAATGCATGTGCTTGGTTTAAGGGGAAAGGGGGACCTTGAACGACAAGACAGTAGAAAGAGCATCATGAACAGCCTACAGGGGTGAGGGAATAGGGAAGGCTCAATTAAAGAGGTGTGGTTTTTAGGAGCAGAGTGAATGTATTTGGGGGGGGAGTTCCAGGCCGAAGGGGCAGCGTGGGAGGAGAAGGGGTGATGGAAGCAGGAGATTTGGGGGTAGGTGGGGCGGCGGCCGAGGACCATGAAGGTCCCTGGTGGGAATACGTGTGATGTTGTGATCTCTCGCACCTAGTAGGAACTGGTATAACAATCTTGTGGCTTGACTAGCGTAACAGTAGTTGGCTTTTCCCAGGCTGCACCGATCTGGGAGGCTGCTTTGCCCCTAGCAGATGGCCAAGGGCACAACCCTTGGCTTTCAAGGGGGTCATAAGTTGGCAGGTGCCATCCTGCGAAAGGGAGTTCAGGTGACTGTGCCAGCTGGGGTCCCTTTGCTGTTTGCACAGTTGAAGGCAGATTGGATAACAACCCATTAGCGGAGGCATTTGATGCAGCTCATCCCACAAGTGGCCTTGTTACAGGGATAGGCTTAGTGAAAGGATAATTGGTCTGAGCCCTGACCCAGGCATACACTCAAACTCTGACTCCTCAGAAGGAGGGAAGGAGAGAGACCAGATTGGGGGGGGGGGGAGAAACGTCAGAGAATCCACCTCAGCGGGCGAGTAGCGTGTTCCATTTCCCCAGCTACGTTTCACAAAATAAACCAGGGTGGCCAAAGATCCCAGCCGCAAGACACTCCTGCATGCTCACACGAACCTCTTCTGCTTTCTGATTGGCTCGCAGAGCCGGTAGGTACGCTGCAGTCCTGGCTGTTGAGATCTGAGGAGCAGCTGCCATCTGGGGGCTGAGACTTGAGTGTGATGATAAAGACCCGCAAAGGCAGCGCGGAGCCCAGAACCAGCCCTGACCAGAGTTTGGCCACCCCTGCAAATATCCCTTAGGGCAATGGTTTGCTGCGCTGGATTGGTGAAAGCAGGGAGTTGCAATAAGGTAACGGCTGAGCAAACGGAAACCATCGAAGTTGAAATGTCAGTTAGACCAAGTGCTGGGTTCCGAGGAGGATTGAGAATCCTTGGGACCCTGGGTCTCCAGATCATCCGCCTGAATGTTACTCTCGAAGGCCAGTTGTCAGAACCAAACTTAAAAGGGCAGGGTAGCTTTCAAATGGGAGGGGCTCCTCAAGTTTCCTGGTCCTGTGGGCCAGTTCATTAATTTACTCCCATTGGGGTCCTGTGTCTGTCCTGGATTCCCCCCCACCATTGAACATGGCCCAGCTGCTGCGCTCCATGGTCCAGCGACACGTCCCACCAGCCTCTGGACAGCTGCAGCATGTTTCTAGGCCGGTGACGTGACCCTTTACTTAGGTAGTCATGTCACCTATGTCGGGGGCTCCTGTTCCCACCCGCAAGGCCCTGAGGGGGTGGGGTGTATGAGAGGTTTCCCTTCCCTGCTTTAATGAGAGACGCTTTTAACTGTATGTATCGACTCTGGAAACATGGGTGGGGTGAGAACGCAAGCTGTAGAGAATTTGCTGTTCAGAGTGCTGAGCCGCTGATGATATAAAGTTATCCCTGTCTGAATTAAGAAACTTTGCTTTGTGGAATTCTAACTCTGAGGCGCAGCACTGCTCACTCCCAGGAGGTCTGGAACAAAGTTATTTTTTTGTGGCTTGTGTGATGAGAAACCTCTTTCCCATGTTTTTGCATTCTTAGGGTGCTGTCGTCTTCCTCCCCAAGCTCCTCTCCTGAAGAAGGTGTCTTGCCAATCCTGTTCCCGTCCCCTTTCTCCGCAAAGCGGTAAGGAATTCCTATAGAGAGGCTTCCTCTTCAGAAAGGAAGGACCCAAGTACCTGCAGGACGTGAGCTGTAAGCAGTGACAAATCCTTGAGTGTCCTCTCTTTGTAGAAAGTAGCATCTCCTTTCTACGTTTCCCTGACCACTTCAGTGAGTGTGGTTTTTGGCCTTATGATCGGATGCAAATCCGGTCTCTTGGCAGCCTGCTGTAGCCCAGGAGTGGTCAAAGTTCCCAGCTCCAAGAGCCTCCTACCAAAATCTCCGCCTCAAGACACAGGCACCCAAACTTTTCCTGTTTTGTGATTGTCTGGCCGAGCTGCTGTTTGGCTGCTCGGATTCTGAGGGAGCCGCTGGGATTCAGGTGCTGAGACTTGCGTGCAATGAAATTAGACTCGGGGCCGTTAAGACAGTGCAAGGCCCAGAACCAGCCGTGCCTGGGAACGGCCCTAGAACTGCTCAGGAGCTGCATGTGGCTGTCAAGCCGCTCCTGATGTTGGATAGGAAAGAACAGGGCTGTGTTGGCCCAGATGATGGGTTAGAGAAGGAGACATTCCCAACTCTGTGTCGCTGGCTACGTATTGAGTCTTCTGTGTGCCCCTTCCCCGGCGCTAGGTATTTCAGTTTCTGTGCGGCTGTCCTGGGTGACACTCTCCCGGGGAAGACTGGGACATAGATCTTCTCAAATGCATCCTAACCATTCCCTCATCCTTGCTCTCTTTTTACGTCGCTCTAGCCCTAGAAAAGCCGATGATGTGATGTTATCCCTGTCTGAAAGCTCAGCTGTGAGGGAAAAATCAGTACCCACTGAGGCTTCTAAACTTTGTCCGTCCCCCCCACTCCCCTTGTGCAATGCTCTATAAATGGTTCTATAAAAGGTGCTGTCAAGTTAAGCTCCGGTTAGATGGGGCCCCTGCAGGCTTTTCATCGAGGCGGCTGTTAATTTTAAAATTCTCTTTTAGTATCAAGGCTCTTCCGCTTTGGTCTCATTGACTATATCCCAGGACGTGCAATTCCCAGAGGTAATTAATGGCTGCCAGAAGGCTTTTTAAAAATCAGCCTTTCCCAGTTTGTCTTCTGTAAAATGTTTATCTGCCTTGAAATTTGAATGACCGGTCCTTTTGCGGTTCGCTTCCATTGGAACGATATGGTCTGTTAACTGCTCTTGGAACAGGGGTGGGGGAACCTTGGTGCTAAAAGGTGGATCGTGGCTAGTTTTTACACGGCCCCTTTCCAGTCTCTACCCTCAAACAGTGGAAGACCGAGCTCAGGGGAAGGAAGCAGGGATGAGGGCCTGCACACAAGGACAGTGGACAGAATCATGCTTAAGGGATGCTTTTCTTGAGTGCATCCCTTACGCTCCCTTGTCCCCAATTTCTTTGTGGCCTTCGGACCTTGTGCTCGTTTTCAGAGTGGTTCTCTGGGCAACACCGAACATTCTTGCATGGTGTTCTTTAACCCCTGTGCCGCTTCCCCCATTTGTAACATGGGGAGAACTTTACCGCCTTTCTAAAAGGACTTTGATTCTTGGATCCAAACGTCTCTAATAGCAGCACCTGTTTTCCTGAGCACCTGGCAGTTCGTTCTGCATTTCCTGACCTTGACACCGAACACTTTGTTTTTCATGTTTCAGCTTCTTCCTGGGGAAGACACAACCGGAAGGCGCAGTCGTTTGTTGGAGGGGAGCGGGGTTGACCCACATGGCGCTCGGAACACGAGTGGATCAGCGCTTGGATCTAAAGTTACTGGAACTCATGAGAAGCTGGTAAGTGGGGTGGATAAATACAGCGGCATCACAAGGCTCTTTGGTTTGTGCCACTGAGTCATTCCGTAGTCGGCATAACTGAAGCCTTGCAGCAAATTCCAGGGCAGAATTATTTCTCTCTGTGTGTGGGTTTTTGTTTTTCTTTAAATGCCACTTTTTCCCGACATTATCAGCTTCTGTTTAATCCAGCAGTGGGGAATCCCTTTCCCTCCCGGGGGGCCACTTAGAAATGTATATAAACTCCAAGGGCCAGTGGACGTTTGGGGCAGAGACACTTAAGAGGTGCGTTCAAGAAAAAGAGGGTTTATATAACGGATCTGTCCTTGTACACCTGCCTTCAATCTCCGCTCCCTTCCCCTGAGCTCAGTCTTTCAGTGCTTGGGGGCAGGAACTGGATCCAGAGGTCAGAGCCAGGAACTGAAAAGGGGCCACACGCAATCTGCTTGTCAGCTGCACTTGATCCCCGAACCTGGGGTTTCCCCGCCTCTGGTTTAGTAGCGACAAAAGTTACCTGGGAAGTAAAAAGGCAGAGCTGCTAGTAAACAAAGGAAAGAGACTGGTTTGGAGGAGAAAATCCAGGAAAAATGTTTAGTATTTGTGGAGATTGTCTGTCTGGGGGAACTGTTCAGCACGAACTTTATTTGCTGCATCTAGATCAGCGGTGGGGAACCTCAGAGCCACGAGCCAAATGTGGCCCACGACTAGTTTTTATTTGGCCTCACTTCAGTTCCTGGATCTGACCCCCTGGATCCAGTTCCTACCCCCAACCACTGAAAAACTGAGCTCGGCAAGGGAGCAGAGATGAGGGCTTGCACACAAGGCGAGGGGACAGATCCATGATCTGGACCCTCCTTTTCCTGACCCAAACCCCTTGGCATTGTCACCCTGATGTTTTGTTTTCTTCAAAGGGGCCCCCGGGAGGGGAAAGGCTTCTGATCTAGATAATAGTTGCCGGTCAACTTTGAAAAGACTGCAGCAACTTAAGAATGAGACAGATGGTCTTTGTTTTTTTAAGAGTCCCTTTAAACCAGGGGTGACCAAGGCCTCAATCACGGTCAGCTCCCAGTGATGTCATGGGAACCCCAACGTTCAGGGGGAAATGGGACAGCGCCAGATAGGAACGGGCCAAAGAATCTCCCTAGTTCCTTTTTGGCATAGTCCTCTTTCCCCCTCTCTCTCAGAATCTAGTTCCCTGTAACCGAGTGAGGCATGTGTACCCCATGAATGTGCCCCTGTCTCTCCCTTGTCTCATAGATTTTAAGCCCCTTGGGGGTAGGGACCTGTCTGTAACTGCTGATTGTACAGCACCAGGTACGCAGCTGGCGCTATATTAATAATAATGATGGCATGGTCTCTGGAGAGGCGTGTTGCTTTGCAGCATGGGTGGGAGGAACCCTTAGCCATGCCCCTTTCGGGGCATGATAATGCCACGGCATCCAGGAAGGGACAGGGTGAAACCTCTCAATGCTTAGCAGTAGAGCACTCTAGTTGACCGGCACGGATCCTTGTGTCGTCGGCAGGTGAGAATTAAAGTCAACGTTGTTGGTAATCCTCAGCGCAAGACGGCTGAAAAGGAACGAGTGGCGGAAGACAGGACCCTGGGCCGTAGCGGTGACACCGACAGGACGCGATGTGGCTCTTGGTCTCGATTACTGTGCTAGTCTGGAGTAGAAAAACCTGACCTGTCGTTCTTGATCTCATTTCAGCCTAAAGATGACTTTCTAATCCCCTTAGGACAATGTTCTTCCAACTCATGACGAAGACCGAGATAAAAGACTCTGTGTGTCTTTTGAATCTTGACACGCACCCCCCTCTCGTTTTGATACTCGCAAAGTCCCTTCTCAGCTGTCAAGGTGAATGTCTTTCCAGTTCTCGAGCAGAGCTGCCTGGAGCAGAGGGCCTGGCCAGTCGCGTTCTATTTCGAACAATAAAGAGCTGAAAACTTCCAAGCCTGCACTGCGTGTCATTTTTATCAGTCTCCCCCCCAAAACCGCCTCCTGGAAGCGTGCCCTAAGCAAACTAAGGGCAGCTTAGCTCCTAAAGGGAACGGAATAGACGGACCGCTCTACTCGATGTCGTTGGATCGATCTTTTATGTGGGTTGGGGGAGCAAAAGTATAGGAATGCCCACGGGGTAAAAACAAATGTGTGGGCGGCGGCGGTGGAAAACCTCAGCAGCCGTACTCTGGGTCGGTCAGCCAGCCAAAACATCTGCCGGCGGGGGAACGGTTGTGCGCACGGGTCCCCGGCCCAGTTTGACTATAGCAGGCCACCGTCACCTCTCTTCTCACCCAATGATGCCCCATCTCTTGAATGGCTAAGAACACACCAGCCCGTTGGGTGTGATCTCTGCTCCTCTCCAGCCGGGGAAGGAGGGAAGCAGGAGTCACGGCTGGTGCGCAGAGGCTCCCTGTGACCCCCTAATACACGGCATGTGTTGGCTCACAAGCCCTTAGCCTGCATGGCATACTCATTCCTGGGGAGGATGCCGTGGGAACGGGGAACACATGTTCCCGGTCCGCAGCAGCCTTGGGGACTCAGGGTGGTTACCGTGCCCTTTATTTCTACCCTTAAAAGGTCCCATTCTCCCTAACAAACAGCTGTTTTCGACCCTATCTAAGAATGTAGAGTCTTTTAAACCTGGTTACACTCTTGGCTTTCACAACATCCTCTTGACAATGGGTTCCCCAGAATAATTGTAGAGCGAAAAAAATTCTTCCTTAACTGCTAGTTAGTTTCTTATGGTGTCCCCTAGTACGATTTTGTATGCTCTCTCCGTCTCTGAGCGGAACAGCCCTGGGGAGCCTCTCCTCGGACAGAAGTCATCCCATACCTTTGATCATCTTTGCCTTTCTCAGTGCCTTTGCCATTTCGACTAGGCGATGCTTTGAGGCACAGCATGCGCCTGCCTTGCAGGTGTAGAGTGAGGATTGATGACCGCTCCCAGCCACCTCGAGCATGGAAAGCCCTTTGTAAGAGTGAGCTGTATTTGAGCAAGTCTAAATGCAGTGTGAAACTGCACTGTTGTGGCGGCACTTCAGAAGAGGGGATGAGTGCGTTGGTTCAGGATTCCACGGGTGATGTGTGGGACAGTGGTTCTCAAACT
>QEPC01011341.1:8091357-8101515 GCA_003113815.1 Sphenodon punctatus | reverse complement strand
GTGGTGGGGAAACAACTTTTATGTGTTCTAAATCTGCTGCCAGTTTTGTGGAATATCCCCTCATCCTGGTACTATTTGAGAGGATAAACAACTACTCATTCACTCATGATTATAAACTTCTATCCCCTCTATCGTCTCTTCTCCAAGCTGAAGCGCCCCTACCTAGCGAGCCTCTCCTTGGACGGGAGCCGCCGTTCCGTACCCCTTGATCGTTTTTGTGAAGAATCGTTCTCTGGGAAGGGGCACCGTTGCCTCCCTACGCGTAGACTAGGATGCTGTTAGCCCTTGCTTTCCTTTACCAGCTCCGAAGCAGAATCGCGTTCTGCTTGGACAGCTAGATTTTGAGCGCAGAGCAAAACAATCCAGCAGAGAGGCCCTGTAGCCGTGCGCGCTGGGATCGCTTACTCTGCTGCTGAATCCCGACGCCTCTCTTCTGCGTCCGTGTCAGATCCGCCCCGCTCTGCTTTTTGGCGCTGCGTTCTCCACCATCATGCCTTGCCCTGCCCTCCCCTTCCCCGCCCAAACAACAAAAGTGAACACAAAAGGAAAAAAAAGATCATTCAACATTTATGCAATTATACAAAGTGGGAAAATGTTTCGGATTACACTCCCCCCATCTCTCCATTGTGCTGTCGCAACCATCCATCCAACAGAACCTTCCCTCCGGGACAAAACCGACCTGCCGCTGCTGATCTCCCTCGCCCTTGCTGTTTATGCGGAATTGTCTTATAAAGGGGGTTGCGTTAGAGCGGGGGGGGCACTTTAAACACTACAAGCACTGAGGGCTGCTTAGGGGATGTGTTCAGGAAGAGGAGGGACCAGATCATAGGTCTGCTCCATTGTCCTTATATGAATGTCTTTGTAGCTGCCCCCTTACTCTGACCTCAGTCTTTTAGTGCTTGGGGTTAGGAACTGGGACCACATAAAAAAAAACCCTAGCTGTGCATTTGGCCCCGGGACCTCGAGTTCTTCACCCTTCCACTAGAGTTAAAAGGCTCCCCCTACAGTGTCCTTTTCCTGTTGGCTTATTGATTTGTATTGGGTGAGGACAGGTATCTGCTACCCAGTTGGGGGGTGGCACTGTATGGGCAGGGTGGGGTTCTCTTTGGCTGCCTTGCCTGAAGGGGGGCTGCTCCCTATCATGACTGCAGCTCACCTAGCCAATCAGTTGTGGAACAACATCAATAAAGTCCATCCGGGTCTTTTGGGAAAGGCTAGATCCTTTCCAGCACACGTCGTGGGAAGCTTCGGGGCACCTGATGCAATATGTCCGTCCTGAACGCTGCAGTCTATCTGGCCTTTGGTTCGATGCACAAATGAGCAACGGGGCCAATGCACCACATCCAAGGGCCTTTGACTTCCCCACCACCAACGGCTCAGGTACCCGTTCCCAGCTGGGTGAACTGGAGGCAGCCACCTAGCGTGAGACCAAACTGGGTTTGAACCCATCGCCTTCAGTAATGTAGCTGAGTGACTTAACCACTCTGCCATCATGCCTCCCCCCAAAATCGCTTAAATCGCAATCGCTATCTATGTGTGTTAAACTCCAATTCCGTCTATGATGGTGTCTTTGCTGCAGCCTGCTTCTGATCAACCTGCCATTGGGTGGCAGCGAACACAGGTCATCGAGTAGTGCAGGATGTACCCGTTTTACACAAAATGGAGTGTGTTTTTTTGGGCAGTTACCCTAAATGTCTGAATGAGCCCTTTATGTTACGTGACAACATTATGCGGCCAGTGGCTTTGTTCACAAGATCATGGACTCCAGAGGTATCTAACCCTACTTTGCCTTAACCTTGTTTCTGTTCACACAGACATGTTCAAATAGGGGGTAGCTAGCCCTGAGATTATGGACCGTAGAGGCATACCCACTGTGGAGTAACTTACCTTGGGGAAGGCTGTTTCTCTGAACAAGGCTGAGGTGGTAATTACACCTAACACTTGCCTCACCCTATGCCTTGGCTTCCCCCATGGATAAGTCCGTAGGAACGCTTGTGAAACAAATGGTTACCTGGAGAGTGGAGGGAAGGCCGTTCATGTGAACGGTGCCTGGGAAGGGAAGGATAGCTCTGCTGGTGATGGAACCAGACAGAGAGCTGGGCTGGCACTGTATTTGGAGAGTGACGCAGAGGGCGGGGGGGTGGTCTCTCTGACTGCCTTGGCTGAAGGCTGCCCTGAGGGGCTGCTCCCTATCAAGCCTGCAGCTCACCTAGCTGATCAGTTGTGGAACAATGTCGATAAACTCCATCCAGGGCTTTTAGGAATGTCCAGGGGTGCGTTCTCATTAGACAGAAAATGCGGGTAGAACCTGTTTTCCCTGCGTTACTTCTTTAAAACACGCTGTGACTAGATTGGCTGCTTTGCTTCTGATTCTTAAAGCGATACAGTGCAACGAGGGCCCCGATTCACTCCTGCGCGTTACTTGTAACATGGGAAGGGACGCTTTCCGCTTTAGTCCGAGTGCCCCTCGGTGCATCGCACAAAACCCTGCTGAGGAGCATTAGGGGACTCCTAGCAGCAGCTGTGGCAAAATCGACAGAGGGGGAAACGAGGTGTGGAACATCATACGGCGCAATGGTTTCCTCCCGCGGGGAGTTAAACCCACGGGAGCAGAGGATCATGGGAATGTGTCCCATGTGATATGTCGCAGCCAAGTCTCCAAGCAAGGGTAAATCTGATTGGGAGCGCCCCTGGTTTGGAAGGATCCTAGTACGAGATGGATGGAGGCTAGGATGGATATTTTTGAACCCTTAAGATCTGTACTAATAAAGTCAACTATCAGCCGAGTGTCTTGCGTTGGAATATCTAGGCTGCGGCGGGATACGGTTCTGCTGGCATGCACCGGCTTCTGCCTGCAGCAGCGTTGCTACCCCCTTGCCAGATGAGCGTCCCCACATTCGTGCCAGGAGTGGTTATTGCTTTTCAAACGTCCCGTACGTTTCCCCAAGTGTTGGGGATTGCTCCCTCCCAGATTTGATGGGACTGAAACTGCTGTGTTGTCTTTCCATGGTGCCTCAAGTTGAGGACAGGGTTTTCTCCCAAGTCATCTAGTTTCTTTGCAACGTCTGTGAGTGGAGTGTGTTCCAAACTCTAGTGGCGGAGCAAAGGGTAATCTCTCCGTGCTCTGCTACTGATTTTCCCACGTTTCCCGTGAGTCCCGGGCAGCTCCTTTAAAGATGGAAGATGCCCCAGGGCAAAGCAAAAGAAAGCACCCATTAAGGAACAGGGTATCAAGGGAGTTGCCCTGCCTCGGCCAGCCTCACCGCTGGTACAGCGTCATGATGCCAGTTCGGTGAAAACTCTTCCACAGCTCAGCCTCCAAGAGCATGTCATGGTTGGCGTAAAACACCAGTGGCTTCTTCTCCCGTTCGTAGTAGTGGTCTGAAAACTGCCGGTAGTTGTCGGTGATGAACCCGTAGGCGCTCACCTAGGGGTGAGAGTGGAAACAAAGGAACATGGTTCAGCAGGGGGGGGGGGGTGCAGCTGCAAAAAAGGCTAATGCGATTTTTAGGCCACGTTAGCAGAAACATTTTTTCGGGTCATGGGATGTAATAATTCCAGTCTATTCTGCAGTGGTGAGAGCTCACCTGAAGTAAGTACCGTGTCCAGTTTGGGGCATATCATTTTACAAAGAACGCGGACAAATTGGAGCGGGTTCAGAGAAGGGCGATTAAAGATGGGGAAGGGTTTGGAAAGCAAATCTTACAAGGAGCAGGTCAAGGAACTGGGTAGGTTTAGTCTAGTCTAACCTCATAAGGCGGTGCCTCTGTTCCTAAAGTCCTATTTTTAAAGTCGTTCTTGGGAACCAGGAATGAAGGAAGGTTCCCCCTGAAGGCTTACCTGGTCACAGGTATGCAGGGCTGTTAGAAGCATGAGGGCCCCCGTGCTGGGCATGTAGAGATACCCGTATTGAGTGTTGATTATTTCTGATCTTAAGAATCTGTAAACAAAGGAAGCGACAGGATCAAATGGGAACCGTCGAAGGTTACGGGGAATCTAGTGGACGTTTTCAAAAAGAGGCCGGACAGCCATCTCTTGGGGATGTTGTAGCTGTCGTCCTGCATCCAAGCAGGGGGTGGGACTAGATGACCCTCAAGGTCCCTTTTCAGCTCTAAGATTCTGTGGTTCTAGTGCTTTATGGAGGAGGATGCGGAGAAGCTGGGCTGAATGCAGGAGATGGCTTGCAAAGGAATGGGCAGTAGCGAATGGTGATGGGTCAAATGGCAACCAATGGATCACACCGTGAAGGGACTGGCTGCAGCCAGTGACGGGTTATTATTGTTGTTATTATAAACATTTATATAGCGCCAGTCGTGTGACCTGGTGCTGTACAGAACATAGAAATAGACGCGGTCGCTGCCTGTGGCTTACAATCTAAAAGACAAGGAGGAGGAGACAGGGAGAGGGGACAGTGGGAGAGACAGGGGAGAAGACAGACAAACATTCAGGCGGATGCGAAGTCTCCGGTGCATGTGCTTGGCTTGGTTACAATCAGGTTGGTAGCAGCAGTCAGCAGAGGAGGGCAGAGAGTAAGTATATGGGGAACGTCTAGCAGGCATTGGGAAAGGTGGTGAGGAAAAAGTGGGACTTGAGGAGGGATTTGAAGGAGCGGAGGGAGGGGGCAAGGTGGATGTGGGCAGGGAGGGAGTTCCAGGCATGGGGGGCAGTGAGGGAGAAGGGACGAAGGCGGTTAGGTGAGCAGGAGAAACGAGGGAGAGTGAGGGAGGGGACAGAGGAAGAGTGGAGAGCGCGTGCAGGAGTGTGTAGGGAGATTAGGTCCGAGAGGTAAGGGGGAGCTTGGTCGTGGAGTGTTTTGAACGTGAAAACCAGGAGTTTAAACCGGATCCGTTCAGGAAGGGGGAGCCAGTGAAGAGAGAAGAGGAGAGGCTGCACANCAGGATACGTTCAGGAAGGGGGAGCCAGTGAAGAGAGAAGAGGAGAGGCTGCACACGGTCGAAGCGACGGGTTGGGTTGCCAGAGCTGAACTCCAGTGAATGGGGTGAATTGTGGTGAATGGAGTTTAGACCAGACTGAACAGGAATGAGGAGGGCTGCAGTGAGCGGCGCTGGAGGAAGGCGTTCAGTGGGCTGAGTGCGTTGGATGGGGACAGAGGGAAAGGGCTTGTGGTTAGTGATTTGAGAGACCTGCCCTCGGTGTAGTACAAGGTGCTTTCATACTATAGCCCTGCTACCCCGAGCATGGTGGGTCTAGGGACTCAAAGCGATCCATAAGGGGCGGGGCTAAGGCATTCTCCCGCCCCTTTCCAACATAGCCCCCCCCCCCTTTGGAATGATGTGACATCACAGCACTCGGTGAGGACCAGGGCCTTCTGCGGCGAGGGGGCCTGCTCCAGCCCAAACCCCCGGAGTGGGAGTCAACCGGGTCCTCTCATCCTCTGGTCTTACCTCTCCATCAGGTAGTGCATGAAGTCAGGATGCAACAATTTGAACTTCTGTGCGGACATCTCTGATCCAAAATACGTCCAGGGCCTGTTTCCGGGATATCAAAGGGGAGGGTGTCATTGCGTGTCCGGATTTATACCTAGCTTCGAAAAGAAGCTTGACTATTCCGAATGAATCACAGCACCGTCTGCCAGGGGTGAAGAGGCCAGGCTGGGAGAAACAGTCAGACAAGGGAGGACAAAATGAAACCTCTGGATCCAGGCATGTAAACCTCAGCCATCAGAACAAGAAACTTAACAGGACACTTGGTGCCAACTTTTTGTGTTTTTTTTATGGACTGGTTGGGATCCCACGGTCCAGGACAGAGCGTAGACTTGAAATGATTGGTAGGGTTGGTATTCATGGATATTCATGACTTGGGCCCTGCTTGCCTAAAAAACCGTCTCCTCCCCTGTCGTCCCTAAGGTCAGCCAGGACATCCTCTTCCAAGGCCCATCAGCGCGCCACGTCTGTACGGAAAGGGTCTGCCGAAAGGCGTTCTTGGCGGTTGCCCCACAGCTTGGGAATTCCTTTCCCCCCCCGGAGGTTCGCCAAAGCCCAAGCGTTTTCTAAAGGCAATGTGTAAGACCTACTTAATTGGCCAGGTTTTTAGTGGGAGGGTTTGGGGGAGGTGTGGTGGCTTTAACTGGAGTTTGATATTGTTTAATGTTTTTCTTGGCTTTTGTATGTTGTTATTATTATTATTATTAAACATTTATAAAGCGCCAGTAGTAACCTGGCGCTGTACAGAACATACAATCAGATGCGGTCCCTGCCTGTGGCTTACAATCTAAAAGACAAGGAGGGGGAGACAAGGAGAGGGGACAGCGGGAGAGACATGGGAGAAGACAAACAAACATTCAGGCGGATGCGAAGTCTCAGGTGCGTGTACTTGGCTTGGTTACAAGGTGGTCGGTAGCAGCAGTCAGCAGAGGAGGGCTGACAGTAAGAGCAAGGGGAAAGACTAGAGGGCATTGGGAAAGGCAGCATGGAAAAGGTGGGTCTTGAGGAGGGATTTGAAGGAGCGGAGGGAGGAGGCAAGGCGGATGTCGGCAGGGAGGGAGTTCCAGGCATGCGGGGCAGCGAGGGAGAAGGGACGAAGGCGGTTGGGCGAGCAGGAGAAACGAGGGAGAGCGAGGGAGGGGACAGAGGAAGAGCGGAGGGCGCGCGCAGGAGCGCGTAGGGCGATTAGGTCCGAGAGGTAAGGGGGAGCTTGGTCATGGAGCGATTTGAACGTAAGATGTTATGTTGTAAGCCGCCCAGAGCCTTTTGGGGAACGGCAGCAAACCCTTCCAAACAGTTAGATCAATTTATGTGCATTTTCAGATAGCTATTTGAATGCTTGAATCCTATCCACAACCGAAATGGGGAGCCGTTCATTTTCAGGGATTCCATTTTGGTTATTTGACTTAGTGACTTTCTTATTTTATTTATTTCACTTCACTGAAGAGCCGGCGTGGTGTGGTGTAGAGGCTAAGTGGACTAGGAAGCCCCGGTTCAAGTCTCGCCGTAGCCAGAAACTCACTGGGTAACCTTGGGCCAGTCACAATATTTTCTCCGGCTAACCTACCTCACAGGGTTATTATGAGGATTACAAATTTTGTTTAATTTTTCTATGTGTTGTGTTGAAGTGTTCCGAGTGCCATGGATGGTGGGGCTATATAAAAATGCTTATTATTCTTATTTATTCGGGAATTCCATTTTTGGTTACTTCCCTTGTTTTGTTAAATTTGCTATGGCTTTTTACTTAGGCTCGGGACAACGCACAACATAAAATCATACCAAAAATATTGAAACCAGTCAAAAATACCAATGATATAAAATTCCAGTTAAAACCTCTCCTACTCCCACCCCTGAACCCTATCCCTGCTTGCTAAAAGTCTGGCCACAGGACTTGGGTTTCTTTGATTTGCCTGCTGCCCGCGTACAATAGGGCTTATAAGGCCAAAATTAAGTTACTGAAAGAACCAAACTGAAACGATCTGAAACAGCTGTTAGGCAAAACGCAATCTCCTGCTTCAATGACCTTCCCCCTTGTCTTGGAGACCCCAGCCCTCCTCCCTAAGAGCCCCAGAAATTCTAGGGGTGCCCCTGGGGGCAAGGGTACTTACTCATCGCCTTTGTCGTAACCATCCGGGACAGGAATACCCAGCACAGCCGATTTCAGCATGACGTAATCCCGCATGTCCGAGGGGATGAAGATGTACTGGAGGTCCTGTGATAAGGGGCGGGGGAGACAAAATTTGTAGCAGCGGGGCCTGTAGGTGCTTGGCTGCTTGCCCTTGAAATACAGCCCTGCAGCTGGAGCCGAGGACATGGCTTGTGGGAGAAAACGGTGGGAGCCAGAGGGAGTTCCTTCCAGGCCTAGGGGACGGCATGGGAGAAGGGACAGAGCTGGTTCAAGGAGCGGGAGATTTTGTGGGGTGTGAGGGGAGTGGCAGAGGAGGAGGCTCCTGGGTGGGAACGTGATAGGAAATGAGGTTGGGAAGGTGGGCAAAAACACGGCCTTGAAGCAGCTTGAAGGTGAAGATAAATAATAATAATAATAACACCACCTTGCCCTGAGGTATCTGGGTGAAGCCGTACTCCTTGTAGGCAAGGAGGGAATTCTTCATGGTGTTCACCGTGAAGCCGTAGAAGGAGATCTTGGTCCCAACGTCTTCCTCGAAGCCTTTGATCACCGCCCCATTCAGCCTGGGTGGGGGAAGCAGAGAATTAGAGGATTCGTCTGACTGGGTTCGCTCTACTGGGTATTATGTTACAAGGCCACTACGCAGTGGCCTTGGATCGATTTCTATGGGGTTAGTCTCCCAACCCCTCCCCGAAGGCTTTCATGCGTTATCACGGTGGGACGGGCTCCAGTGCTTTCTGTGAAAGTCTTAGCGGTAGGGTTGCGGGACTGCCAGCTCACGCCCCCCCCCCCAAGTCTCTCCTGTAACTGTCTTTTTGTTGTTTTTTAACTTGGTCTCTTTTCCAGTTTGTGGATCTGTCGTAGTGTTCCCTCAAGCACTGGAAGACTGAGGTCAGGGGAAGGGATTCATAGCCTAGAACCATGATCTGGGCCCTCCTCTTCCCCAGTCCTGAGCCCACCCCCTTAACCACCCTATCTCCATCCTAGGTTAGATAATCTTTATATAGCACCCCCCCCGCCATGGCACTCGGACTGCTTTACATTTAACACAACTTCTAATCCTCACAACAACCCTGTGAGGTAGGTTAGACAGAGAGAATATTGTGACTGGCCCAAGCTCAGCCAGTGAGTTTCTGGCTAAGGTGAGACTTGAACTGGAGTTCATCCCTATTTCCTGATCCAAGTACTGCACACTTAGCCATTATCACACCACACTGGCTCTCTCCAAACCGTGGATGACTAGCCCGGTTTTCATTGTATTTCCTAACAGTAGATAGGCCTGGGCTTATAGAGGCTGCTAGGCCCATTCCTAGCCAACAGATTCCTGCCCTTCTCTTATCTCCTGGGTCCCCTCAAGCTTCAGTTCCCAGCACAACCTCCTTGGCGGGTTGGGGACCTCTCTGTACCTGAAAACAAAGTCGTGAGCATCTATCTCCTTGCCTTGCCGGGAGCCATTCAGAATCCCCCCGTTCCCGACCACAGCGCAGCGGACGCAGCCTTCGGGGAACCTGGCCGCGCCAAACAGCCTGCCGTTGGCGGAGTTGTTGAGGAGGCGGAGGGTAGAAGCGATGGCTGCGGGTCAAAGCCAGAAGGGGTTAATCAGTGGTGACGAGGACGAAACCCAGAGACCCGGCATCCCCTTCACCCCCGGGGGAAGCTGCCCCAGCTCAGGGTTTAAGGCCGTGGGGCTGCATTCTGGGTTGGTCCAGTTGCTAGGCAACTGGGAGAATTCTGGGGGGCATGCAGTGATGGCTCATTCGTTGGGTGGGGCCCCTGCAAAAACGTTCATTTCCAAATTCTGCGACAGTGAAACCCAAATTCTGTGTGTTGCAAGCAGAACCGCTGTTGCAAATCCTAGACCTGGAAGGAGCGCTGAGGGCCATTGAATCTAGCCCCCTGCTTCGTGCAGGGTCTGCGAGAACGAAATCATCCCAGATATAAAGGCTCACGTGTGTGTGTGTGTGTGTGTGTGTGTATGTGTGTGTGTGTGTGAGAGGGAGTAGTGTGGATTCTGGTGGGTGCTGTTGAAAGTGCGTGAGAAAGTGCAGGGGTGTGCGTGTGAGGAAAAATGCATGCATGCAGAGGGGTGGGTGTGTGTGCGTGCAAGCAAGGGGTGTGTGTTCTCATGTCTGTGTGAGATGTGTTTGCAGTGCATGTAGGTGGGTGTTGTTGAATGCACAAAGGGGTGCATGCATGTCTGGAGGTGCGTGTGTGGGAGGGAGAGAAGGTGTGCGTGCTCAAGGAAGGGTATGCACAAGCTGTGTGTACAGGTAAGTTTGTGGTGTGTGCTGTTGTGTCTGTGTGAGAGAGGCAACGTGCCTCTAAGTCAGATGCAGAGACCTCACACACATGAATTTTCTCAATATCTTGGGGCAATGGCCCGTTGTTGATTTTATTTTAGTCTCATTTTTCCCCACCCTTTCCTTGAGGCTTACAAGACAGAAAAACATATTCAAAAATATGCAAAATAAAGCTAAAGAGTAAACTACCCCAATAAATACCAAATTAAAACCAGTAAACCACAACTCTCCCAACCCCTAGCCCCACCTGCCAAGTGCCTAGCCAAACAAAAAGGTCTTACAAAGA
>QEPC01011341.1:8056232-8090614 GCA_003113815.1 Sphenodon punctatus | reverse complement strand
CTGTCTGTCTGTCCGTCCGTCCTCTCCAGTCCACGCACTCTCCTCTCCTGCCCACCCCGTGTCCGGCAGGCGTTCGTTCGGCAGGCGTTCGTTCGGCAGGCCGGGCAGGGGGAGGGCTGGGGGAAATGTGGGGGGAGGGGAGGTTGAGGAGGATTAAGGGGACGTTCTTGATGGATTTTATATGATTTTATAGATTGTTGAAACATGTTGTAAGCCGGCAGGGTATAAATCTGAATAAATACCGCCCTGAGCCTCTGCGGGGAGGGCAACATCGAACTATGAATGAATCAATTACAAGAAATAAGTAAATTAAATAACTACATCTACACACACTCTCTCTTTTTCAGCTCCAGTCTCTCTCTCTCTCACATGCACACGCACACATACTCTCTCTTTCACACACACACATTCTCACACACACGCACACATTCTCACACATGCACACGCACACACACATTCTCTCACGCACTCTCACACACATGCACACATTTTCTCTCTCACACACACACGCATGCGCGCACACGCTCTCTGACACACGCACACATACACACACGCACTCTCTCTCACACACACACACTCACACACACGCTCTCTCTCTCTCACACACACACACACGCACTCTCTCTCACACACACACGCTCTCTCTCTGACACACACACTCACACACACACTCTCTCTCACTCACACACACGCATGCACACGCTCTCTCTGACACACACACACTCACTCACGCACACACGCTCTCTCTCTCACACACACACACGCACACATTCTCACACACGCACACACATTCTCTCTCATACACACGCACACATTCTCTCACACACACGCACACATTCTCTCTCACACGCACACGCACACATTCTCTCTCACATGCACTCACACACGCACACATTCTCTCTCACACACACACACGCGTGCATGCACACGCTCTCTGACACACGCACACATACTCACACACGCACTCTCTTTGTCTCTCACACACACACACACACACATGCACTCTCTCTCTCACACACACGCACACACACACGCTCTCTCTGACACACTCACACACACTCGCTCTCTCTGACACACTCACACACTCTCTCTCACACACACACGCACATGCTCTCTCTCACACACACACGCACATGCTCTCTCTCACACACACACACTCTCTCTCACTCACACACACACGCTCTCTCTGACACACACACACACTCTCTCTCACACACACACACACGCACACGCTCTCTCTCTCTCACTCACACACACACACACACACACGCACACTCTCTCTCACTCACACACGCACACTCGCACACACACACATGCACGCACACACGCTCTCTCTCTGACACACACACAGAAATCTAATGCAGGGGTGGGAAAACAAAGCCCGGGGCCCAAGTGCAGCCCGCTGCATGTTTTTGTCTCCCCCATTTCCAGTTCCTGAATCCGGCCCTCGGAGCCAGTTTCTACCTCCAGCCCGAGGAAACCCAGAACTCAGGCGCAGGCAGCAGCGATGAGGGCCTGCCCGTAAGGGCCAGGAGACAGATCCATGATCTGCGCCCTCCTCTTCCCAAGAGCATCCCTCAAGCACCCTCGGCCCCCGAATTCTACACGTCTTGGCGTTTGTACTCATTTCCGAAACGGCCCCCAGAACAGAAAAGGTTCCCTGCGAGTTATCGAATCATCTACATCTGTCTGTCAGCCTCATATACGCACAGTCTCGCCTGCATCCCCATGGTCTGTCTGTCTGTCTGTCTGTCATCCCCATATCTCCCTCTCTCTGTTTCTATCTATCTATCTATCATTTTAGTCAACAGCCGCTCCCTCTTGTGCTTTGGGCGCTGCGCTGACTGTCCCATCAGACAATGACCCGCTCTTCACAGCTCCATCCGCCCAGCGTAGCCCGGAGGCTTGGAGAAAAGCAAGCAGAGGAATGACACTCTGGATTTTGTGCCCAGCCCTGGCTGAGGCCACCCTGCTGCAGCCCTGAGCGCCAGTCAGCTGTTTGCCCCCAATGGCCTATCATTACACGAGACCTAAATTCCCGTGGGGGCCCCTTGGTTTGTCCCAAGCCCCCTCACCTGCGTAGGACAAGCCGTGCCAGCCGTAAGGCACGCTGCGTTCCTTGAGCCTGTCCCACGTCTCCTGGGTGCTGTGCTTCCCGCACAGCAGCACGGGGATCTTGAAGCTAAAGAGCTTCCTGAAGTGGGGGTCGGCTTTCACTTTCGACCTCAGGGACCAGAGGCACGAACCGGGCTGGAAAGAAACAAGGGCCACACGTTGGCATCGATATCAATCCCCCTCTCTGTTTAATGGCTCAGCTCCTTAGGAGGCGAGGAACTAGGGCAGGAATGGGGAAGCTTTTCACTCCCTCAGGCCACTTGGAAAATCGACACGGGCTGTAGAGGAATTGGCAAGGCCTGCTTAGGAGGGACAGTCCCTCATTGGGTGCTGAATCCCATTGTCCTTCTTTCAGGAGAGACAAAAAGACCAGGTTTCAAGCCTCTGACCCCTCTGTCCTGGTGGCCTCCCCGGAAAAGCCCTTGAGAGGCCAGTGGGGAGATGATGGGATACTCAGGAATGAAGGGGAATGAGAAGTCAGGGAGCATCTGCCCTAGGGTCCGACCTATGCAAATGTTTAAGGAACACTTTTGAAAAACACACGTCGTAGGGCCTACATTGGCATCTAAGGCCCCAGAACCCCATGCCTTCGTTCCTCGGGGCCTGTTCCCGAGCTGACTGCTCAGTACGTGGGAGGGACTCTTGGGTGGGGTTGCCTGACGTCTGAATGGCCTTGTTCGCAACTATGAGAGACCTTCTATGCATGGCTCCTTGCCAAGCATATTTTGTGGCCTGGGGTCATCGTTACCTTGAACTAACTACTGACTTTCTATATGCCACAGATTCCCAGTCTCTAAAATGGGTGCAATGCCAGTGTAGTCTAGCGGGTAATGTGTTGGACTTTGACATGAGAGCCCAGGGTTCAAATTCCATCTTTGTCACGAACTTACTGGGTGGCCTTGGGCAAGTCACTCTCTTTCAGCCTCAGTTTCCCATCTGTAAAATGGGAATAACAGTGACCTACCTCCCAGGGTTGCTATGAAGGTGAATTAGATACGGATTGAACATTGAAACCTCCAGAGCAGGGATGGGGGGATCTTAGGTTGGGGGCCAAATGGCTAGCTTTTATGTGGCCCCTTTCCGGTGTCTGAATCTGGCCCCTGGATCTAGTTCCTACCCCCGAGCACGTCCAGCCACCAACGTCTACGTGGACCTCAAAGCTTGTACCAGTTTTCAAAGGGGTCCCTGGGAGGGAAGAGATTCTTTGCCCGGCGCTATAGAAATAATCACATCCGCCTCATGAGAGATGCTGCGTGGATTAACACTTGCACATTTCTTTGGAGAAGGAAAGTGCACAGGAGACAATAACAATAACTATTTTTTGTAGCTTGGAAGCAGAGTGGTTCTCTGCGAAGGGGCTTCCAAGGCCTCATTCACGACTCCGGAATGTCCTCACTGAGGATTTGCCAGCGGCTCAGACCTGCATTTTCCTTGGCAGGGGCCTCAGGAACGAACGTCTCAGCCGGAGTCACTCACGAAGCAACGGTTGCGCTGAGTGCTGGCGCTGAGCGCCGTTGGAGGGGGCCCCATCCAGAGTGGATGCTAGAGCTTTGGTGGGGATCGAATATGGCTTGGCCAGACGCTGCAGGATTAGGCCTGACGGTCAGGATCCAGCTCCCACTGAAATGGACTTGGTCATGCTGGACCAGACGTAGGCCAGGATCCAGGAGTTGGACCTTGAACCGGCAGCTCTGGAAGACCAGCCTGGTGGTCGGCAACACCATCGGTAGCACTATGGTCTCGGCTTGGGACCCGGAACTGCCCTATACCAGTCAGGCCACACCCCATAGTCCCCTGATTGGCTCCTAAACCCCAGCCTTATCTCATGACCCTCAGCTTCTTGATTGGTTGCTTGCCAGCCTATGAGTCTGGGTGGCAAAAGCAGGAGGCTGGGAAGAACAATGGTCTTTTCCCCTGTCCCTGCTTTGTTCCTCCAGCCTTGACCTATCTTCCCTGGCCTTCTCCTTGATCCCCGCCAGGCCTGCCTTCCCTGACTCCCAGCCTTGCTCCTCTTTCGTTCTCAATCCCGACTCCATGCCCCAACCAAGATGTCTGCCCACATCCCAGATATCCACAGCCCGTGCCCCTTTGCAAGGAGCAGAGCAGGAGCAGAAACTCAGCTGGGATACAGGTCAAGGACCAAACTGGGATTCAAGAACAAGACTTGAGGCAAGGAGCCAGGAAGAGGAAGTGACTGATGAATCGGCTCAGCTTCCTGTAACTACTGGATGGGCTTTTACCTAGGCCGGGAGCCAATCAGGCATCTGTAAGGGTGTGGCCAGAACCAAGGGCCTATCAGAGGGCTGAAGGGGTGTGGCCTCGCCAGTACAGATGCCCCACAGGAAAAAAACGTGAGTGAGAGAGAGACCGACTTCTCAAATGAATCGGAGAAATGAATAAGAATGTGGCGGTTACCTTCTGCTTGGTGGGATTGGAGTCTTCCGGCTTTGGGCCTTTGGATGGCTTCCCTCTGGAATTAAAAGAAAAAGAAGGTTACGGTTTCCTTCCGCTGAATTTCACACACATGCATTTCTCTTTTCCATGCTGGCAAACTTGATCCGATCCAACATCATTCTCTGTCGGAGCATTCTTATTTTCCATCTCTCTTACCGGGATTTTGTTGAGGAGAGGACAGGTCTGAGAATCAGGAGACCAGGACTTTAATGTTGGACTCTGCCATTAGTTGCGTGTTCAAAGCCATCCTTAATTTTGGATGCCTCAGAGCCGAAACCAACGGCACATGGTCATGATCATGGCTAGGATTCCTGTTTTGAGATAACCATCTGAATAATTATCAGCACCCACAACGCATACCCAGGCATTTGCATGTTCGGATCATTTGCATGGGATACTCCAGGTTTTTTGTGTTTTGATTATTTTGGTTTAGTTGTTTGACTAAGGATCTAAACGGTCATCTCTCAGGAATGGTGCAGCTACCATGGATGCAGAGAGACGAGTACAAGAGTCGCAGCCCAGGGCCCGCCCCTTCCAAACATCATGATGCCATGACGCTTGGGGAAACGGGCAGGGTCATGTCAGAGGAGGTGGGACCTCCTTAAGGACATAAGAAGGGCCATTGACTGGGTCCACTTAGCCCAGCATTCTGGGTAAAAACAAAGGAGACGGTGGCCCACACACCAGGTGGGTGAGTGTCCACCTGCCCATTTATTAGGGGTTCACCCCCCCCCAGACATGCAACCCGGGTCCCGAAGCATGTGGAGCCCGCCGTGCGGGTGTATGCGGGCTAATATGCGCCCACACGACTGCGTCCCATCAATTAAGTGGCAAGCAGCCTCTGCGTGTACGGGTCCTCCAGCACCATAGAGTCGTGGGTGAAAAGCCTAGAGTGTTCCGAGGAGTGATCACTTGTGGCCCCTCTCCCTGCTGGCGTGCCCGTAACGTCCATTTTAAAAGCCCACCATGCGGTTTTCAAACATGCATTCACCCAGCTGTTCCTGGTTGGCATTACGTGCCTGATGCTTGCTCTTTCCGAGCCGTTGCATTCTCAGGAATGACTTGCTCAGGGTTACCATCGCCGGGGCTCGAACCGACAGCCAGGCAACAACTAGCAAGGTAATTCCGATACAATTCATATTTTGAGATAGCCATCTGAATAATTATCCGCACCCAAAAATGAATAGCAATTCATTTGCATCTCCAGATACGTTGCGTTGGAAACTCCCAGGTTTTTACTCCCAATTACAACTGGTTTTTGTTTTTTACTCCAGTTACAACCACCAACGTAATTTTGCCTGCACCTTTGGTAGTTTGCAGTGGGTCCTTTTTAATGTCAGGAGGGCCGGATGAGTTAACCCTTGGGGTTCCTTATAGCCCTATCATTTTGTGAAATTCCTTCTCAAGAACTATTCCCCTGGGAAGCAATAGCCCCTGAATTCGCCCCCGCCCCCTGCGCCACTCACCTGTTGACGGCGCTGTCTCTCCTCCCATATTCTTGAGGAAACCCTGCCAACTCCTGCTCCAGGGTCTCCTCCTGCAACAGACTGTAAAACAGAGAGAGCAATCAGAGGGGGCATCAGTGAGGAATGGCCTCAATGTTAAAGATCTGAAAAATCGGCAATGTTAAAAAACCGATATACCGATATTATCGGATTAATCCGATATTGCCAATTATCGGCATTATCGGATTAATCGGATACCGATAGTCCCATCCCTAGTAGAGAGGTTAATAGCGTCACAGCCAGGAAGGACATCATAAGCTGGATTCATGACCCCGCTCCTAAGCACAAGCAGAGGCTGGAAAACCTTTCCCATCCCCTTTACCCACTTTGAAAAGTAATACAAGCAACGCATCCAGGGCTGGATAGGAGCTGGGGGCCGAGAGGGTTAAGGAAAGTGCTGGGGATGGGGGACGGAAGGGAAGGGATGGATTTGTTCTCAAGGCGTGTCAATTCCCCACCCCTGGATTTGTTGCATCTGATTTGACCAAAATTAGGAATTTATGAATTGGCCAAAACGTTCAACAAGAATTGGACGCTTGATAAAATTCTGCCAGCTTGTACTTTGACATTTGAAAGGCACCAGATTTTGCCAATTTCACAACAAAGTGTGCAAGGGATTTTCCACTAGCTGGTATTTCTCCGTCTGTTACAATCAGCTTGGCTGTTACTAAGAGAGGGGCTTCCGCCTTACAGCCACGGCTGATTGACTCCCACTCCTTGCACAGGGAGCTGAGTAATCTCTTAAGATTGCTGCTTATGACTTCTGCAACGTGGGGATTATTTGATATGAGCCCGTCCACCCGCCCAGACCCAGCGCATGCATTAGACAGAATCGCACATATGGGGCTAATGACACAGCGGGGATTTGTGCCAGGGCTCTGCCCTATTAGCTCTGCTGGACAAGCCACCACGGATTAGCTTACAAGGAGGACCAGCCAACAGGGAAAAAGGGGGCCCGATTTGATGTACGTCTCTATTTGGTACCTGGAGGATCAGATCTACCACAGGTTTATCGTTTGGCAAAAAAAATCAGATCCCTGTTTTAAACATTAACCAGAAGAACATTAACTCCACCCCAGTGAGTATCGGAAACAAGGTGACCCTCAATGGGTGGCTCAGCCTACTCTCAGGGGCTCAGTCTGCTCTGGGCTGGTGCGAACTACCCCAGAAGCAACTAGTGTTACATGGAGTGACCTTCCGGCTGCAAAAGCACAGCCACTGACTTGGCGAAAGCTGCGTCTTTGGTCTGGCTTTTTAATTCCCTCTATGATGCTGCTTTGCACTCGCTTGCACGGCTGGGTGGAAGCGTCAGAACAGCATGTAAGGCCCTTCAGATCCCTCCAGAAAACCTACCTCTTCTCTCAGCTCTTCCCTCGCTCCTCATCCCCTTAGTCCCCCTTCCTTCCCTGATGTAACTATGCAACAAAGCCAAGCTGCATCCTCACGCCCTCATCTCTCCCTCTGTCATCCCCGTCCCTCATTTCCCCTCCCTTGTCTTAGATTGTAAGCCTCCTGGGGCAAGGACCCTGTCTATTTTCAACAGTTGTAAAAAAAACCAGGTGCATTGCTGGCACGATATAAATACTTAATAATAATAATTAATATAAGACGTTTGACAGAGACAGAGGAGTAACCAAGGCCTCGAATCATGGAGGGCCCAAATCCCCAGAAGTCCCCTGTCATCCCTTGACTCCCAAAGACCAGCCCCTAGAAGCCACTTCGTCCCCCCTCCCCCGGGATCTCTGTGTGAATGCTGAAAGATCAGTGGTAAGCTACCACATGCTGCTGTCACTCCCTCTGTGCAGAACTATTATCGCTTATGATTGTTCACACAATTGTAGAGGAGCACCCCCCCATCCTGGCGCTGCTTTGGATTCTCCAGGGGCAGCCCCTCCACCCTGCTTCCACCCCTTCTGATCCCTTGGCCCCATTAGAAATGGGTGGGGGCAGGACAAAGGGGCTCTCTGATGTGGACACGCCCCCTTTCCAAACGCCATCCCATCACGATGCTCAAACAGGGGCGTGGCCTCATGGGAAAGGGCTCCCCTCTGCCCTCAATTTAAGGTAGCTCCCATCTCCCGACACCGAGCAGACGATAATTAACATGAACTGGGCGAGTCCCTTGGTAACACAACCCTGGAGGGTGCACCTTAGCCCTGGATAAGGCTCGGTTTTAGCGAGAAGAAACCCCATGTGCTCTATGAGAAGATTAGAGCTGAAAGAGGGTACCCGCAAAATCGGGTAACCCGTCGAATTTCTGGTACCTGATTCAACTTGGTAACTATCGACTACCACGCAGTACCTGATTACGACCCAATCAGGTACCTGTGTCCCGAAATGTTGACTCCCAGTATTGACTTTTTAAGAGTAATAATAATCTTTATTTTTTATAGTGCCCTGCTGCCATGGCATTTGGCGCACTTTCCATATAACAAATTAACACAACTTTTAATCCTCACGACAACCCTGTGAGGTAGGTTAGGCTGAGAGAATATTGTGACCGGCCCAAGGTCACCCAGTGAGTTTCTGGCTAAGGCGAGACTTGAACCCAGGGTCCCCCTCTCCCAGTCCTAGCCATTACACCACACTGGTACAACATTTAAAAATTTTATTTATTTATTTATTTATATAAAATTTATATCCCGCGGCGAACAACAGTATAAAAAACAATAAAGCAATTTAAAACTGTTAAAAATATACTGACTCCTGACATTTGTTGATATACTGACTCCTGACATTGATTTATCTGGTTTTTGTCAAGTTCCGACAATTGTTTGGCAACTTCCAGTCCTGGAAAGCTACTTCCGATTCCATTTTTTTTTTAGTTTAAGTTTCTTTCTTAAAACGCTTGCTTATGTTTTTTCCATCCCAGAAAATGAACTTTCCTGTCCCAGAAAGTCAACGTCCAGTCCCACAAAATCACTTACGGTCACTTTTTTTTAAAGAAAAATATTCATGCCAATTTTTCGGTTTTCCAACTCAATATACCAATTGGTATTCCGGCATATAATCGGTAAATCAAACCATTGTTTTTTAGGATATTCAGGCATCCGATTGGTACCCGGGTAACCCATCAGGTACCCCCAAAAGCGGGTGTTACCCATGGGTGCTAAATTTAGTCCCCGTTTTCGGTTTAGCTCTGATCTTTCAGGCCTCCTGGACACTTGTATCTTCCCAAATGGCAGAGATAAGTTGCCAGCGGCCCTGCATCCCTCAGTGCTTGTGGGGCGGGGGGGGGTCACCTCAGAACGGGGGGCAGAGGGAGGAATGTTTCCATTCATTAGTGAACAGTGAGTTCACTTCAAAGCAGCTGCTGAGGCGACCTGTACTCCGGCTGGGAGCTGGCCAGGCGCAGCAGAGAAGAGATATTATCGAGTGCCCACGTTGAAATGCTTTATTGTGGACGAGACAAGGCTTGTGTTGTTAAAGCAGCCTTTTCTGAGGAGGTTGGGGGACAGGGGGAAGGCAGACTGACAAGTGAAGCTGAAAGGAAAAGCCCTGACCTTGCTTTGGGATTGGATTTCCACCTACTTCCACTGGCCTCCCAGGATCATCATAATCCTTGCCCACCCTATGAGACTCCAAAGCCCCCCATGTTTCAGTTAGGAGCAAGGGATGGGAGGTAACTAAATGGTGAATAGTGGGAGGGAAAATATTATTATAGAATAATATATTGTATTATATTATGCGACATCCAAGCAGGAGGTTGGACTCGATGACCCTCAAGCAGCTCTATGATTCTGTGATGACGATGATTTATTTATAATTTATACAGTGCCAGCAATGTGCCTGGTGCTGTACAATCATTAATTAGAGACAGGTCCCTGCCCCAAGGGGCTTACAATCTAGGAAAGACAAAAGAGGGGAGACGAGGGAAAGGGGGAAACTAGGGAGTTGAGAAGTCACGGGTGCAAGGGGTTAGCTTACTTCCAGGGGAGAAAGGGACCCTGAGTAAATCAGGGAGTAGACGAAGGGGATGAGGCGTGAGGGAGAGCCTGATGGAGGGATTGGGAGGGTTCAGGGAGGGAAGGAGCAGAATGAATGTGTTCAGGGGAAGAGAAGGGGTGAATACGTTTTGATGAGGATGAGGAGGTGATACGGGCAGGTGAGGACGAAGCTCCTGGGCAGGAATGTGCTGGGAAAGAAGTGTGGAGAGATGTGGGGGGGGCGGGGGAGAGCAAGATCATAAGAACATAAGAAGTGCCAGACTGGGTCAGACCAATGGCCCATCTAACCCAGTATCCTGTCTCCGATGGTGGCCAATCATGGTGGCGTGGGAGAAGCACCCAAAAGGTGCTTCTCTCCCAAGATCACGAAGAGCCTTGAAGGTAAAGACCAAGAGCGTGTGCTGAATGCGTTCAGGTAGAGGGAGTCAGCGGAAGGCGGAGAGGAGGGGCTGAACATGGCCAAGGCGACGGGTGAGGGGGATGACTTTGGCCGCGGAGTGTTGAGAGGGGCAAGGTCAGGGCGGAGTAGCTGGTAAGGAGGGTGTTGGCAGTATGGCTAGCATGCCAATGCAGGCCCTGAAACATGTATTTTTATAAGCGTTCCTTAAAAAGGTGCATAGGTGCATTTTAATTTCAATATAAATATACATAAATAGATGGCAACCCTAGCTAGAGGAGGGACCAGTGTTTTGGCAGTGGGAAGTGGATGAAATGGCCAGATTTCCCTCAGTGACGCAGGGAGAAGGGACAGGCCTGAGCAACAGATGGATCTGGAGTGTAAAGGAGACGGGGGAGTCAGGGATGGAGCTCCATGCTTCCTCAGCGGCCTCCAGCAGAGGTTGGAGGCGCACACAAAGACCTTCCCCCGTATTCTATTTTCTTACGCCCGTAATACAATCGGTCTGCCCCCTGGGACCCACGAGTCCTTTATTATTCCCATTAGAGATGGGATGGGGAGGCTGGGAGAGAGTGACATTCCCAGGGCCGGCCCCTGAGCTCATGACTACGGTGGGATTTGAATCCGGATCTTCCTGGTCCACGTCGTCACCTCATCTGCTAGGGCTGGGTTCTTAGCCCAGAATCCCATCGCCGGAGCTCTTAGGATCTCCTCAGGACTATGGAGACGGTGGGCTGAACGCTCTTGGCCGTGGGGGGGAGGCATTATTGAGAGGTGGGGAGCAGAGGGCAATCCGGGCTGGGTTTTTTGGGTTGTGGGGGTGCGTTGTGGAAGTGAACCATGAAAGCAGGGTGGAGGGCTTGGGGTGAGCGAGGTAGACGCAAAATGAGACTAATAATCACCGTCAATTCCCTGGGGCTTGGGCGCTTTGTGACATTGCTGAGTGTGGAAGGGGCTACGCACACAGCTGGGTAAACAAGGAGAATGGGGCTGCGGATAAGTAACAGGTGGGGCTAGAGGGCAGGGAGGAAAGATAAGGGGAGGCCTCGTGCAGGGAGCCCAGGAAACGGCCTCCAAAGACGTGTCAGTCTTTTCCTACCCAAAGACGGAAATTCGTAACGCTCTCGGCTAGGGGTGAGGAACCTCAGGCCCCAGGGACCCGAATGCCACCCTTGGCTAGTTAGCTGGCCCCTTTCCGGTGCCTGGAGCTGTTCGCTGGATCCAACTCCTGTCCCCCAGCACTGAAAAACTGAGCTCAGGGGAAGGGAGCAGAGATGAGGGCATGGATCCACAGCACAGACAGATCCATGATAAGAAAGACCCTTTTCCTGAAGGCGTCCCCCCCATCCCCAGCTTCTCTGCAGCCCTTGGAGCTTGTGCTGCTTTGCAAAGTGGCCCCTGGGGGGAGATTCCCCACCCCTGTTCTAGGCCTCACTCAACGCACAAATAACCTGGGGAACTCACTGCCAAAGGATGTCACAAAGGCTAATAGCATAACGTGTGGGTTTTTTTTAAAGGATTGAAGGAGTTCTTAGCAGATAGGTCCGTAAATGGCTCTGAGTCCAATTGGCTGGGGGACGAGACTTCGCAGTGCTGTGGGATGAGAACGAATAGCAGGGAACGGATCACTCCGGGTACTTCTCGACCGAGAGTGACTGACCACTGTCAGAGACAGGATGCTGGGTTGGACGGGCCGTTGGTCTGCCGCAGGATGGCACTGTTTATGATCTTACATCCCATCCTTGTTTGCTTTATCCTGTCCTCATATCGCTCTGTAATAGAGACAAGGATTGCGCCTGCATCTACCAAATCAAGTTACCGTACAGAAAATAGCACGGACGTGGTTTCAACCGTCATTGAACCACGCCCTTCCCGTGCTTGAAATCAGCAGGACTTCCCCGACGTCCTGGTAGGGTGACTACCTCCCCGTGGGAGGAAACTTGGAGGGAGCAGCGCCGCACCCCTTTATAGCCCGCCCCGTATGGGGCGTTGTGCTGTCGAGACACTCAGCCATGTCATAAAGCGGGCGTGGCACCCCGTCTGACCTAACTCCGCCTCTTACCAAGCATCATGCTATCATCATGACACTATAGGGGTTGGGGCCATGTGAGAAAGACAGCATGAAAGTCCCTCTGACTTGCATCTCGCTGTCTCTAGGACGTCCCGGGGCAAATCCAGGCTTCTCCCAGAGCCTCCAGGCAGATCGTGGGGAAGTGGAGCGCTTCGCAGAACTGGGACCTTTGTGTGGTCAGGTGAAAGAAGCTGCCGCCTAGTGACTGTCGGGGCATAGGTGCCACAGAGTGAGGAGGTTCAGTTAAGCCTCGGCCCTGGATTCTAGGGGACCCCTTGCAAGTGTCTTGAGCGCTGCTAGGAATTTTTCAGAGTGGGTGAGGGAGGGAGTGGGGACAACACTCCACCCCCACCCACTCTGAAAATTTTCTAGCAGCGTTCAGAGCATTTGCAAAGGGCTCTGTCAAGAAAGCAGTTTTCAGAATGGGGGGGAGGGGAGGGCGCAGGCCCTGCCTCCACTCACTCTGAAAACTTACTTCCTTGCTTGCTGCTGTTCTGAGCAGGGTGGGCATTGCTGGGAGCCAAGGTGACATCACCACCTGTGTGGGGAGAATCTGAGGCAGGCCAGAAGGTCTTGGGAAGGAGAAGACCTCTTTCTTTTATGTGAGCCCATAAGTGGGATGTGATCCCAAGCCCACAATAGCCTTCAAGCTAAGAGACTTTTTCTAGTGGCAGCAAAGGGCGTTTTCTGTGAAGAGGCTCAGGGTGTTTTAACCGCAAATCCTAGTTTATCAGTACGGATTAGTGAAAAATTCAGTATTTGTAAAACCTCGATCGCTAGGGTTTACAACATCCGGATGTCAAAGTTTTCCTGATTAGTGTCCGTGTGAATTAGGATTAGTCAATTAATCCTGATTAAAGACACAGAGTTCAGCGTAAAGACTTTATCTACACTCTGGGAATTTTCTGCTCTATGGTACATAGGGGCACATGACTGTAAAGCGATCCTATTACCTCCATCATTGCCCCACAATGCATTGCAGAGCGCCAAGTTTTAAAAACTGCTCCCTCTCTAAGAAAGTTTTTAGTCCTAGTTAGAATTGAATGGCAAAATGGTGGAAACTATAATTAAGAGCAGAATCGCTGGGCATGTTGATAAACATGGCTTAATGGGGAAGAGTCAACATGGATTTAGCAAAGGTAAGTCATGCCTCACTAATCTGTTGGAATTCTTTGAGGGTGTAAATAAGCATGTGGACAAGGGAGACCTGGGAGATATAGTGTACCTGGATTTCCAGAAAGCATTTGATGAGGTCCCTCATGAGAGACTCTTGAGAAAATTAAACAAGTCATGGGATAGGAGGTAGTGTCTTACTATGGTAACTGGTTAAAGGATAGGAAGCAAAGAGTAGAACTGAATGGTCGGTTTTCACAATGGAGAGATGTAAAAAGGGGTGTGCCTCAGGGATCTGTATGGGGACCGGTGCTGTTTAATGTATTTATTCACGATCTGGAAAAGGGCGTTAAGAGTGAGGTGATCAAATTTGCAGATGACACCAAGTTATTCAAGGTAGTTAAAACACGAGCAGACTGTGAAGAGCTGCAACGGGATCTTACAACACTGGGTGCCTGGGCATCTAAATGGCAAATGAGATTTAATGAGGACAAGTGCAAAGTGATGCACATAGGGAAAAATAATCCAAACTATGCGTACACAATGCTGGGTACTAAGCTAGGAGTTACCACTCAGGAAAAGAATCTGGGAGTGTTTGTGGACAATACTCTGAAATCCTCAGACCAGTGCGCAGCAGCAGTAAAAAAAACAAACAGAATGTTAGGAATTACTCAGAAGGGGATAGAGAATAAAACCGAGGAGGTCATAATGCTTCTATACAAATCAATGGTGCGACCGCGCCTGGAATATTGTGTGCAGTTCTGGTCACCCCACCTCAAAAAAGACATCGCTGAACTAGAAAAGGTGCAGAGAAGGGCAACGAGAATGATAAAGGGTATGGAACGGCTTCCGTACAAAGAGAGGCTTGACAAGCTGGGTCTCTTCAGCTTAGAGAAGAGAAGACTGAGAGGGGACATGATAGATGATAGAGGTTTATAAAATCTTGAGTGATGTGGAACGAGTAGACAGGGAACCGTTATTTACCCTCTCAAATAGTACTAGGACTAGGGCACTCTCCATGAAACTAGCTGCCGGCAGATTTAAAACAAATAAAAGGAAGTACTTTTTCACTCAACACATCATTAACTTACGGAATTTGTTGCCAGAGGACGTTGTCAAGGCCGGTAGTAGAGCTGGGTTTATAAAAGGCCTGGATAATTTCTTAGAGAATAGGTCCACTAATGGCTATTTACCAAGTGACTTACAGGATGAACTTCCTACTGTTGGGAGCTGGGAGTGAACAATGGGGAATGGATTGCCCATGGTGACTGTTGGTTCTTCTCCCATGCGATCGAGATTGGCCGCTGTCGGAGACAGGATGCTGGGCTTGATGGACCATTGGTGCCATCAGTATGGCACTACTTATGTTCTTATGGTCTTATGTTTAATTGAATTGATAACATCAGATGAAGCTTTCTGATGTAATGTATTTCAAACTATTAATCTCTGTACTGGTATTTAATACATTATTGATTTTCTTCTACTTCAATGACTGCTGCATTTCTCTATACAGACATCAAAAGGTTTAAATACTGCATGTCTCATTGCCCAGGGGTGCTGGAATACACCCAGTATATTTGCTTAAAAAGTTTCATGCCACAAGGGCAGGGTGAGGGAAACCGCTGGAGCAGAGGACTTTTTTTAAAAATAATATTTTTATTGTTTTTTAACAACTTTCACACACCCACACAGCTGGGTAACAGTTACCTCAAGTTGGACCAGGGTGAGCAGAGGGCTTTTTAAATTAGGGTGCTTGCAGACAGAGCAGCGGGAGGGGGAACTTGAGTGCACTTTCATCGGAACAAGCGTCGCCCCGGGTGGTGGTGGAAACCGCTGGGGTGGAGTCTGCAGAGGGGTTCTTTAAATGATGCCGCTTGCAGACCGGAAGCAGCGGGAGGGGGAACTTCAGTGAAGCTCCACTAATGTACGGGGTGGGGTGGGGTGGGGTGTGTTGGCTGCTTCAAAAGTAACGTTGCAGAGAAAGGACGTGACGTGGGAGACCCCGAAAACATTGCACTGTCTGTGTCCGCAAAGCACCGCGGGATTGAAAGTCACCCTGGAAAGTCTTAATCCTGATTAGCAGCAGGGTTGTATTCACACAGACGAATAAGGATTAACGTTAGCTAGGATTAAAATGTCCGTGTGAATAAATGGGAGTTTGTCAATCGCTAGGATTCGAATTCCTATTTAAATGTCCGTGTGAACGCGCCCTCAGTCCTATGATATCGCTGCTCAAACAACAGCGGGTTCGTGTCTCAGCTCCTCACGTGCTTGATGTGTGATTTAAGCATTAACTGTTCCCTGCGGCAAATCGCTTGCGCATGTGAGTCTCTGGAGCACGGAGAGCAGGCTGCTTCAGTCAGGGACTATCCGAGAAGGAAGGTCTGATGATAAGGGCGAGATGTGGACATTTCCCTGTTTGCCGTTTCTGCTGACTACCTGCTAAATCCCAGCTTCCCCTAAATCCCAGAGCAGCCGAACCTGCCCCAACAGGCCTGGCTCCATAATAATCACATCCTTTGTAAACCGGTTTGGAAGCCAAACCGCACTTGGCGTGTTTCCTTTCTAACAGGACGTTACTTGCACGAGGAGCTCAGTAGGTTAAAGCGCCGGGAGAGCGATCGGTTTGTTGTGGTTGCAGTCCAGCCTGTTACCCTAGTTCCTCAAATGACAGGCGACGCGCACAGGTTGAAGGGGAGATCGTCAGAGGAATGAGTCTCCGAGAATCACCCGGCTGCTGGTTTCATGAAGCCCCGCTTGGTCCCTGCCGGCCCTCCCCTTGTCCCCAGACCAGTGGCGGTTCTTAAGCAGTCTTTACGCAAAGTGTAATAGGAACACCGTATGTGGCGGTCGCGTCTATCCGTGCCCGTTTTGACGGTGCCCCTGTATCATCTCTGGAACTACACCAGCCAGGCAGATGTGCGATACCTCGCTTTAAACGTCTTGCCAAGGCAAGGCCAAAATGCCCACCCCCGTGTTTGTGTGGCAAAGGGTTCCAGAGATAGGAAGGTCTACAAACCCCTAACGGCAAGGTACAACCATTACTGCTCCCTGCCCGGCCATAAGAACATAAGAAGTGCCGCACTGGGTCAGACCAATGGTCCATCTAGCCCAGCATCCTGTCTCCGACAGCGGCCAATCACGGTGGCTTGGGAGAAGCACCCAACAGGTCACAAGGGGGGATCCATTCCCTGTTGATCAATTCCTAAAGGCCATGATATGGGCGTGATGTCACGATGCCCGGTGACTAAGTGCTAAGTGCCAGGGCAACCAGTAGGGAGGGGGCAGGAGGGTATATAGACAGCAGGGCCAGCGGGGGGGAAGGCCAGCGACGGTAAAGAATGCTTATGCTTTGCATGTATGGACAGCCGCCCTGGGCGTGAAGCTTTCCTTCCTTGTTTCCCTGACACCCCCATAGGCCAAAATGGAAGCGTGAGGTCAAAAATGACCGAAGGTGGCGATCTTACCCCAGACCTCACCCCCCCCCCTGTAGAGCCAGCCCTGATTGGCTAGCTCTAGTCACCAGGATATCCTCCAATGTCAAACCTGCTCTTTGCTGCACTCCTGCACCTTCTGCCTTTGAGCACGTGTTACTTCCAACGTGTCCGTGTGACGATTTTGTCGGCCCTGCTACTCTCCGGCGAATCAGCCAACAGCGAGGAACCGGAGCGAAACGACGTTTAGCGACTTGACCCTGCTGTGGCTCAGGTGCGAGACCTTCAAAGCCAAGCTGAGACGCTCAGCCTCTGGCTCCGTTCTCTGGGCTCCTACCAGCCGGCAAGATTTATTACACGCTTCTTAGAAAGCAGGCGCGGGAAATGTAATAATAATAATACAATTAATAAATAATCTTTTATTTTTATATAGCGCCCCTTGCCATGGCATTTGGAGTGCTTTACATAGAACTAGCAACTTTTTAATCCTCACAACAACCCTGTGAGGTAGGTTAGGCTGAGAGAATATTGTGACTGGCCCAAAGTCACCCAGTGAGTTTCTGACTAAGGTGAGACTAGAACCGGGATTCCCGCACCCCCACTCCCCAGTTAAAGTGATGCTGGGGTAGGGGGTGGGAAGGACCTATTTCCCAGCATCCTTTGGGAAAGCCTCCTTTTCACCCACGTTCTCTGCAAGCCACGCGTCGCGGCTGCCTTGCTTCAGAGTAGGGTGGCCCCCTTTTGCAGTTTGACCCCGAGACTCCCATTTTGGCCTTTGGGCGTCTCAGGGTCAAACCGCAAAAGGCGGCCACCCCGACTTCAGAGTGGAGAGCCAGGTTCTTTGTCAAGAGCTATCCGTGTGACGCCACATGATGGGTGAGCCAGGTCTTTGTACAGACACAGTTCCCCAAAGATGCAAGTGGGCAGACAGCAATGTGGAAAATGGCCTTGTGGGTCCCCCTCCTGAAGGAGGAATGGCTGATGGATTGGACGCCCAGTAGAAGAAAAGGGGATTGTTATCTTGATTCATGTCATGTTTGATGTTTGGCTACAAAGAACATCTCTCCTTCAGAGGCTGAGGCTCTCTGCCTTGCAGGTCTGTATGTTACATATTTTGTTGTTATTCTAGTTTATTCATTTATTCCCCGCAAAGATCCGGGCCGTAGAATTTTGAGAAGATAAAATGCGGGGCCTCTTGTTGTCCCGCCTCCTCCCCCGTGTCGCCGCTGCAGGGCCCTAGAGGTGGTTGCGTTTGCGGCCTCTCTGGAAAGGAGTGGGGAACCTGGTGACAATGGGGGTGCCACTGCGTAGGGTGGCCAGACCTCCCCTTTAAAAGGAGGACGCTTATGGAAAATCCATGTTGCAGGGCTGCATTAGTTCCAGTGCAGCCCCGCACCATGTATTTCTCATAAGCATCCTCTGGTAACCCTACCACTGTGGGGCCCTGCCCCTTGCCCAGTGTACGGGGGGTGGGGGGCGGCAGCACATGGGGGCCTTGTGCAGTTCCACAGTCTGCACGTCCCTCGAGCCAGCCATGAGGTTATCTGCCATCACAAGGGGGTGTGTGTGTGTGTGCTGTTTCACCTCCCGCCCACGCCCCCTATTTTCTGATCCGCATACAGGCCTGTCTAATCAACTGCAGTCTGAGGCTGCCTAGGAAGGTGGGAGTGAGACATGGCAGAATTCCAGCTTTATTGTTTGCAGAGATGATAAGATCTCAATTTAGGGGCACATTTCTTGAAAAAGCAATTGACTGAGGGGGAAAGCGGGGGAAGACAAAGAATGTATTGTTCGTTAATGTTGAAAGAAGGTTAAAGAGGCAGGATCCTCTTCTCCTCCCCTCTCCAAAAACTGAATTCCAGCCTGCCTGAAAGAGGCTTAAAAAACCTCTCCAGGCCCTTGCTGCCATGGACGAATACAAACAATTCAATTTGCATTCTGTTTGAAAGTGCTCTGCTGAGAACCGGTGTAGTCTAGGGGCTATGGTGCTGGACTTGGATCTAGCCAACCAGGTTTCAAATCCTGCCTTAGCTTAGCCATGAGCTCATTGGGGGCTCTGGAAATTGCTTGTTCTTGGCCTCAGTTCACCCATCTGTAAAATGGGAATAATAAGGTTGTTGAGTGGGTTATCTAGACAAGGACTGTAAAGCACTTGGAAGTCTGAAAGTACCATATGAATAATAAGCACCAGAACTGCAATATGCTGATCCAGTTCAGTGGTGGTGGGTCTGGGGTTCTGGTTTGGATTCATGGGCCTGTTTGTCTGAGCCCCCTCACTGAATTGAGAGGATGCAGGGCCATCCCCCGTCCTTGAGTGCAGTTCAACTCCCTACCACTGAGCTCACTCTTTCAGTGCTTGCAGGGAGGGGGACTGGATCCAGGGGCCAGATCTGAGAATTGGAAAGGGGTCAAATAAAAAAAACGAACAACCCAGGAGGTCCCGCATGGAGGCGAACCTCTTCCCACGGACAAGCTTCTAGCAAAGCAAAGGCCAAGAAGATGTAAGCCCAGAGGCTGTGAACCTCAGGCCCAGGGACCAAATGTGCCCACAGTTAATTTTTATTTGGTCCCTTGATCCAGTTCCTCCGACCGCCAAGCACTAGGAGAGTGAGCTCAGAGGAAGGGAGCAGAGATGACACAAGCGTAGAGGACAGATCTTTGATCCTGACCCTTCTCTTCAGCCCTCGGAGCTTGTGCTAATTTTCAAAGAGAGGGGAAAGTTACCCTGCTCCTGAGGATGCCAAACTGTGGGTCAGGGAAGGGGTCATGCCATCTTCAGATGGGGGGGGGGGGAAGGGATGGTGGCTCCTGACCCCAATTGATATTTTTTTTGAAAGACTTTGCAGGGGTTTCTTCCTGCCTGGGACAAAGGGGGGAGGTCTCATAGGATTCTGTTTAAATCTCAAAATGGGGACATGTAAGTCAAAACATTTGGTGAGTATTTGCTGTGTGTGGAAGCCCAGAGGAAGGTGCTGCTAACCCCAGCTGCAGAATTTAGAAAAAGCCTTTTGCAGGATTGACAGAGCCCTGTGCCGTGTAGGAATGAAATGAAACTTTGCCAGAAAACTGGAATTCCTGTGGAAATTCTGGTTCCTGATACCGTCTCGGTTGAATTAAGAACCTCTCCGCACTCAGCCATGTCCCAATCGACAGTTTGTTTCCTGATTTACCAACTTTCCACTTACTGGGATCCCATTTACCGCCTTGCTGTCCATTTCAAATCACGAGAGGTTATACCGAGGCAATACCGCATGTCTTGCGCTCGATTTTCCCTTGTACGTCCTGGTCACTCATTGGCTGGTACGCAGATTCCTTGACTAATCTGCAATCCAGTTGCGGATTGGTCAAAGCAAAGCGTAGAACAACCATTCTGATTGGAAGCACTGGAGTGGACTGGAGGGCGCTGAGGGGAGGTTAAGGGGTAGGCGGTTCAAACAGTGATTGGCTCAAAAATGCAGAAACAACAAGCCGGGAAGTAAAATGGGACCCTCGGCAATGCAGGGTAAGCAGTAAATGAATGGTATGCAGTACGTGGGAATCGGTAAGTGGAAAGTCGGTAAATCGGGATGGTCTCTCGAGAATTGAGAAATCGCATCGGGATCAGGAAACGGTCCGGAAAGCGATCCCATTTTGCGAAATGTCTCGCGAGCAGCAATTTCACGACTCGTTTCAACCCTCGTCCCTTGGAACCTGCTCTGTTGTTTTTGAGGTGTCCAAGGCTGAGGTAGTGACGATTGCCATGGGTCAGAATTTGGGGTGGGTTACGGCAGCGAAATGTTGCTGTTCCACAGGGTCCCAGAGCCCAAGAGAGCCCGACTGGGGGTTGTGACTGCATCAATAGGGGGGCGGGGGGTGTCTGATTTCCCTCTTTCAGCACTGTGGAGTTGGCATGGGCAGGAGGCTTGAAGTGCAGTCAAGGGTCCTACGGGCAAGTCCGCTCTGTCCTACCGGTAGCAGAGACCTATAATGCCCTATAATTACACTGATGTTTGCACACCATTAGAATGCTAGGCGCGGCTTGGTCATTCTGTCAACTGTGTTTATCTTACCCCTCGCGAGTGATCTTTTCCGTTGTCGTATGGGCGCCCATCTGCCATCAGGGCTAAGCTGGTAGCACGTAGCGAGCTGGTAAAAGTGGAGGGGGCCCCAAACTCAACACTAGCTCAGAGCTCCTGAATAAGGAAAAAAAAACCACCCCTGGCTAGAGTTCAGGATAGATTCCCCAGAGAGCTTTGCTCTTACCCAGCATGCAAAGCTTTTCTGAAAATCTGCCACTGGGGTTTTGTATCGGGTTGGTACTTTCCCCCAACAGTACCACGGAATCATAGAGTTGGAAGGGTCTTCTAGTCCAGCCCCCACTCAGATGCAGAATAACTCCAGCTACAACATCCCTGACAGATGGCCATCCAACCTCTTTTCGAAGACCTCAAGTGACAGAGAGCCTACGACCTCCCTAGGCAACTTGTTCCATTGACGAACAGCTCTTACTCTTAAGACGTTTTCCCTAACAGTTCGCCAAAATCTTCCTTCCTGTAACTAGAGCCAATTGATTCTAGTCCTGCCCCCTGAAGCCACGCAGAACAGCCCACATGCCATCTTCTTGGTGGTAGCCCTTTAGATATTTAAAGAAAGCTATCGTGGCTCCCCTCAACCTTCTCTTCGCTAGGCTAAACACACCCAGTTCCTTCCACCTTTCCTCATAAGACTTGCTTTCCAGACCCTTTATCTTTGTTGCCTTCCTCTGAACTCACTTAGCTTCCTATCCCTTACAGCAGCTTACAATTCTTTAACTTATTAACTATAACAATTCAAATCTTAATCCTCATAACAACAGCCACCATCCTGTGAGGTAGGCTAGGCTGAGAGATCTGTGACCGCCCAAGGTCACCCAGGGAGTTCATGGCTAAGGTGAGTCTTGAACCAGGGCACTACCCCCTACCCCGACTGTTACACACTTAACCACTACGCCACAATGGCTCATTTGTTCAGTCCTCCCTTGTTATGAAAGTTTGAATAAGCTCACCCAACAGAATTTCCCCAATATTTGTTTGTTTAAATTTATACCCTGCCCTTCCCCGAAGGCTCAGGGCGGCTTACAGAAACCAAAAATTAGTGGAAATACAATAATACAATAAGAGAGATCATCTGACCTACTTTGTCTCCATTGTTCCCGTGGCAACCATGCTCTCTCCCTCCGGTAGTGTTGAAACAAGAACCCACAAAAACGGGGCTAGCCCGTGAAAACTGCGGTAGTCGACCTGACTCAGTAACATCAGATACGAAGTGATATTCAATTAGTGCTTGACTGGCTACTTGATTTACTGAAATATCGTTTTTATCCCGATTTTTCAACTTCCGGTACCATTTTTCCGACTTCCCGTACTGATTTTCTGACTTGTGATATAATTATTATTAATTTTTTTAAAAGTTACCATCGTGATTTTTGTACTGATTTAGCGATGTACCGATCGGTCAATCGGCAACTCTGGCTGCTTTCCAACGTTACACGGCAGGGGCGGGAACTTTCTCCGTTGCCACCGCGGCTCTCTAATAGAGAGGGTTGGCGTGCGTCAGAATGTACGAATCCCCTTTTAGAGCATGAGAACACCCGCGCATGACTGGGTCCTCAAAGATGGATGTTCTCCTGCGCTAAAAGGGGATTCGTGTATTCTGACGGGCGCCAGTCCTCGCCATTAGAGAGCCACGGTGGCAATGGCAAATGTTCCCACCCCTTCCACATAACATTGGGAAGCAGCCTCGGTAACGGTAATATTTGGTATTTTCAGGGAATCGAGTGTCTGGTCAGTACTTGGGTAGCTTGTGGGGGCCCCGATACACTACCCGAAATTGTGGGTATTTCCCACGGGTATCAAATGAGTTACTAACTCATGAGTTACTAACTGGTTAATGAGCGCAGAGGGGAACTCCAGCTACCAAAAGTGAACACTCCGTGTGCCAGTTACCTGCACTTGAGAGAGAGTCCAGGCTGAACCACATACAAACAGAGTCTTGCCAGGTGCTGAACAACTCCACAACCCATGCCAAAGTCAGGCCCTCCCAAGGAGATCCTATTGTGGTAGGTCAAGCAGCACTCATTTGCAAGGCGTTAGCAGCCTTTCTTAATTAATAGCTAACTTTTGGCCTTCCTGCCAGCATTCGCTGGTATTTAAGTAGGGGCACTTGAGAAGAAGGACGAGAGTCGGTCAACCTTTGCATTCCACTGAAGTGATTGAATAAAGAGGACTTTTTGCAGGAAGGGCCAGATTCTGCTCTCTGCAGCTGTTTACATCTGCATCCCTCCCAACAGTCCCTATTTAGGAAGGACGTCCGTCTGTGTGTGCTGAGTCCCACTGTCCTTTTTTCGAGGGTGTGTGTGTGTCAAAGTTCCCAAAGGTTGGGAGGTACGCATCTGTGCAAAGTGGTTAAAGATGGTTCTTGTCCTGATAACTGTATCTGTACCTGTATCTGTACCTGTACCTGTATCTGTACCTGTAACTGTACCTGTAACTGTACCTAGAGTAATCGTCCCTAAACCTTCTGCCGACATGACCTTTTTGAGAGCTAAAAATAACCCACAAATGCCCAACAGCAAAGACACGCAAAGTAAATCAAAAGGTAATTTGGTATCTCAGTATTCTACTGAGTTTTACCATGTAACAAGTAACAAGGAACCGGCCTGGTATTCGGTATTTTGGTACTCGGTCCAGTATTTGCACCAACATATGGGGCTTTTCATGCCCCTATATGAGGTGATTCGGTATTTGGAAAATACTCGGTACTCGGTTTTGTTTTACCGAGTGTTTTACCACGTTCCGAGCAACAAGTATTCGTCCGAGTTTCTGAGGACCGGTCAAACACTCGGAGCCAGTCCTTGGAAACTCGGAAATACTCGCAAATAAAATGTTCACTATTCATTTCAGCCCTAGTTATGACTTCAGTTTGGGATTCTCTACCTTAAATGGGATCAGCTGCACCTAGAAACCGTCCCCCAGAGGGATTGATCTATCTCATTTTGGGAAGACTCCCCAAGTCTTCTTGGGATGGAGACTCGAGTCCACAACATCCCTTTGGAATCTGTTATACCTCTTAGCCATGCCTACGCTTAGAAAATGCTTAGAAAAAGGGGAACACACAGGGAAAGACAGACAGACACACACATATTCCCATTTTACAGATGAGGAACTGAGGCTGAGAGATTGTGATGAGCTACAGAAAGCCTGGTAGATGATGCAGATTTTTAGGAGGGATTTGTACTCATTCATTAAAAATATTATTATTATTATTATTATTATTATTATTATTTATAAGCTTAGAATAATAGAATCTTAGAGTTGGAGGTGTTATCAAAGGTCATCTAGTCCAACCCCCTGCTCAAGGCAGGAAATCCACAGCGACAGCATCCCTTGTTATGAAATAATTAGGCAGTTTGGCCATGGCCAGAGGAATAAGAAAGATGAGGCCTGAAGAAACTCAGCCCAGCTAAGGATTATGGGAGAAAGCAGTAACCAGGCAGATTCCAGGAACCCTGCAGAGAATCTGAGCTGGTCAAGGACGGAAGAAAAGGCCAGATGACCAGTATCTCTGATGAGAAAAGGGAGGCCTGGAAGGAAGGATGTTTGCCCCCAGTAGGGATGGGCGAATGCGGTTCAGAGTTCGGACCAAACTCGACCAGTTCAGTCGAGCGAACCGAACTTCCGAACCGAACTCGATTTTCAAACCGAATCAAATTTCCGAACTCAGTTCTGTTCGCCCATCCCTATTAGATAATATTCCATTTAGTTCAATGGGGTTTGAATTTCTGAACTTTGTTCGGAAGTTCGGAGTTCGAACCGAACTTGAATAGTTTGGTCGACCGAACCGACAACCGAACTCGATTTTCGAACCGAATTTCCAAACTCGGTTCTGTTCGCCCATCCCTAGTCCCCAGCAGAAGTAGAGAAAAACTCCCAAGTGCCAATTCATTTTAATTGCCTATGTTCCAAGGGATGACAAATGGTCAGCTAACTGCCGCACCTGGCCTATTCAAAGAGGATGGTGTAATGAAGGGACCCTGCAACATGTATTCATAATAAATGACAAGAAAACTATAAAAGAGAACACAGAGGACCTAATCTCTCTCTCAGCACTCGTGGCCACTAGCGTTGCAGTGAGCTATCGTGGGCTGTTGACTCTTTCCGTCACTCTCAAAGATCCACCAACCAAGATCCAGCGACCAGAGACTCCTTTCCGTCTATCTCCTGGGCCCCCTCCGCTCCGCCTCTGAACCAGCTCACATCTCTGACCGTGACTTCGGACACGTAATATATCCTAGGTTAGGTTATTGGGATTCTTAACTGGGAATAGTGCCATGTCCAGGTGTTATGTGTCTATCCAATAAAATTGTGTTGTACCCACATACATTGGCTTGTTAATTGGCGACCTTTGAACCTGGTTGGGGTAAGCTGAGGTACAACAAGCCCATTTATATCCCAACACCCTGAGAGCCGGCTGTCCAGCCTCTGTTTGAAAACCCCCAGCGAAGGAGAGCCCCCCACCTGAGAAGGGGGTTGGACTACACGAACTCTGAGGAATCTTCCAACTCCATGATTCTGTGAATCTAGGGAATGGGTTTATTATAGGGGTGAAACGAGCCGCTAAATTTCTTGCTATGTCGAGCACCAGGACCAAGATGTCCTGGTACGAGTTCTCATGTGCAAAATGGCCACCGCCCTTAACCAAAATGGCCGTGATAGCATCTGGAGCCCTACACTACGGAAAAGTAAGTAAAGCAACAATCTATCCTTTCCCCTCTGCCCACTCCTGCCTGGCCTCTGTCCCCCTGCCTGACTCCTCTGCCCCCAGCTCTGCCTCCCCCAGACCCATATCCACCTCCCTGGGACCCCTGCCCACCTAGCCCATCGCCCGCCGCTGCCTACCGTCGGGGAAGGGGGGGATTGGCTGGGGCGAGCGATGGTCCGGGTTGGTAGAAGTCCAGGGTGGGAAGGTGGGCAGGAGTCCAGGGGTGGCAGAGCTGGGGAGCAGTTGGATTTTTTAGGCACACACTGTTCTGATCTGAATCCAGATCCAAACAATCCGAACCTAAATCCGAACAAAACCCGGTTCAATTTGGTTTAGAACCGAATTCGGATTTTCGATCCAAACTCCTATCCCTGCTCATTTCCGACTAATTCCCAGTCCTCAGTGAGTCTCCGGAGATTGGCATATTGCTCAGCATCTTCAATGAGATGCCGATGATGGCTGAAACGGCAAGCCGCGGTAGCCGTTGCCGATGGAAAGAGCTCTTCCACAATGAGCGGCACGGCGCGATAGAGATATTGATTCTGCTACTTTCAGTCTGCAACTTCTGCCGGCACTTTCCAACATGAGGTCACGGTGCGAAAGTAGTGGAACGATGTTTCTTCCGACCCTTTCCGATAATTCCGATGTCGCAAAGCAAAGGGAATTAGCGGAATGTCAGCGGAAAAGCTGCGGAAAGTCATGGGCAATTCTGAAATGGCGGAATGAAATATCAGCGTGGTCCCTGATTGTGGCAACACAGAGTCAGCCTCCCGGTCTCCTCCTCAGACAGCGGTGTCAGGACTGCCCACGGGAGCTGAGGCCGTGTTGCAACGTTGCCTCTGGTCAATCCCTGCGGGATTGCTGCTGCTGCTGCACGGGTTACCTGACACTTGCAGCAATGAAAGCCAGAGGTGAAATGCTTGGCAGGCAGCCCCGCGTCCCACACTCATTAGGGGGGTGCAATTTCGTATCATCTAATTAATTATGGAGCCCCACTCGTTTTTGTAACTGAGGTAATGAAAAGGAATAAATAAGCCAACGGCATTTGTTTAATTTAATTTGATTTCCTTTTAATGTATGTTTTTTGTTTTATTTTATGAAAATCATTTAAAAATAAATATCACTGCGCATGCACGAAATGGCCGCAGGGCTGTTCTGTGCACACCGCTGGTGCCATTTTGGGGAAGGGCCGCATATGCACAGAACGGCCCCGGGGACCATTTTGCCCAGGCACAGTGATTTTTAAAAGAATTTTTCATAAAATAAACTAAAACAGTAGAGTCCTTTACAAAAAAAACCAACCCAAATCAAACAGGTTTTTGGAAACAAAAGCGAAAACAAATGATGTATACCCCTAACACGAGGCGTGACTGTGGGACGTGTGTATTCCTGTCTTTGTGTCCGTGTGTGTCCACACTCACACAGGGAAATGGCTACCCAACAAACCTGGGTCTGCAGCTCCAGAAAAAAGGAACGCAGCATTCCACACAAGCTGAATTTGTGCCAGGGCTTACTAAGACTCTTCCAGCTCCTGTTATTGATGTTATGCTGGAAGACCCCCACCAGTGGCAAGATGCAGAGGCATCAGCTTGAGCCCAAATGTCTCTCCTGACAAGGCTGATCGGCGGCACCAAGGGGCTGATCGGCGGTGCCAATCAGTGATGCCAAAAAGCTCATCAGCAGCATCTTTGTGTTGCCACTAAGGGGCTGATGATTGATGACACCAAAGGACTGATCAGCGATGCCAAGGGGCTGATTGGCAGCATCCAGGGGATGGTCAGTGATGCCAAGGGGACTGATCGGCGATGCCAAAGGGATGATCGGCAGCACCAAGGGGACTGATCAGCAATGCCAAGGGGATGATTGGCGATGCCAAGGGAATGATCGGCAGCACCAAGGGGACTGCTCAGCGATTCCAAGGGGCTATTTGACAGTGCCAAGGGGATGATCAGTGACACCAAGGGGTTGATTGGTGACACGATGGGGATGATGTGTTTTCATAGAGTTGAATCTGCGACGCCCCTCAGCATCCGCCTTCACTGAATCCAAAGAGAATTGAGATTTAGTGTCTACAGAGGCCTTGCCATAGTCTCCAACCGAGCCTTTTTTGCCTGGTACAGTACAGGTTTTGTTATCGTGTAGTGGGCTTCCTGCAGTATAATGTTTGTACAGGGTTCAGCAGACAAAGGGATGGGAGTCATGGACATTCATTAATCCAGCAGGAGAAAGAGCGGTGACTCTCTTGCCTAGGTTAACAGCCCTGGCTGCTCTTATTGTTTATTCATTGCTGGGGTGTGTGTGCATATTTTCTACTTTAACAAGTCTGGAATAAGCATCGCTATCAAAGAACAAAGGATAGTAACCCCCTAGGCAGGCGGGAGCTATGTGCCTGGAATCAAGATGAAAACTAAAAAAGGTAGGAAGGATGTGAACGTGTTTGCGAGAGACAATTCTTTACGGTGCTGAAAGGGACGGTCACGCCTTCCATCTGGGATCCTCCGAGTGTCTTTGAAACTAAAACTTTAGAGCCAACGTCAGTTCACACACTGGAGAAATTTGACTTTTTAAAAGCCTGAGGTGTTACAACTGAAGCCGTTTGTCCTGCCCAAATGGGCACACAGAGCCTTTCCCCCAGACCTCCTTGTTTCTCAGTTCACCTCCAAACTCAGTCAACTTTCCTAAACCCATGGAAATGGGTGCAAATTAGGAGTGGCATGAAGCGTGCCTATTTTTCTCAGTCAAATGTTGGAGGGAACTTGGATAAAACAAGTTCCCAGTCAGGTTGGGATCTCAACCTGACGGGGCTTGCATGAGCCTTGCACCATCTTTAGATGGGGTCCTGACATATGCTCTCCTTTGCATGTCTTTGTTGCTCTCTGGGGCCACGGGATTATTAATTGTTAATTAGTATTACTTATGATTAATAATAATTATTAATTATTATTATTGTTGCCAGCAGTGTGTCTGGTGTTGAACACTGGTGTTGAACTGGTCCCTGCCCCGAGGAGTTTCCAATCTAGAATGGACAGGGAGGAGGTTCTCCTCATCGGGATCACATGAAAAGAATGTTGAGAACTTCAGTAAATGGCATCCTTTCACCTTTGTCTCTCCGATTTGGAAGCATACTGAAAAAGCTGAGGCAGCCTCTGTGTGTGTGTGATCTAATCTTATCCCTTTACTGGGTGTTCATGCACTTGAACGAGACCAGAAGTATTGTTATTATTATTATTATTATTATTAGCACATTTATATAGCACCAGCAATGTACCTGGCGCTTTACAAAGAATAAGACAGACACGGTCCCTGCCCGAGAGCTTACAATCTAAAGCCAGGGGGAGGGGAGACAGGGAATGGGGAACAGAGGGAGAGACAAGGGATGCGACATTCACGAGGATGCGAGAGCTCAGGGACACACTCCCAGGGCCTGATAGGGATTGGGAGTGGGGTTTTTAAAGGTGTGAGTTCAGGATGCAGGAAGGAAGGGGAGGGTCCCGATTATGGGTCTATGCCACGGATGGGGGCACCTCAGGCCTGGGGGCGGGGGTGGGGCAAATATGTCCCCTGACTAGTTTTCAAGTAGCCTCTTTCCAATTCCTGAATCTGGCTCCGTTCTTGCGAAATCTTGTTTCAGCCCTAGTGCAGGGGGTGAGAAACCTCAGGTTTGGGAGCCAAATGCAGCCCATGGCTAGATTTTTATTTGGCCCCTTTTCCGTTCCTGGATCTGGCCCCCTAGATCCAGTTCCTTTTCCCAAGCACTGGAAGACGGAGCTCAGGGGAGGGGAGTGGAGATGAGGGCCTGCACACGAGGAGAGGGGACAGACCCAGCGGCCCCCGAGCTGTTCTCAGGAGGGGCGGGGTAGAAATCTAGAAAATAAATAAATAAAATATAGATCCATGATACAAAACCAGGCTCTGGACCCTCCTCTTCCTCAGGGCACCCCTTAAGCACCCCCACCCCCAACTTCCATGTGGCCCTCAGAGCCTGTATTAATTTTCAAAGTGGCCCCTGAGTGGGAAATGCGTCCCCAACCCCTGATTTATGCCATGGATTCATTTCCTTGCCTTGCGTGCCTGCCCAGCCCTCATCTCCCCTCGCTTCACAAGAGCTCAGTCTTTCAGGGTTTGAGGATAGGAACTGGATCCAGAGCCAGGAATTGGCTGAATCAAAAAATATTATCACGGGCTAGAGATTTTCCACCCCTGCCTTAGTCCCAAAGAACTTAATGAAGATTCCCTTCATTATTTTACTCCCTGCATTTGGAAATTTCCCCTCTTGTTCCCAACTCTTTGCTGCCCTGCCTCACTCACCAGTGACTTGCTGTTGTCTTCATCAATCAATCAATCAATCAATCTTCATCATCATCATCATTTTATCTGTACACCCCATCCTGGGTCTTGCCCAAATGCACACTCTGTGTGTGGGTGTCTCTGTGTGTTTTGCACATGTCTTTGTAGAAGACCATGGGCAGTTACACCCACGGAAGATACTATCCAACAAGTTCCTGACAACTATCTCCCCCCCACCTACCTCCCACCCCTCCACACTCCCGGATGCCAGCCTTACCTGGATGCCACCCTACGGTTGCTGGAAGACTCCGTGGTCGTGTAATAATGCCCATAGAGGATAATCGAAAAAGTTACCCCTACCAGGAGCAAAAGGCAGAGCCTCCTCCACCGTGGAGACCCCATCCTGGAAACAGCAGTTCCAACGAAACCCCAACTGGAGATCTCTGTCCCAACCAGATGGAGACAAAGTCGTTCAGATAATCTCTTTTATTGGACCAACTTCTGATGGGGAGAGGGGTCGAACTCTCGGGTCCCTTCTTCAAGCATCAAACAGTCAGGACACAACCACAGCCACCTCTGCTCCCAACCAACCCCCCCTTTGCACCCAAATTGGGCAGCCCTTCCGCTCCCTGCTCCGTCCAGACTCAGCTGCTTTGCAAAGTTTCCAAGTGGCCAGTCTCCTGGTTCTCTCCCCCAATTTCTTTTCTGATCCTTGCTGAGAGAGGTTCTCCCCCAGGGCTTTGGTATTTTTCACGTTTGCCCTCCGTCACAAAGCCCTCCCTCTGGTTCTTGCCTGTCTCTCCTCCTTTGTGCCTTTCCATCTGTTGCACCTTCCTTCCGAAGGGAGTTCTTTTAACGCTCTTGCTCAGAGCTGAAAGCGACAGAGAATGAGTGTGTGTGTGTGTGAGAGAGAAAAGCAGAGGGGTGGCAGTGTGCTAACTGGCTCAGACTTGCTGAGTTTTGAAAAAAAGAAAAAAGAAAAAAAAAAGGCACCTTTGAGCTACTTCTAATTCCAAACTAGTGTTTAAACATTCACTTGAGCAGGCAGGGAAATGCAATTTTTGGACTGGTTCACTCCACTCCTCTCCCGCCTAGCTTGCCAAACTGAGCAAGAGCAATATTTAAACAACTCTCTTTGTGGTGTGAAATAAACTCTTGACTGGAGGTCGGCGCACACTTTTTCGGACGCATGCTGATTTGATCGGTTTTTTTCTCGTGTTCCGTGGGAAGAGTATTGCACGTGTGCGTGACCCTAGTCTGATCTTGCTTAACGTCGCTGTAAATTCAAAGCAATGCTGTGCCATAAATTCGGAGTAACAGGAAGCCATCAATTCAGGGGGACGCCCGCACCATACGTTCAACAGAAGTTGTCCCAATTAAAGATAACATCTAAACTGCTTTGGTCGCCATCTATTATTTTCGGGGACCAACATGGTAACCTTGTTCTCTCTCTAGACTAAAAATTCAGAGCAGACACCACTGCATTCAGTTGAACTCTGCTATAAATTAGGGGTGTGCATTGTGCAATTTGTATCATTTTTACAAACGGAGCCCCAATTGTTTTTGTGACTAATGTTACGATAATGGATGAATAATCAGATAAGCAAACGATTGTCATTTGCTTTCATCCATTTTTTGAATAAACGGGCCCCCCCCGTTTATTCAAAATAATTTTAAAAAAATTAAAAATCAGTGCCCATGCACAAAATGGTCTCTGGGGCCGTTCTGCGCATAGGTGACTCTTTTCCCAAATGGCGCCGACGTTCCTGGCACCATAATAGAAAAGGGCCGCGCATGCGCAGAATGATCCGATGGCCATATCGCGCATGCGCAGTGATATTAATTTCTAAAAAAACAACCACCAACAAAACCACCGTGCAAACCGTCTTGCACGCGAACCCCTTTCCAAACCGGCAGTGGCAGTGTCAGCGCCATTTTGGAAAGGCCCGCACAGGTGCAGAACAGCCCCATGCGGCCATATTCCACATGCACAGTCATTTCCTTTAAATTATTAAAACGAACCTCCCTTCCCCCCCAAAATGTTAGAGTTGTTTACAACCTCCTCCCCCCCCAAAAAAAACCCCCTAAAGGGGTTTTTGTAAACAAAACTGAATACAAAACCGAATATAAATTCAGAATTATCCCAGACTGGTGTTAGAGTAACTGCGATCCTATTATAGCCAGGGAGTTCTGTTCCCTGCACTGAGAATGCAGTGAATGTGGGTCTTTGACGATACTAACCTCCCTAGTGGCTATGACACTCTCAGTCTTGTGTTCTTACAAAATGACACATGCTTTACGCAAATTCACACCTAAAAATCCTGCCTCCAGAGTTTAGAATAGAAATGCAGAGAAAGCTTCAATTCCCAGAAATGTTATTATCACAGCGAAGGTACTTCCATGCTAGAGATCTAGTTTCCAGTTGCCACAATTATTACTCACACGATGGAAAACTAAACAAGACGCACACATGATGCATGGAGGCATCACAGACACATGCAGAGAATCACTTTAACGCCATGCACACTCCTGCCTGCAAAAACATCATCATCTGATTCCTTCGTTCGCAAACCTTTGGTCCATGTGACCCTGTTTGGACATTTATAATCTCATGACTCCAAACGCAGCAAAAGAAACAGGAAATAGATCAGCATGGAGGACGCTGTCTCGGGAGGTTTTGAAACCTCTTCCCCTAAAGGTTTTCAAGGTTACCGATAAGCTCAAATAAGTTCCATCATTCTGGAAAAGGGAAGCAGGTCTGCCCATGCACAAAATGGCCGCTATGCACATGCCCTTTTCCAAAATGGTGGTGACCCTGCTGCTGCCGCCATTTTGTTAAAGGCCACGCTTGTGCAGAATGATTCGGCGGCCTTTTTGTGCATGCACAATATTTTTATGTTTAATTTTAGAACTGAACTGAAACAGGCCAGTTGTCACACTGTTCTGGTTTGTTTTGGATTAATATGGTCTGTTATGGACTAATCCAAATCCAAACTTGCAACCCCTGATTTGTACCATGGGTCTGTCACCTGTCCTTATGTCCCCAAATACTGACTCATACAGCCGTGGGCTAGGCTACACTTAGCTTTTGCACTATAACCAATTAGCTTTGGTTTAAATCAGCAAAACATAACCAGCTCTGAGCTTACCCCAATAGCTATTGTGCTGCTCCCCGAAATCATTAATAATAAACCCACTACCCATTCCCGATACACTCAAGCCTCTAAGTATTGATGTTGCTGGATGAAATGTAGAAGAGGAAGGTATCAAGTTGAAAGGTAAGTAGAGTATAAACTACTTAGACGGTCTTGTTATTATCTGTGTCTTTTTGATGGAACTAATCACTTTTAGGAAAGTGAGCCAAAGCCCCAAACACTGCGAAAGGAAACAAGAACATGCAGCATCTCGCGGTTGTCAATAGCAGGGAAGGAAGTGAGAAATACACGCTGTACCATGAGTCAGTCCTACATGGCATGTATGTGATTCCCTCCCCCCACCCCCAATGGAGTTTCTATGCCACAGTTTGTTCAACAAAAAGGGCAGAGGTGCACTCTGCTGAAATCTGGTACCGGTAAATCTCCCAGAAACTCAAATCCTGGGTCTACAAAGCCTTGCGTTCTGTCAGCCTTGCTGTCGAATGCAGAGCATATGGTGCTTTGCGAAGCATATTGATGGGTTCAATGACAGCTGTCTCGAGAGGCTTATGCAAGGCCTTTCCGTAGCGAACACCATGAGCATAAATATGGGGAAATGTGCCTCGTAGCCCATATGCCGAGCTTATTACTCTTCACAAAATGTCCATGCATCTATGACGGACTGAAGATCCGTCTCAAAGGAGGGCTGGTGGAAGGGAATGACATCTGAGGTGGCATCCAGGTGTTGGGTTCCTCATGATGGAGCTGGAGAAGGAGCCTCAGAGAGTGATTTAGTCAGTGGCAGAGCTGGGAACAATATGGAGTTTTGATCTACCTACCCTTGCTTCTGTCTTCTGGCCTCCAGCTCAATGGTCCACAAACTGTGGTTCACAGACCATGCGTGGTGCATGAGCCCATGGTAAGTGGCTTGCAGCCTTAGAAGAGGGGGGCATAGAACCATGATCGGACTCACTTCTTCCTGAGTGCACTTCTTCAGCATCCCCATCCTCAGCCTTTTGAACGAGTTGTTGAAGTGGCCCGTGGGAGAGAAAAAAGATACCCCTAGTGTAAACCAAAGCAACTACTTCTATGTAATTAAATCAAAGTAACTACTTTGCTTTGGTAGCTGTAATCCAAACGATCTATT